>OZ005659.1:217544352-218281018 GCA_963930645.1 Salticus scenicus
TTTTACCAAACTTTGCGTATTCAGTTGTTGACCGGAAAACAACAATTACATAGAAAAGGATATTTAAAAGAGTGTTAATATTACAAGTTTGAAAAAAATCCATACAGCCGTTTTGAAAGGAATCCACTCGGAGTACCTGAAATTCAACTATTTATACAGGACGCCTATCAATTTTCCTGAACTAACCAATTATATCATTCGAAAGGACATCTAATACAGTGTTTATATAGCAGCTTTGAAGAAAATCGTGAGAGGCTTTTCTTTTTGACTTACGTCTCCACTTCCGGTTTCGAATGTCCCATTTATGGTTTTCCAATTTTCACCAAAATTTTGAAAACTCATCTGTACACCAGTTCTGTCTTAATTCTGAAGTTTTGTAACTGCATCTTTATTAGTTTCGGAGATATGATAGTCAGAAGATTCCCCACACACATACACACACACACTGACCAATTGCATAAACCACTTTTTCAGACTCAGGAGACCTTAAAACATGTAAATCTTGATATCGAATTTTCGGACCGAATACAATACTGCCATTACCTACGGTAGTCGGGTAATGGAAGTAAAAATGGTAGAGTTACTTTTTGAAACACCAACTTCCGAGATTTAAAACTGACCAACCTAAACAGGATTACTGTTAATTTTAATGTAATAACCACGTAAAATGAACGAGAAAGAATATCTAAAACAGATTTATGTAACAATTTTCAAGAAAATCGTTCGAGCCGTTTTTGAGATACGGAATTACGGTCCCACTTCCCGTTTCCGATGTCCCACTTCCGGATTTCCAATTTTCACCAAAATTTTGAAAATTCATCTGTACACCAGTTCTGCCTTAATTCTGAAGTTTCGTAACTGCATCTTTATTAGTTTCGGAGGTATGATAGTCAGAAGATTCCCCACACACATACACACACACACACTGACCAATTGCATAAACCACTTTTTCGGACTCAGGAGACCTTAAAACATGTAAATCTCGATATCGAATTTTCGGACCAAACACAATACTTCCATTACCTTCGGTAGTCGAGTAATAGAAGTAAAAATGCTAGAGTTACTTTTTGAAACACCAACTTCTGAGATCTAAAACTGACCAACCTAAACAGGATTACTGTTAATTTTAATGTGTAATAACCACGTAAAATAAACGAGAAAGGATATCTAAAATGGATTTCTGTAAGAATTTTCCAGAAAATCGTTAGAGCTGTTTTTGAGATACGGAATTACGGCCCCACTTCCCGTTTCCGATGTCCAACTTCCGGTTTTCCAATTTTCACCAAAATTTGGAAAATCCATCTGTACATCAGTTTTGTCTTAATTCTGAAATTTTGTAGCGTTAGTTTCGGAGATATGATAGTCAGAAGATTCCCCGCACACATACATACATACACACACACTGACCAATTGCCTAAAAACACTTTTTTGGACTCAGGAGACTTTCAAACATGTAAATTAGGTGAAATCTCCATATCGAATTTTTGAACCGAATACAATGCTTCCATTACCTATGGTAGTCGGGTAATAGAAGTAAAAGAAGTAAAAATAAAGGGAAATTTAATTAATTAAGAGATTAAGTTATATAACCAAAATGTAAAAAGCATATATATATATATATATATATATATTAAGATTTGAGTTTAATTAATAATGTTAAAGGTATCGATAATTATGTCAGGTAACATTTTATAATATTAAAAAATCTTATGTTAAACAACAACACGACTTCCATTACCCACACGTATTATATGTTTTTTTTTTTTTTTTTTTTTTTTTAGATAATATGATCAGAAGACATCAAATTAACCAAACGAATTATTGAAAACTAAAATTTTTCCTGTATGAGAAGAGTGAAGACACATAAAACAAAATTTACATGGCAAGTTACAGAATAACACAAAAAAAATGATTGAGCTTTTTTTTGAAACACCAATTTCAGAGATCTAAAATTAGCCTGCCTAAGCAAAATGACTATTTTTCCTGTAGCTATTTTTCCTGTAATAACGATGTAATATATGAGAAAGGATATCTAAAATTGATTTATGTAACAATTTTCAAGAAAATCATTAGAGCAGTTTTTGAGATACAGGCTTTCATCAAAACAAAATAAATTTTTGATCGGAAAACAATTGCACATGAAAGAATATCCAAAACAGGGTCATTATGCCGAGTTTGAAAAAAATCCGTACAGCCGTTTTTAACGGAACGCACTTGTGAGACCTGAAATTGAGCTATTTATACAGAACGCCTAACAATTTTCCTGAATGAACCAACTATATCATTCGAAAGGGCATCTAATTGAGTGTTTATATAGCAACTTTGAAGAAAATCGTTAGAGCCGTTTTTGAGATATGGACTTACGGTCTCACTTCCGGTTTCCGATGGCCTACTTTCAGTTTTCCAAATTTCACCAAAATTTGGAAACTCCATCTGTACACCAAACCTATGTCAATTCTGAAGTTTTATAGTTCTGTCTTTAATAGTTTCGGAGATATACTAGCCAGAAGATTCCACACACACACTATACGCAAACATACACACACACACACACACACAAACACACTGACCAATAGCCGAAAACCACTTTTTTGGACTCAGGGGACATTAAAACGTGCAAATCAGGTGAAAACTTGATATCGAATTTTTGAACCGAATACAATACTTCCATTACCTACGGTAGTATTAAAAAATTAAATTAAATTAATTTCAACCACTGTATTTGAATAACATTTAAATTTTTGATATATTTCATCCTGCATACTATGTCCATGCATTATATTCTGCATGTGCATACTTATTTGCTTTAAAGTATATTACAACAAATCTATCTTTAATAATTACCATTACTATATAACATTTATCGATAAAAAGATATATTCAGATATAAAATGGATGTAATAAAAATAATTGATAAATAATAAAAGTTTTAATTAACATCACAGAATTTGTATATTTTAAAAAGTAAGGTTGTATGTGAAGATGATTAAGATAATGGATTATTATGTCAATTTGAAATCAAGTAATTAGTATCTTTAAATAACATGAAACATTACCTACATAATGACTGTTATCTTTAACATTACTCACTAATCTCATTTGAAACAAATAAATCTGGTGTGTCACTCACACGACTTTCTCTTACCCTGAAATTTAATACTATAAATACAGGTTGCAGATTAAAAAGTAAGATAACGATTACTGTTATGTGAACCTGTGTTAAACAATTCATATTAGGCTTCTGAAGAGTTTTATATGATAATTAGTTCTGTGTGAGGGGGGCTACTGCCCCCTCAACCCCCTGTTTCATTAATGCACCTACATTTACATAGAATTTAATTCGGTTATTAAAAAACAATTTATTAAAATTATTATTTAAAAAAAATTATCTTTTATGATAATGCAGACGATTTCCATATTAGAGTTGTAGTATAACACCAAATATAAAAAACAAATTCCATTTTATTCTCAATATTAAAAAAAAAAAAAAAAAAAAAAACGATTTTTTTCGGGTTTTTTTTTTTTTTTTTCGTTAAAAGTAAAAAAAAATCGATAACTTTGTTTTAAATTATCGCAGATCGTTGGTTCAACCATTCATTTTAAAGGTATTGGCGAGCTCTTTTGAAAGATACCCATCATGAAAATTTACTCCCCTCGAGGGGGGACTTCCCCCCATGGGGGTGGCGAGATTCCTACATACACAAAAATGTTTTCCCAGTTAACTATCTCTATTACAAAAAATATATATCGTTTCATTTGGTTTAGTGCAGTGTATAGAAGTGTAGCACACACACACACACACATATATATACATACAAACACGTGCTCGTATATTAACGTGAAATTTTCCAGAATGAATTCAGGAAACCTTGAAACTTAGATATACATTAAAATCTCACTGTCAAAATGTTTAATGCGTATAATCTTTTTCTTAGATAACAAAATTAATAATGTAATAAACATGGTGCTTTAAAATCCAATTTCAGTTTTAGATCAGTCGACATTTTTTTTTTTCTTTTTCTTTTTAAATTAAATTACTTAAGTTCAGGTTTTCTTTACTTTTGATTCATTGACATAACATTTTTGTAATAGATAAAACAATAATCAAGATTTTCAATCTTTTTTTTTTTTTTTTTTATGTAGTTTACTATTTTATTTATCGATAAAATTTTAAATTCAATGTTCCTTTACCAAAAAAAAAAAAAAAAAAAAAAAAAAAAAAAAGAAGAAGAAGAAGAAGAAGAAAGGAAAAAGAAATTTACAACACAAATATTTAGCTTTTAATAATTAAGTAATAGTTTTAAATATATATATAAATTTATTTTTTAACAGCTCCGTTCAGTTTAATCTGTAATTCAATAATAAGTTTTTTAAGACTTTTTGAAGTAATTTTTTAAGGGAAATGCTACATATATAAAGTAAAAAAAACCAGATGTTACATCAAATAATTAAATAAGGAAGTTGATTATCTTTTAGTTCTAAAAACAAATGAACGCTGTTGCTAAGTGGTTTATAGCTGCCATCTGGTCATACAGTTGCTGATTCACCTAAATATTTAAAGAAAAACTAACACATCCGCAGACACATTTTGCTTACTTAGACAGATTTTTTTTTCTTTTTTTATTGATGATATAAGATGTTTTCAGTTGCACTTTTAAAAGATTCAACTGGAAAATTACAGCGAGCTAAAATCAAACTGAAATTAGAAATTTATTTTGTGTATACATTTTAGTGTCTTATTTATTTTATTATTTATTAGCTGTAGTATTTTAGTGATTACTCTTTTCGAAAATGGAAAAATGCATTTCTTATTTTTTATTAAGAAAAAGAACCATTTGAAAAAAATAAAAATACAGAATAAGGATTGAATATCTCAAATACTTATTTTTAAATGAATACTATTGTAAATTTACAGACTCTGAATAAGCATTTTAGAAAGTTAACGAAATTCTTTTAGAGTGTGTTTTACTCTTTTGAAAATTATGTTACCATAATAATATTAATAATAATCTTTTGTGACACTGACACAACTTTCTCTTACTCTGCAGTTTTCCCTTTTCTTTCTTTCTTTTTTACTAGCTGGTTTTGCCCGCTTAAAATAAATAAATAAATAAATCACTATTTTTTATAACATTTTAGAAAAAAAAAAAAACCTTTAAAGAATAAATAAATAAATAAAAAATCATGACCTCGCTGAAAGTATCTGCTGCCTACGGTGGTGTCTTTCCCATTTGTGCGTGTTGGGTTCAGGTTATCACTGACTGCCGCAACTTAATTTTTGGGCACTTTAGTTTTGGTATTTATCAGATAAATCGTGGAGCTGCTATTACCCAAGAACTACAATTAAAAAAAAAGACTGTAGCTCAGTATCAATTAAACATTTGAGTGTTGACACCATGTATTTTAAGACCTAGATCTCTCTACTGCATTACATTTGATTTCAATTAGCACATTTTTTTTTCTTTTTCAAACAAATTAAATAAAAGCAAATACATTTTAATTAAATTTAAAATTCAATACGTTTAAACTTTCCTATATATTACCATTTCTTTCTGATAAATACAATAAATAAAGTATCCTTCTCCAAGGAATTTAGATATATATATGTATATATAAAATATATAATATAAAACAAATAATATAACAGCCGTGCTGCTAAGAAATGCGGACGATTAAAACTGAAGAATAAATTTAAGAAAACGAAAAAAAAAAAAAAAAAAAAAAAAAAAAGGGGGGGGGGGAGAAATTAAAATTAGCAATTCGAAAATATCTTAGTGAAGTGTGCAGTCGTCCAATCTATCAATTTACCAAAGTGTGCAGCTCTGCAATTAGAGCACGCACAAACAAAACATTTCGCTTTATTCATAAGTTTACATTTAATGCATGTTTCTGTTAAATAAAAGTATCTGAAGCAGATGTATATTTAATAATTTTATACATTTTCATGCAGCTACATTTATATTGAAGGAATTTCTAATTACTATGATTAAAAAAAAACATGCTCACAATTCGACCACTTGACTAATCAAAGATTAACCAGATCATAATCCGATTTCCAAGGAAAATAATAATAATAAATTCGACTCACAAAAAAGAAATTTAAGAAACTCAACGTGAATTAAAAAGAAAAAAATTGCCAATTCAAATTGTTACGGAATGTAGACAGAAATACATATTTTATTATTAAAATTCCTTTAAAGAAATAATTTAACGGACAAATTTTTTCTCAGAGCTGTTTATTTATGATATATTCTCTGTACCGCATGCTTAAATCAAAATATTTATATTATAAATATTTCAATTACATTCACATAAAAAATAAAATTATATCTGTTTAACTTAAATAAAGTTAAAAAACATTATTGCAATTTTAACGCTTGTAAAGAAAAGCATACCTTTTCCTTTTCTTTTAAAAGTATATAATGCATATGCAAAAACATTTGCTTGAAAAAAAAAAAAAAAAGATTTGAATTAATTTTTTCTTTCTTTAAGGAAAATAGATTATCTTAATACTACATTGTTTTTGAAATCCCGAATTTCTAAATACAGTCTTAGAATAAAGAACTTTTAAAAATAATATTTAAACATCAAGAGAAAATCAAATTAAATATTGAATTACTTACTATTATATGTGTTACTATGATATTGTTCCTATTATATCTATCCATCTATGAGAAATAACGTCCTTACTGAGCAATAAACATTATGAAATGTGTGAAATGCGAGGGAATTCAAATCAGCGGAAGTTTGACCGCAGCGCCCTCTTTTATATGCAGGTATTTTGCCAGAGTTGGTTCGTCAGACCATCCTGTGGATTGAGGCCACAATGAGACAAACATGCTTCTGGCCATGTGCACTTAGCTTGCAGAAGGCCAGCTGTGTTGTGCCACTTCTGTGCCACCGCTATTTTCGCTGACGGCAACCATTGTTGCTGGCAGCCACAAACGGCCCGCTGCTTAATCTACCCAAGGCAACCTGCAACTGATGGCAACTGCAGGATGCCAGCTATAGGCCATAACGTCCCCATCAGTAAAAGTTTTGCTGGGTTAATAAGCATTTTGAAACGGTCCAATAAAGTTGTCTTTTGTGTTACAAAAGTCACTTGTATTTAACAAATATTCTGGAAATAGTCCGATAGAACAGTCACTTGTTCCAGAAGAGTAAAGAAAACAGCATTAAATATTTCACAGAACAGGATTTTTCCCGACTTTCGAACAAAGATCAATCATTTGGCACACAGTCACTCAGAGGGAAACTTTCAAACAGCTCCCTACTTACCCCTATTTATACTTTTTGGCGATGGTTCTGTGCTAAAATTCAGTAGAAAGTTCCGAAATTCGGCTTCTATTCAACGTAGAGCTTCAAAACTTCGGGAAATCTAAATTACCATTTTTTTCTCAAAATTTGGTCTCTAATCGTGTAAAGTTTATCTTCAGAGTAGGAAGATGTGAGACTAAAATTAATTTGAGAATTTCATTTCGTGTTCGATACGTATAGATTCTTAAAATAAAATAATGCAAAGTACTTATTAACGTCAATAACATAGGAACAAAACTGGCATTTGGAAAGAAGTTCAGTATTACCTTTTTATGTTTCAGTAAATGACAAAATTTATTCAGAGCACGGGAAGGTGAAATGTACTAGTACAGGAACGAAAAGTACAAGTTCCTATTGAAATGTACAGCAAAAACAGGAAAGAAATCTAGGAGAAAGTGTCCTACATTCGTCGCGATAAAATCTTTACTACAATATTCATATCGCAAAATTTTAGTAACAATTGAAATATCTTCAACATCTATTTTTCTAATCGTTACGAATATTTACGTATTATAATTCAGAGGTTAATCCAGAACAAATTTAGTACCCCATTGAGGTACTTTCACAAAGTCAACTTTTGGCAATGAGGTAGCTTCACAAAGTCAACTTTTGGCAGTGAGTTACCTTCACAAAATCAATTTTCAGCAAAGAGACACCTTCACGAAATCAACTTTCAAAAAAGCAGCACCTTCACAAAGTCAAATCTCAGCAATATAGCAGCACACTAAAAATTTTTATAAGCTTCGCTGCATCAAACATACAAAAACACCCTCAGTTTGAATATTTACTGGAGAAAATGGTAAATATCTAAGTAAACACCTTCTTATCTTACACATAATAAATAACTCTCCAATATATATATTTATTTTACAACTGTTCCATTTTATTTTTTAAATGTATTTTAAAATTTATAAAAACTCTTTGTCTTTGCGCATTTTGGTTAATAGTTCGGAAGCATTATTTTCACAAACTTACTTGATTTTTTCACAAATTATTTTATAAATTCACAAATGGGGTACCCTTTTTAAAAAGCTGGATTAAACCTTGTAATTTAAAACAAACATTTTGCCAGTATACAATCAAGAAAGGGCTGTTTTTCTCCAAAACAAGTTGTAATGTGCAAGTTTTTGCCTCCGCAAAAATTCTAATGCATATATTTTTGATTCTCTCATTTACATCTCATTAAAATCGCAGACGTAAATCTGATGATTTTTTAGAATTGCTGTACCTCTGCATTTTGTATGTTTCAGAATCCAATTTTTGCCTGCAATCATGAGAAAGAGATACTTAATCTACATATTCGCACGGCTTAATTAACTTCGAACAAGAAATTTCAGTAAGATCATCAATTATCTTTCAGAGCAATGTTTCACCAGTGTTGCCAGATCGTCGTAAGTCAATTTCCCCAAAGAGTTTAGTAATTTCCCTAAATCAAGGGATTTTTCTAGAAAAAATTCCCAACTCAATTTTTATTGAAAATGTAATTAAATAATAATAATAATAATAAAATTTAAAGAATATTTAAAAATTTAAGCTAACATTTTTCCCCAATGGAGGTCTTTGAAAAAAATCCCCATTTACAAAATTAACTTTCAACACACTAGTTTTTCAAAAAATTTAATTCTGTGTAACCTTCTTCTGAGTGTAGTTTCCTTCCCTCTAATCACTTGCACTTATCCCATATGTGTATATAAAATAAGTTTTTATGGACCATGGACTATAAAATGCATGAAAAACAAGATACCTAGGAGAAGTTAAACAATTTGCATCAAAACAGTTTATGGCTGCAAGTTTATTTCAAACTTAAAGATCGAACATCCTATTTTAGACTGGTTCAGCTTACTTTAAACTTTAAACTTGATTATTCAAGCGGCAATCAGTACATATCAAAAACTTTCACCATGCTTGCTGCAGCACACATGAACTAAATAGTTCTTGAAATCAGAGAATTCAAAAGGAAAGGACAAAAAACAGGATAAGTTTTATGAAAGATTGTAAATATTGCTTTTCTATTTCTGAAATAGAACCCATAATCAACGTATTAACATCTGATAAACTACTTTTTTTTTTTTTTTTTTTTTTTTGAGAGAGAGAGAGAGAGAGAGATTTAGGAAAAAGGAACCTTTTACCAATTTCAAAGAAACCCCCATATTTTCCACAAAAATTTTTCCCTATTAAGGGCCGGCTTCACTCACCGTTGCCAGAAGCCGAAGCTTATGTTATTCTATGGGAAATTTTCTTTACTTATAATTCATTATGTAATACATATTTTTTAATTTTGTTTTCACATTTAGAAAATTCTCAACTGTTAAATTGACGCACCTTTTTTAAAAATGCATTTTTTTAATTTTTAATATTTTATTTTGAAGTTGTAAAATACGAATTTTCAATATATGAAATTTTTCATTTTGATATTTCAAAATAAAATGGTAAAAATTAGAAAAAAAAAAAAAAAAAAAAAACGTTTTTAAAAAAGGTGCGTCAATTTAACAATTGGGAACTTTCTGAATGTGAAAACAGATTTTAAAAATATGTGTTAGTTAATGAGTTATAAGTAAAGAAAATTTCCCATAGAATAACATTAGCTTCGGCTTCCGGAGACGGTAAGTGAAGAGGGCCGTTAAATCTCTGTCCCCAAATGTATTCTCCGAAGCTTCAAAATTCCCCAAAATGGGGAGAAATCCCCAAGTCTGGCAACGTAACAACACTGGCGGGAACCACGTGTTAAAATTACAGAATTGTACTTTAGAACCCTCACTTTTCTTGCGCTCATTAATGCGTAAAAAAACAACCAACTAAAAAACCGCAGGCAGCTTTCTAATGACGTATTAGAACGCTGCCTGCTTTTTTTCTTTTAAACGATTATATAGAATTATGATTTGAGTTCTTTTCAGAAATTGATTTTTATAAATCGATAAAAAAATAATTTAATTTTCCAAAGAAACTTACTAGCTACTAGCATATAATAGGGTAAGTGCACCAGTGATTGACACTTTTAGAGCAATCTCTGATGTTTTTAATGTTCTAGTCATCAGAAAATACTTTTTGAAATCTTAAGTTAGTACATATGATATGAATGACATCCAGAACCACATATATGTTAAAATATATACATTTGATAAAAATTATTATTATTATTATGAATTTTTATTTGACACCCACTCAGTGTTCCGGTAATTGACACCACCAGTTTTTAATTTTATCAGTAATTGGCCCAGTGTTCTAGTGTTTGACACTGCTAGTTATACATTTTACCAGTTATTAGCAGAGCCTGATTATGACCTGCTGGGGTCCAAGGCCCAGGGCGATTTTGGTGCCCTCCCAAACAAAATTAAGCTTTTTTTTTCTTTCTTTTTTTTTTTTAATCTAATTTGTGCACTAAGTTTGAAAGCTGGCAACAAAGTTAATGCAGTACCTTCCTAAGAAATTAGTTTTCCCTTCTTTTGCAAAGGGACCTCAAATCATTATTTATTTATTTTTTATTTATTTTATTTTATTTTATTTATTTATTTTTTGGTGGGGGGGGGGGGGGGGAGGGGATATCTTTCTTCTATGACTGTTGGAATTCACTTTCATAGAAATGTAATTTTTTACAAGGTATTCTTTAAAATACTTTTTTCTTTTTTATCCTAATCTGTCTCATTCATACCATACGAAGTCAGCGGGTATGTATATTAACACATCACCAAATACTATTGAAAATGTAAAGATATTTTCCATTAGGATCTACAAAGTTCTTTAATTTATATATAACTGTAAGTCTGTCAATGAAACTTTCTCTGGATTTTTTGGTCAGCTGTAAAATGTTATATCATTCAATCGACCTCCACAAAAACTGGTGCATTCCATAATCTATTTAATGCTTTTTTTTTTTTTTTAATTTAATCGGATAATTGGTCAAAAGATATTTAAAAAACCCTTATTTTCAACTAAAAATTAATATTGTTAGCTAACTTTCAGTTACTTTTTTTAAGGAAATCATTGCCAAAAATAGCATTAAATTTAAAAGTTATTTTAGTGCCCCTAGATAAAGGTGCCCTAGGCCAAGGCCTAGTTGGCCTGTGCGATAATCAGGCCCTGGTTATTAGCACCCTATTCTCCAGTGTTTGGCATAAAATGTTAAAATTCTTATATGTAAAATATAATATTTTATTATTTTTCTTATTTATTAATTATTTCGGGATAGATGTCAATTACTGGAGCATGCCAATCACTGGAGCACCTACCCTATATGATTTTTTTTCATATTATAACCAAATTGCCAAATTTGTGGCCAAGGCCGACCGTAATGGTTAAGTGAATGGAAATGCTATTTATTTTTACTTTGCCGGTAAATCTACTTTTACTGCAACAACACAAATGAGGCAGAAAAATGTCTCATTTTTCTTCTGTACGTATTTGCCAATTCTTAAATCCTAAAATAGACTATTTTTTACTATTGAAAATTCAAGATAGTTTACAGCAAATGGTGACGATGTGTTTTTTCCCGTATGAAAGAAATACGACTGTGGTCTTAATAAATAAAATATAAATAAATAAATAATAAATAAAATAAATAATTTTTGTTACGTAAAATATCTTTCTCGTTCTAAATCAGCATATATAGTTACGCTCATCGCTGACTGACCGACTCTGTCACGCTTAAAAGGGCTAAGAAATTTCCTTGTTAATTTTAAAAAATGAAATTGTCCGAACGATAAGCCGTTTAATCCGACGGATTCAAAAAAAATCGCCCCTTTCATTTGGTATCTTATTTGTAACGAATTTTTTTATTAGATTTTTTAAAATTAATTAAAATATGAAAATAGACATAGCTTTAAAATAGACATTTAAACTTTTAATTGTTGCCAATTTTTTTTTTTTTTTTTTTTTTTTTTTTCAGCATAAAATGAAATATGCTTTCACGTGGGGGAAAAAAAATATATATATATATTAAATATTAAATTTGCTCATGCATATGAAAAAATGACATGTATATAATAATAATAATAATAATTTTAAATTTTAAAGGTAACGAAGAGATAAATAAAGTGCGAAAATTTCGCGCGGGCAGCAAATGAATTATTTGAAGTGAGAAATAAATAAAATAAAATGATCATTTTTCAACGAGCGCCTTAGTCGCCCTACAACTAACTAGTTAAAATACATTAATGTTCAATTTTTTTAACTAAAATAATTTTATATTAACAGAATCATAAAATCTCTTTTAAAACAGGAATAAACTACTACGTCAGAAACGCCAAAGAAAAATTATTGAGGTGCATTTGCATACAGCTGTTTCGGTAGCCTAAAGCGTACCGTCTTCAGTGTAAAAAGAATTCTGAATCTGGAGAAGTGCTCGTATATATAGGAGAGGGATGACGTAGTAGTTTATTCCTGTTTTAATATTCCAACGCCAAGTCTCCTGCTATTAAAATCTCTTTAATTAGTTTCTAACTTATTGATTAATTTCAACCTATTTCATTACTGTACTGTTAATTTTTCTTTTGAGAAATTCACTTACTGCACGTGTTTTCATTTTCGAAGGTTATTTAAATCTACAAGGGCATGTTTCTTTTATTGTATGAGAGTCGTGACAATAAAAACTCTCTCAAACGTCTCTGTTTTTATGCACTGTTTTTCCTTTTGCATTAAATTATCCTTGATGCAAAATGTATGAGGAGATTGCGTAATTGATTCTTTTCATTTGAAATAATTGGTCGGGGATCGTTCTGAAATTGCACCAAATTGTACTGGAATATTGAATTTAATGACATATTTTATTAAAGTTTAAGCAAAGAAAGAAGAAAATAATTTCGCCTCTAATAAAGTAAAATCTTTCGTCTAAAGTTTTTTTTTTTTTTTCCCCTATATATCTGAGCGCAGGAGTCAGCATCTTTCTTACCTTGTATATTTTGTAGTAACATTTTGCAACAAAATAAAGGGAAAATTATTATCCGTAAATAGTGGTATTAATCTGCGCACAACACAGCTATATATTGTACATTTTTTCTTTCTTTTCTTTTCTTTTTTTTTTTTAATTATTATATATTTTTATTTTTTCGAAATGCGATTTATTCTTTTCATGACTATTTATTTAATTATTTGTTTATTAGCCCTCTGACCGCCGTAATTGTTTATATACGCTCATTGAGCTGTTTTTTTTTTTTTTTTTTCTCCCTATGCACTTATAATTCAAAATTCCTTAATAAAAAATTTTTGCTTGTATTAAAATGTGGAGGTAAGAGTATAGGAGAATAAACCTTATAAATACTCATAAGGTTTATCCTCCTATATTCTTTTATGTTTTTAATGACAAGACGCTATAAACTTTGTTTATCTTTATTATAAAACTGTGCAATATATATAAATAACGTTACATTCCTACCCGTTTCCAAAGCGGTCTGGTGGAATAGAACTGTTATTGCCTTCAATTGTTATAATATAATCCATCGTAATTATGATGGGAAGTAATTATTTTGTCAATTACTGTGTTAATTAGAATAATTTGCTATTCCGTATTCCTATACTTATTTATTTATATTTAAAAAATAATCTGGTGTGTCACTCACACGACTTTCTCTTACCCTAAAATTTAATACTATAAATACAGGTTGGAGATTAAGAGGTAAGATAATGATGTTATGTAAACCTATGTTAAACAATTCAAATTAGGCTTCGGAAGAGTGGTATTGTGGTAAGAGTGGAAGAGTGGAGTATGATAATTGGTTCTGAGTGAGGGGGGCTACCGCCCCCTCAACCCCCCGTTTCATTAATGCACCTACATTAGAATAGAATTCAAATCTGTTATTAAAAAATAATTTATTAAAATTATTATTTAAAAAAATTATCTTTTATGATAATGCAGACGATTTCCATATTACAGAAGTAGTATAACACTAAATATATATATATATATATATATATATATATATATTTAAAAAAAAAGAAGAAAAAAAAAAGTCCATTTTATTCTCAATATTTAAAAAAAAAAAAAAAAAAAAAAAAAAAAAGTTTTTTTTTTTCGTTAAAAGTAAAAAAAAAAATCGATAACTTTGTTTTAAATTATCACAGATCGATGGTTCAACAATTCGTTTTAAAGGTATTGGCGAGCTCTTTTGAAAGATACCCATCATGAAAATTTACTCCCCTCGAGGGGGGACTCCCCCCCCTCGGGGGGGAGGCGAGGCTCCTACATACACAAAAAAAAATTTCCCTGTTGACTATCTCTATTAAAAAAAATATATATTCGTTTCATTTGGTTTAGTGCAGTCTATAGATGTTAAACTCTACTTACCTGCAATTTCCCCCATAGACGTAATGTATTTGAATATTTTTGAGTGTCCCTGTACACGAACCATTTGCTTCATCTCAACGAAATGCTTATTATAGCATCCCTATATGATACACATTTAGAATACCGAGTTTGGAATTTCTGCTACTATTTGTTCTTGAGATATGCTGATAGCAGACACACTGACCATTCGCTAAAAACATGATTTTCGTATTCAGGGAACCTCAGAACATGTAACTATAACAAAAACTCGCGCACGAAAAATTTGACCCTAAAACAATACTTTCTCGACCCTATGGGTAAGAGAAAGTAATAACAGCGTGGTATGATTATTATAAGTATACGCGAAACAATAACCACAAAGGGTTAAAACCCTATATTACTCATGAAAATTTCCTAATCTTACAGTGCGCGGGAAAGAGAAAAAATGTCCAGGCTTAAATGTATGTATCTGTAAAAAATAAATAAATACATAGATTAATAAAATAATATAATATGTCCAGGGCGAATCTGTACTTGGTTGTAGTTCAAGCAGGGTTCTCATCAGAGGAAAAAAATAGGTGAGAATTTCTCACCCTTCCTCAAAAGCAAAGTGAGACTTTTAAAAACTATGTGAGATTTCTGAAAATTAAGTGAGATCCCAAACACAACGTTCGATTTTTAACTTCTGCACTTGCCTCTCCGTGTGTTGCCTTGTGGATTTTTTTCAAAAATTGCCTTCATTTGGGGAAAAATCTGAGCTTAAATCTGCTTGATATTTTCTTTTTGAAAAAATTTTTATTTTCCTTTTTTAGTAGAAATCAAGTTGGGGATTTTTTCGAAAATAAAATCCCTGATTTGGAGAAATTTGAAGACCTGTTTGGGGAAATAATTTTCAACCATCTGGCATCACTGGCCGGTACGTTTATCGCCAGTTGTTTATTGGATTTTGTCGTAGACAGTGCTGTTGTGTAATTATTGTAATGGGTAAAAAAAACCTTCACATACTGTTACAAAAAGGTCAGAAATATGGACTCTGCATAAAATTGGATTTTCTAAAACGTCAAATAAGTTCGAGGGTACATGTGAGCAAGACAGCTGTGCATCAAGCTATTAGTAAATTTAAAATTTTGGTAAAATTCGTGGACTTTAAGAGAAGCGGTCGCCCTAGAAAAACGAGTGCACGTGATGATCATGTGATGATCAAATGACTGTATTAAAAGAAAAAAAAAATGTTTGCCCCCCCCCCCCCCCCTTTTTTTTTTTTTTTTTTGACATAAAATTAAATATATTCATTAATTAACTTTTTTATTTTATTTATTTATTTTTCCTTAAACCTTTTTTTCTTTTAAATAACTTTAAAGTTAAAATGGGGTTTTTACTTGATTTTTTTTTTTAATTGATTATCGATTGAACTAAAAGAAAATAAAGAAAGAAAAAGAAAAGAAAAAAACACAGCATTAGCTAGAGTCCTTATAATAAGTGTACCAGTTTTTGATGAAATCTAATAATCCGGACAGATACAATGACAAACTTTTAGTTTTATACATTTTAAATAAAAACAAAAATGTTTTCTCGTTCATTTAAGATGTAGTACAATAAATGGCGACAATGTAAAATCGTTATCAGAAAGAAATAGTCGTATAAAAACAGCGGGAAATGTCTTTATAGTGTCTTCTACCAGTACATTTACCCTAATATATACTTCTACTATATTTATTCATTGTCGTTACAATATTGTACTTTTACTTTGTTTTTAAACAAAAAAGTAAATGATTCAGTTTACCTTTAACTCACAATTCAACAAACATCAATGTGTAACGTCATCATTAAATATATATTACGAAGGAACTCATTTTCTTGGCAAGATTCCAGCTTTGTATTGTCTCATTCATTCGCTACTAATAAATAAAATAAAATAAAAAATGGCAGAAAAGCTCTCGCCTGAAAATCAAACTTTTTCTACCTGTGTTCACTGCGATAACACGATCAGCTGTGCAGTTGGCGATACAGTATTTCCTTCTTTCACTCATTTCGTTTTACGTGATATCGTGACAGCTGCTCTTCTTGTATCGATACCTGCAGGAGAAATAAATAGCTGCAGAATTTCTTCGCTTCTTTAGCGAATCGTCAAAGGATTTCATGATTTATTTCATTCCATCTGACAAGCATTGAACGTTTCAACAACATCCATTCTGTATATGAAGTGATATTGCACAAAAGAATAAATCATTCTATCCAAGGTATATCCTTGTAAAATTATAAACTGTGTGTTATTGATATTCTAATTGCAATAAATCATTACTGAATCAAGCATTAAATAATTATTTAATGCGAATTATTTAATATTTATTTACAAGCGAAAAATATTTTATGTTATTTATACAGACGATAATTCAAACTTAAACAAAGTCATATTTGAGCAAGTGTCTCGTCTATGCCTCAGATTTATTTTTAAATTAATTTTCCTATGAAACATACGGACATTTCACTTGAAGTAAGGAAAATATTTTGCCTACATTTTAATAACCAAATAAGCAGAAAATAATTTTATTTAATAATTTTATTCCTAGTTCCTGCCTTAGTTAAAAAAATAATTCATCAACTAAATTGCGCATCAAAAAAACATCTTCCTCGACCTCCCCCCCCTCCCCCCTCTGCTCTCCTGAAAAAGGGATTAGTCTCTTCCCACCTGTCAAGTTGATGCGTAGGGGAAAGGGGTGAATATATTTGTGCGCTTTTAACACGAGATACTGGTGTATGTGAGCTTCAGCCACGATTCCTCTAGTGTGAGCTTTAGATACGTGAGCTTGGAGCACGACACCTTTTAAACCATTTATTTAAATAATGTATTTAATTCAGTATATATTATACACCAGTAAACTTACAAATTTAGAAAAATCGTTGTTTAACAGAACTGCTTAATTGGAAAACACTATTCACAAAATGACTTAAAAAGGCATTTTCAACTCAAGGTTAAAAATTAAATTGGCAACTAAGCTTATAATCTAGATTTATTTTTATTCTTTCTGACAAATATTGAACACTTGAACATTTACTTTGTACACGAAGGGCTTTTAAAACATTTAATTCACTATACACCAATAAAATTATAAATCATGAAACATAAATATTCACTAAATTGTATTTAATAATCATCGAATCACGACATTATAATCACCATTTAAGGAAGCTGCTTAAATGAAAAACGTTATCAATGAAATAACTTAAAAATGAAACTTTAACTCAAGATTTAAAATGAAGACAACAAAGTTTTTATATTCATGGCTTGAACAAAGTTAACTTATACTAAAAAGTAAATTAGTCTATTCCATGTATAATTTAGTAAAATTATAAAGTTAGAATTTGTAATATTCTAACTACATTAAATTATCACCGAATCATAGCATTATAATCATTATTTAATGAAATAGCTTAATTAAAAACTGGATCCCTGAAATAAGTTAGACATTTAGTCTCATATTTAGAAATTAAAAATGGCAACAAAATTTATATTTATGATTTATATTACCTTTTTGGGAGCCGTTGAACTAAGTTATTTTACATAAGAGACAATCATTCTGTTCAATGTATATTACAGTGGAAAATTATATAAATTTTATTTTCTAAAATATTCGTGTGTATTCACTCGGGAAAAGAGGAAAATATTTTGGTAAAATCGCCGTCTTTTCCCAAGTGAAAAGAAATCACTTTTTTCTCCCCAATGATCAATCTATATATTATTACTGTACCTATGATTTCCTCTGACAAACATTAAACAAATAGTATTTATTTTTGCGATCTTGTATTTCAGCTTTTTTTTTTTTTTTCAATAGATTTTCATTATTATTATTATTGTTATTTATTTTATTGTTATTTATTTATATATTTAATATTATTTTTTTAATCTAATCCATTTGAAAATATTATTATAATTATTTATCAGTCAATAGTTTCTCTTTTACACTGAAAATGTTTCAGACCTTTTATCAAAATTCATATAATAGCTTTCACAGTGAAAAATAAACATTATCTTAAATATAACATTCGTTTAAAGCTAAGCTCAAACATTAAATACATTTTCTTCAGTCAACAAATTAATTTTTAAATTTATTTTAAAAACGATGCTATTAATAATAATAATAATAATAAAAACTTTTTTAAGTGAAAATGGCTATACTTAGTATTTTTATTCTTTTATTTTTTGTACATTATTAAAAAGACCCCTTTCATTGTTTACCTAACGTCTTCAATTGCTTCAACTTATCTTTTAAAAGATACATTTAATTGCTCACTTTGTTGAATTCTATACGATTTTCTTTTACTTTCCAATTTAAATTAATTTTCATTTCCTCTTTTTATATTTTTATAATTAATTTATTTTTTATCCTTTTACAAAAAATGTTTTAGCTCAAAAGCCATTAAGGTAATGAAAAGAAATGAAAAAAAAAAAAAAAAAAAAAACTATAATGTGTTTTATTTCAACTAGTGTTTTATCCATTTCACCATATTCAATTTTGTAATACTATGTGTTATCTATACCATTTATTTATATAAAAGAGCAAGTTATAAAGTTCTGAATATAGTCATGGGTTTTCATGATTAAGATCTCCACAGTTTTTTCTGTTTTAGATTATATATAGCAAAAAATGGTGTTTTCTGTTTTGGGGACCAAACTCGTCGTCAAATGTTTTGCTAAACTCGTCAAGAGGTTCACATAAAGCTGTCATTTTGCTTTACCAGATCCAGAACTATTTATATCAATTAATTAATTAGTTATGTTAATTTATTAATATTAAATTTTTATTATGCGTTATTAATTTATAAGTACAACAAGACTATTAAACAAGCTAAATAACAACGTCTAGAACGCCAATAACAGGAAAGCAGACAGCTGTTTCGGTAGCCTTTAGCGTATCGTCTTGCACTGAAGACGGTGCGCTAAAGGCTACCGAAACAGCTGTCTGCTTTCCTGTTATTGACGTTCTAGACGTTGTTATTTGTCTTGTTTATAATCTCACGCCAAGTCTTCCATCAATATTCTATTGCAACAAGACTATTGCTTTCAGTGAGCGTCGTCATCATTTGCTGTGTTTCCCCTTGGATTATATGAGGTTGTTTTTCTCTTTAGCAACAAGTTAAAAAAATACAAAAATTGAGATAAAACCTGCAAAATAAAATATTAAGAAATGAACACAGTTTAACGTGAAAATTGATTCATTGGAATATTATATTATATTTATTTATTACGCCTTTCATATATTTAGATCCATTTTTTTCCCCTCCCTCTAGCATCAAGGTTATTATATATATATATATATATGTATATATATATATATATATATATATATATATATATATAATAAAATTGAGAAAATTCGTGATAAAGATATGGAATAATTTTAAGATTTCCTTGGCGAAATTTGAAATTTAGCATCGAAATAATTCGGACGTTTCTCCCCCAAAGTCCTTACCTACGCAGTTACGATACCCATTTTAATTCATCGCCAAAATGGGAGCAAATGTCGCCAATGGAGTCCTATACTAAAGTTGTACCAAAGAAATTTTAAGAAATGAATAATGTTCTACGTAAAAAGCAAAAATAGGCTTCGGGCATTTGTCTTATAATTCAACTTCGTAAAATTAAACAGTCGTCTTCATTAACATTTTTTTATCTATTCTTTTCTTTCTTCTTCTTTCTTTACAAATAAAAAATTATAATAATTCGAATATATGTTATGGCACTTTTCTCCTTAAGTTTTTATTCAATTTTATCATGTCTTAAATATTTTGGCGATTATTTTTATGCATCAAATTTTTGCCAACTATTTATATTTTGGCGATATTTAAATCAAGTCCTGATAACAGAAAAGAGCCCACAAAATTAAGGTGGAATTTATTCAATAGAATTAATTTTATTCATCCAGGAAAGTACATAATAATAGGTGTTAATAAAAACATTTGCGAGAAAATGTTCGCAATCAATTACGAAAAAATAAATAAATCTATAAAATAAAAATAAATAAATAAAGCATTATTTCACACGCTGCAAATATGTGCCAATCTTACATCGAAGTCATCATAAATTATACTGAAATGTAATTGACTAATCTTTTATTATTATCATTATCAATGTTATCTTCCTGTGCACGATTTTTGCTCCTCCTGCCCTCCTTGGAATAGACCAACATTTTATGAGAAAATTTTTCCTATGTATTGCTTTTTAATTTAGTTTTTTTTTTTTTTTTTTTTTTGGGGGGGGGGGGGGGTGCGGCTTACAATATTACACATTCGTTTTCTTATGACAGTTGCCTATGAACCAGTTTAGTGAATAATTAATAATAATTAAAATAATAATGAATAATAAAATTTTAATAATTAATTCTAAGTTTTGGTTAAGCATGTTCAGGGAAATGCCTATAAACTAATCAAATGTTGTTATTTTTGGGGGGCAGCCTTTATTTTGAAGGAATTTTTCAAAGTTTTTAAAAAATTGTAGAAAGTAAATTATTGATCATTGAATTATAAATTTAGTCCTTATTTATCAAGAGAGGATAGTTGCATAATTATATAATTGTATAATTGCAACAATTTTTAACACTTCTCTGTTATATAGGCAGTCTCATTTGGTCACTATACTTTAGTCTCAAGATTGATCTGAATTTCTAATATCGTCAAAATCTTATATACGTAACAATAATCTTGAAATTCCAACATCCATGATCGAGAAATCAAATTATACAACAAAGCTGAATGACTTCAGCATAAAAATTCAAATATCCATGGTCTGGAATTTTAAAATATTGCGAGAAAAGTAAAAGCACTCCTACTTTGTGTTGTAGATTACTTGGAAAGAAAATAATTTTGAGTCAGAATTCTAGCGCTCGCATATTTAGTTTTTGAAGATATATGAATGTTAAGATGACTTTTGTATGTAAATTCATGTTTGCTGTTTGTTACTTCAGTTTTTATCGTTTCATTATCTGCTATATTCAGGGATCAGTGTTGTCTCTTTTTTGAATACTCGCTATTTATTAGCAATCTCTGTAATATTCAATCGAAGAAAAAAAATTACATACTATTACGAAATATTATTTTTTCAAAAGTAGTATTCAAAATAGAATATTCTTGTCTAGTATATTAAAATTTTTAATGAATGTTTTGTATTTAAACTTTAAAACGTCTTCACACACCGTAAAAACAATACAAGCAGATGTATTGTGCTCGTATTGATTTTTTGTTGTGTGAAGAAGTTTTAAGGTTTAAATATTTATTGTACACCAGTTCTTTAATTTATTATTGAATGCCTTGCGATAAATTAAATTGGTCAATTTCACCCACTGACGTATGATGGAGAAACAAACATTTTGAGAATAAAGTAAGAATTTAATTAGTTAATGCTATAGTAGAACGAACTGTATAGTGAAATAAAATCATAATACATTTAGTAAAATCGTCTGCGTTTTTTAACTTTAGAAAAGAATATTTTTAGATTTTGTTGTGTTACTGTATTATATTCTGATATGTTCGGGGAAATTAAAGTTGTTAAGATGCTTTTTCAATAATAATTTTGATATGATTTTTTTTTCCCTTTTTACTTTCTTCTATATGTAATATAGACAAAGTATTGGATTCGTGAAAATTTTCGACCTCCGTTTTTTGACGGATTTGCACGTTTTGGGATGTCCTTAACACGAATTGATAGTATTTTAGAAAATGTCTGTCTGTATGTATCACGATTTTTGTGGACACTGTATCTCACGAACCAATGAATGAAATTTAACCAAACTTGGTATTCAGTTGCACCCTGACATAAACTGGTGCTGATTAGATTTGGGGATCAATCGCTCAACAGGTGGCGCTGTGATCGCATTTTTTCTAAATTTTTAACATAGCAGTATAGGACAAAATTTCGTATAAATGTACATAATGAGAGTTATTTTTAACTTGTGATTGTAAAATGAATATGAATTATTGATAATAATATTAGAAACTAGGAAAAAAATTCTGTGCATGTGGGGGGCAAGTACCCCCCGGGGGGTTAAATTTTCAAGATGGGTATCTTTCGAAAGGTCTCGTCAATACTTTTAAAACGAATGGTTGAACTATAAATCTGTGATAATTTAAAACAAAGTTATCGATTATTTTTACTTTTAACAAAAAAAAAAAAAAAATCGTGTTTTTTTTTTTTTTTTTTTTTTTTTTTTTTTGTTACCGAGTGAATTTTTATAGGAAAATATAGAAGAAAGTCTTGTGGTGGCCACAACATACTAGTTGTGTTTTGTTTTCGGCACATACTGAATTTTCCTAAAATTTAATAATACTAAATACCATTATAATGATACTTTTGTTTTTTAACCAGATTTTCGCTTTGTGTGAAATGGGTTATCACGATATTATATATCTAATGGATATCACGATTAAAGTTTCAAATAGCCACTATTTATGCCTAAATAATATTAAATTAGAATGTGCAGGAAGAAAATGTACATACATTAACACAGGCAGCATATTTTAATACTTCTTATAGCGTTTAGCATTTTAAACTATATAAGGAAAGTTATCGTTATAATATTTATTATTATCATTAAACATAGAGAGAGAGAGGTTTTTCAGCATTTCAGCTGATTTCAGCTTTTTTGTAAATTTATCTTTTCAGTTTTCTCAGAATTTTTTTTTGTGTGTGTGTGTGTGTGTGTGTGTGTGTGTTTGATGTGCATTTGTTGCATCAGCTAATGAAATAAAACTTGATTGAATAATAAAGCATAATCATTTATTATTTATTTTTATAGATGAAAGATTAAAAAACATATTTATTAATCTAAAGTAATAGATTTTATCATAAAAATTCTAGTATTTCATTTCAACGTCTTGCATTTGTGTAAAGTTTCAGCTTATTTCTTTCTTTCTTTGTGCATGAAACCGGTAGTGCTTCCATTAATTTTATGGAGTGTGAAGAAATTTCTTCAAGTTTAAATATTTTTTGTACGCCAGTTTTTTAATTTAAAAAAAATAGATTGCGATTTTTTTTTTTTTTTTTTTTTTTTTTTACTCCACTCGAAATGGATACAATATATTTCTGAGTGATAAATTCTTGCTTCAAGTTTTAAACACGAACTCTGAATTACCCTGTAAATGAACTTATTTTGGCAGTCTTGCTGTCAATGATAACTGTGAATATAGCTGAAAACTCTAAGTTATAAATTTAGATTTCAGTTTGAATATTTATTACTGAAATAAAAGAAGATAAATTTCTTATCTGCTACATTCTTATACAACATTTAAAGCTTTCCTTCGTGATCTCCAACTCAATCTAAAATTGTTTACGAGTCCAAGGCAGTCTGCCAAGCCGACACGCGAGGCATGGAATTAAAGCTACCAACATTTATTCACCATTATTAATCAGTGCGCAATTTGAGCGTGTGCCAAACAAACTAGTCCTCTTGACATAAATAATAATTATGTCAAAAAACCTCTTTATTTCTCTGCCCAAATACGACTTATCAACCGACTTAATAATTTGTAAAATTAGAGGGGCTTGATAATTTACATATGTGGGGTTTATTAGGTTGGTTTATTTATTATACTGTATCTTAATATTTCTAAGAAAAAGTGTGTGAGATGGTGGTGTGAAAATGAATCCCAATTTACTATGTGAGAGTCCTAGGCCCGCGTCAGATACCTTCAGTGGGGATCTTTCTAAGAAGTCCTAGCCGGTATCCTCACAAATTCCTGAGAAAACCATGGAAAACTCCGAATAACACGACTTCGGTTTGAACCCTACATCTCTGATCTACACTGTACTCTGTTTCCTTAGAATAGTCGGGTCAAGGTCATAAATCTTTCCCACTATAAGGGAGGAGAATGAAGAATTGTCCAATTTCTCCCTTTTTTTTTATACTGCAGGGAGGAAATATTCGGGGTAGAGTTTTTCAAAAACAGTGGAAGTGGTGTGCAGAAAAAGGGAGGAAAGTTTTGTATCTCTTGTAACCTAGCAACTTGGAGGGGAAAAGGGGAAAGCGGATGACCTTGAACTACTTCTCTTGAGAAAAAAGACTATAGCTTACAGCCCCCCCCCCCAAAAAAAATATATATATGTATATATATATATATAATATGAAATAAATAAATAAATAAAATAAAAGCATGCTAATCCTTTCGGTGACGATTCAGTTAAAGAACAATTGTGCATTAAATTAATCGCTTAATTTTTATTTAAAAATAATACACGTTAGCGATCTGTGGTTGAGTCGGTTTAACGTCGCACTAGATCCATGCTAAACTGGGACTCATTCTCGAGGTCATCCGGAGACATGCCATCACAATTTTGTTGTACCAGAAAACAAAATATCAAAATAAAACTCTTCCTCAATATTATAGTTGCTTATTAAAAAAAAAAATCTCACTTATGGGTCCCTCAAGGCTCTTTTTAGTCCCGGATCCTCCTGCGCTGCGAGTCTCGCGGACCCTTTCTCTCTGCCAGTGCCCCTATTCTCTTTTACAACCAAACATTATTCTTAATAAGGTTTTTTTTTTTCGTTATAATTTTTAGTATTTTTATAATAATAATAAATTTTTAATTTGCCCAAATTTTCATAGTTTTTTTTTTTTTTTTTTTTTTTTTTTTCTTAGTTTAACTGTAGGTATAGTACATAGATTTTTTTATTATTATTATTATTCGACAGCTATAATACACAATGATGATATTTTATTTATTTATTTATTTACTCAATAGTATAGGCAATTAGCTGTGAATATGTTAATATTCTTAAGGCTCAAAGTTTTAGCAATCTAAGCAAAAACACATATTTCATTTTAAAAATGAGGTGTTTTTTTTTTTTTTTTTTTACTATATAAAAGTTTTTGAGCATTTCATAATTAATTTGAATGTTAACTTTGACCATATATACTACACACATTTTGGACCACAAAAAAATTGTAATACGGTCGAAATTAAAATTATTTATTGCCATCCAACAAGAATGAAGTTTTATATAAATATAAATTTTCGTCTTTAGGACTGCTTCTAGAATCCGCTTAGTAGGTCAAAAATACCATCTTTCACACAAGCGATTAAATCGACTGGGTTAAAACACTGACAGGTTGTGCCAAAGACCCTGGTTTAAATCGTGTGTTGTATAGACGATTTTCTGCCTGAAATTACTTAAAAGGCATTTAAAAGTTCAATAAAGATATAAAATTATTCACCAGATTATACTCGTATATATATATATATAGCATTTTTTTATTTAAAATGTAATTTAATTTATGAAATATATGAAACATAGCGATGATCATGCAGAAGTTATTAAAGTTGATAATTTTAAAGTTATCACGGAGTGGAGGAAGAGCTTAAACAACGATTGTCTTATTATATAAACACTTATAACATTTTTGGACAGGCAGCTATATAAAATTATAATTCAAGCGGTTCTTAGTAAATGCCAAATGAATTAATTTATGTTTTTTTCCCTTACAGTAATATAGTGATTCATTAAGAGTGTCGAACATAAATGCTCGAGTGCAGCGCACAGTGACCTGCGCTGCCGATGGCAATGAGGACCTGCTGTAAAATTTTTTCCCATTAGAAATTTTTTTTTCTCTCTTTTTTTTTCACACGCTAGTTGTACCATATTTTAAAACTAAGAATGGGGCACAAGGTTGCCGAACGATACATTTATTTCCAAGATAAATGAAATGGAATTAATAAAAAGGCATAACATGCTATTGTAGATCTGAATTCCGTTAAGGCTGTACATTAGTCAGATTTCCTCTTTCTCTCTGCCCATGTTATCCAGTGAGAATTTCATTGCTTCGTTTTCTAAGAAAATCTCGTTCAAGAATGTAGTTTTTTGAATACTACTCTTTGAATATGTCGTCTTTTTGCTTAGTGAGCAATTTTTTGAAAAAATAAAAATAAATATTTTGTTTAGAGATAAAAAATTAAAATCTTAAATTTACTTAATAAAATAAAATATTTAATCACTTTTTTCAAAAAAAAAAAAAAAAAACGAAAAGAAAAGAAAAAAATGCTTGCTAAGCTAAAAGGCGACATATTCAAAGAACAATATTCAAAAAACAAAATTCGAAAAACAAAATTCGAAAAACTTCATTTTGGAATGAGTTATCCTTGTAAAAGAAAGCAACAAAAATACCATTGGATAACATGGGAAGGAAGAAAGAGGAAATCTGACGGATGTACAGCCTCAAAGAAAGAATAATACGTAAGATCAAAGATTTTACTTGTGTTTCAATAAGAAAAAGAGACTTACGTGGGAGGAGGGAGGATATAAAAACTTAAGGAATATAAAAACACATAAAAAATTGTATGTGAATTTAAGTTATAATTTACAAATCAGAAAAATATTTCTACATCAAAATGGTTTTCTAAGATTATATACTATTTTTATAATATGTGCAGGGGTGTTTGTGTTCAGGGTTTACCCCTGATTTCAGGGTTTTTACTCTAACCCTTCTGTATTTTCATATTTTCTATAAAGTTATTTTATGCTTTCATTGGTTGTTCATTTGTTATCCAGGTTAGATGTGAATGAAATGTAAAAGAATTGAGGGCTTATGGCCTAAATAGTTTGAGTATTATTTGATATTTTGGGTCTTTTCTTATTTCAAGTTCTAATTTTCAGGGTTTTTACCTTTGAGTCACAATCACCCCTGATTTACATTAAATCCTGCCCTGGTTACTTTTCGCTCTTTCTAAAACTAGTTAGTCTTTTCTATAAAAATTGTATGCACTTTCATGATTAATAATTTAAAAAGTTTAATAATTATATCGCTTTGTTTTTTCCAGGTTTGAAAATGCTTTTCAAATTTAAGCTGAAAATTGATGATGGCCGTGATTTACATGTATGTGTAAGTAAATATAATAATCATATTTTCTGTAATTTCTGGTGTGTTTTTTTTTTTTTTTTTTTTTTTTTTTTCCAAAGGCTTTTAAAATTTTTTGAGCGCATACTAGTTTATGGAAGCATAACGTCTGTATAAGTTAGTAGACACACGGTTTCTTTGTACCTTAGAATAGTTTTCAGGTTTTCGCCCATTTGTAAATTTCTAATCAATGGAAAAAAAAAAGTAAATAAATAAATTATTACGTGGTTCGTCGTATAAATAGTAAGTATTTAATTGTTGAATAGCCCCTTCTTTTCATGCTGGATTCAAATTAGGATTAATAGCATTGTAAAAAGGTATTCATTTATAATAACGGTTATAAGTAAAACTATTTATAAATTACTGTCTTCTATATTTTATTATTTATACTATGTGAGTTTATAGAAGCATGCCATTTCTAGAAATTAGCGTATCCATGGATTTTATTTTTCTTTGATTTCATAGAATAGTTTTCACCTATTTATAAATTCTTAATCTGCAGAAATCGTTACCGGTTCTCCATAATGGGTGAGTATTATATAATTTATTAATTTACTTTTCGCACTGCAGTGTGAAAATGGGACTAATTTTGACACTGGCATATACAATTCGATTTTGTGGAAGCATATAAGTTACAAAAGTTAATGAATAAGTTATTTCCATAAGTTATTTCCAAAAGTTAATGAATAAGTTATTTCCAAAAGTTAATGGATAAGTTATTTCCAAAAATTAATGGATAAGTTATTTCCAAAAGTTAATGGATAAGTTATTTCCAAAAATTAATGAATAAGTTATTTCCAAAAGTTAATGGATAAGTTATTTCCATATTTCCAAAAGTTAATGGATAAGTTATTTCCATATTTCCAAAAGTTAATGAATAAGTTATTTCCAAAAGTTAATGGATAAGTTATTTCCATAAGTTATTTCCAAAAGTTAATGGATAAGTTATTTCCATATTTCCAAAAGTTAATGGATAAGTTATTTCCAAAAGTTAATAAGTTATTTCCATAAGTTATTTCCAAAAGTTAATGGATAAGTTATTTATCAAGCCGCCTTCAGCAATTAATAGCTGATACGCGATCAATGAAAACTCTGACCGTAGCAAACTCTTACTCCATGACAACTTATTAAACAGTTCTGATCACGATGCATCCTACCAGTCTTTTCGCGCACCGTAAAAATCCTAATTGCTGCAAACCCCGGCTCATAGTTCATATGCGTACCCTCCTTTTTTGGTAGACACTGTACGACTTTTTGTGTCCCGTAAAAAATCTGACTGCACAAACTTTCACTTGCTGGGGCTGTCAATCCGATGTTTTATAATACACACTGGACCCACATACTGTTTTACTTAATACCTTAAATAAAAATATTATTAGTAAAAATAAATTATTTATTATCACTGATATGGTAATTAATGTATGTTTTAAGCTAAATATTCATCGCATGTTTTTTGTACATTAATGAAACGAGGGGTTGAGGGTCGCTACCGCCCCCCTCACACAGAACTAATTATCATATAAAACTCTTCCGAAACCCAATTTGAATTGTTTTAACATAGGTTTACATAACAGTACTCGTTATCTTACCTCTTAATCTGCAACCTGTATTTATAGTATTAAATTTCAATGTAAGAGAAAGTCGTGTGAGTGACACACCAGATTATTTCATTCTTTTCTATGTTTATGTTAAAAAATATTACGCTTTAGAATCGGGTCATTCATTTTCATACACTTATTCACGCTTTAATACTAGGTTATTTTTTAATCTCCTTAATATAAAGAAGAAAATCAAGTAACATTTAAAATACTTTAAAAAATTAGTTTTCCAATACTTATTTTATTAATTTTTCCCCTTTTCATTCCTTCTTAATTTTCTTGTCCAGTAAATTTTGGAAATATTATTACTGAGAATAGGAAGATGTGAAATTTACATACCCCATTTTCATCTCACCAAAAATAACCTAAGCTCTAACTACTAATCTATAGTATTTATTTATTTATTTTTCATTTGTGAATATTGCGCCGATGTTTTTATAAACGATGATTATTATTTATTCTTATTATTTTCATTGTTCGTGAGCATTTTTTAAATGTTAGCATAAGGAAATAAGCACACCATTTTCCATTAGTCGCGTAAAGATTATACAAAAAGAATGTTAACGTGATAAAAATTATCGATGCAAAAAGCATTTTATCGGGATAAAAATTATTGATACAAAAAGCACGTTATCGTGATCAAAACAAATTTGAGAAAAATCTTATAGTAACATCTGAGAACTCTTTCTAAGAAAGACTGCCGATGATTTTCCTGGATTCCATTATCGATTCGTTCTGAGATTTATATGTAACAGGGCGTTTTTCTTGTGACATACTGAAAATAAATCCATTTTTCATCTTATGACGGCTGTTAGAAGCAAACGACGATGTAAGATTATACGCGGAGAAAAATTACAGAGTTGATTGCTTTGATTTCATCGTTCGATAATGATGAGAGAATTATCTCGGGAATGAATGCCCCGTGAATGTTCGTCATTTAGGTAAGGAAATGTCAACCGATTCCCTTTGGTTGGGGTTACAGAAAATAAATCTTCAATATCTGTACCTTTGATTTTCTTCTATTCCGACTATTTTGTTTGGAGCGAAGAGATTCATAGAATCCATAAATTCATTGTTGTCGTTAATCACACAAGTTTGGGGGGGGGGGGGGAAATCTAAATAAATAAAGAGGTGTATCTATGTGTGTCTGTCTGCGCTCTGGTGCTCACACAACTGATCGCCGAGCTACAAAACTTGTCAGATGGATACCTGGGACGTCTATAGGTATGCACCTCATCGAGATTTTTTCGAATTTTAAATTTTTTAATTATTATTATTATTATTATTATTATTATTTTTCAATTTTAAATATTGGCTTGTATGTTTCATTTTTCTAAAGTTTATTCTTTCATTTTAATCGTGCGCGCATATCAGTAACAGTTATTACGCTCTTCACTTAATTAATTCATTTGAAGGCGAAATCTTTTATTATTATTATTATTATTATTATTATATTTATTGAAAATTAAATGATAATGCAGTAGAAAAAATTTGAGTACATTAAATTTTAAATTTATAAACGTACTTAAAACAGTTATGTTTATGTACCTAATAATTTTTATTGTATATAACAACTTTTTATTTTTCATTTTAAAAATTAATTCTTTTGGGAGAATATATATGTATATATATTATAGTATGTATCGGGAAAAAAATGGCAGTATATATCCGAAAGGATTAAACTGATTAAAATTTACGTTTAATTAAAATTCATTTGTTTTTTATTTATTTAATTCATTTTAAGAGAAAATCAACTTTTATTTATTATATTGGTTGGAATCAAATCGTAATATAGTGTAAAAAGCGGGGCTATAAAATACATGGTTCAAAAACTAAAATATTTAATAGATGCTGAGATACAGTCATCTTTAAAATCGTAGTTTTTAAATAATAGCAGATCCATCTGTCGTCGATAAATACACAAAATGAAGTGCCCGAGGAAGACTTTTTTGCAGGCAGTGGGAACCTGAACCTGATACAGTGCGAGCGAAAAAAGAGCTGCCGTAGGCAGCGAATACCCGAAGCGAGGTTTAGTGCGATTTCAGTGTAGATATTTTTTATTTATTTAATATATTTGAGGAGCAAACATTCAAACTGTGTTTTCTCCTTCGGACACAATTTTTCAGACAACACAAAAAATTATAAATTAAAAGATAACTAAACTTAGCACCTAATTATCGATTGTTTATACGTATTACTAGATACTAGGAAAATAAGTAGATATATCTAGAAAGATACGTAGACATGCTATTTTTATGTTAAGTTTAAAGAAAAATCACTAACTCATTTTTTTTTTTTTTTTTTTTTTTTTTTTTTTGGAGAAAACACAGTTTGAATGTTTGCTCCTTATTTATATTTTCTCTATTTTCAAGTTTTTATTTACAACGTGATATAAAAAATGAATAGTGATTCAATTCACTTGAAAATTCATTTAAATATAGTGACCAGCAAAGCAAGCGTTACCCTGCTCTAGTGATAAAATGAAACGGTCCTCGAATCAAGCATGCAAGTCTGATGTATGTATTAACTATAAACAAACAGACAAACAAAATACTTTTTTTTTCATTTGCATGAAATTGTTTTGGTAAACTTTAAGTTTTCGAGGATTTTGAATTAAAAATATGATTTCTATTTTTCCCATCATGTATAATTATATATATATATATAATAACAGGGATTAAAAAAAAAAAAGAAAAAAAAATCACTAATTTTATTACATCAAATCAACACATTCTTTCTTATAATTAATTAAACAGCTCCTTCTTCGTGCCTTGAACATGCTGTGTTCACTCTTTTTGCCTGTTCTTTTTCTCCCCCTTCCCTTCGAACAACTTCCACCTTCATCATTTCTACTCTCCCTCCCCCCCAATCCCTTCTATTTTCATTTTCATTTTATTTTGTACACTGATTTTAAAAGTTCGTAAGCTTCGATTACTTTCACACAAGGGCGAGGCGTGGTTCAGAAAACTATGGAAGCGCCGAAGCGAAGCGCTTCCAAAAGCATAGGAAGGATCAATTCAGTCTTTCGACGAGCCGACGTTACTTGATTACTTTTAAAAAATCTTAAATAGGGGAAGCGCTGCTTCCATCGCTTCCATGGACGCTTCGCCACTTCTTTCACATAATATTATAAAGTGTCTTCTTCTTTCGATTTTATTACTTTCTTAAACTATTTTTTTTTTTTTCACAAGTAAAATTTTAATAAATAAATAAATAGAAATTAACGGTGAGCTTTGAGTTTTCAAAAGTTTTAACCAAAATACAACATTTTATTATTATTTATGCCTGCTGATAAATTAAAAAGAAAAAAGAAAAAGAAATTTCTCATTTATGAATATACAGGGTATCCCTAAATTCAGGGACCAAACTGTAAGGGGAGATAGGGCACATCATAAAGATTCAAAACTGCATAGAAACCCATGACCGCAAGTGTCATCTTAACCCTTTAAGAACTGGATGTTTTTTGTTATTTTTTAACATATGTGGGCGTGGCTTTTGAATGTTAAATTTTTAAATTTTTTATTTTTTTCTTATAAATGATTACATAAAAAGATATAATAGTAATAATGTTGTTTCCATTTCGATGTATTTAAAGCATTGATTACGTTAATACATGTAGTATACACATTTTAGCAATTACTGTAATATTATTATTTCAAAAGATTTCTAAAGATTTTTCATCGTTTTTCTTTATAAAGGATTGAATTATACATTAAATTTAATAATAGTATTACTTTACTTAAAATCCTTTTTATAAACGAGCATATATATTTCGGACCCAGCCGGGTCCATCTTAAGTGCTCTCCAGATGACAACTTCTGTCAGGCTTGTTTTAATTAAATACTTTCATGGTCAGTTTCTTCATTTCGCTTCGCTTTTTGGAGATGCTGTTGCCATTCTATTGGTATTATACTGTATTCTCTGTCATTAATTGCGTTATTAGTTGTTGCTATTGAAATATTAACAACTAATAACGCAATTGACAGAGAACACACTAATACCAATAGAATGGCAATAGCATCTCCAAAAAGCGAAGCGAAGTGAAGAAACTGACCATAAAAGTATTGAATGAAAACAAGCCTGATAGAAGTTGTCATCTGGAGAGCACTGAAGATGGGTCCGAAATATATATTCTCGTTTATAAAAAGGATTTTAAGTAAGGTAATATTATTAAATTTAATGTAAAGGTTTTCCTTTCATTTCCTCAGCATTTCTTGCTTTTTTGCCTACACTTTTCATTTCCGACCCCATACACCTGTACAAAAAATGCTTCATTATAGGTACCCTTAAAATTTCCCCCATGAGTTTAGGGAGACCGTGTATATAGTTCTTCAATTAAAAAATGGCATTTTATAGAAATGCTATTATCTCAACTTCTCAAAAAGTAAATATAAATAAAGAAAAGGGAAAGCATAAAATGGAATACGCATAATAAGTGTATAAAATGAATTCATGACGGATAAAAATTTGTTTGATGAAATATGAAAAAAAAAAAAAAAAGAAAGAAAGTTAAATAAGTAGTTTTAAATAAAGTTCTTCTATGCATATGCAAAACTCAGTCTGAAAAATATTGCAGTTTCTTTTCTCTCGGTTTCCCTTTATCGATCCATTTCAAAGTTTCATAGATAACTCGGCGTCTTTTTTTTTTCTGAAAATCTCAAATAAATTAATTTTTCATCTTGAGATGGTTTATAGAAGCAAACGATGTTATGAAACAGCGGAGAAAAATTATCAAGCTGATTGCTTCGACTCAATCGTTCGATAATGTTGAGAGGGATGAATGCCCGGTGAATTAGATTCATTCGCGGAAAGGTAGTAAAAGTGAGGTACGACATCGATATTTCTACTCGCATTTGCAGGTTTTACTAGAAATATTCATTCGTATTAATGTTCTTTTTTTTTTTCCTCCTTGGTTTATTCATTTTAAATTTAATGAGTTCTTCTCTAAGTTGGCAATCGCCTCAGAGCAATTCCGTTTGAAATATTTTAATAGTGATTCTGCTTGTTTAATTAAAATACTGTGTTGATTGGGAAGTGAATTAGCCCTCCCCCCTCCCCCTTACCGTTGAAACTCTCACCTTTTATTTATTTGTTTATTTATTTTAGTCATTAATTAAATAAAAATCATCTCGTAATTTAATAAGAAGAAATTATTTGAGGGAGAAGAAACGAAAACTTTTTGTTTTTGTGTGTTAAATGTTTTCAAAAGTTTCCTTGTTTTTACTATCTTCCTTTGAATTAAATTAAAGTTTATTATTTTATTTTTAATTACCAAAGCTGCTAACGAAGAAAATATGAATCAGTAAAATTCCCACTGAAATCAAACCAAGTTTGAATTAAAGGGCGCTAGCAAACCCTTGCAAAATTTTCGCATTTTATTTTTATTTTTTTTCTTATTTACCTTTAAAATTTGAAACACATAAATATTATATGAATTTCACCACTTAATTAAAATTGTAATTCACCATTCGCCAAATTTGTATTAGAACCAAATTAATATTAGTGAAACTAAAATGATACAAAAAAGGGTTTCGAAATAAAATTCATAATTGATGACTCAGTTTTTATACTACCGCAAGGCAGTACTGTTTTAGTATATAGGACCCCCATAAACGACGTTTAAATTTTTGTCACCATATTGGCGATGACTTTTTATTTATTTATTTTGGAATAGTTAATATATATATATATATATCCTATTTTGATTATACTTTTTATAATGTGTTTTTTAGTCAATTTATGATAATAGATCATGTTTTGTATAATCTTTAAAGTATTGCTAGGTTTAAAGTGACGCTTGTAAAGATTCTTAAGATTCAACTTTTAAAAATACATCTTTCCATAAAATACTTTTATCAGACAAATGTCGTAGTTTTTTCTTATTAGATCATTGAGCTGAGTCCACGTGCGTAAATATTGTCCGTTTATAAATATTATTTTTTATCCTGGCATATTTTATTAATTACATCACTATCGTATCGTTTCGACGAAATATAATCGTAACTGGACCACGTTAGAGAAATATTATATCGATATTCGAAAACATCGGATACGAGTAGAAGGCAAATTTTGCGCAACAACTTTTCATGGATCAAAATATGACTCTAAAAGTTTAAACTTTATGTTGTTTCTATATCTAATTACAATCGAACCTCGTTAACGTGAATACGCTTAACGTGAATTACTTTTAACATTAACTGTTTCCACAATCCCCATCAAATTGAAGATTAGTTTAATTATATGAAGATTATTTACTGATAGCATGAACTGCTGATAACATGAACTTTTTTTTTTTTCCCTTGAGATTTACGTTAGCGAGGTTCGACTGTATTATATAAATTTCATATATTTTACTAAACAACTGTCAAATTTCATGTTCGGTAGAGCTAACAATAAATGGAGCACAAGGTGTGTTTGGTGTTTGGGAATAAGGCCGATTGACTGCACTAGAGTCCTAGGCCTGAGGAGGAGTGCCTTCCGTGTAGGTCTTCCTAAGGGTTCCTAGCCCGTATTTACTTAAGTTTCGGAAAAAAACACGGAAAACTCCGAATGGCTAAGCCGACGAGCGCAACCTGGGATCGAACCCGGCACCTCACGTCTACCAACTTCGAGCGCAGAACTGCTCGGCCGCTGGTGGACCAATGGAGCACAAGGACAATTTTTCTCAAATCGATTTCATTAATTTATAATCAATTATAAATTAGTAAAATCAGTAATAATTTAAAATCAACAATAATTATTCCTTACTTTAAAACGATATTTAATAAAGTAAATCTCAAAAATATACACAGAATTGAAAATTAAATGTATGTGAGGGAGGGGTATGTAGACCGGAGGAAGGGGGGGGGGGGAGTGGAAGCGTGTTTAGAGAGGGGTCAAAAAAGAAAGTAAAGATTACAGAGGTCAAAAGAGTGAACACAAAATGTTAAATATATTCATGAAGGAATTGTTTGTTTAATTGTGAGAAATAATACGTTTAGTTTAATGTAATAAAATTAGTGATTTTTTATTGCAAATCCCTGACACTTTGCAAAAATACCGCATGGGATGGATCATTTTTTGGATTCAGCATCTTCCAAAACATAAAATTTACCAAAACTAATAAGCCTAGTTGAGCTCTGCTCAGTTCCCCATCATATATTTGTTGCCATAAATTTCTACTACATAGTACTACATATTCATGTTAAGAAAAATGAATTTGACCGGTCCCTTGAAAGAGTGATGGACTGAAATGTCCCATCTAATTGGTAGTTTCATATTTTAGTTTTCATGGAATTTCATTCTATTTCCAATGCAAGTGTACTATATGAAATGTTACTCTATTCTGCTATGTTTAAGGATATTTAAATTTCGAATAACTTGCGAACATTACAAATTATAATATTTGCCAGGGGTGAAGCGTGGTTCAGAAATTCTTGGAAGCGCTGAAGAGATACGCTTCCAAAAGCAGAGGGAAAATCAATTCAGCTTTTCGCCATCGCGAGATTGGATCTGATAGACGAGAAACCGAAAATACTATTTCATTTTTCCTACCTAAAATAAGGAAATTATTGTTTTAAAACTTAAATATTGGAAGCGCCGCTTCCATCGCTTCCATGGACGCTTCGTCACTGCATGCATGCAAATATTATTTGTATTGAATTATGTTCAAGCCAGTATCATAAATAATATTTAAAAAGTAGTCTGAAAGCTTTACAGTGAAAATATTCTTAAAAATGGAGGTTTATGCGAATTTTTGTCCTATTCTGGCGTGTCAATAAAAAATCTTAAATTTCATATAACTTGCGAATTTTTTTAAATTAGAAAATTCATAGTTAATGATACTCATGCCAATATCTAAATGATATTTTAAAAATAGTCTGACATTTTATGATGAAAATAATCCTCGAAATGGGCGTTTATGTTAAATTTTGCCATAATTCTGCCTTGTTAAGACATCAGTAAATAATTTCAAATGACTTACAAAGTTTTTAAAGTTGAATTTTCGTAGTTGGCTCATAACTGATATTTTAAAGCTAGTCTGACATTTTTACAGTAAAATTATTCTTTTTAATTCCTGTTTAAGTGAAATTTTACCCTGTTCTTCAATGTTCAGAAAATCGTAAATTTCGAATAACTTATGAAGTTTTTAGATTAGTGCAAATCAAGAATAATATTAATTTGCAAATATTTAGATTATTGCAAATTAATATTGTTCTTGCCAGTGTCATAAGTAATATTTTAAAATTGGTTTGATATCTCTGCGATCATTTCTTTTTGAGAAATGGCATGTTAAAAAAAATCTTAAATTTCATATAACTTGCAAATTTTTTAAATTAGAAAATTTGTAGTTAATGATGCTTATGCCAGTGTCCTAAATGATATTTTAAAAGTGGTCTAACATCGTGTACACAGATTAACAAACTAACAGATACCCTACAGACGGACACTAAACCAATTTTGTTATTTTCGGATTCCTCACACCTTAAAACATGTAAAAAAAAAAAAAAAAAAAAAAAAAAAAAAGAGGTCGAAATTTTTTAGAATTCCCCATATCTAAAATGTGATAAGGAATTAAAAATTTCATGCAGTTTTTTTTTTTTTTTTGTATTTAAAAGTTACTACACTTTGTTGGGCGTGATTGTCACTTTGTGTACGCTATTTTAAATATATGACAGTATTTAAAAGGAAAAAAATGTGTATAGGTACTCGAATTATCATTGTAAATGTCATATAAAAGTTACTTTAATCGTACAAAATAATAATAATAATAATAATAATAATATAACATTATTTAAATATATTGTACAAATTTAATTGTTATATTTGACCTCACAAAACATACATAATGCATTACGAGTTGAAATAGATTTCCATGCTATTATGATTATACATTATTTAAACAAGTTTTATTGAAAATTGTGTAAATAATATACTCTTTGTAAATGACTCTAAATCCAATTGAATAAATCTTCCCGAGTACTGATTCTTCTAGCGTAAAATAAAACTAATTACAAAAAAAGAAAAATGAAAATCGGTTCAACTATTATCCAAACTCGAATGAAAATACTAAGAAAGATTAAAACCATCTAATTATTAGCAGCCGTGTATATATTATGGTTTTCTGCCATAAGCTCCTTCATTTATTTTCGCTTAATGGATGAAACGAAATGAGTTATTAACTCTTGGGTGAAGGATATAATGTAAGTACTTAAGTATAATCGATTTTACTTTAGTTTTCTCCGTTTCACATTAGCTGCCGTGGGGTCGGTAATTGTCAAAGTTCCGTCAAAATTTGACAGAAATGAGAAGGGATATTTTGGAATTGAAATTAATTGATAAGTGGTTGAAAGTATTCCCCCACCCCCATCGGATAAATTCGTTTTTGTAGTCGAAATGTTGCTTGGAGTTTAATTATAAATTAATAATTAATTAAAATGTTTGAAAGAAGAGTCAGAAAAAGTTTTTAAATACTTGACGAATTTAAAGTTATCTGAAATAAGATGGAAATAACTTTTCCTGATTGTTTAAGATAAATTATAGAGTGTCTTCTTGAAGAAACAGCGAAAAGTTGTTTAGATTACTGAAATTTCATTTCATAATCGTGTCAGTAAAAATACCAATTGAAAATTAAAACAGTTGTTATACAAGTGATTAAAATGTATAAAAATGTAATTATAATAAACTAATTAAAAAAGGAAAAAAAAAAAAGATAATGGAAATGACAAAATATATACATATACAGTCAAACTCAGTTATAAAATTAAAATCCTAAGGGCCTAATCATTTTTGACAGCAAAGTGACGTAATAACCAAACTTGATTAAAAAGCCCATGAAATCATTTTATATAACTGAAATAACAATAAAACTATACTAACATCTTTGTCAGAAAACATTAGAAGTGTTATTACTTTTTAATGCTACCAAAAAAAAAAACTTATTATTAATAATAATAGGGGTTTGCAATAAAAAATAGCTAATCATATTCTATCTCATAATGATATATATATATACAGGGCTCTGTCCAGAGACCTGGGTCCGTTAAAGGACCCTTCACAAAATTTTATATCTTAAAAAAGGACCCTTCACAAAATTATCTATCCTAAAAATGGACCCTTCACAAAATTTTTCTCCTTAGACCTTTGATAAATCTCTCATTTTCAAAATTAATCTTATGTGGAACGAACAGACTGCCTGAATAATGGGACTTTTTGTTGTATTTCTCCCGAAAAGCTGATATTCAATTTCTAATTTACAAAGGTCTTCTATGCGTATGCGTGAGTTTAGTTCTATAAAATTGAACTGTCATTGTCAAAAATGAAACTTTAATTGTAATTTTATTTTGCAAAATTACATTTTTCACAATTTCACAAAAGAGGACCCTAGCCGAAAAGTTTGGAAGAACTTTATTTTACTCTAAATTCACAAAATTACGTATAGAATTTTTCACAATTTCACAAAAACAGGAACCTAGTCTAGACAGACCCCTGATATATATTTAACATTCTGTGTTCAGTCATTTTACCTTTTTCACGCTTCAACTATCACCTGCCTCTCAGGGCCTGATTATCGCAGAGGTGTGCGGGGCATTCCCCCGGTCCCTGAGTAACAGGGTGTCCTAAAATCCATTTCTTGTATCTTTGATTCAACAAATTCTACTTTTAATGCATAAATATCGTACCAAAAATTTTTGTTTAAGTATGTGGAGGGCGGCAGCGACCCACATACTTGCCAACATACTAATTAATATTCCGTAGTAGTTTTAACCCCGCCTTCTTTATCACACCAGTATCTTTTTGGAGTATTTTTCTTCTTATTTAATCGTGATTGCATTTGAAGAATATTACTCTAAAAATTTACTGGTGTCAAAAAAAGGGCGGGACTAACAATACTACGGAATATTAATTAGGATGTTGACAAGGGACCCAAGAAAGTATGTGTGTCCCGGGCCTCACATGAAGTTAATGGGGCCATGCTTCCTCCCCGCACACACATCTCTCCTATTTTGTGTTTATTATTATTATTATTATTATTATTTTAGATTTACATTAATAATTAAAGTTTTTAAGTAAGAAATAATTATTAAATATGTTTTTTATAATTAACAAAAGGATACCCGATTTCATGTTTTTACGCAAAATTTAATTAAAAATGTGCGTTTTGTAAAAAGAAAAGAAAAGAAGAAAAAACTGCCGTGATGGATTTTTTTGCACAGCATTTTTCGGTTTCAACGAGTAAGAATCAGTTTACAAAAAGAAAAAAAAGTTAAAACACCTCCCCCATCAATGAACTCATAATATATGTAGGTTAACCTTAGTAATTAAGTATTATATGAACATTAAGAATTTATAAAGCTTACTTTTGGAGTATGTTTTAAAATATGCGTATACTAATTATCATTCCCAAACGGAAGCATAATTGGATTAAGAGAGTAACTAAGACGCTTTTATTAAATCTTTAACTTGATAAGATTAAATAGCCTCATGCTTGTTGCCAGTCCTTCCGAAATAAAATATGAATATACAAACGAGTGCTTCATCCTTTTAATAAATTCAACCAAGAATTTAAAACAAAATCATAAAAGGTTATCCAGAATGTAACCGCTTATCTTAAGAGCCCCATACTTATTCAATTTATACCTCATAAATGGCGTATTCCACTCTCTTACTCCTTAAGAACGGCTGCTTATACCAAAAATTGATTAGTTCTTAAAGTTAATGGATAAACATGAAGCTGAATTGTGTATTAAATTAAGAAAGGGAATATTTATACACTTTATATGTCGTTGATTTATATCGCTCGCTCTAATTACTTGCAAATCGCCATCATTTAGGTATCATTATTCATCTGGATCGCCAAACGTTAATTATTCGTTTCGATTCAACCGTTTGTTAATGACGAATACGCTAGAAAACAGTAGTAGAAACGCTGCATTTATAGGCTTTGTGATTTGAATTATGGGTTAATTTGCTTTTAGGCACTTTATACTCACGGGACGTTCAAATTTATGGCATTTAATTCCGCTTAAAATAAACTGATAACACAGATTGAAGATGATAAGCTCAGTTTTCTTAGTATATAAGAAGAATATTTGTAACGATAATTTGATTGTCAGTGTCATTTGGTTTTGTTTTGCCTTTTAGCGTACGTAAAAAATATTCGGATCGGCAATCTAATTCAAATTGCAATTAAGAATTTTTCTATAAAACGTATGATTATTAGTTTCAGATCGAGCCTCAAAATTTATTCAAAACTTTTTTTAGGGTAGAATTACATTCAATAAAAATTCACTCAAACAATTATAAGATAAAAAACTTTCTATAAACCATGTTTTTAAATTTTCTGTTGAATCATAGCTATAGAACTAACTACATTAGCACTTTATCAATGCGTATGAAATCTTTAAAAGTGATAATGACGTCAATTTTTGTGAGATGCATGATTTAACTTTTTACAGTTTTTTAACGTTCACGATTAATTAAATGTATTTTATGTCGAAAGAAAATGAACTCGTAAATTTTTTTGGCAACAATTAAATTATAACTAATATTTTAATGGCTAATTATGAGGTATTAGAAGGTCATTATTTTCATATTTTACTTAATTATAAGAAAACTATTCGAAAATTCGAAAATCGGACTTCGAAGTATTGTGTTGTCATCGGGTTGTGAGCTACTGTGAAAGTTTCAGATGTCTAGCTAGTAGGGAAGTTAGTTAAAATTCGATTGCAAGATTTGTACCGGACAAACAAACGGAAATAGAAGTTAATAAAAACATGGTAAAATGAATTACGTACTGTGTAATAAACTTAGACTTTTCATTTAATTTTTGTGATTTTAATTTTAGCACTCTTTTTTGTTTTATGAAATGGGACCGGTCATTTTAAAGAATTTGTGTAGTAATAGTGCTGTTGGTTGTCGACTTTAGATTACATTTTAGAATATTCCTAAAACATATGAAAATTAGATTCCATTCATGCTACAAAGTTTATTAAAAAATTTTTAGAGTAGAATTACACTCAATAAAAATTCACTCTGAAATGATTTACGTACTGTGTAATAATCTTGGAATTTCGATTTAATTTTTGTGATTTTAATTTTAGCACTCTTTTTTGTATTATGAAATCTGACAGGTCATTTTAAAGAATTTGTGTTGTAATAATAATAAATGTACTGTTGGTTGTCGACTTTAGAATGTTTCTAAAACGTTTGAAAATTAAAACTTGCATTCATGCCGCAAAATTTATTCCAAACTTTTTTAGAGTAGATATTACCGTCAATAAAAATTCACTCAAAAATTAATTACATACTATGTAATAAACTTAGACCTTTTTATTTATTTTTTATGATTTTAATTTTATCACTTTTTTGTATTATGAAATCGGACAGGTTATTTTAAAGAACTTGTGTAGTAATACCTAATAACAATAATAATGCACGTACTGTTGGCTGTCGATTTCAGCTTTTACACTTTAGAATCTTTCTAAAACGTATGAAAATTCTCAATAAAAATTTTCTCATTTCTGAGTGAATTTCAAAAATGAATTAGTGCTGTACAATAAATCAAGATTTGTTATTTATTTCTTAATATTTTAATTTTTTTCATTGTAAAGAGAGACAGACCATTTTAAAGAATTTGTGTTATAATAATAATAATCAGAAAACAAAAAAAGTAGAAGATTTCGTTTTTCTCCCCCCCCCCTCTCTCTCTTTCCTTTTTTTTTTTTTTTTTTTTTTTTTCATAACGAAAACATTTTTCTTGGACTATTATGGATTTTTTTTTTTTTTTTAATAAAAATAAAAAAAATAAAAAAAAAAGCTGTTAATCTAAGTTACATAGAACGACCTTTCTTCTTTCTAGAATTATTTTAAAATCGTAAGAATTAAATGTCTCTAAAAATCGGGCTTATTCCCAGTGTCCGAGGTCCGACTATATCATTTTAGAAACACCCTAGAACGGATTTATGCAATGAAAAACACATAACTTAGAAGAAAAAAAGAAAAGTGAACTTAATGTCAATTCATTTCAATCTTCTGCATTATAGTATATACCAGGAGAATTTTACTAGATAGATAACGTCAAAGCTTTACAGAATAGAAGGAACTAGCGATTGGATTTGTGGATTTTTCTTGTAGAAAAATCGCCCGTGTCTTGAGAAAAATTTCGTAAAAGATTATTTATTATCCTGTGTTCAAAAAAGTGAGACAAAAATTTTATTCTCGGCCTGTTGGCTAAGATCAAAGTGTAGTATATATCCTTTCTTTCACAAACATAAATAGTACTGAAGCATAGTCTCCATGCTCTCCTGCAATGATCAACACTTCACGAAGCCCAAGCGAACTACAACTTTCACTTACACATCCATCATAACTGTCGACTGACTGACGTGACATGCAGTTAAAATCCTAATACACCTATTTGGAAGAAGATAATCTTTCTTCTTTGGCGGTTGTTGAGTCTGTCATTTCGCCAAATTATGATAACCCGTACTCGCCAAAGCAGCGTAAAGGTACGTGGCGGGAAGTGATCCATTCAGAGTTGATGTCGAATTACGATTGGATTTGAAAGCGGGAGGAATGTTTATCTCCAACCAATTACGGCTACGAGATAGAGGTTGTTTATTTTCGTTATGATGCCTGGCTTGTTGTTCTTCCTGATTCATTTTTCATACTTTTGACGCTGCGTCAAAGAATATCCTTTGGCTACGTGTTATTTAAAAGAGGGCAAAGAACGAACTTACAAGAAACAAAGAGAATGGGGCATTTTCTCTCTCTCCCCCTCTCTCTTATATTACAGTTTATTTGAAACTGTTGATATTAAATGTTATTTTATGTTATCTCTTGATCTTAATCTACTGCCATTGTAAATTATTTTAAATCTGATTTAAGCAGCTTTATTTATTTTTTATTTAAATTTCTCATGTTTTTTTGCGAAAATAGCAATAGGATTTTTAATTGCTTCGAGCAATAACTATTAATATCCACACCCTAATGTTTAAACCTAAAGCTATGATACATGTTTAATATCATAGCTAATTGAGCCTTGATCCAATCATGTATAAATATTGTGTAAAAGTTATAGATGCCTATAACTGTAACGGATAATTCTACATATAATTCTTGATAATCTGATTATAAATCGAAAGAGATGTACATTTTTTCAGGCATTCGCTTGCCATGAGTTTGCATAATTTTTGGAAAGATCTTACGCATAAATTTATAATGTTATTTAAAAAAAAAAAAAAAAAAAAAAAAAAAAAAAAGAACAGTGAGCTATCTAAAGCACATAAATTTTTACGACAAAATTGTTTTGTACTTATTATTAAAACTATATATATATTATTCACACACTTGCAGTTAGTTTGCTTTGGAAGAAAAAGACAACTATTATAGCGCTAAAAATAAATTCATTTAAATAATTGTTGTTTCATTTAATAATTTTGATGATCATAGACACACATATATATATATATATATATACATGTATATTCGATAACTCACATGTTATTAATCTGATAATCTTAGCAAATTTGCGACCCTTCAGAAAAGATCCGCGAAATATAGTCCTTGGAAAAAACTGATAAACATAAACAGACGCTGATTTAATGATAAGAGATAAAGGAGAGTATCGGAGGGGGGGGGGCTGGCATCTGAGTCAGCTGGAAGCTAGAATATAAAGCATATTGATAAGGTACAATTTTTTCTGTTAAATTGGCAATTACTTTGGGAATATATTTTTTCGTATAATATATTGCAAAAAGAAAGGTTTTTAATTTTCAGCTCTTATACTTTTTATATTCTGAGTTGAACAAAACATAATTGACTTTGTTAATAACTACTTTACCATTATAAAAATTACAATATTTTTTCTTTTTTGTTAAAACTTACGTTTATTTCTTAAGAAATAATGTTCAGAGTTTTATATTTTTGTTCAATCTTTTCCTCTCGGAAAAGCATTTATATACATATATAGAAACTATGCCGAAAAGTATATGTTATTTAGTATGAATAAATCAATAAAACGTAAAATAATAATTATAAACATTTTACACTGTACTTACCGCTCCTCCCCCCCCCCCTTTTTTTTTTTAACTGCAACAATATCGAGGAATCCGGGGGATTCGAACAGGGTATAGTATTAATATTTATTGTAAAATTGTGTTGTTGTTTGCTGTTGTAGGGAAAACTAATGTTCCTTTCAAAACATTTAAATTAAATTACTTTTAAATATTAAAAATAAAGGAAAAGGAAAAAATTAATAATGCATTAAAATTTTGAAGCGAAGTTTTCCATTTCATATTTAAACAAAATTTATAAATAAATTATATTTATAAAGGATTAAAGAAAAAATACTTAAAAATAAATAAATAAATAAAATAAAACTGCAATTTCATTTAAATTTATCAAAATACTAAATTCAATTGATACCCATCTTCTTTTATAAAAAGAATCCTTAATAGATATCTTTTATATCTTTAAAAATAATAAGAAGAAAAAAGGTAAGAAATTATTTTTTAATTATCCATTTTAAAATAATTTTTAAGGTTAAAGTATATTTAAAATATTTTTGAAAACTGAATCAAAATATGAAAATGTAAAAATTATTAAATGTAATAAATGAAAGTTATTATTATTTTTTTTTTCCTTTATTATGTTTTAAAGAGAATTTAAAAATTAAATAATAATAACAATAATAATTTTGTTTTAAAACATTTTTAAAAGTTAAATTACATTTTATAAAAACTTTGAAACTAAATCAAAGTATAAAAACTGATAAATAAGCTAAGAAGGTTTTTTTTTTTTTTTTTTTTATATTATCTTTAAAATGATTCTTATAAAGAAAAAAAATGTGTATTAAAATATTTTTAAATAATTAATTGTATTTTATACATAACCACATTTAAAAAAAAAAAAAAAAAAAAGAAAAGAAAAGAAAAGAAACTTGAAAGAAAGAATTCAAAATATAAAAACAAAATAAAATTTTTAATTTAATTAATTAATTTATTTAATTTTTAATTTAAATTTTCATAAATTGGAGGGGGGAAAAAACTGAATTTTTCTAGAAAATGTACAGTAAAAACTTTAAAAGTCGTAAGCGTTAAATATTGTAAATGAAATTTGCAAAATTAGTAATATTAAGATAAAAATTAATGTAAGTATTACAAAAATTATTCATTACAAATATGCACATAATTTTCTGTTTTGCAATTTACTATAAAAATAAATAAAAATTTCTAAAAAGAAACAGATAGAAATTTTTTAATTTAATTTTAAGCTTTTAACTTATTATTATTATAATGCAATCTAAACAAAATCATTTTATTAAAACATCCAGGTTTAATTAGCGTTGTTAAATTTATTATTATTATTATTTCAATATGTAAAGATTTTAGTTTTGAATATGTATATATATATAATTTGAAATTTTTTAGTACCATTGTAACACTCAGCAGACAAAAGATAGAAGGAAATACCAACATAAAATAAATTTTAATTGAGATTTATTTCGATTAAAATTAGTCACGGTATTAAATTAATTTCAGTACCAATGATTAATAAAAACAAGTTAAGGTACTTACGCAGAAGAGAAATGACACTAACATAACACATAAGCCTAACGATGAGAGAATTTGCAAAAACTTCGAATTATTAGTAACAGTCAACATTTGAAAGAATAAAGAAAAAGGATAAAATCACCAAAGAGTTCCGTTAATAGGGAAAAAAAAAAAAAAAAAAAAAAAAAAAAATGGAATTCATGAATTGAAAATTGGAATTTTAAATGCTGAAAAATAGAAATGTACTCTTCAGGAAACTTGCATTTCTATCAGCATATGTATATATATATATATATATATATATAAATTTTTAATAAATAATTAAAATTATTAAATAAAATTAAATAAAATAAATTAAAGGGAGAGAGAGAGAGATCTTATTTAATATTTATGACAGGCTTTATTATTGCAGTAATTTAATTTTTATAAATATTTTTTAACCTAGTAACCTATTTTTTAAACAAGTTCGCAACAACTTATTTTTAGTTGATCGTTTATAATATGTTTTACCTTAAAAAAAATTTATGCGTAAATTTCACCAGGAAAAATATTAAACTAAAATACATGTCAATACGTATAAATATGTATAAAGTGAATAATTGCAGATTTCGTAAGCAAAATTAAAGAATGTATGTGTGAGATAATAACAATTAAGATTTTTAAAAATGTTAAAGTTCTTATATAAAACTTTTTTTAATTAGATTTATAAAATTTGTTGTGACTAAACATCATCAAGAATGTTATTAAAACTTAAAATATATAAATTTACACACACACACACACACACACACACATATATATATATATATATATATAATGAATAATTTAATTCCTTTACAATACTCAGCAAATGAAAGAAAGATGAAAATGCCAACAATGAAATTTAAAATGAGATGTATTACGTATAAATTTATTGTCACGATTACCATTTAATTAAAATTCACTATATATATAAGTGATAGATATCGTAGTAAAATTTAACCTTAAAATTTAGCAATTAATAGATACAAAACAATACCAATACAACAAAAATGGAACTGATTTTAACTTAGAGGTAAGACTGACACAAAAATGTTGCGATACAGATTAAGAACCAATAAGACACAAAAACAATTTAAATTACTTACGCCGACACGAATAATAATAATAATAATAATAAAGGACCATTAAACTTAATGACAGAGAAAATAACTAAAGACCACAGAAATAATAATTGGATAAAAATGCTGAAAATTAGAAGTAAAAACTCGTCAGGGGGCACATCCTTCATAAAGCTGTGAAAGCTGCATCGATTTTGTAAAACAATATAGCTAATTATAGTAATTTATATTGTTCCAGCCCCGATCGAGGCAGCAAAACCAACTTGAATGAGAAATTAAATAAATTATTAAATCAAATCATCAAGGAATACATAGAGTAAACTAGAAAAAAGCAGAGTAGCCACATGTAAAACTTTTACACAAAATGGAGCATAGGAAGATGTCAGCAAATTATTGAAATTAAAAATAAAAGCATTGCAAACATCGATTAATCGATAAAGAATTAATGTCTGAGCTGTATATATATATTATATATATATATAGTAATACAATATCAGTGCAAAAATTTTGAAATTCAAAGATGATTTAACTTCAGTATTAAAACAATTATTCGGATCATAAGCGAAGACTACCCAAATCAAATCAAAAAAGAATTTAAGAAAAATCGAAGTGAATTATTGGAAATTGGAATGAGAAAAAAGCATTATTTGCATTCTAACGTTTTCAAGGGCCTGGTAGAATGCAAATATGCTAAAAAATGAATGTTTTTCTGTCACAAAAAAAGCAAAAGCTAAGAATTTCTTTGTTCACAGGCCCGAAACACCCATAGTAAAAACAGAAAAAACGAAGATCAATATAAAACTATTACCTAAAAATGATAATCCAAAACCATTTAAAATTGTAGATTAAAATAAAATCACCACTACAAATAAAAATACAAAATTACTTAAAAAATTATAATTGAAACGGACGCAACTCAAAGTTAGAATAAACGAGACACATGTAAAAATTTAATAATCAGATATCAGTTAAACACACAGTTAAAGTTTTCTTTTATCCCTTAAACTAGTTTTAACTTTTTTTTTTTTTTTTTTTTTTTTTTAACTGCACATATTTTATTCGTTTTTTCTTTCTATTTCTTTCTTTATGTATTTTTTAATATAATATCCTAGTACAAATAAATATTTTTTTAAAATGGAAAAATTCGAGTAAATAATTATTTTAAAGCTTTTCTTTTTCTTTCATTTTTTAACAATTAAAGAAATTATTCGATTTTAAATGGTTTTTTGCCAAATTCTAAAACAAAATTGATATCAATTTTAAATACTCTCCATAAAAATTAAATTCTCTGTTTTGTATTTTATATATTTTAAAGAAAGTTTCGGTAACTTTAAAAATCATTAATATCACGCATACAAATTACTTTTGTTCCTATTTATTTTTCATTTGAATAATTTAAATTAACCAGTTTACAAATTATTTAAAAGACAATAGTTTTTGAAGTAATTCACTCTAGGGTTTCATTTACGTTTTGTCTGTTACAATGCTTTAAGAAACAAACAAAAATAAAATAAAAATAATAAATCAGGAAAGCATTTATTATTGAGGAAATTTTTGTGCTTAATTTTAATTCTTTTTAAACTAATAAAAGTGTAACTTAACTTTAATGCTTATGCATGTTTTTTTTTTTTTTTTTCTTTACTTGTATATATTGTTAAATAATTCAATGAATGCTTTAAAAGAATGGTGAAAAGTCAATAATGGACTAAACCCGCCATTCGTAATGAGCAATTCGTATAAAGGCTTTTCACTTATAAATTTCTTTATCTTCTGATAAGGCTATGCAGATTTTTTTTCTTTTCTTATTTTTCTTCCTTTCTTTATCTTTTTTCTTTTTAAGATTTCGTCGTTGAAAAACACTTTTAAAGCACCAAAAATTTTCTTGTACACTCAAGTTTTACTTATTTATTTGGGGGGATGGGGATTAAATAATTTATTATTATTATTATTATTACTTCTTTTTTTTTCTTTTATTAATATACATTTAAGAGAATTTATTTACATATTTTTGATTTAAAAAACAAAGAAAAGTTTTCTTAAAAAGTTTAAAAGTTTTCATAAAATATTTTCTTTTGTATTTCCATTATTATATTCAAAATTAATTTTCATCAAAACAATTTCTTTCTCTCCCCCCCTCCTCCCCGAATGTAAATTTATGACTTTTGCTCAATAGCTGTTTTCTAATGTGCAAATTTTAATTAATTCTACACAGTGCCTAGCGACTTTGTCTCTGTTCAGTATATTTTTATTCTGAAATCATTTATCTTAATGAGGTTATTTCATTTTGTATTTTTATTATAAAGTGTGTATTTATGAATCATCGAGAAGCCTCAAGGGTATTTTAGTGTAGATTTTGAATGTTTAAATTATCTCTTTACTTTAAATAATAATCTGGTGTGTCACTCACACGACATTCTCTTACCCTGAAATTTAATACTATAAGTACAGTTTGCAGATTAATAAGTAAGATAACGAGTACTGTATGTAAACCTATGTTAAACAATTCATATTAGGCTTCTGAAGAGTTTTATATGATAATTAATTCTGTGTGAGGGGGGGCTATGCACCTACATTTATATAGAATTTAATTCGGTTATTAAAAAATAATTCTCTTTTTAAAAAATAATTTATTAAAATTATTATTTAAAAAATTTATCTTTTATGATAAGGCAGACGATTTCCATATTAGAGAAGTAGTATAACACCAAATATCCAAAAACAGTCTATTTTATTCTCAATATTAAAAAAAAAAAAAAATAAATAAAAAAATAAAAAAAGAACGATAACTTTGTTATAAACTATCGCAGATCGATTTTTCAAACATTCGTTTTAAAGGTATTGGCGAGCTCTTTTGCAAGATCATGAAAATTTACTCCCCTCGAGGGGGGACTTCCCCCCCCAGGGGGGGAGGGGGCGAGGCTCCTACATACACACACACAAAAAAAAAAATTCCCAGTTAACTATCTTTATTACAAAATATATATATTCGTTTCATTTGATTTAGTGCAGTCTATAGACGTTAAACTCTACTTTCCTGCAATTTTCCCCATAGGCGTAATGTATTAGAATTATCTTGATTGTCCCTGTACACGAACCATTTGCTTGATCTTAACGAAAAGCTTACTGTAGCATCCTTATATGATACACATTTAGAATGCCAAGTTTGACCTTTCTGCCATAATTTGTTTTTAAGATATGCTAATAACAGACAGACACACAGGCACACACACAGACATACACACCGACCATTTGCTAAAAACATGATTTTCGTATTCAGGGGACCTCCAAACGTGTAAATATAACAAAATCTCGCGTTCGAAAATTTGACCCAAAAACAATACTTTCTCTACCTTATGGGTAAGAAAAAGTAAAAAAACATATTATTTACTTAGATTGATTATTACTCATATATTATTACTGATTATTTCATCTCTTTGGCTTTGATTATCGAAAAATATTGACTTAAAACTCCTGCAAATGCTTTTAAGAAATAAACTTTTATTAGTATATAAATTAGCATATTTCAAAATTTTTAAGCTTTATAAAAGCCGTAACTGTGGTAAAAATGGTAAATATCGCATGATTTTCTGTGACAAGCTCTTTAATACCTTAAGTATGTAATTGTAATGAAGATATTTTTAATTTGTTTACATTTATAAGTTATTTTGTTTATATTTATTTTTTGTAGCATTAAAGCGTATTTACATTTTGTTCCATTTGCTTCCCTAATTTTTCACTTATTGTAAATATTACTTTTATTCAAAAAGATGTACAGTTTACAATTTAGGTTGGGTAGAGATTGTACTTTTACTTCTAGATAGATTTCTTAAAAAATTAATTCTAGAAAATAATTTCAGTTTTGAAATAATTTCTTCCTGTTACAAAATAAATTATTAAAATAAATAAATAAGAATCGGCTTGGGTTATGGGTATAAAGGCCGATTGACTGCACTAGGGTTCTAAGCCTGAGGGGGTCCTAGCCCGTATTTACGTAAGTTTCAGAGAAAATCACGGAAAACTCCGAACGGCTAGGCCGATGAGCGCGACCTGTAACAGAACCCGGCACTTCGCGTTTACCAGCTGTGAGCGCAGAACCGCTCGGCCGCTGGTAGGCCCTAAATAAGAATTGGAAAGATTGAATTTAAAAAAAAAAAAAAGTTAAGTAAAATATATTTCAAAAATTTCAAGTTAAAATAAATAAAATAAAAATAAACGAATGATTAACCTCTTTGAATATTCTTTATCAGTTTACATGTACTTTGACAACGATTTTTCTCACTTCTCCATGCACTGCCGCCGAATTTAAACTTATCAAGAAAATTTTAACTCGCGTAACAAAATCTATGTCTTTAACAGTCTTTAAAGACTGTTTTTTTTTTTTTTTTTTTTTTTTCCCATCCAAATTTGGATTTGTACTAGTTGAAATTGGAATTCGATGCAGAAAGATTATTGTTTGAGAAAATATGCTTGAAATTTTCTGTATTTCTAAAAATATAATGAATTTTTAATTAAAAAAATAAAAAAATAAATAAAAAATAAAAATCTCATAGGGTAAGTGCACCAGTGATTGACACTTTTAGAGCAATCTCTGATGTTTTTAATGTTCTAGTCATCAGAAAATATTTTTAGAAATCTTAAGTTAGTACATGTGGCATGAAATGAAAGACATTCAGAACCACATATATGTTAAAATATATACATTTCATAACAATTTTTTTTTTTTTTTTTAGGAATTTTTATTTGACACCCACTCAATGTTCCTGTTATTGACACTGCCAGTTTTTCAGTTTATCAGTAATTTTCACCCTATGTTCCAGTGTTTGACACTGCTAGTTATTCATTTAACCAGTTATTAGCACTCTATGCTCCAGTGTTTGACATAAAATGTTAAAATTCTTATGTGTAAAATATATGATTTTATTATTTTTCTTATTTATTACTTTTTTCGGGATAGATGTCAATTACTGGAGCATGCCAATCACTGGAGCACCTACCCTACCTCATCATTGCTTTTTTAAGAACTCTTAAAATTTAGTAAAATAGTTTTAAAAAATGCAATATATTAGTAGAAAATGTTATTTTACAGATAATGGAAATCTCTGTGACACTTATTCACGGATAAATAATCATCACTAAACTTAGAGTACTTTGTGATTCACTTTTATTTTTGAGAATATCGTGTCAAATTTGGCATTTAAAAAATAATATTTCTTGAAAACCACTATATTTTTATTACTTTTTTTAACATATTCACTTTTGTTGTGAAAATTATATTTTACTTGATTTACCTCAAAATTTCATTTTCACTAGTTAGAATTTAAAATTTGATGTTGAAACAGTAGCTGTTATGAGAGAGTCTTTTTCAAATTTTGAATATTTCTTAAAATATAGTAAATTTTGAATGTTTCACATATATTAAATATTTAAGAAAAAGCAGAATAAAATATAATTTCAGATTTTCAAGTTAAAGAATATAAATTAATTTAAATGACAAATAAATAAATTAAGTTAAATTAAAAGTACTTTGAGAAATTAAAACTGTAAGTAAAATATATTTTCGAATTAAAAGAATATAAATTAAATTAAATTTCAGTTTACATGTACTACTATGACTATGATTTGCTTTTTTATCAGATAAAACTTAGTAAAATAGTTTATAAAAGTGCAATTTATATTGGTACAAAAGCACATTTTCCTGATAATGAAAATGGATTTAAATAATCTTGTTAAGGCTGTTCTGAATTTAAAAGTACTTTACTTTGAGATTCCCTTTTAACTCTTTTTTTTTTATCTTTTTTCAAACTCGTGAAATTTGCTTTTATTCTTAGTCAAATATTTTAAAAAGAGATCCCTCCCCCCCCCCTTTTTTTATGAAAAAAAAAAAAAAAAAAAAGAAAATTGTGTCCAAGTATTTTTTAACTGATTTTCCTTCAAAACAACCTCGTTTATATATATTATAAATTTTATTTAAATAAAATTTTGAATTTATATAAAATATTCATTTGGTCTTTTTTTTTTTTTTTTTTTTTTTGATAAAACTAAAATCTATTGTGTTTTTAAATTAATAATATAATCTACCAGTCTTTTTGAATTTAGTTTTTAGTATAAGCAATTTTTTTCCAAGTCCTTTTATTTTACTGTTGATTATCTGATTGGAGACATGTTTACTTTATTACGCCTTATTAATATAATTCTTTTTTAATTACAGAAATATAACGTTAAAATAACACTTCGCGTAATCTCGAATCCATTTTAGAATATTCATAACTTATAAAAATTTTGATGTCCCCCCCCCTCCCCCTTTGCCCGTGTAAACATTTTTGATAGACTCCTATCTCGAGAAATAATAAGAAACGAGGAGCTTTTTTTTTTTTTTTTTTTTCCTACTCTGATTTTCCTGTAAGTAAAAATTATCTCTTTATTTTTTTCCTTACTAGTTTGTTGCTTGGGGATTTTCATACAAATAAGTGTCAGACATTAATTTAAATATTACAATAATAAATTAAAAAATATCGTTCTGTAGTATATCTTTTTATAATTATTATTTATTCTCTTTAATCTTTATTTTCATTCATGTATACACCAGAAAGGTTCTTTTCCAAATAAAAAATATATTAAATTAGCCAGAAATTGAAAAAGTAAATGCACGATTTTTATATTTTTTTTTTCCAACCGAATCAAACTTATGAACCTGTAATAACTTTTTTGTCCATGACCAATTTTTAATTGTATTACACTTCTAATTTAATCTACCAAATTGTAAGTCTTAAAAATCAGTGATAAATCATAATAAATGAAAAAAGCCTCTACAAGTTGGCAAAAGTGCCATAAAATCATGTATCATCTCCTTTAGAAACTCCAATAATTTTAAAATTATCTCTGCCGCCGTAGAGCTCCATTACATAATACTTCATACTTCTTTACTTAAAATGAAAAGTTCAGAAACGCTCGAAATCCCAAAAGATCCTTTTAAACTTCGAATATTCCTGTACGCGAAGAGATTTTTCTAATAGAAATCACCAAAATCCTCTCTTCTCTCTATCTGCTCCCGCAATGATTTTTCCCGGGGTTTCTTAAATATATGTCACATCAATTCTCGATGGGCCAGTTAGAAACTATTCAATCTTCTTTGAAGTTTTAGTTTTAAATTTAGCTGTCTGCCCCCAATCACCGCCACACCTGAGATAAAGTAACCGAACGGCAAATCATGTGACGAAAGCGCAGCAGATGACCTAGAAAAAAGCCGCGAAGAAGCACATCCTAATCGATCTCTGGACGAGCGAGCGCCATCTGATGACAATTATTGATATTAAATGATAGTGAACGAACCTTTTATTGAATTTGGCAGTTTATCGCTTTTCATGGCGACTATTTCGTTAAATTTTGAATTAGTAAATTCAGAAATAGATTTTTTGACTTTCTTCTGTTTTCGGTATATGAAAGTATTAACTACGTAAAAATTATCGATTTCCGTTTTTCGATGGATTTACACGTTTTGAGAAGTCCAGGACAAGAACACGAACTGATCATTTTTAGAAAATATCTGTCTGTTTATGTGTGTATGTGATTAAAAAAAAATGTAACAAGTTGTGGTAGCTCAGAAATTACTACACAGAATTTCAAATAAATTTCTGGCATCGTGATGCAAATTAGTACATATCAACTTTCGGTGAAAATTCTTCAGCAGGCACTTGCCCCCCCCCCCCCCCCCCACACACACACACACCCTGAATTTTTTTCTGGCGACGCCACTGTGGGTATGGTGGCGTTTCCATACCGTATTTCTAAATCTTTAGTATCACAATATAGGACAAATTTTCGAATACAAATGTGCACAAGGAGAGTTATTTTCTTCACCCCATAAATATTCACTCCAGAATGAAAATCGTAGACGTTCACCCCGATTTATCCCTTGTCATATATCGTCAATATTTATAACTAAATAATGTATTAAATTTTTCTTCACACTTTATCCATCCAATAATTATTACTGGTGTGTGTAAAAGTTTTTATTACTATAATTATTATTTTATTGCATATATTTATTTATTAAAAGTTACGCAATATGAAATTATAACATTGATCATTACGTTACAATATTATTAAACATTAAATTACATCATTAAACATTATTCCAGTTTTACAGAATTAATGAGCATTAAATTATTTTATTTATTGAGCATCATTCGAGTTTATATACGCATGATAGTGCATCTGAACAAATCTTAATGTCTGAAGATTAATTATATTCTTGTAAAAATTTAAAAATTATTTCACCCAATTTGATGTACTTTCGTTTCCATTATTTATTTCGGAGGTTGTCTCTCATATATAAAAACCGTTACTTTTGCCTTCTCTTTTCTCCTCCATCCCGTATTTCTGAATCTTTAATATCACAATATAGGACAATTTTTCGAATATAAATGTGCACAAGGAGAGTTATTTTCTTCACCCCGTAAATATTCACGCCAGAATTCACTCATTTTTATGCTCTTATCAGCGCATAAAAATAAGGGCGTGGCCTTTCAATTATTTCATTTAATCTGAAATTCCATCCTATGGAATGTTGGTCCATCACATTTACTTTCGGGGTGAATAGTATAGTTGCGATTTTAATTCCTGGGTGAATGTCGACTGTAAATATTATCTGTAGAGTATAAAATCAACTTTCTTTCGACAATTAGTGTTGCACTTTTCCAGGAAGAAAATCGTTTGCATTTATCATGGAAAATAATTGTAATACATAATTTGTATTGCTTAAATTTGTATAAAAGAATGCAGAAGAAAGTTTTGTGATAGCATTATCATTCTAGTTTTAAGAAAACTTTTTTGCTCTGTCATAAAATTATTTTTTTACTTCTGGTGCAAAATGTTTTCAAATATTCGCTTGTAGAATTCATTTTTTACATTTGTGTTATTATTATTATTATTATTACAGTGAAGCATCGATAATCCGGCATCGGTGGGAAATAGACATTTGCTGGATTACGACTTTTTCCGGATTATAGGCGTTCCGAAAATGTATATCAATGTATATAAAGAATTATTGTTAAAAATTAGCCTTAAAAAATGTAAGCAAACCCTTATCAAAAACGAAAATAATTTAAATAACATTTGAAATAAATTAAAAATTTTAAAATAATAATTATAAAACAGTAATACATATCGTTTATTTTTGTACAAATACTAATAATGTAAAAAATTGATATTAAAACTGACTTAACAATAAATAAGATCGGGAATTAGACATTGCTGCATTCTATTAAATAGGTCAGTCAATTTCATTTGTTTCATTCCTTTTTGCTTTCCAGTTTGTCGTTGACTGATTAACGTATGCACGTTCATTAGTTGGTTATCGTTTATAAAATCATATTTTTCAAGTCCTTCTAAAAACTGTAGTCGGGATTATTTTGACTTTTGGTATCAGGAATAGGAGCGATCTCTTTTATTAATAACTTCTGGATTTTCTATAAAATTTCGTTTTTTTTTTTTTTTTCGGGAATTTTTGACATCAACCTCATTAATCTGTAAAAAATTCTCGCTAGTCCGTAAATCAATAAAATTAAATTTAAATCCGTAAACTTTACTAACGATTCATAAAAGTTAGCAAGGAGGCTGCAAATAAGAAGTTCAGTACTACCTACTACGATTTACGGGTGAAGGTTGAAAAAAAAAAAAAAAAGTTATTAGTGCCGGTTTATTGGTGTTGCCAGATATATTATAGAATTCCGAATTATAGATGCTTCACTGTATTATTATTATTATTTTACCTTTCTGTATTTTTTGTCCTCTTTTTCTTTTGAGATTGCTTTGGACTGAATCGCTTATCTGTCGTATTTTGAGAAATAACATAACACGATCCATTTATTAGGAAGAAGTACGTATAAATATGTAAATTATATCAATTATGCAAACTCGGGATTTTTAAAAATAACTTTAAATAGCTCACAAACAAAAGAAATGAAACATTGTAAACTAAAATTTAGTTTGCATTGAATAACTGAACAAAACTAAAATAAATCTTACGAAACAATAGCAAAAAATTCCATACAAATTTGGCCGTATTTAATGAATCACTGACAAAGAAACGACTGGCATAGAAGCTGCTATTGAAATATTCCAGGAGATTATTTATGACACATCACGCCAAACAAAATCTTAAAATATAATATCATTTCAGGGATTATTCGGCCTAAAAATAGAGAAATAAAGGATTTCGAGATCTTTTGAAAGTAGCACAATGCATCTTTTATAGATTGCCATTATTTGATAACCTAATGTTGTATGCAATTGAATGGTCTTTGTCGTTGAGGTTGAGGAGATTTTCCGTCGCACTAGCTCTATACGCTTAAGGGAATTGGCAACGGTCTAAGACAAAACCTCTAAGGGTGGTTCGGAGACATGACACCTATGGTTACAAGATGTCCTCATTTTCTGATGACAGTCCCTTTTTATTAAGTTTAAAAATATACATAATTAACTGTTTTGGTCTTATTATAAAGAATGTAAAACTAATAAGAATATAGAACTGTAATTGTGGACTTGTAAAAATTATTAACGTTTATAAATTATAAAAATATTGTAATGTGGTCACTATGGTGACATCACCATACCTGCCAACCATCTCATTATGAAGCGTAAAATTTTTAGTACTCGCCTTTTTTTTTCACACCAGTCATTTTTTAGCGTAATTTTATTCTTATTTAATCGTAACAATATTCGGGAAGAATTACTCTAATAATAAAGTGGTGTGGGAAAAGGGGCGTTTTTTCAAGGGCGTTAACAATTTTATGCTTATTAATGAGATGGTTGGCAGGTATGCATCACAATTTTGATTCTTCATGGAGGTGATGTGTCAACACCCCCTACATACAGGGGGTGTTGGATGTGTCCCCTGCTTCTGTGACCCCCCAAAGGTATTATTTTATTTTGTATAGGAACATTGATGACATTGCGGCCACGATTGATTTTACGTACACCAGCCATTATTAATGTACACGACTGACGGTGTTTGGTCGGCTCGAGTACTGAACGTGCAATTTTCCAATTGCAATCTCGGCGCTCTACCATTCGGGCTATCACCGAACTGAAAGGTATGTCTCAATCTCTGAATGTAAGACGACATGAAATATGCCTATGGGTATTAGTTTTCTATAGAATCTTCATCTTATGTTTATTTTACTGACAAATATGTCAGTTCAGATCAGGGTTGGCTGGGTTAGACCCAATTGTGTCGGACACAGTGGATTTTTTCTAAAAAACCCATTTGAAAAAACCACAATTTTGCCCATTTTTGAGTTTTTTCAATTTTATAAGACTTTCTTCGATTAAATAAAAAAAAAAAAAAAAAAAAGGAAAATACTAAGCAACTAAAAATCAGTTTTCTTTTTTTTTTTGTTGTTGTTTATTTTTTAACAAAACAGTTTACATAAAAAATGAGTTTTAGTTGAGCTCTAATTTTTACAAACAGAAGATTTAGCATTACATTTACATTTAAATGTTTTCTACAATAGTGGGACGACTAGGTAATGTCTGTTCAATTTTCTATCATATATGTTCTGTCATAAATATTTACAATAGAACATATTATATTCAAGATTAGAGCAGTGAACTTTGCTGGGGGTCATTTTCCAGTCACAGATTGAAATGCCTCACCAACTAGGCTAGACACATGTACCTTTACTGGTTTGCAGCTTAATCTTATAGATGTCAATTTTGCATTTAATTGGTCATGCAATAATTTTCAGAATGCACATTTATATGAAATTTTTCCCTATTCAGCTGTGTTATGAAAATTTTTAATTTTGTACAAATTTACAAAGATTACAAATTAGAAAATTAAAATCAGGGTTCTGGGCAGTTCATAAGGGATACTATTTTAAAACTGGTCTAAATTTGTAACATCATTCATTTACAGTAGTCTACACATACAGTCGGTAACAGAAGTGTCCGAACGCTAGCAAAAATTACTATGCAAAAAAAGTACACTTCATACGGTTTTGTTAAATAAATCCTTGTCGAATCATGTTCTTACACTGACTAAGAACAGGATTCGACAAGGATCTATTTAACAAAACCGTATAAAGTGTACTTTTTTTACATAGGAATTTTTGCTAGTGTTCGGACACTTTTGTTACCGACTGTACTAACAATAAACTGACTAACTTAAATACGGACACTACGTCTTTTCTGTGATTTTAGGATTCTTCGTACTGCAAAATTTATAAAAATGTCAAAAAACTGAGGTTGAAAATTTTCATGAATACCAAAGTTTCCCATACTTATAGTACAACAGAAACTGAAAATGATATTTTTTTTCAAAGATAAGTACGTTGCTTATTATTTAAAATTGGTCAACTAATTCGAAATTTTTATATCAAGAATAAAAATTGCTTTATAATTTGTTATGATGCACAGTTTATTTAAAGATTTGTGGGTAAAAAGGCATCCATAAATCATCGTATGTAAAAAAAGAAAACTGATCGGATTTCAGGAATTTCTGTTTAATATATTTTGATATAAGGACTCTTTTTTTTTTTTTTTTTTTTTTTTTCTTTAAACTTTTCGGCAATTATGATAACGGCATAATGGAAATTTAGAAAAATCTTTTATAATTAATCATTTTTTTTTTTTTTTTTAATTACAAAACTTTAGTATATGTATTTTATTGGTTACAAAAAAAAAAAAAAAAAAAAAATGAAAGAAAGAAAAGAAAATTGTACTTTGACTTTTTCTCTTCATGTAATTTCAGAATTTTTTAAATGGTCGCAATTAGCCTTGAATAAAGGAATTTTAGAACGTGATCATGAAATAAATTTAGAGAACAGCTGTTCTTGAATTTTATTTATTTTTTTTTTTTTTTTTGTGCTTTTCTTTGTTTTTTCTTAAAAAAAAAAAACATACATATGTAGGCAGAAGAAAAATAAATAAAATGTTTGATTTTGAAACTTCTTTTAAATTTTCTCATTAATCACTTTCAAAAAAAGATATTTCTGAAAAAATTCATTATTTTTTCTTGAAAAACCTGAAAAAAAATCCAGGTAAAATTGGGTTTTTTCGGGTTTTATTCGGGGAGGAAAAAAAGAAAAAAAAAACACTTTTTTTCTAAAAAACCCGGGTTTTTTTTTTTAAACCCAACCCTGGTTTAGATGTGAAGATATCCGAAAGAGGACGTTGTGGCAGGATTTTTACGCAAGCAAAATAAATAAATTAATGACATGATTGTCGGCCTCGCTTTAACTTTGCTTCTAAATAGTTGTAAAAAAAGATTTTAAAAAGTATATATATGCTGGAAAAATTAAGAATCCCCGAGAAATTGATAACATGGAAATCACCCGTTAATTAAGGGGATGGTGGGCGTTATATAAATTGTTTTTGTAAATTGCTGCCTTAGACAGGGTTGGTGCGGTCCGTATTTTTTCCTGACTCGCAACTCTTCCATTACTATATTTCAACAGTAATCTTCTACAGTTTGTTTTCGAATAAGGGGAATCTATAATAATAAAAGAAGATGTCTGTCTGTCTGTCTGTCTCTCTGTCTGTCTGTGCATCTATACGTTCAGCCCCTACTGAACGCAGAAGTATAAAATTTGACATACGGGTGCTCAGAAGCCTTCCCGAGTTGATAGTCAAAACATAATTTAAAAATTTTAATTAGTTGCGGAGATATTAATTAAAATGTAGACCTATGTCTTAATCAAAAAGCGATCTCAATGCCTCAGAATTCACCTCGATTGCATAAAAGTAGATATTTTAACGGAGTTAAAAGCAGAAAAAATGGAAAATAAATTAGAAATATTAGTCCGATCATTACGAATTTGGTACCAAATGAAAGGGGAATTTTTTCCGAATCTAAGAGTGCAAGCGGCTTATCGATACATCAATTAGATTTTTTAAAATTAACTAAACTATGAAATTTAGTTGGCAACAGGCAGACGATTTTCTAAGCGGTCTCGATCGGAAACAAAACACATACGAGACAACTGTCTGATGAAAGCGGAAATGGTTCTAATCAATTAAGATATCATGTGTTTTATACTGGGGGGAAAAATTGCAATTTTAAATTTTTTTCAAATTTTCATTCACGTTACATTTGAATTAATATTCGGCCTAGACAGCATATTATAAAGCTACTGTTCAATTTTCATGAAATATATGAATAATTAAAAAAATGACATATTTATTGGAAAAAGATTGTCTTCTTTTATATTTTGCAGTATTTGCAGCCGTTGAAATTTCGTAGTATGTAGTTTTAATGCCCGATAATTTGATTGTGAATATTTTTGAAAGAGTACGATTATTAGGGAGGGCTTGAGTGAGAGGGAAAAAAGGCAAAAAAAAAAGAGTTACAGCGTTTGAAATTGGTTGGCACTTGGCATATTAAAATTTTAAGGCAAGGTATTTGGTTTTCTTTTTTATCTCAGCTTCTAATTAAAATAATTTCATAAGTAATACATCATTTGAAAGCTTTGTTGATTTGGAATTGAACAGTAGATTACAGAAATTTCTACCGCCAGATAACGCTGAAATATTTTAAAATTTCAATATTTCAAATTCTAATAATGATTATATTATTTTTAATACATCATTCGAAAGATATTTTAAAGTTCTTTTATATTATCGAAAGTATTATTCGAGATTTTACCCGATTTACACGTTTTAAGGTTTCCTGTTTAGGTTTTCTTTTGTATCTCAGCTACTAATTAAAATATTTTCACAAGTAATACATCATTTGAAAGGTTTGTTGATTTAGAATTGAACAGTAGATTACAGAAATTTCTACCGCCAGATGGTGATGTAATATTTTAAATTTTCAATATTTTAAATTCTAATGAGCGAGGAAGGTGTTGTATGTTCTAAAACGGGAAAAGGCGCCGCAGGCGCCACCGAGCGGGACTTTGCTAAAGTCAGAAATTTGAAAGATTATAACATGGTGAGCGAACAGGCTGTTTCAGATATTAAAAGCGGCAGAGGGCGCTGCAGGCTACCGAGCGGGAATTTAATGCGATTAAACTTTTCAATAAAGATATTCTTACTATATGTCAATAAGCTGTTGTAAGATCTGAAACGGGAAAAAGGCGCCGCAGGCGCCACCAAGCGGGAGTTTCATAAAGTCGGATTTTTCAAGGATCGCGAACCAGCTGGTCGCCGAAGGCGGCTAGTATAGAATAAATTAAGGAGGAATTTGCTATATACATATTATGATGGAGGAGTCAGGGGGAAAAAGTTGGGACGCTAGAAACTTTGTACAGTCTTTAAATTTAACATACATATACATTGAAAAAAAAAATAATTATTATTATTACTTTCCGAACACTATAGTGAGGAAAGTATTGTAATCATGTCAAAAATCCGAATTCGAGATTTTGATGTTTCTATACGTTTTGAGGTCCCCTGAGTCCGTTTTCACTATTTTTACGATGATGTATGTATGTGTGTGTGTATGTGTGTATGTGTGTATGTTTGTGAACACGCTGGCGTCTAAAGGCTTTGTTCGATTAACCTGAAAGTTGGTACGTATATTGTAAGTCACCATAGTACGAACCCTATAGATTTTGGTGAATCTAGCACTTATACTTTTTTTACAGGGACACAAAGAAAAATTCTTTATCATTATGGCCTATGGGACCAAAATCTTAAAAGTGCGATAGCATCTAAACGCCTTATTCAATTGAGCAAAAATTTTATACCCATATTATAGGTCACAGATACTCAATCTGTATAGATTTTGGAGAATATAGCACTTATAGTTTTTTTACAGGGACACAAAGAAAAATTCTTTATCATTAAGGCCAATGGGGCCAAATTTTTAAAAGTGTGATAGCGTCTAAACGCCTTATTAATCTGAGCAAAAAAATTGTACACATGTTATAGGTCGCATTTGCACCAACTGTATAGATTTTGGTGAATCTAGCACTACAGTTTTTTTACAAGGACACAAAGAAAAATTCTTTATCATTATGGCCTATGAGACCAAATTTTTAAAAGTGCGATAGCATCTAAACGCCTTATTCAATTGAGCTGAAAATTTGTATGAATATTATAAATCACTGTTGCACTAACTATAAGCATTTTGGTGAATCTAGCATCTATAGATTTTTACAGGGACAAAACGAAAAATTCTTTATCATTATGATCTAAGGGCTCAAAGTTCAGTAGCGTTAAATAAAACCTCGTGTGATATATGGAGAAAAAAACACTCTATTATGGTTTTCTCTCTTTTGTTTGTTTAGCAATTCCTCTTTCTTTATTTTATCTACAAAACTGTTAGTTACTCAATGTTCGGAAAGTCGAGTGGAGTCACTCCAGATTATTATTATTATTATTATTATTATATTCAAATTTATCAAAAGATTTTTAAATTTAAGAAAATAACCCTAAAAATTTTTAATTTCTTCAAACTTTTAAAATGCTCCCGTGCTAACTAATTTTTATTCTTTCTTCTTCTTTTATTATTCTTTTATTTATTATTATTCTTTTATTTATTTCCATTATTATAGTTTAATAATATATTCTAAGTATATTGATTCACGTATTGATTTGAGGATTAATTAATAAGTTAATTTTTCAAAAATATTTTTATATTTGACTGCTAAAATTCATGCAATTTTTCAACTTGCAAACTTAAAAAGTTTTTATTATTATTATTATTAATCCATAAAGTAGTACCCAAATATGTTTAAACCATATTGTTAAACTATAATATATCTGCCAATAATCTTCCGTAGTATTATTTATAACCGCCCTGTTTTCACACTAGTTTTTTTTTTTTTTTTTTTTTTTAGAGAAAATTTTTTCTTCTTATTTCATCGGAATTACATTTGGAGAAAACTGCTCTCTAAAAATAAAATGGTGTAGAAAAAGGAGCAGTACGGAATATGTTACAATGTTTCGGAATATTAATTAGAATGTTGGCAAGTATGCTATAATAATGTAAAATCGAGGGGAATAATTAAAAACTGCGTAGTACAGAGAATTTTATTTTATTTTTCCAAACTAAAATTCTGATTTTATGTACGTGTTTATTCATTCATTATTATTACTAAAATAATTTGGAGAAATTTTGATACATTTAATATTGATAGACTTCAGTGTATATGTATGCAAATTAGTAATTTACAGAAAAGATTTATAGCTTACACCCCCTTAAATTACAATGGATAAAGGGATAAATTACATTAGAGATCTGTAAAGTTAATTTAATTTCAGAAGTTTTACGTAACAGCTACAAAAATATTAACTTGCATCAACTTTTGCTCATTCATGCAAATTTTGAGGTTTTTAATATATATCACTGTAATGAAATAAGTGTGATAAAATTTTAAAATTTATACTGGTCAAGTTTTTCATATCTTTTTTTCCCCTTTAATTATTAATAGTTGTTTTTATTATAGTTATTTATTAATTTATTTAGACTGTTATGGATTATGGTAGCAATTTTTCAACTATTTAGTTTTTGCATTCAATTTTCCTTTTCCCTTTTGTTATTACATATTTATAAAGTTGAGACTTGTAAATCATTGTCAAATTTGCCATTTAAAAGATACATTGTTAATGCCAACAACATTCGAAACATAATTTTAAATCAGGGTAAATTTTAGCACACAGATTATTAATGTTAGTTAACTTCAAAATAAATTATACACACACACACACACATATAGGGGAGAGTGGGGTACAATGGACCAATTTTGGAAATTTTAGGTGTTTACTCACAAAGTAATAATTTCTCGCTATTAAAAATATGTGTGCATATTACCTATATATTAGGTATTATGTGGCGCTCAATCAAAAGCAATAATTATGTTTACTTTTTTTTACTACTTACTTACTTTTTTTCATATAATTTTTTTAATAACAACTGACGAAATGGACCATTGTACCCCGACCGCGGGGTACAATGGTCCATGACATGGGGTATATTATGGACCACAGGTCAAATTAGAAAAAAACACTAATGTAGTATGTTTTTTAATAGTATAAAATGTAGAATATATTATATTTGTTTATTTATGTCTTCGATTCATACAAATAATGTAAATTAATGAACATTAAAATTAGAAAATGATACGCTAAACAATTTTTGTGTCACTGAAAATCTGCTGTTTTCTTGTGAAGTTGTAGGTTCTGGAAAACTCATCATTACAATAGCTTGAAAATTTACAAGAGATATAGCAACACTCTCAGGAATAAATGTAGAGAATAAATGTAAGTTTTCGTTGCATGAATCTCGCAAAAACAGATTCTTTATCTTTTATTTCTGTGACTAAACCAACAAAATGTAAAACCGTCTTTTTCGTCAAATTTATTTGTACTATTATTATTTTTTAATTGCATTATTTAATTTAGTTTGTTTTAGCTGTATTATATTTGTAAAAATATAAGAATACAAAAGTAACTAAATGGTCATTAAAAATAAATAAGAAGAAACCTCAAAGTAAATTGCTTTCTTGTTTCTTATTCATCTTTGAAGACATAATAGATCTAATTACGGTTAACTCTGAAATTTTTATATATAATTTATAGCTAACACTTCAAAAATGCAGATTTCGTAAATCAGTTTATGACAGAGAACTGAGGTAAATGGACCATGGTCCATTGTACCCCGTTTCTTAGTGGTCCTTTGTACCCCGTCTGGTCCTCTGACAGCAAATGATTTAAAAAATAAAAAATCCTCTTAAAAAATATTTTAATGAGATTAAATATAATAATAGATGACCTTAGCTCTTTATTGTGCTAAATAGCCTGTTCCAGATCATTATTCCTGAAAGACGAAAAGAAAAAATGTTTAACTAAAAGCATTTACTTTTGGCTACCGTAAACTAAACTTCACAAATAAAATGGCTAAATTGTTAGTTAGGCATGGAGTTGCTGGCTAAATTTCATCATTGCAGTGCTGCTGTCTATGTACCAAAATACGAACCATAAAAATAAATAAATTATAGGGAGCGGTCCATTATAACCCATGGTCCACTGTACCCCACTCTCCCCGATATATATATATATATAAATGATAGATATTGTAATAAAATTTAACTTTAAAATTTAGCAATTAATAGATACAAAACAATATCGACACGACAAAAATAGAACTGATTGTAACATATAGGTAAGGCTGACATAAAAATATTGCAATACAGATTAAGAACCAATAAGGGACAAAAACAATTTAAATTACTTACGCCAACATGAATAATAATAATAATAATAAAAAGGACCATTAAACTTAATGACAGAGAAAGTAAATAAAGGACCACAGAAATAATAATTCGATAAAAATGCTTAAAATTAGAAGTATAAACGCTTCAAGGGGCATGTACTTTATAAAGCGGTGAAAGCTGCATCGATTTCGTGAAACAATATAGCTAATCATAGCAATTTATATTGTTTCAGCCCCGATAGAAGCAGCAAAACCATTTTGAATGAGAAATTAAATAAATTATTAAATCAAATCATCAAGGAGTCCAGAGAGAAAACTAGAAAAAAGCAGAGTAGCCACATGTAAAACTTTTACACAAACTGGAGAATAGGAAAATGCCAACAAATTAATGAAATTAAAAATAAAAACATTGCAAACAACGACTAATCGATAAAGAATTAACGTCTGAGCATTTTCATTAACGATAAAATTAACTGAGTAATTATTTATTGAGTTAGTTAAATTATAATTTTAAGTTAGTTTATATATTGATAAAGTTTATCTAAATTTTCCGCACCACTTATATAACTTACAAAAATGAGGAACTGTTGGCTTCTTTTTGGTGATTTATTTCTGAAATGCGGTGACGTTTCGCGTGTCTCATAAATACAATAGAGAAAAGGTTTTATTCTTTTTCTGTGACCTTTTCATTTTGTCTCAGCTATTTCTGTCTGGTCAGCAGCTATCAGCTTTAATCAGAAGAACGCCGCTTAATGATCTCGCATTAATAGAGATAGAATTCATCTTCATTTCAACATGTTCCCCAATAGATGCCCATAAAAACAATTTCATTTTTTCAGGTTTCATTTGGCGTTTAAATATTGGAGTTATCTTTAAAATTTATAATTGTTACTTTTTTTTTTTTTCTGATGTACTGCAAGATATTACAAAAGTTTTAAAAAATACACGAATTAATTTTTTTACTTTGTCTTACCCATATATATAGTAGATAAAGTATTGTTTTGGGGTCAAATTTTCGATGACTTGACTTGTTATTATTATTCTCTCTCTCTCTCTCTCTCTTTTTAATTTTACTTTCCGAACATACGTAAAATCCGAATTCGAGATTTTGGTGTTTCTATACGTTTTGAGGCCCCCTGAGTCCATATTCACTATTTTTACGATGATGTATGTATGTGTGTGTGTGTGTGTGAACATGCTAGCGTCTAAACGCTTTGTTCGAATGAGCTGTAAGTTGGTACGCATGTTGCAAGTCACCATAGCACGAACCCTATTGATTTTGGTGAATCTGGCACGTATAGTTTTTTTACAGGGACACAAAGAAAAATTCTTTATCATTACGGCCTATGGGACTAAATTTTAAAAAGTGCGATAGCGTCTAAACGCCTTATTCAATTGAGCAAAGAATGTATACACATGTTATAGGTTACAGTTTCACGATCTAGGTTTTGGTGAATCTAGCACTTCTAGTTTTTTTTACAGGGACACAACAAATAATTCTGTATCATTATGGCCTATGGGGTGAAATTATTTAAAGTGCGATAGCATCTAAATGCCTTATCCGTTTGAGTGGAAAATTTATATACGAGTTATAGGTCACCATCGCACAAACTGTTTGGATTTTGGTGACTCTAGATTTCTAGAGCTTAACGAGTTTTACAGAGACACAATTAAAAATTGTTCATCATTAAGACCTATAGGCTTAAATTATTTAAAGTGCGACAGCGACTAAACTCTTTATTCAAATTAACTGAAAATTTATGTGCATGTTATACGTCACCGTCACACGAGTTTTATGAACTTTAGAGAATCTAAGCACTTATGGTTCTTTTTACAGGGACAAAATACAAATTTCTTTATAATTGTGACGTATGGGCTCAAATTTTAAAGTGCGATAGCGTCTAAATGCTTTATCCGATGGAGCTGAAAATTTATATGAATATTATAAGTCACAGTTGCACCAACTATAAGCATTTTGGTGAATCTAGCATTTGTAGGTTTTTACAAAGACACAATGAATTATTCTTTATCATTATGTCCTACGTGTTTGTTAAAATAGCGTTAAATTAAACATCGTGTACTATATAAAGAAAAATATCCAAACACCCTATTATAATTTTCTCTTTTGTTTATTTAACAACTCCTGTTACTTTACTTTATCTATAACAAAACCGTTAACGGCCCTCTTCACTTACCGTCGCCGGAGGCCCGAGCCAATGTTATTCTATGGGGAAATTTTCTTTACTAATAACTTATTAACTAATACATATTTTTAAATTTTGCTTTCACATTCAGAAAATTCCCAACTGTTAAACTGAAGAACCTTTTTTAAAAATGTATTTTTTCTATTTTTAATATTTTATTTTGAAATTGCAAAATGAAAAAAATTTCACATATTGAAAATTCGTATTTTAGAGCTTCAAAATAAAATATAAAAAATTAAAAAAATAATTTTTTAAAAAAGGTCCGTCAATTTAACAGCTGGGAATTTTCAGAATGTGAAAACAGAATTTAAAAATATGTATTAGTTAATAAGTTGTTTGTAAAGAAAAATTTCCCATAGAATAACATTAGTTTCGGCTTCCGGCGGCTGTGCGTGAAGAGGGCCCTTAATTACTCAATGTTCGGAAAGTCGAGTGGAGTCACTCCAGATTTTTTTCTTTACGCGAGGACTATTTTTTACTTTCTCTTACCCATAAGGTAGAGAGAGTATTGTTTTTGGTTCGAATTTTCAAAATTGAATTTTTGTTTTATTTACACGTTTTGAGGTCCCCTGAATCCAAAAGTAATGTTTTTAGCGGTTGGTCTGTGTGTGCGTGTGTTTGTCTCTTATCAGCATATCTCAAGAACAAGTAATAGCAGAAAGCTCAAACTTGGTATTCTAAATGTGTATCATATAGGGATGCTACACTAAGCTTTTCGTTGAGATTTGTGATCAAGCAAATGGTTCGTGTACAGGGACACTCAAGGGAATTTAAATACATTAGTTTGTGGGGGGGGGGGGGATTGCAGGTAAGTAGAATTTAACATCTATAGACGGCACTAAACCAAATGAAACGAATATATACATATATTAAATTTCAGCGTAAGAGAAAGTCGTGTGAGTGACACACCAGATTATTTTCTTTTTAAATACACGTCTATTTTTAATTCTAAAAATGTGATATAACCATTATAAATTCCAGCATTCCTCACGTGTGATTATTTTAACTTTAACAGACGTAAAACTTTTGTGTTATAATAAGATTTTAATCATCCAAATGTAAATTAGAAAAAAAAAAAAATAATAATAATATTATTATTAATGGATTTTATATGATTTCAGTTACTTACTGGCTAAAATCAGTCTCGCCAGCTAAGCCTTTTCTTCGCGACAACTTCCAAATTGCCGCTCCTATTACCTACAAGAAAATATTAATAAAAATAACGCATAATTCATTCTATTTTACTCTAACAATAGATAAGACCCCTTTCAAAAGAGGTCTTCAGAACGAAGCCACAAAAACGTAACCAATTATCACAATGCCCGTTTCACTTCCAGATGTTTCTCTGTTCTAATAATAAAACTTGGAAAATATGTCATGTGATATTCAGACATTCAATGGAAAGGAAAGAATACTTAATATATTTATTTATTCAGATGATTTGAATGTTGCAGTTAACTTTATTGGTCTTAAATAGAGAATGAGATGCTAATAATAATAATAAAATATTTTTCTGTATTAAGGTTTAAATCTTCTGTAAGTAATTTATAAAAATATATTACCTAAGTCAAACTGTTGTGGTCACCACATGACTTTCTTCTATATTTTCCTATGCAGATTCACTCAGTAAAAATAATTTATTAAAATCATTATTTAATAAAATTACCTTCCATGATAATGCAGTACGATTTCCATATTAGAGAAGTAGTGTAACACTAAATATCCAAAAAAAGTTCATTTTATTCTCCATATTACATAATATATATATATATATATATGTATATATATAAATTAAAAAAAAATAAATAAATAAATAAAAATACGATTTAAGTTTTTTTTTCGTTAAAAGTAAAAAAAAAAAAATCGATAACTTTCTTTTAAAATTATCATAGATGTATAGTTCAATCATTTGTTTTAAAGGTATTGACGAGACCTTTCGAAAGATACCCATCTTGAAAATTTCCCCCCCCCCCCCCCCCGGGGGGGAGGCAACGCCCCACATGCACAATTTTTTTCTCCTAGTTAACTACTACTATTATCAATAATTCATATTAATTTTACAATCACAAGTTAAAAAGAACTCTCATTATGTTCATTTATACCTCTCATTATATACATTTATACGAAATTTTGTCCTATACTGCCACGTTGAAAATTTAGAAAAAGTGCGATTACAGCGCCACCTGTTGAGAGATTGATCCCGAAATCTAATCAGCACCAGTTTATGTCAGAGTCCAACTAAATACCAAGTTTGGTTAAATTTCGTTCATTAGTTCGTTAGATACATCGTCCACAAAATTCGTGATACACACACACACAGACAGACAGACATTTTCTAAAAACTATCAAATCGTGTTCAGGGCATCCCAAAACGTATAAATCCATCGAAAACGGGAGTTCGAAAAATTTCACGAATCCTATACTTTCTCTATATTACATATAGAAGAAAGTAACAATTTGAACGACGTGATTTTATTCCTTCCGTGATATCATGCAAAAAGGAATTATTATAATAATAATAAAAGTAAATGTGATTTGTTTAAAAATGTCGTTGCTAAAAAACTGTTGTGATGAGAATTTATATATACAGTAACTGCCGCTTAATAAATTCACTGGTTAATAAAATCAGCCGCTTAATCTGATCAAACTGCCAGGAACGGTATCAAATCAGTACAAACCAATTTTAAAACCGCCGCATAATAAAATCAACATTGCCGGTTAATAAACTCAAAAAAAAATCTCTTCGGCAGCAAAAAATGCCATATGCACGCTAAGCAAATTTTTATTGACACTGTGACTTTTTATTTATTTATTTATTTATTTATTTATTTATTTTTTTTTTTGAAATAAAAAAAGAAAAAATATAGCAATCTCTCTGTTATCGGCGCCGTGCTCGAAGCTCACATGCTCGAATCTCACAGTAGTCAAATCGTGTTTGAAGCTCACATTCACCAATATCTCGTGTTCCAAGCGCACAAATATATTCACCCCTTTCCCCAACGCATCAACTTGACAGGTGGGATTAGATTAGACCGTGGCCGTAGCGCACGTAACTCGTATCTCAAATAGAGCAGGCGCACGTGACGTCACTGCGATAAACATTGACAGATGATTCCGCACGTGCTTTAGAATGTAGTCAAAAGTGGGATAAATAGATATATATATATGGAGGCTTTTAATTGAAAAATCTGTATTAAAATGCTTTTAATACACAGGAAGGAGATTTTTCAGATTTTCTGCTGATTTAAGCTTTTTTGTACATTTAGCTTTTCAGCTTTTTTTTTTTTTTTTTTTTTCAGCATTTTTTATATTTCTGGTGTGTATTTGTTCTTTCTTTATACATTGAAGATTAAAATAAATATTTATTACTCTAATATAATGGATTTTGTCATTGAAATTCTAGTTGTCTTGCCTTTGCGTACAGTTTCAGTTATTTTATATTTCTGCAAATCTCATCCCTGAATATAAAAATATTTTTTTCTATGGGAGATTATAAAGAAAAAATAATTAAAGAGTTATTTAATATAAAAATATAATTAAAAATGATTGCTTTTATTAAAAATCAAAATGTTTAATAATAAAATTAATTTGTTCAATATAACTATTTGAGCTTTTAATTAAAAAATCTATTTCTAAATATTTTCATAGATTAAAAAAAAATAAAAATAAAAAATAAAAAATAAATAAATAAAAAATCTAGAAACATAATTTAACTAATATATATATTTAATAACTAAATTAAATTAATTGAGATTGTTTAGTATTATTGTTTCGGCTTTTAATAGAAAAATCTTTACTAAAATTTTTTTTATATTATTAAATATTTATTTTCTATGAACGATAATAATAATAATAATAATAATAATAATAATAATAATAAAAGCTAGTTAAAAAATCATCCAATAAAATATTCTAATTAAAAAATAACAATTTATTTTACAATTAATTGAAATTACTTAATACTATTTTTTGAACTTTTAATTAAAAGGCCCATTTCAGTAGCCGAGCGGTTCTGCTCTCCAAGCTGATAGATTAGTGTTAGTGTTGATGTCTGGGAATAGGGCCGATTGTCTACCCCAGGGTCCTAGGCCCGAGGGGGAGTGCCTTCCATGGCGGACTTTCTAAGGGGTCCTAGCCCATATTTACGCAAGTTTATGAGAAAACCACGTAAAACCCCGAACGACTAAGCCGACGAGCACGGACCTGGGATCGAACCTGGCATCTCAGGTCTACCAGCTTTGAGCACAGAACCGCTCGTGGGCCTTGATAAATTGGAATTGCCGGGTTCCCGCTTGTCAACCTAGAAATTCGGAATTTTCCATGGTTTTCTCTGAAAAACGCGTATATACAGGACAGGGCTTCTTAGAAAGAACTCTCATGAAAGGCATTTCAGCCAGGCTTAGGACCTGCATGTTGTCAGTGTGTTTTAATGCTTAAACCACAACCACCAAAATATTTTTAACTCAAAAATACTTTTTTTTTTAAGCATATAAATGATTATATACAAAAAATAATATTAATTAAAAAATCGTTTAAGATTACATTCTAATTAAACATAATTTAATTATTAATGATATAAATTTGAAATAATTAAATTAATTGAGATTGCTTAATACTGTTGTTTGGGCTTTAAAAGGAAAAACCTAATTCAAAATGCTAAACATAAAAATATTTTTTTCTATAATTGATCATAGAAAGTAAGTAAGTAACTAAATTATTTTACTTAAAAAAACTTTAAAAGAAAGAGTAAATTAATTATCTAATAGCTAAATGAATTATCAAAAATATAAATTTTAATAATTATATTAGCTATGATTCCTTAGTACAATTTTTTCTGCTTTCAAAAGAAAAATTATCTAAAAACACTTTTAATATTAAAATATTTTATTTTCTGTGAATAAATATGGAAAAAAAAAAAGATAGTTAAGGATCCAATTAAAATTATTTTATTTAAAATATTCTAATAGAAAGAGTAAATTCATTAATTAATTATCTAAAAACTAAACGTATTATAAATAATAATAGTAATCAAATTAGCTTAGATTGCTTGATACAATTTTTTCTGCTTTCAATAGAAAAATTTATTTTAAAATACTTTTAATATTAAAATATTATAATTAAGTTAGTTGTAATCGCTGAATAAAATTATTTGAACTTTTAATTACTAAGCCGAGAAGTTCTGTTCTCCAAACTGGTAGACAGGAAGTGCCGGGTTTAATTCGAGGTCATGGTTGTCGACCCTCATGTTCTCAGTCGGCTTTAACACCTAAACTACCATCACGAAATTATTATTAATATAAAAAGTCATTTTAATCAATGATTATATATAAAAAAAAATATTAATATGTCATAACTAAAAACTAATTTAATTATCAAAAATATTTTTTTAATAATTAATTTAGATTACTCAATATCATTTTTTGGGCTTTTAATAGAAAAGCTATTTCAATATACTTTGTAATATAAAAATATATCTTTTGTCATGATTACAGAACAAAGAAATAATTAAAATTATATTATTTAAATAATCTAAAATGAAATTTTACATTAAAATATACACAATTTTACTAATTGGTGTGCCACTCACACTATTTTAGACTAAAATTTGATAACAATGCATGTTTTCATTAACATTGACTGCCAAATTTATACTCCAATCATAACTTTTGAATTATAACTTACTAATATTTTACCAGAAATCGATTTATCAATATGTTGATAATTTAGGTGGGGGTGTTATTATTATTATTTTACTTTATTTATTTATTTTTTGCAGACTGTACCTTCGTATTGTAAGTTCCGATTTCTAGTTAAAAAATACTTACAACAATTAACTTTGATAACAAAGACATTCCACAAATTATGTGTAGTCTTATATATAATCTGTGAATTTTATATAAAACATATATAGTACTTAAGATTGACTTATTAAATAAAACTGCGTTAAATAAATACACGAACAATCATTTCGGGCCATTATTCCTGATATATATTTTTTATCCACCCCCGAAAATATTTATGTAAATAAGCAGAAAATAATTTTATTTAATAATTTAATTCCTAGTTCCTACCTTAGTTCAAAAAATAACTCATAAACTGAATTGAGCTTCAAAAACCATCTTCCTCGACCTCCCCCCCCCTCCCCCCTCTGCTCTTCGGAAAAAGGGATTAGTCTCTTCCCACCTGTCAAGTTGATGCGTTGGGGAAAGGGGTGAATATATTTGTGCGCTTGGAACACGAGATATTGGTATATGTGAGCTTCAAACACGATTTTCCTACTGTGAGCTTGGAGCACGTGCGCTTGGAGCACGACACCCTGTTATCTATCTTTGTGGAAAAGTTTACATTTAAAGCATGCTTTCAAATTAAACGCCCCTCATCACTTGTTTTAGTAACAATTTCAAGGAATGTATTCTTCAAAGCGCGGTAATAAGTTGCACATTTGATGTGGTTCACATGTGACATATATATATATATATTTAAATTTTAAATAATAAGATTTAAACTTTTTAATTATAAGATTTTAATTAACGAGAACTTTTAGTTCTTATTCTGCAATAACTAAGAAGCAAGAGTTTTAAACGGAAAGATTTTAAATTTCGATGAAAAGCGTGAACTTTCGGCAAAGTAATGATGATTTTTCCCAAAGAAAAGCATTTTGGAACTTGAGATGTGTTTAATTTACTTATTTTGAAGTAACAATTAATCAATTATCTGACAAAAGTTAATTAATATTGTTTATTAGTTCCATTATTTGGTGCCTTTTGAAATTTCTTTCCAAATCTTTCCAATTCTTCAGGAAAGTAATACCTTTTTCTTGAAAGCAGAAAAAGCCGTATATAAAAATCAGCCGCTTTATAAAATCACTTTGGCTCAGAACGAATGTGATTTTAATAAGCGGCGGGTACTGTATATATATATATAGGAAATACCCTCTCAAATTCAACTGTTCAGGGCATACAGATACATTTTAATATCTTTTATGGTGTCAAGCATTAAACAAAAAATCGCAAATGCTGTATTTTTCTTTAGAAGAAACATATATATATATTATAATATATATTTTCAGTCATACAAAAATTGAAAATATGTAACAAAAATAACTTAAGAAGAAATCTAATAGCTGAAAGTAATCTGAAAGATATTACAGATTATGATAAAAATTAAAAAATATAGCTTGGTTTTAAAAGATAGTTATATAAATTATCAAGGAAAATTTTATGTTAAAAAAAATGGCATTCCTCAGGGATCAGTATCTAGTAACAGTTTAGCAAATATGTATTTGCATATTTATGAAAATAATTGTAAGCCTAATGAGGATATAATAATTTAGAGATATTTTGATGATCTGATCGCATTTACTATTGCTAATAATAACATTAAAATAAAAACAAATATTTATCCTTCTTATTTAAAACTAATTAGTACCAATTTTAATCTTTTAAAAGCAAATTTCTTGGACTTGGATATAAGTATTGTAGATAATGAAATGATTACAACTATTTTTGATAAAAGAAATAATTTTGATTTTAATGTGATTAAATTAATACACTGGAACTCTAACATTAGTAAACTGATCTACAGAAATATCATTTTAAACTATATATATAAGCTTAGTTCCCAAATATTACTGTTATTTAATATCACTATTTGAAGTAAAAATATCTACCTTATTAATTCACAGAAAATTGTTACATATTATTTATAAAAGAGAAAGACCGTTTCGTGAAAACCAGTGTGCAACGGGGCACTGACCACAATTTGAAAAATATTTTTTTAACAATAATTTTTTAATTATTTTTGATAGAAATTCGTTCTTTATTAAATTCATTTTATAAGAAATTAGTAGTGTACGAAAATCGAATTTAGACACCACTATATTATAAAAAAATAGCTGTCTTTTTTATTTTTCTTTGGCGAGTACATTTTGTTTATTATATAACTATAAGGTAAACGTAATTGTTAAAATACAGTGATGTATATTCCCTCTTCTTAATCAGGCTCTGTATAAAAAATTCTAATTTCCGAATAACTAATACAGTAAAGCACCGTTTATACGTCTTTCAAGGGCCTGGAGTAAAAGGGCGTATAAATGAAAAAAAAATATATAATCGAAATTTTAATAAATAGCACTTTGATTACTGCAAATTTAATGACACTTAAGCAAAATTTATATGAAAATACTAATTAATAAAGTTTCTTAAGTTAATAAATATATGTTGAGTATTATATTACATTTCTTAAGAACTATATGAACACATTTTGAATATTAATTATATATATTGCGTATCTTTAATAATAAGCATACAATTTATGTCTATACAGATAGTTATTTAATAACATAAAAAATCTTTAATATTCGTCTGATTTGCTGATTGTCTGTGAGTATTAAAAATTCTACTGTGAATTGAATTGATTCTTTGATCAGTATTCTTCGATATTTCCTGTGTTCCTCCATTTAAGATGCTTTCTAGGAAGAATTCGTCTTACTCAGAATGGGAAATAATGACAGGTCGAGAAATTTTGCGAATTTTAGCGAAGTAGAAAAGATGTATAACCGATATTAGCGGCATATAAACGAAGAATTTTTGCATTAAAATGAATAGGAATGAATCGGGACTTCACTAAAAGGACGTATAAATGTAAAAGACGTATAAACGAGAGACGTATAAACGGAGCTTTAATATATATATATATATATATGTGTATGTATATATGTCTTCATTATAAGGAACAAAAACGAGAAAGGACGAACTTAAAAATAGAAAGGTATTAATAAAAAGTAATTTTGAAAATTTCCAAAAATCTGATATATCTTTATCACGGATAATTATTATAGCAATTCGGTGAAACATTGTGAGTTGTTTTATTATGCATATGTTGCCTGTATAAATATAGTAGTGTCTAACCGAAGGTTCAGTTTTCAGATTGGTCAGTTTTAGTCCAAAATTTAATTTCGAAAGAACCAAGCATCGTTAAAAAAAAAAAAAAAAAAAAATGTCAAGTTGAATTGATTGAGTGGGTTTTATGCATTTTATGTCGCACTAGTGCTGCACTATGGACAATTGGCAAATGTCTGGAACTCACCTCTAAGAATGCCGGGAAATATACGATCACAATCTCGTTCCTCTACGAAAAATGAGGGCGCTGCCCCGTTTCGGTAACCCCCAGAGGCATAGCGTATACGACGGTCTTCGGCCGGCTCGAGTATCGAACCGGCCATCTTCCATTTGCTAACCCAGCAAAATAAAGCCAGGACTTTCGGTGAAAAAACAACCAAACAGACATATACCTACAATAAAACCCTTATCCCAAGAAGTTTACTCATCGCGAAAAAAAAAAAAAAAAAAATATATATATATATATATATATATATCTTTAACTACTTAAAATTAAATTTTCACTAACTCGGTAAATAATTACTCCGTGAATTTAATCGTAAATGAAACTGCTCAGGCATTAATTCTTTATCGATTAATCGATGATTGCAAGGCTTTTATTTTTAATTTCAATAATTTGTTGGCATCTTCCTATTCTCCAGTAAAATTTTTACATGTGGCTACTCTGCTTTTTTCTAGTTTTCTCTATTGGATTCCTTGATGATTTGATTTAATAATTTATTTAATTTCTCATTCAAATTGGTTTTGCTGCCTCGATCGGGGCTGAAACAATATAAATTACTATGATTAGCTATATTGTTTTACGAAATCGATGCAGCTTTCACAGCTTTATGAAGTACATGTCCCGTGACGTGTTTTTACTTCTAATTTTAAGCATTTTTATCCAAATATTATTTCTGTGGTCCTTTCGTTATTTTCTCTGTCATTAAGTTTAATGGTCCTTTTATTATTATCATTCATGTCGGCGTAAGTAATTTAAATTGTTTTTGTCTCTTATTGGTTCTTAATCTGTATCGCAACATTTTTGTGTCAGTCTTACCTATAAGTTAAAATCAGTTCTATTTTTGTTGTGTTGGTATTGTTTTGTATCTATTAATTGCTAAATTTTAAGGTTAAATTTTATTACGTTATCTATCATTTATATATATATATATTCCCTGGGGAAAAAAAAATAATTTTGATTTATTTAAATGTGAAATCATTTGAAATTATGCATTAGACATTGATTTCTAATGTTAAGTTTTTTTACTGCATTTATACAAAATTAAAATAAATAAATGTCAATGTTTTTGAACTATCTTAATAATAAGATAGTTCAAAACCCTTTCCTAATAATAATAATAATAATAATAATAATAAAAGTTACAATTAATAATGAAATTCGCAATAAACAAGTTTTTTTTCTAAATTGTTAATGAAAATATGTAATGGTTTTCGTCATAAATTTTCTACTTGAATATTCTGGTGAATAAGTAAAAATGATTTATCACCCAGGCATTATAAAGTTGTGTGGGTATATTTTTGTTTATAAGTTTTTCTGAAATTATTGTAATTAATTAATTAATTACTAATATTATTAAATGGAAAACTTCGTAATTTAATCATCAACACGCAAGAAATTTTATTAAGTTTCACATTAAGTTAGCATACGTGAACATATAATGATAAAAAATAATATATGCTTCTTTTCTTCCCATGTCAGATACAACTGAAGAATGCAAATTTGATATGAAGGGAACTGGAAGCTGAAAAGCGTAATTCCTTTTCTACCATTGGCGCAGTTTTTTTTCGAATGTGTGATGTCATATTTCGCTGCTTGCCTGCAGTTATTCTGGCAACCCTATTAAATGATTCAATAGTGCTTCCGCTACTTTTCGCTCAACAGAGAATGATAAATAAATAAATAATATTTCTGGCATAGGTATTAATTAATGGCCTAGCAGCTTACGAAATTCCCCTCTCCTCTTTTTTTTTGCATGCGTACATAAGCGTGTTAGCATCATTTATTTATACAGATGTCTTTCGAAGTGTTGAATTAAAAGTATTAACTGCAATTTCCTGCTAGAGTGTTTTTTACATCGTTCTGCCAAAGGCTAAAGTTGTTCTTCAAATTATTATGAAATGTTGGAAGTTCTGTGATAAATTATAAATTCATGTTGACGTATACTGTCAAATAAATCTTCTGGTTCAGCCTCCGTATCTCTTTTTTTTTTTTTTTTTTTTTTTTTTTTAATAATGATTTTTTGCTTTTTATACTTTTGAAGTGTGTGCAAAATTTCGTGTCACCAAACGTTTTAATATCACTTATCACTTATCGTCAATAGATTCTTAATTAATATCTATTAATAATTATATTTTAACTTTTAAATTACTCTCTTCTCCCCCCCCCCCCCTTTTTTTTATGCGTACATAAGCGTTTAGCATAATGTATTTGTACAAATGTCTTTCAAAGTGTTGAATTAAAAGTATTAACTGTAATTTCTTGCTGGAGTGTTTTTTACTTCGCTATGTGAAAAGTGAAAAGCTAGAAATGTTGGAAGTTCAGTGATGATAAATTATAAATTCATATTGATGTAAACTGTCAAATAAATCTTCCGGTTCAACTTCCGCTTTTCTTCTTCTTCTTTTTTTTTTTTTTTTTTTTTTTTTTTATGATTTTCCGTATTTTAAACTTTTGAGTGGTGTCCAAAATTTTGAGTCACCAAACTTTTTGATATCACTTATCTCATCTGTCAATAGGTTTTTAATTAATGTCTATTAATAATTATATTTTAATTTTTATATTCAACATTTAAGTTTGAAATATTAGTTAATAGTGGTTAAAGTATATGCATATTATAATGAAATGTTAAAGTTCAGTGATAAATTATAAATTCATGATGATGCATAGTGCCAAATAAATCTTCCACCGTGATTTATTATTAATATTATTATTATTATTATTTTCCGCTTTTTATACCTTTGTGGTGTGTCCAAAATTTTGCATCGCCAAATATTTCAATAACTTATCTGTCAACAGGCTTTTCATAAACATAGAATCGTAATTAGGATTTAACTGATATTTAACATTTAATTTTTGATATAGGAGTTTTTACGGGTTTAAATATATGCTAACTAATGTGAAGTTCCGAACTTCAGCAATAAATTATAAATTCATGTTGATGTACGATGACAAATAAATCTCCCGATTTATCTTCCCTTTTATGTGATTTTCTACATTTTATACTTTTGAAAAGCTTCTAAAATTTTGCATCGTCATATATTAAACCTTCCATCGTATGTGGCAAGATATGCAAGAGATATTTTTCGAATTCTATATTAAAATTGTTTAACTAAAATGTACATATTACCACTTAATTAAATCTGAAATAAATTTAATACTTGAAAAGTTACATTTCATGATAGAATAACCTAGGAAATATGAGCGATTTTTTCACGTTTCGCAGAGGAGGCATGCCCGCTGGAAAATTAATATCTTTTATCTGTCTATAGTTTTTCGATTAATACCCACTTGGAAATTATTTTAAACTGATATTGATCATTTAATTTTGAAGTAAGAGTTATTAATGGCTAAAACATATCTTTATTATGAAATATTAAATTTTAGTAATTAATTATAAACTTATATGTCGATGTATAGCATAGAAAAGCGAAGCTTCAATAACCCCCCCCCCCCCTGGAACTCACCTCTAAGAATGCCGGGAAATATACGATCACAATCTCGTTCCTCTACGAAAGATGAGGGCGCTGCCCCGTTTCGGTAACCCCCAGAGGCATAGCGTATACGACGGTCTTCGGCCGGCTCGAGTATCGAACCGGCCATCTTCCATTTGCTAACCCAGCAAAATAAAGCCAGGACTTTCGGTGAAAAAACAACCAAACAGACATATACCTACAATAAAACCCTTATCCCAAGAAGTTTACTCATCGCGAAAAAAAAAAAAAAAAAAATATATATATATATATATATATATCTTTAACTACTTAAAATTAAATTTTCACTAACTCGGTAAATAATTACTCCGTGAATTTAATCGTAAATGAAACTGCTCAGGCGTTAATTCTTTATCGATTAATCGATGATTGCAAGGCTTTTATTTTTAATTTCAATAATTTGTTGGCATCTTCCTATTCTCCAGTAAAATTTTTACATGTGGCTACTCTGCTTTTTTCTAGTTTTCTCTATTGGATTCCTTGATGATTTGATTTAATAATTTATTTAATTTCTCATTCAAATTGGTTTTGCTGCCTCGATCGGGGCTGAAACAATATAAATTACTATGATTAGCTATATTGTTTTACGAAATCGATGCAGCTTTCACAGCTTTATGAAGTACATGTCCCGTGACGTGTTTTTACTTCTAATTTTAAGCATTTTTATCCAAATATTATTTCTGTGGTCCTTTCGTTATTTTCTCTGTCATTAAGTTTAATGGTCCTTTTATTATTATCATTCATGTCGGCGTAAGTAATTTAAATTGTTTTTGTCTCTTATTGGTTCTTAATCTGTATCGCAACATTTTTGTGTCAGTCTTACCTATAAGTTAAAATCAGTTCTATTTTTGTTGTGTTGGTATTGTTTTGTATCTATTAATTGCTAAATTTTAAGGTTAAATTTTATTACGTTATCTATCATTTATATATATATATATTCCCTGGGGAAAAAAAAATAATTTTGATTTATTTAAATGTGAAATCATTTGAAATTATGCATTAGACATTGATTTCTAATGTTAAGTTTTTTTACTGCATTTATACAAAATTAAAATAAATAAATGTCAATGTTTTTGAACTATCTTAATAATAAGATAGTTCAAAACCCTTTCCTAATAATAATAATAATAATAATAATAATAAAAGTTACAATTAATAATGAAATTCGCAATAAACAAGTTTTTTTTCTAAATTGTTAATGAAAATATGTAATGGTTTTCGTCATAAATTTTCTACTTGAATATTCTGGTGAATAAGTAAAAATGATTTATCACCCAGGCATTATAAAGTTGTGTGGGTATATTTTTGTTTATAAGTTTTTCTGAAATTATTGTAATTAATTAATTAATTACTAATATTATTAAATGGAAAACTTCGTAATTTAATCATCAACACGCAAGAAATTTTATTAAGTTTCACATTAAGTTAGCATACGTGAACATATAATGATAAAAAATAATATATGCTTCTTTTCTTCCCATGTCAGATACAACTGAAGAATGCAAATTTGATATGAAGGGAACTAGAAGCTGAAAAGCGTAATTCCTTTTCTACCATTGGCGCAGTTTTTTTTCGAATGTGTGATGTCATATTTCGCTGCTTGCCTGCAGTTATTCTGGCAACCCTATTAAATGATTCAATAGTGCTTCCGCTACTTTTCGCTCAACAGAGAATGATAAATAAATAAATAATATTTCTGGCATAGGTATTAATTAATGGCCTAGCAGCTTACGAAATTCCCCTCTCCTCTTTTTTTTTGCATGCGTACATAAGCGTGTTAGCATCATTTATTTATACAGATGTCTTTCGAAGTGTTGAATTAAAAGTATTAACTGCAATTTCCTGCTAGAGTGTTTTTTACATCGTTCTGCCAAAGGCTAAAGTTGTTCTTCAAATTATTATGAAATGTTGGAAGTTCTGTGATAAATTATAAATTCATGTTGACGTATACTGTCAAATAAATCTTCTGGTTCAGCCTCCGTATCTCTTTTTTTTTTTTTTTTTTTTTTTTAATAATGATTTTTTGCTTTTTATACTTTTGAAGTGTGTGCAAAATTTCGTGTCACCAAACGTTTTAATATCACTTATCACTTATCGTCAATAGATTCTTAATTAATATCTATTAATAATTATATTTTAACTTTTAAATTACTCTCTTCTCCCCCCCCCCCCTTTTTTTTATGCGTACATAAGCGTTTAGCATAATGTATTTGTACAAATGTCTTTCAAAGTGTTGAATTAAAAGTATTAACTGTAATTTCTTGCTGGAGTGTTTTTTACTTCGCTATGTGAAAAGTGAAAAGCTAGAAATGTTGGAAGTTCAGTGATGATAAATTATAAATTCATATTGATGTAAACTGTCAAATAAATCTTCCGGTTCAACTTCCGCTTTTCTTCTTCTTCTTTTTTTTTTTTATGATTTTCCGTATTTTAAACTTTTGAGTGGTGTCCAAAATTTTGAGTCACCAAACTTTTTGATATCACTTATCTCATCTGTCAATAGGTTTTTAATTAATGTCTATTAATAATTATATTTTAATTTTTATATTCAACATTTAAGTTTGAAATATTAGTTAATAGTGGTTAAAGTATATGCATATTATAATGAAATGTTAAAGTTCAGTGATAAATTATAAATTCATGATGATGCATAGTGCCAAATAAATCTTCCACCGTGATTTATTATTAATATTATTATTATTATTATTTTCCGCTTTTTATACCTTTGTGGTGTGTCCAAAATTTTGCATCGCCAAATATTTCAATAACTTATCTGTCAACAGGCTTTTCATAAACATAGAATCGTAATTAGGATTTAACTGATATTTAACATTTAATTTTTGATATAGGAGTTTTTACGGGTTTAAATATATGCTAACTAATGTGAAGTTCCGAACTTCAGCAATAAATTATAAATTCATGTTGATGTACGATGACAAATAAATCTCCCGATTTATCTTCCCTTTTATGTGATTTTCTACATTTTATACTTTTGAAAAGCTTCTAAAATTTTGCATCGTCATATATTAAACCTTCCATCGTATGTGGCAAGATATGCAAGAGATATTTTTCGAATTCTATATTAAAATTGTTTAACTAAAATGTACATATTACCACTTAATTAAATCTGAAATAAATTTAATACTTGAAAAGTTACATTTCATGATAGAATAACCTAGGAAATATGAGCGATTTTTTCACGTTTCGCAGAGGAGGCATGCCCGCTGGAAAATTAATATCTTTTATCTGTCTATAGTTTTTCGATTAATACCCACTTGGAAATTATTTTAAACTGATATTGATCATTTAATTTTGAAGTAAGAGTTATTAATGGCTAAAACATATCTTTATTATGAAATATTAAATTTTAGTAATTAATTATAAACTTATATGTCGATGTATAGCATAGAAAAGCGAAGCTTCAATAACCCCCCCCCCCCCCCCCCACCCTCCTTCTTCTTTTTATGATTTTTGGTTTTTATGCTTTCAAAGGCTGTCCAAAGTTTTGCTTCTCTAGACATTTTAAAATAGTGTAACGACGTTTCTCGCGCCTAGCACTCAGGGCGATTCCAAAGGCTTTGGAAGTGGGGGGGGGGGGGTGCCATGTTGACCGACAGGTTGGGATTTGATAAACATTCAGTCATCATTTCATTTTCGTCGTTCCCTTATCACTATTTTCTTTCAACTACAAGAATTATTTCCCCTTGGAAACACCGAGTCAGCAATTGCGAATAGGCTCCCGTTGTCGCAAGAAACGCAGTTGAAGAATGCCATTTATTTGCCTAAAGTTTTTTATCTAACACAACACGTAATTATGTCTTAACTGATATTCAACATTTAATTTTGAAACAATAGTTAATAATACATAAAATATAGGTATTATTATTTTGCTAAACTTTCTTGACCATTGAATTTTTACCGGTGTGCTGTTCTTAGTCGAATTTGAGTAAGTAAATCAACCGAAGTTCATATTCTTTCAATTCTTTGATGATTTCAAAATTTGAACTCATTTGGTTATTGATATAGCAAATTAACAATCTCTAGTAGCAAATAATGAAATTTGTTGCTAAGTTATGATTGTGTCAAATCTACCTAAGGAAATCCTATAAACCTTTTTTGCAATGTCGTAGAATTATAAAAATATAAACCTTTATGCCCTGAAATATAACAATATTATTATATCATAATTTCTCGAAAACTGTTTCAATTTAATACAATAAAATAAAATTGTAAATTTTATTTATTTATTTATTGAGAATTTTTAAAATATGTTTCCTGTTAACTAAGCTCAAATACCCCCCTCCCCCTCCCCTCTCGTCGATTTTGCACTATTATAGTTTAACAATGCATCTAAACATATTTGGGTATTACTTTGGTGTTTCATTGATAATTAAATATTTTAAAAGTATTTTTATGTCTGAATGCTAAAAAAGAACTACATTAAATATCAGCCTTAAAACAGAAAAGTATTATTATTTTTTTTTAATTTAACTTACAAATGAATCCTCGAAGTAATACCCAAAGATGTTTTGAATATTTTGTTAATCTATAATAATATAAAATCGTGAGAAAAATTAAAAATTAATGAGCAGGGAGTACTTTACACACTTTCAAAAAATTTTAAAATTTATTTTATTAAATTTAAATAGTTTTCGAGAAATTTTAATTTACTTTACTAAATATTATTATATTTCGTTGCATGTGTATATATATATTTAAAATTCTAAGACAGATTCTAAGAGCACGACCCTTCATCAGCCAAGAAAAAATAAGCACTTGTGCAAAGTGAAAGTTGCTATGAACAAAATCCATGAACTTGTAATGTAAAGTAAGATAATAAGACTATTTTAATTAATTATTATATTTTTTTAGTAGACTGTGATATATATATATATATATATAATTATTATTACATTTGTCTTTCTTTTCCTTTTTTAAAATTTTTTGCTTAATTTAATCAGCATTTTTTCCTAAGGTGATTTTTGTTTAAATTTATTACTTTCATAAGTTTTTTCACTTGCTGCTGTTACGACTTGCTATTTTGACTTGCACTCTACATTCGTGTTCTCTATTTCCCATCTGATGAAAGGTTGTGTTTAATTATTTTGATCCGAAACAATTGTCACATGATTTTACAATTTGTGGTCTTTTTTTGTTTCATTCCGATTTAATAATTACTCTCCAAGAAATTAACTCCATTAAGATACATAATTTTGAATATCATTTATCTTATTAAAACAAATAAATTTAGAATTTGTTTGAAACTTGCTTCCAAAACTAGTAATTATTTACAGTTAATAGATTTCTTGTTAAATATGTACGATATATAACTGTATGCATTTTTTCATTACGTTATATGTAATAATTACATGCTCTTGTTAGTGTATAGTATATTTATGTATATTTTATTTTATTTCAGATCGCTTAAACACCATGGTGGAAAAGAGGAGCTGTCATCATATTTACTAAAGGTATTTACCTCGAGCTAGAGATGAAAGATACGCCGATAAAACCAAATGTTGCGCTTCCGTTGCCTATAAAATCAAAACCTGACCCAAAGAAAAATAAAATGGCAGCTAAAAAATTAAAAGAGCATAAAACTCCGATTATGAAAGTCGGTAAGAATAAAAAAGCGTCAAATGTCGACAAGAAAGCTAAGCAAAACAAGGATAATTCAGTGCCTGAAATCAAACGGAAACGGGGCAGACCCAGAAACGAAGACAGACTGCTTTATCAAAAAACTGTGAAAGAGCAAAAACTCACTAAGAAAGGCCAAGAAAGAAAAACGCCTGGAAGGAAAAGAAAAATAATTCCTGATCCTGCACTCGATAAGGAGTTTGTGTTTGGACATCTCAAAAGACCAAAGATAAGTGATAACAACTATACTCTGAATGGTGATATCAAAATGCCAATTAATACGGTTAGCAAACCGTTTGTACAAAAGGCAGAAGCTACCGCGGTTAATGAACATTCTCTGACAAATGCAATCACCAGCAATGGCACGCTTCACAATAAAAAGGTTGTAACGTTTGGCCAGAAAAAACCTCCTTTAAATATCTTAAAAAGCGCCACTTTCCAAATTCCGCCACCGATTCCTCCTAAAAAAGAACTATTAAATGGAAATGGTAGCTTACCCCCATTCAAGTTTCAGCCCAGTAAAAACAAAACAGCTCTCAAAAAAGATTTAGAAATTAATTCCTTAACTAAAGAAACAGAACAAAACACAAAAATCGAAAATGGGAACAATTTTTCATTTCCTGCTAAAGAAACTATTAACAGTGATATATCAAAATGTCCATCAAAAGAAACTAAGTTGTTTTGTAAAGAGTCCACTAAATCTCAAACTAAAGAAACTGTAAAAGTTCTAGGGAAAGATGCTCCAAAACCTCCGATGAAAGAACCGTTGAAGTGTTTGCCGAAAGAAATTAAAGAATGTATCAAACCTCAGTTAAAGGACCAACCTAAATCTCAGGTGAAAGAACAACCCAAGTCTCAGATAAAAGACCCCACAAAACTTAATTCTAACAAGCCACAAGAACCTAATAAGTCTCAGCCAAAAGATCCAGTGAAACCACAACCTAAAGATCCTGTGAAACCTGTCCCTAAAGATCCTGTGAAACCTCTCCCTAAAGACCCTTTTCCTATAAAGTCCCATCCTATAAGAATGGCCAGCCTAGATGCCTTGGCTAAAATGCATGTCATTTGCACTACGGATAGAAGGCCCTCTGAGCCCAAACATTCAGCGGTTACGGTTTGTTCTCCGCGTCCTTTTCATCAAAAATCAATCACTGAATGTCACGAGCGAATTCAGGTTGATGTTAAAAAAGAAACCAATGAATTCAAAGGCAATATTGTACATAAGCAAGAGATTAATTTTGTTAAAGAAAAACAGCAAGTGTTTGTGTCACATTCTGTGGAACAGTCTTCGATTGTGGAACACGAACAATCCAAAGTGGTCAGTACAAAAACGCAGCAAGAGAAAGAAAAGAAGAAGAAAGTCAAACTACCAGAAAAATCAGTTACAAATAATAAGAAAATAGTGAAAAATAAAACAAAACAGAGTCCATCCAATAATATTAAACTTACGGAAAAAGTTTCTAAATTAGAAAAAAATAAGTCCAAAGGTGCCAAGTCTAAAGACGATGAAAAAAAGAATGTGAAGACTCCGTGTAAGACCGTCGCTAAGGCAACAAAAGTAGCAAAAGAAAAACCCGATGTAAAAAGTTGTTGCAAGAAAACTAAAAAAGTAGAGCAGACTAAATCAGAAGTGAAAGTTAAAGAAACTATTAGAATGCAAAAAACTTGCACATATCAATCTGTCACCACTGTGAACAGTCATGGTACTACTAATACTAGTGTCGTCCCCGTTAGCCATGTTGGTATGACCACAAATTTTTCTAAAACTAAGAAGACTGTTGTTACCGACGAAGAGTGCAAAAACAAAGTAAATTATTCCAGTGGTAGTGTGATTAATAATACATACTGTTTGACTACTGAAAGACCTTGCTCTGTCGGACCGCACACAGATTGCTGCAAGTTGCGTGCACATCCACAATTTATACCGCTTGCACATGTGCAAGCTTGCTCCTTAGGGCACAGTCTGAACAGAACGTCGGATCCATCTTCTTCAGCATCTCACTTCGATGGTAGTAGTTGTCCAATGCATAGGTTTGGGCATCAGCAGCCTGTCATCTTAACTCCTTCAGAATGTGGTAAGTTTTTATAATCAATATATTTGTTACTTGTATTCAATATATACTATTTTCACACATCTTGTCCATACCCTCCAACATACTAATTAATATTCCGTAGTATTGTTAGCCCCGCCTTCTTTTTCGCACCAGTATCTTTTTTGAGTATTTTTCTTCTTATTTAATCGCAATTGCAATTCGAGACTATTACTCTAAATATGTATTGGTGGGAGAAAAAGGGCGGGACTAACAATACTACAGAATATTAATTAGGATGTTGAAGGGTATGATCTTGTCTGCAAAGTTCATAATTCTTTTATTATTTTTATGTATTTTTCAATAGCAGCATTTGTCGTAAGCAAAAAGGGCTTTAGTAGACAAAATGCCTAGGCCGTTATTCCTTACAGCCTCTTTGCGCAAGATAGCTTATAATTATAACAAACAATTTATTTTACACAGTTCTGTATTCTGAAGATTTGTATATCCCATAGTCACCCAATTAGATTGGACCCCATCTCATTGGATTCAGTATTCGCGTAGCTGCAATTATAAGATGGTGGAATATTTTATTGTGATTTGATGCTACACTTGAATCATGATACGAAATTTTAGTTGCAGGAACTACCGTAACAGTATTTGTTCTAATTTAGCACCTAATTTTTAAAATGCTATAACTGTGTTTTCTGTGTACAATAATCTAGTTCTTAGCTGGGGTCTCCGTTGGATGGGTGTCGTGCTCCAAGCGCACGTGCTCCAAGCTCACAGTAGGAAAATCGTGTTTGAAGCTCACATATACCAATATCTCGTGTTCCAAGCGCACAAATATATTCACCCCTTTCTCCAACGCATCAACTTGACAGGTGGGAAGAGACTAATCCCTTTTTCCGAAGAGCAGAGGGGGGAGGGGGGGGGAGGTCGAGGAAGATGGTTTTTGAAGCGCAATTCAGTTTATGAGTTATTTTTTTAACTAAGGCAGGAACTAGGAATTAAATTATTAAATAAAATTATTTTCTGCTTATTTACATAAATATTTTCGGGGGTGGATAAAAAATATGTATCAGGAATAATGGCCCGAAATGATTGTTCGTGTATTTATTTAACGCAGTTTTATTTAATAAGTCAATCTTAAGTACTATATATGTTTTATATAAAATTCACAGATTATATATAAGACTACACATAATTTGTGGAATGTCTTTGTTATCAAAGTTAATTGCTGTAAGTATTTTTTAACTAGAAATCGGAACTTACAATACGAAGGTACAGTCTGCAAAAAATAAATAAAGTAAAATAATAATAATAACACCCCCACCTAAATTATCAACATATTGATAAATCGATTTCTGGTAAAATATTAGTAAGTTATAATTCAAAAGTTATGATTGGAGTATAAATTTGGCAGTCAATGTTAATGAAAACATACATTGTTATCAAATTTTAGTCTAAAATAGTGTGAGTGGCACACCAATTAGTAAAATTGTGTATATTTTAATGTAAAATTTCATTTTAGATTATTTAAATAATATAATTTTAATTATTTCTTTGTTCTGTAATCATGACAAAAGATATATTTTTATATTACAAAGTATATTGAAATAGCTTTTCTATTAAAAGCCCAAAAAATGATATTGAGTAATCTAAATTAATTATTAAAAAAATATTTTTGATAATTAAATTAGTTTTTAGTTATGATATATTAATAATTTTTTTAATATATATAATCATTGATTAAAATGACTTTTTATATTAATAATAATTTCGTGATGGTAGTTTAGGTGTTAAAGCCGACTGAGAACATGAGGGTCGACAACCATGACCTCGAATTAAACCCGGCACTTCCTGTCTACCAGTTTGGAGAACAGAACTTCTCGGCTTATTAATTAAAAGTTCAAATAATTTTATTCAGCGATTACAACTAACTTAATTATAATATTTTAATATTAAAAGTATTTTAAAATAAATTTTTCTATTGAAAGCAGAAAAAATTGTATCAAGCAATCTAAGCTAATTTGATTACTATTATTATTTATAATACGTTTAGTTTTTAGATAATTAATTAATGAATTTACTCTTTCTATTAGAATATTTTAAATAAAATAATTTTAATTAGATCCTTAACTATCTTTTTTTTTTCCCATATTTATTCACAGAAAATAAAATATTTTAATATTAAAAGTGTTTTTAGATAATTTTTCTTTTGAAAGCAGAAAAAATTGTACTAAGGAATCATAGCTAATATAATTATTAAAATTTATATTTTTGATAATTCATTTAGCTATTAGATAATTAATTTACTCTTTCTTTTAAAGTTTTTTTAAGTAAAATAATTTAGTTACTTACTTACTTTCTATGATCAATTATAGAAAAAAATATTTTTATGTTTAGCATTTTGAATTAGGTTTTTCCTTTTAAAGCCCAAACAACAGTATTAAGCAATCTCAATTAATTTAATTATTTCAAATTTATATCATTAATAATTAAATTATGTTTAATTAGAATGTAATCTTAAACGATTTTTTAATTAATATTATTTTTTGTTTATAATCATTTATATGCTTAAAAAAAAAAAAAGTATTTTTGAGTTAAAAATATTTTGGTGGTTGTGGTTTAAGCATTAAAACACACTGACAACATGCAGGTCCTAAGCCTGGCTGAAATGCCTTTCATGAGAGTTCTTTCTAAGAAGCCCTGTCCTGTATATACGCGTTTTTCAGAGAAAACCATGGAAAATTCCGAATTTCTAGGTTGACAAGCGGGAACCCGGCAATTCCAATTTATCAAGGCCCACGAGCGGCCGAGCGGTTCTGTGCTCAAAGCTGGGAGACCTGAGATGCCAGGTTCGATCCCAGGTCCGTGCTCGTCGGCTTAGTCGTTCGGGGTTTTACGCGGTTTTCTCATAAACTTGTGTAAATATGGGCTAGGACCCCTTAGAAAGTCCGCCATGGAAGGCACTCCCCCTCGGGCCTAGGACCCTAGGGTAGACAATCGGCTCTATTCCCAGACATCAACACTAACACTAATCTATCAGCTTGGAGAGCAGAACCGCTCGGCTACTGAAATAGGCCTTTTAATTAAAAGTCCAAAAAATAGTATTAAGTAATTTCAATTAATTGTAAAATAAATTGTTATTTTTTAATTAGAATATTTTATTGGATGATTTTTTAACTAGCTTTTATTATTATTATTATTATCGTTCATAGAAAATAAATATTTAATAATATAAAAAAAATTTTAGTAAAGATTTTTCTATTAAAAGCCGAAACAATAATACTAAACAATCTCAATTAATTTAATTTAGTTATTAAATATATATATTAGTTAAATTAGGTTTCTAGATTTTTTATTTATTTATTTTTTATTTTATTTTATTTTTTTTTTTTTTTTTTTAATCTTTAATGAAAATATTTAGAAATAGATTTTTTAATTAAAAGCTCAAATAGTTCTATTGAACAAATTAATTTTATTATTAAACATTTTGATTTTTAATAAAAGCAATCATTTTTAATTATATTTTTATATTAAATAACTCTTTAATTATTTTTTCTTTATAATCTCCCATAGAAAAAAATATTTTTATATTCAGGGATGAGATTTGCAGAAATATAAAATAACTGAAACTGTACGCAAAGGCAAGACAACTAGAATTTCAATGACAAAATCCATTATATTAGAGTAATAAATATTTATTTTAATCTTCAATGTATAAAGAAAGAACAAATACACACCAGAAATATAAAAAATGCTGGAAAAAAAAAAAAAAAAAAAAAAAAAAAAGGCTGAAAAGCTAAATGTACAAAAAAGCTTAAATCAGCAGAAAATCTGAAAAATCTCCTTCCTGTGTATTAAAAGCATTTTAATACAGATTTTTCAATTAAAAGCCTCCATATATATTTATCTATTTATCCCACTTTTGACTACATTCTAAAGCACGTGCGGAATCATCTGTCAATGTTTATCGCAGTGACGTCACGTGCGCCTGCTCTATTTGAGATACGAGTTACGTGCGCTACGGCCACGGTCTAATCTAATCCCACCTGTCAAGTTGATGCGTTGGGGAAAGGGGTGAATATATTTGTGCGCTTGGAACACGAGATATTGGTGAATGTGAGCTTCAAACACGATTTGACTACTGTGAGCTTCGAGCATGTGACCTTCGAGCACGGCGCCGTTGGATGCGTTTAACGGCCGTCTTTACTTATCGTCGCCGGAAGCCCGAGCCAATGTTATTCTATGGGGAAATTTTCTTTACAAATAACTTATTAACTAATACATATTTTTAAATTCTGTTTTCACATTCAGAAAATTGACGGACCTTTTTAAAAAATGTATTTTTTTTTTTTTTTTTTTTTTTTTTTTTTGAAATTGCAAAATGAAAAAAATTTCACATATTGAAAATTTGTATTTTGCAGCTTAAAAATAAAATATTAAAAAGTAAAAAAATATTTTTTTAAAAAAAAGGTCCGTCAGTTTAACAGCTGGGAATTTTCAGAATGTGAAAACAGAATTTAAAAATATGTATTAGTTAATAAGTTATTTGTAAAGAAAAATTCCCCATAAAATAACATTAGCTTCGGCTTCCGGCGACGGTGAGTGAAGCGGGCTCTTAAGTAATAAGCAGCGCATTTTAGGTTTTTTATTTCCAATTTTTAATTTTTAGTGCCGTGGGAGAGATTATGTAAAAGTTACTTTTTAAATTTATTTTTAAATTCTTAGAAAAAAAAATCTGGAGTGACTTCACTCTACTTTCCGAACATTGAGTAATTAACAGTTTTGTAAATAAAGTAAAGAAAGAGCAGTTGTTAAACAAAAAAAGGGAGAAACCATAATAGAGTGTTTGAGTATTTTTCTCCATGTATTACACGATGTTTTATTTAACGCTACTGATCTTTGAGCCCATAGATCATAATGATAAAGAATTTTTCGTTGTGCCCCTGTAAAAACTTATAAATGCTAGATTCACCAAAATGCTTATAGTTAGTGCAACAGTGATTTATAATATTCATATAAATTTTCAGCGCAATTGAATAAGGCGTTTAGATGCTATCGCACTTTTAAAAATTTGGTCCCATAGGCCATAATGATAAAGATTTTTTGTTTGTGTCCCTGTAAAAAACCTGTAAGTGCTAGATTTACCAAAATTTATACAGTGTGTGCAACTGTGACCTATAACATGTGTACAAATTTTTTGTTTATATTAATAAGGCGTTTAGACGCTATCACATTTTTAAAAATTTGGCCCCATTGGCCATAATGATAAAGAATTTTTTTTTACGTCCCTGTAAGAAAACTATAAGTCCTAGATTCTCCAAAATCTATACAGGTTGAGTATCTGTGACCTATAATATGTGTATAAATTTTTTGCTCAATTGAATAAGGCGTTTAGATGCTATCGCACTTTTAAAAATTTGGCCCCATTGGCCATAATGATAAAGAATTTTTCTTTGTGTCCCTGTAAAAAAACTATAAGTGCTAGATTCACCAAAATCTATGGGGTTCGTACTATGGTGACATACAAAAAACGTACGAACTTTCAGCTCATTCGAACAAAGAGTTTAGACGCTAGCGTGTTCACTCACAGACATACACACATACATGCACACATACATACACACATACATACACACATACATACACACACATACATACATCATCGCAAAAATAGTGAAAACGGACTCATTGGACCTTGAAACGTATAGAAACCTCAAATTCGGATTTTTGACATGATTACAATACTTTCCTCACTATAGTGTTCGGAAAGTAAAAATTAAATATATTGTTTTCTTACGAATAATCTAAGAAATGTAATATACTGGTTTTAAAAAATGAAACAACCGGCTTATTTGCTTTCTTCTATTGCTGTACATAGCTCTTAAACAAATGACTATATCAATTATAGCGTGTAAATGACACGTTTGTTACCAAATCATTATTCGAATTTTACTTTGACATCATGAATGATTTTTAAACTGGCATTAATTTAATTTTTGTCAAAAGTTTGTTTATTGAGGGGAGAAAAAATTGACATCGCGAATAATTTGTAACTGACATTAATCATTTTTGTGAAAAACATGTTTTTAAAGAAAAGAAAAATCAGTTTAGAAAATATTTTGACATCGCGAATAATTTTTAAACTGATATTAATTTACTTTTTGCCAAAGTATGTGTATTAAGAAAATAACAATAATAATAACATTGCGAATTACTTGTAATCGATATTAATTTATGTCAAAAGTATGTTTTAAAAGAAAATAAATAAAACTTTAGAATATATTTTGACATCGCGAATAACTTGTAAACTGATGTTAATTTAATTTTTGTCAAAAATATATTTATTAAGGAAATAATAATAATAATAATAATATGACATCGCGAATAATTTGTTAGCTTAGATTAATTTAATCTTTTTTAAAAGTATGTTTTTGTTGAAAAGAAAAACAATTTGACATTAATTTAACTTTTATCAAAATAATAATAATAATAATAATAATAATAATTTTAAAAAATACTTGGACTTCGCGAATAATTTGCAAATCGTCACTTTTTTATATTTTTTAAATGCATGTTTTCGAAGAAAAGAAAATCAATTTTAAAAAGAAAACTAAATGATAAATGATAAATTTATAGGTATGTTGATGCACATGCTTTCAAAAATTAATTTAAAATGAGTTTTCCTTTTCCTTTATCTTTTCCTATTGTTTTTTCTCTTCCCCCTCCCCTTTCCTTAATTCTCATGTATAAATAACTCGTAAGCAAATATACATACGAACATGGCATTTGGTTGGCATGTGTGACATGGCATTGTGTTGTATAATTATTTATTGAAATTTTTATTATAATGGCGATGATTATAGTTTTCGAATTAAAAATTATATTTAAATAAAATATTATATTTTAAATTGTAATTAATATTAAATTAACAAAATTATACAAACAAAATATTAAACAAAAATTATTTATTTCAAATATTACTTATGTCACATTACGGACTTGTAAGGAAAATTGCATTAATATCAGTTTATAAATTATCTCCGATATCAAAATAATATAAAATCGGTTACTGATTGATAACGAACGTGTTATTCAAATTTTATATGTATATGAAATTTTGCCTTTCTAAGGCTAAATATTTAAAATATAGGTCCAAAAACAGATATGTTGGCTATTGGAAACAAAACCAACATTAATTGAGAGATAAGGCGTGGTTATACTAACGTCGCGGTTGACGGTCCACTTCACCCTATATCAGCGGTCGCCAACCTTTTTTACTTTATGGACCATTTAATTCACAGTTTAACGTCCTACGGACCACCAAGTTCATAAATTAAAATTCTGATGACCACTAATATTATTGATTAAGATACGTAAATATATTTGTGGAATAAAAATCAAAGAATACACATTTTATAAGTATGAAATACACCTATTTCATGTAAAACTTTACAAATGTTTATTTTATTATAAGAAAAACGTAAATGATCATAAGAAAGAGGCTTAAAATTTGTTGGTTTTAATAAAAGACTTATAGATAAAGAAAGAATATGAATACTTTACTATTGGCATATTATAAGAAACTCTGACGAAACATTTAACTACAATGATAAATTACTCTTTACATATATAAAATTGCCTTTACTAAATTTTGTGATATCGATATTATATTGTTAGATTATTAAAACCAAACAGGGAATTAAGTTTTTTACGTACATTTGAATTATTTGAAGAATTCGAATATTCTAGTGACAAAAAAAAAAAAAAAAAAAAGTCCTGAAGTTAAAATGAATATCACTGTAATATCTAATACAACATTAAAAAATGCAAATAATTTCAAAAATTTTTCACGGACCACCAAAATTTTCTTGCGGACCACTAATGGTCCACGGAATACCGGTTGGCGACCACTAAACTATATCATTTAACTGTCCTTTTTTTTTTTAATCTAAGTAAGACTGGAGTTTATTTAAACTTGCATGTTCGATTAACATAAAAAGCAATTTATCCTTTTTTCTTTCTTTCTTTCTTTTCTTTTTTTTTTCTTTTTTTTTTTTTTTTTTTTTTTAACTATTATTATCTACAAAGTTTAAAATTCACTTTTTTTTCTTGGGGGGGGGGGTGCTTTTTTTGTGGTAGGTAATACATATTTTTTCTTGATTATAACGTCTGCAATACTAATCAATATTATCAAAAATACTTTAATAAATAAGAAGTGAATGTGGAAGTAAACAAATAAACGAATTAAGAAGTCAAAAAAGTTACCTGCAAAGAACAAGTAATATAAAAGAAAAATTTTTAAAGTCAATTCTTACTTACAAACACTATCGAAAAAGTTTTTTTTTAAATAATTTTGAATTAGGAAATAAAAAGCGCTCGTGCTAAATGAAAGAAAAATAATTATAAGATAAAAAAAACTTTTTATATACCATGTTTTAAACTTTCTGATGAATCATAGAGCTCTTATCAATGTGCATAAAATTTTTAAACTGATAATGGTGTCAATTTTTGTGAAATGCATAATTTAACTTTTTATAGTTTTTTAATATTCACGTTTAATTAAATGTATTTATTTTTATGTCGAAAGAAGTTTTTTTTTTTTTTTTTTTTTTTTATTAATAAAATTATAGCTAATATTTTAATGGCTATTTTAACGCTATTTGGATGTTATTATTTTCATATTTTAATTAATTATAAGAAAACTAATCAAAAATTCGAAAATCTGACTTCGAAGTATTGTGTTGTCACCGTGTTCTGAGCAATCCCGAAAGTTTCAAATTTCTAGCTAGTCGGGAAGTTAGTTAAAAATCGATTGTAAGATTTGTACAAGATATATATAGGGAGAGTGTGAACTAATAGCAGGAATTGAAAAAATAAAATAAAATAAAAATAAACAAATAATGTTATAAACTTCCACAATACGTACTTTTTTTTTCTTTTGTTCCCTGCACATTGCATTTATTACCGTCAAAGAAAGGTTATAACGTTTGATGAAAATGTTATAAAAAGTAATTCCATGAGAATTGTTTAAATTTCATAACTGTTAATCTTCTAAATTTAGCACATTTTTTATATTGACTTTTCTTTTCTTTTTCTATCTATCAATCTTTTCTTTTTCTTTATTTAATTTACTTTGAAAGATTAAAACTTTTAAACTTTAATTATATGCAAAATTTCTCGCCGTCTAAGAAAGTGCGAATTCTTAAAATAATAATAATAATAATAATTAATTTCTATTATTTATTTATTTATTTTTATTCATTTATTTATTATTATTATTATTATTTGTGTGTATGCTATCCCAATATCATATTTATAGTTATTTATTGCGAATTTCATGTTATTATTTCATATTATTGTTATTATTTGTTTGCTTTAGTTGTGAATAAGCATTTATAGTTAAAAAATAAAAGGCACTAAATTATATATTAATTTATTTTTAAATGTATAATTGATGGTAGTTATTTATTTTAATATTTTAAACTTATAATAAAGTTCATTTAAAATAAAAAGCAAGTATTAAATATAAATAAATAAATAAAAATAAGATTTTCTTTCTCCTAATGCAGTATCAGCCTTGTTTATATAGCTGATAATTTTTTTAAATTTAAAAACGAGCTTTTTTTAAATTGCTATTCTGATGCCAATAAATTGTTTTATTAACATATTCCCCAGAAGTCATTGAAATTAATGCTCCAGAAAATTGATGTTTTAAATAAAAGTTATTTATTGGAGTAGTTATCAAATGTAGAAAGGGATCTTTTTATGTAAATAGTTTATTTTTAGGATTTATTTTTCATTTCCTTTCTTATATTCCATAATCGTACATAAATACTTTTTCGAAAACTGTTTGATTTGATTTTTCTTATCTACAACATTTTGTTTGATAACCCACTATATTTAATTTTTTTTTTTTTTCTCAGTGTTTTTATCATTATCGTTAGATTGATGTTGAACCCTTCGTGAATTCCATATTGAGTAAATTTAATAAAAGAGATAGATTAAGACACTATTTTCAATCATATGGCTCATCATTTCCCTTTTCATTTAAAAATGTTTATCATCAGAGCTCCAGAAATTCTGAAAAAAAAAAAAAAAAAGCTGGTCGCCAGCAAAAATTTTTGGTAGCCAGTAAAAAATATTCCTTCTTCTTCTTCTTCTTCTTCTTCTTTTTTATTTATTTATTTGAATATAGAAGTTAAAATTCTTTACATAAAAACCAAATATTTACTTGTCTAGAGTGATACATCAAGAAAATCTGTTTAAATTTAACTTCATGAAACCGGCTTTATTATTTTCACAAGCACATACACCACCGGCATTGATACGTCATTACACCTGCCAACTATTCAGCATCAGGTTGCTAAGCATGCGCAAACAGGACCAGTGTAAACCAATTCCCTAGAATGGCGCACTAATTTAGCTCCGAGTTGTGAAACATGCATGAAGAAAAGTGGTGTAACTCTAATGGTGTATTCATTCAACACAATGTCTCAAAACGTAGTGAGAGGAGCGAGAATTAAAATGGCTAGAGTTAGATTACATGGAGAGTGAAATAGGAGCCCGATTCTGGGACAAAATTTTTCACCAAAATATTGAAAAAAAAAAAAAAAAAAAAAAAAAAAAGTCGAGTTTTCTTAAAGTTGAAAACATAGTCGTCAGTTAAAATATACTGGTCACCAATGGTGACTACATGGCCGCATTTCACGAGCCTTGGCTATTATTAGGACGGAAGAATATTAGTCTCAATCTACGGATAAAACGTTGTCGCCAGTTTTACGATGGTTGGACATTTATCGAAATCGAAAATATAATTGAATAATTTGAAAACGATGGTATAATTTGAAAAAAAAAAAAAAAACTAATAGTCCTCTGTACTAAACCATAAACTAAATTCTGCTTTTGCCAGAATTTCATCAAAATCGTTTTTTTTTTTTTTTTTTTAAGAAAAAGAAAAGAAAATCATGATTTTCTTATATTATTGACTGATTATTATTATAATAATAATCAGTATCGAAAAAGTTGAAGAAGCCCCTTTTTTAGACAAAATTGCATAATTTATTTTAATTTTTAATTGTTGACAAAAAAGTTTACGAGTTGATTTTAAGTTTTTATAAATGAAAAGAAATTCACGCGTAAATATTAAAGTTGATATAAAACTTTGTGAAAAATTAAACTTGCAGGGTTAAAATTGACGTCATTAAAGCTCTAAAGGTATTTTTTTGCAAATACTTTTGTCGGACATCTTTTAGGTAATATATAAGAATCCTTCATATTCTGTTTATATTTTTAATGGTTAATTATTATTATTATTATTATTATTATTATTATAGTATCACCTTTTTTATTTTTTTCATTTTCACGGAATGAAGCTCTCACTTTGCTAATTTATCATAAAAACAAGCTCAATAAAAAGATTAATAATAAAATAGTAATATATAAAATAATATCGATTTAGAAATGCTCTCCAGAAAAATATGTTACATTATTAATTCGTTTGTATCAGATTAACGAAAAAAAAAAAAAAAAAAAAGCACGTTTTCATCTTTATTCTCGTCTTTTATTTCATTTTTTATTTATTTATTTATTTATTATTTTTTTTACAAATTAAAAATTTTTAATGTTTTATAAGAAAAAAAGAAAGAAAGAAAAAATAAAATTTCCGTGTTTTGTATAAAACTTTAAGTTTTCTAAAGCTTTAAGAGGTGTTATATACCTTTTATAATATTGTAGTACAAGGGAAAGAGAATTGTTTTGATTGATATCGCAAGCTTTTGAATTCTTATTAAAATAGCACAAAAACTGGTATGATATTTAAATTTTGTTCCAGCTTTTTTGGGAAATTATAAAGTTGAAATTCTAAATTAATAACAAATTTAAGAAGTAGGAAGTTATTAATGTAACAAAATTATTCAGTTTTATTTCGTGATCCATAATGTAACTGAATTTGAAATTCACTTATTAACATCTAACTTGCATTTAAAATGTTGCCAAAACTGCATTTCAAATAAATGAATTAATTATACAGAAAGTCTCTCATAAAGTTTTAAAATAATATCATACTAAGTTGAAAACCGCAAAAACGTTTGAAAATTTTAAATAACTAGCAAACCTGTACGAAACTTCCGCACTTTGTTTCTTTTCTTATTTATCTTTAAAATTGGAAACTCATAAATATTATTCTAATTTTACCACCTAATTAAAATTTTAATTTTCAAAAAGCCAAATTATTATTAGAACCAAATTAACACTGTGCAACAGTCAAACCAAAATCATTCAAAAAAAGGTTTTAAAATAAAACTGATGCTCGATGGCCCAGATTTCATTCTTCTACAGTACAGTTTTAGTATAGGAAATATACTATAGGAAATACCCCCGTATGACACCTTTTAAATTTTTGTCGCCATGTTGGTGATCATTATTTATTTATTTATTTATTTTGTCACTTTTTTTTTTTTTTTTTTTTTTTTTTTTTTTTTAACTAATTCCTCTTTTGATTATACTTTTCATGATTTTGTTTTTTAGTCAGTTTATGATGATAATTCATATTCTGTATATATCTTTAAAGTATTATTATGTTTTAAATGGCGCTTGCAAAGATTTTGAAGATGCAAATTTTAAAAATACATTTTGACATACGTAAAATAATCTCATCAGACAAATGTCGTCATTTTTTCATATTAGATCATTGAGCTGAGTCCGTGTGCTTAAATATTGTCCCTTTATTAATAGTATTATTTTTTTTATCCTCGCGTATTTTATTAATTACATCACTATCGTATCGTTTTGTCAAAATATAATCGGAACTGGTCCACGTTACAGAAATATGATACACGTTTTTATTAAAAATAATTTTAATAATTTTAATAATCGTTTGAGGATTGCCGCAATATTTGGCGCATTTTGGCGTCTCGTACATACGCCGAGACCCAACGATAGTGCGATTTGAGGACCAAACCATTCGAAATTTCCTTCTCTTGTACAATTCATAAAATAAAATTATGTCGTTAAGGGCCCTCTTCACTCACCGCCACCGGAAGCCGAAACTAATGTTATTCTATGGGAAATTTTTCTTTACAAATAACTTATTAACTAATACATATTTTTAAATTCTGTTTTCACATTCTGAAAGTTCCCAGCTGTTAAATTGACGCACCTTTTCTAAAAAATTATTTTTTTAATTTTTAATATTTTATTTTGAAGCTGCAAAATACGAATTTTCAATATGTGAATTTTTTTCATTTTGCAATTTCGAAATAAAGTATTAAAAATTAAAAAAATACATTTTTGAAAAAGGTCCGTCAATTTAACAGTTAGGAATTTTCTGAATGTGAAAACAGAATATAAAAATATGTATTAGTTAATAAGTTATTTGTAAAGAAAATTTCCCCATAGAATAACATTGGATCGGGCTTCCGGCGACGGTGAGTGAAGAGGGCCGTTAACAGATTTTAATTATTGACGAGAAGCCTATTTATCATTGTTGTTGTTGTTTTTATTATTATTTTAACTGGATGTTGCCGGACGTGCTTCTTTAGTAAAGGTGCATATACCGCAATTTGGTGAAAATGCTTTTTTGTTACCTTCTTCTTAGATTTTTTTTTTTTTTTTTTTTTTTTTTTTTTTTAATCTAGAATTTTAAAATACATCACAAGAAAAACAAAAATATGATTCAAATGAAACTCACGAGCCTCACTTTTTCTTTTTAATTATATTTCCTTTCCTCTCTTTTTCATTATTTTCATTTTATTAATATTATTTTGCACCTTGGATATAGCAAGTTATTTTCCCATGCGACTGTCGTCCAGTTGGCTGTCCTGTTTATAAATTTTTTTTTTTTTTTTTTCACGTTGTTGTTAACGAATATAGTGTGGTATATATCGTATCACAATATTAACTTTTCAAAATAATTTTATTTATTTATTTATTATTATTATCAATATTTTTTTTTTCAACCAAACGGTGAAAAAAAAATAAATAAATAGAAACGGTAAACAAATTACACGTAAAAAATAATAGTTCAAATTTTCTTTTAAACAACATATAACTTTGGATTAAAAAAATAATAATAATAATTGCGTAAGTTTTTTTTTTTTCCCTTGTAAGCAATTATAAAATTTTTATTTTAACTTAATGCCAAAGGGGGGGGGGGGGGAGTTTTCTTTTGGTCTGTTTTTTCTGAAAGAAATAGACCTCAGTCAAAGAAATATTTTACATATAATTTCAGTTATTTGTTAAAAAAATTTAACAGTAAATCATTTTCAAAGACAAAAATTTTTATATATAAAAAATAAAATAAAATAAACATTCTATAAATTCTTCAACATTTGCTGATTCAAAGTAAAAATTCTTTTTTGTTTTACATTAAAACGAATAATAATAATAATAATAAATAAATAAATAAATAAGTAAAACCTTTAGAGCTTTAATGACGTCAATTTTACCCTGCAAGTTTAATTTTTCACAAAGTTTCATAACAACTTTAATATTTACGCTTAATTTCTTTTCATTTAAAAAAAAAATTGAAATCAATTCGTAAACTTTTTTGGCAACAATTAAAAATTGAAATAAATTATGTAATTTTGTTTAAAAAGGGGCTTTTTCAACTTTTTCATAGATGTAGTAATAAGACATAGATTGATCATTGGGGGGGGGGGGGGGGGATGATTCCTTTTTACTCGGAGAAAAGTCCACAATATGGACGTCTTTCTCCGAGTGAACACACATAGATAATTTAGAAAATAAAATTTATGAATAATTTATGTACTAAAGGTGAATCAAAAACTGCAGATACAATTTCAAATTTATTTTTCTTTTTCTTTCTTTCTTTTATATATTTATTAATTTAGTTAATATTTAAAGTTAAACTCTTTTTATATACTAAAACAAATGTTCTTTACCTACGCCGCTGCTAATTATATTTAAAAGAAATTTGAAAATTCTATATTACTTACTAATATAAAATCTTAAAAAATATCAAACTTTAAAAAACGTATTCCATTAAAAATCAAACCAGTTTTTATTTCATAATATCAAAGGAACTGATTATAAAAATTATATTTTTCATAATTTAGTCAAATATAATTTACTTTTATGATAACTTATCCATTTCTTTTCATAAATTTATTAGAGGAATTAAAAGACGCAATATTCCGACATTTTGAAAATTCATCAACATTCTATACTATTCTATTACAGTTGCCGAGTTTCAATGGTTTCAATACCACTATATAGCTGATGCCAAAAATATTTTTCGGCATCAAAAATTTTTGCATGATAACAATGGGATGATAGATCTATATAAATTACTATATCTATGAACTTTTTCGATATTGTTCGTTTCGATACTAATTATTATTAATTTTCTTTTCTTTTTCTTTAAAAAAAAAAAAAAAGATTTTGATGAAATTCTAGCAAAAGCAGAAATTAGTTCAGTGCGGAGGACTATTAGTTTTTTTTTTTTTTTTTTTTTCCAATTATAACATCGCTTTCAAATTATTCAATTATATTTTCGATAAATTTTCGATTTCGATAAATGTCCAACCATCGTAAAACTGACGACGCTTTATCCGTAGATTGAGACTAATAGTCTTCCATACTAAAAAAAAAAAAAAAAGAAAGAAAAATCTTAAAACTTTCTAACATAAAAAAAACCCTTTTTAATATAAAATTCCAACAAATTAAGATTTTCTAATCTATGTGTAATAATGCTCTTAAATCATTTAAAATAACTATTTGCGTTAATTAATCGCATTAATTTGGAACATAAAAAAATTATTTCTCTTCCGCTAGTAATATTAAGCAGATGCTTTTTAATTCCCCCCAAAGATTCATTTAATATCACTAAGATTTTACAAAGATTCATTTGACAGTCATTTAATATAATAAAAGTTTCGTGTCTTAAAACAACACCGTTAATGAAAATTATAATGCGATTTATAGCGTAATTAACTTTTTAATTAGTTAAGTTTTCCGTGCTATTAAACTTTTAAGACAACATTTATTTTACTTTGGTTGCGAGGTATGATTGCATGTGTTAGCAGCTGAATAAATAATTAAGTAAAACATTGACTAATAAGCGTACAGCTAGTTTGATAAAAATAAATAAATAAAACATAAACAAAAAATAAAAACTCAAGCTTTGAATTTAATGTATTATTTTTCTATAAAAATTATAATTTTCAATTGGAACAAACGCTAGCTCGCATGTTATGAAATGAGAAAGCAGGACAGGCCTTGGTTATAATGAAATATTATTTTCATTTAGAATTTCTGATTTTAAACTAAATATACCGATTTCTGGACACTTAGTCACTATTTCTAGCCAAGTTTTAATTATTATCAAAATCAGTTCAAAATTCACTATTTTTTAAAAGCTTTTTTGTACTCTAATAATCTCTCTCTATATAAACAGCTAAGAGATTTTCTTGGACTCTGTTTGTCTGTGTGTTGACGCAAGCTGCCACCAAATTTTCATACTTTAGTTAATTAAAAAAAAATCTAATTGTCCGATCTATAAGTCAATTAATCCGACGGATTCAGAAAAATTGCCCCTTTCATTTGGTACCTTATTTGTAACGAAATTTTGATTAGATTTTTTTTTGTTTAAATTAATTAAAATATGAAAAAATAACCTGGTAAAAGCTTTAAAAATGAACATTTAAATTTTTAATTGTTGCCAAAAAAAAAAAAATAATAATAATAACCCCCCCCCCCCCCAACGTAAAATAAAATATGCTTTCACGCGAAAAATAAAGAAATATATAGGTAAAATATTAAATTTGCTCATGCACATGAAAATATGAAAATAGAGTAAAAAACAATTAAGATAAAGTTGCACGAGAGTTCCAAAAATTAATGGAAATGTAAATGAACGTTAAATAAATAAAATAGTCGTCTACTCAGTCACGTGATATTGAAAAACAAAGAATCGAATTCAGTAAATAATTTCGTTCTTTTTAAGTAATTATTTTTATAAAATGCTTATAATTGCTATATTTATTTCTCTAAATTGAATTAGTTTAACTATATTATATCTTATATTATTTCAAAAATTTACATAATTATTTATGAGAGTTAAAAAGAGTATAGACAAACCAAAGTTATAAAAACTTTTGAACTTTGTTAGATGTTAATAACAAGGTAAAAATAAATTTCAGCAGCAGTAATATTTTACACTAGTTTTGCTTGTTGTATCTTTTAATAATAATAATAATATGTATATATTTATATTCAAAACAAAAAATTGCTAATAACGCTATAAATGCCAAAAAAGGTAACCTTTTTCAACATTCACATGGTTTCATCTTTGCACCTTTTCTTATATTCCCTTAATAATAGAAATGCTCCGTCCACTCTCATAATAGGTCTATGTTCACTACCTTCATTGATTTCATAAATTTAAAAATGATTTCATTAGCAAACTTTGATCTATTAACACGCAATTCGAGTTTGATTTAAAAAAAAATTCCCGCATTCACAATTCAGTTCGTTCCCGAACCGGGGCTTTTCTAGTAAATAAATAAATAAATAACGCTTTACTTACCACGTAATATGAATTGGAAGATTGTTAAATTTAAAATATAATCTGGTGTATAAATGGTATAATCTGGTGTCAAAATAAAATATTTTCAGTTATTAAAAAAAAAAAAAAAAAAGAAAAAGAAAAAGAAAGAAAAGAAAAGAAAAGGATAGAAAAAAATAGCATATTTAATTTTCGAGAAACTTTTGGTTACACAGTCAAAAGAATAAACAGTAACGGCCTATTATGCCATCTTAAGGGAACTAATACAACTGATTCCCGAGAATAAAAATTAATATTTTATATTTTGATTACATTAAACTGAGTATATTTAGCCCATAAAAGTATATATTAAAATTAATACAGAAATAATATTCATAAATTTACAAAATTATGTAACCAAATCAAATAAATACAAAATATTTAGTAAATATAAATTATTTATCTATATTTGTAAGAGAGAATATATAATGATATACGCACAGATGGGGACACGCACAGTTGTTTACATAATATGTGCATGTATATTAATATTAAATAATTCGATAAATTTATAAAAATTTCACAATAAATAAATATAACAATTTTCAGAGAAAAACATAAATATTTAGTTTCTTATTATAAATGAAATACGGTAGAAGATTTTTATAGTCCAGTCCTGAAAACGTTATGTAGAATTTTGCATTATATAGATCACGTTTCATGCATTATTAAACTTACCTTATAAACATGGACAAATATGTCTTAAAATTTTCAAAACAGATTAGAGCATTTTTTAGTTACATTCAGTTTTTTTAACTACAAAATTCATTGTTTATGTCTGAGAAGTTGTGCATTATATGGAAAATTGCATTATTAATATCGTCTACTGTACTATAAATGAAAATTATAAGTACCGAAAAAGAAATTATTTCTTATTCATATTAAACTTTTCACTCTTTTGTCGGACAGAATTCGACATTCGACCATTACCGGAGTTTTGTTTTAACGGGAAAATAAAGATTTTTTTTTTTTTTTTTCATATTGAAAATAATAATTTGTAATTTAAAAGGAATGTAACTAGATATATATACAGTTATTCAAAACAAATAATATTTAAAAAAAAAAAAAAAAAAAAAACAGTTGAATTTAGAAAATTGAATGTGCTTTTGCATTTGACCTCGCCAGAAACATTTTTATATGTATATATATATTTCGGAGTAGTGCTGCCATCTAACGAACACGGAAGAAACAAAAGTTTAAAAATGGATTAAAACAGGGAAAATGTATTGAGAAATTGTTGCATAAAAAATGCTAAATATTTGATTTCGATGAGAAAATAATGCACGCTAAAATAGAGGTCTGCATGGGCCAAATTTTTGAAGTACGTTCTCAGCCCCGTATGACATATAAAAGTTCGCCTTGTCCCGGTTAGGCCTGTTTATTTATTTATTTTTGAAATGTTTGACCATAGGACATAAATCCTCATAGACAGTAACGTATCTAATTTCTGTACGTGTGTGCAAACTTATAGCGACATAATATATACTATTTTTAAAAGGAAACCTGCAATTAAAACTTTAAATAACATATATCAGTTTCGAGACATGCTAAAAACATTTTCGGAAATCAGAGCGCGAGCAGACAGACAGTCACACAGCCAATTTGAAGTTCAAAACACGCTTTAACAAAACCAAACTTCATGGGACATGATAGCCGTTAAAATTGCGTAAAATAAATTACTAAATAAACGTTTTATGATTTACTTTCTTCGTTATTATCGATAAAAATGGGGGCCGGCCCCAGGATGCAAAAAACATTAAGCCCGGGTTCGTGCAGACCTCTAAGCTAAAAGGTTAAAATGCCATAACTTTAGCTTGTTACAGTTCACAGGAGTGGTGATGCTTCTTCTGCAGCATTTTTACTTTCCGAACACTATAGTGAGGAAAGTATTATAATCATGTCAAAAATCCGAATTTGAGATTTTGATGTTTCTATACGTTTCAAGGTTCCCTGAGTCCGTTTTCACTATTTTTACGGTGATGTATGTGTGTGTGTGTGTGTATGTATGTGTGTGTGCATGCATGTGTGTATGTGTGTGTGTGTGTATGTATGTGAGTGAACACGCTAGCGTCTAAACGCTTTGTTCGAATAAGCTGAAAGTTGGTACGTATATTGTAAGTCACCATAGTAGATTTTGGAACCCTATAGATTTTAGTGAATCTAGCACTTATAGTTTTTTTACAGGGACACCAAGAAAAATTCTTTATCATTATGGCCTATGGGTCCAAATTTTTAAAAGTGCGATAGCGTCTAAACGCTTTATTAATCTGATCAAAAAATTTGTACACATGTTCTAGGTCACAGTTACACCAACTGTATAGATTTTGGTGAATTTAGCACTTACAGTTTTTTTATAGGGACACAAAGTAAAATTCTTTATCATTATGGCCTATGGCACCAAATGTTTAAAAGTGTGATAGCGTCTTTTGCCTTATTCAATTGAGCCGTATTCAATTATTCGTCTTTTGCCTTATTCAATTGATTCAGCCTTATTCAATTGAGCTGAAAATTTTTATGAATATTATAAATCACTGTTGCACTAACTATAAGCATTTTGGTGAATCTAGCATTTATAGGTTTTTACAGGGACTCAACGAAAAATTCTTTATCATTATGATCTATGGGCTCAAAGTTCAGTAGCGTTAAGTAATATATGGAGAAAAATACTCAAACACTCTATTATGGTTTTCTCTCTTTTGTTTGTTTAACAACTCCTCTTTCTTTACTTTATCTACAAAACTGTTAATTACTCAATGTTCGGAAAGTCGAGTGGAGTCACTCCAGATTTTTTATATTTCTATACATATGTGATTTCAAGAAATTTTAAATAAAAATCCAAAGAACATCGTACTTCCACACGTAAAGTTCAAATAATAAAAATATTAATAATTTTGATAATAGTTTAATGTTTATATTATTTCGTAACTTAAAATACCTATTTGCTGTAGAATCACCCTGTATAATGATTAAATTTCTTTCTTTTTTATTTTTTTTCAGCAGGATTCTCTGCCCTCTTTTCCCACTTGAGTTTATCGAAATTTTAGCACCTTTATTTAAGCAGAGTGTTTTTATTAAGGGTTTTACAAAAAAAAAAAAAAAAAAAAAAATCTTTAAATTAATTATCGGAACTTATTTCCAAATAAAAACAATCAAAGGGTTTTCATTAAGGATTTTGAAAACACTTCGTTTAATTTAGCAATTGGAACTTGTTCCACATGTAAACGCGTAATTAATGCAAGAACAGTTATATTCGTAGAGAAATTACTGCAAATAAATTCTTAATTGTGGGATTAAAAAAAAAAAAAAAAAAAAAAAACTTTCAGAGAGAAAAACAGAAATGATAAATTTGTAGTTATTTTATTTTGAATTAAAATATATATGTTTAGCTTAAAATATATACGTAAACGTGGTTAAAAATAAATAAATAAAATAAAATAAATAAAGCAAGATAATGAAGAATTTGTAAAAATATTGATCTAAATCCTCAACTTTATCCTTAAAAGTATATTTCCGATTTTACTATTACAACATTCTTTTTTTTAATATGAGAGGACTGTTACTTTCAAGCATCGATTTAACGTTATCACCATTTATGGTATTACACCTTAAATTTTCCTAGATGCCCGCCAATATCCAATTTTGCCATTTAATTTCTTAAACTGTCTTAAAATATTATGTCAAATCTGTAAAAACGTTTCCATTTTTCAAAGCTTACTGATAAGCGAGAAATTCTTCCCTGATTGCATGTAGAAACAAATTACCGATCATAAATTAGATGGCTTCTGAATATTTGTTGGGAATATCTTCTGAGAAAGTATTGATGATGGCTTGTGAATATTTATTACCGATATCTTCTGAATAAGTATTGAAGCTGTTTTCTGAATAATTGCTGGCGATATCTTCTGAATATATATATTGATTATGGCTTCTGAATATTTGTTGCTGATACCTTCAGGATATGTGTTGTTGATGGCTTCTGAATATTTGCTGGCGATACTTTCAGGATATGTATTGATTATGGCTTTTGAATATTTGTTGGCGATATCTTTAGGATATATATATATATTGATTATGGCTTCTGAATATTTGTTGGCTATTTCTTCTGGCTGTGATGACTTTTGAATATTTGTTGCCTATTTTTTCTGGATGTGTATTGATGATGGCTTCTGAATATTTGTTGGATATATCATCTGGATATAGCTAGCAAATATTCGAAAGCGATTTTCTTCTTCTTCTTCTTCTTCTTTTTTTTTTTTTTTTCTCTTTTAAGGATTGTAATATACAAATTAGTTCTGTCGTACAAAGTTAAATTCTGTCTTTGAGACAGATTTTTTTTTTTTTTTTTTTTTTTTTTTTTTTTTTAATCCCATAAGCTATTTGTTTTTCTATCTGAAAGATAAAGATTAATATAATAATTTAAATAATTTATAATTATATAAATGAGGTAAAAATTATAAAATTATAAAAATTATAAATAAATTTAAAAACGTGTGACTTAATTAATCACTTTGAAATGGACAATTTGAAATTAATTATATTAAAACTTTTTTATATTAAAACTCATAATTCATATCCTGATATCTTTTTTTTTTTTTAATGTCAAATAATCTTCTCAGCTGAAAAATATGTATTTTATTTTTTTTTTATAAAAAGTACCCTAATAGATATTAAATTGTATTACAGCATAATTAATTAAAAGTTCATTCCTAATTATATGATAATTAAAATTTAAGCAAAATACTTTTTTTACCCTATCTTTTTAACACAACAGTTTTTAATGTTTAATTTCCACTTAATAATCTCGGAATGAACCTTTTTAATTTTTTTTTTTTTTTTTTTATTAGTTGAAGGATACTGCACGGGAAATTTTATTTACTTTCTAATTTTAGCTTTTTTATTTCCCTTTGTAATTATAATTTTATTATTATTGTAAACTTCTCAATTATTTCTTTTTTATAAATGTGGATTTATTATTATTTTCATTTAGAATCATTTAATGGATAATTTATGGTATAGTATAAACTTTATTAGCTAGTTGTATCATAATAAATAAATTAATTCTTTTTCCTTGTGGTTTTTCACTGAAGATTTTTCAATGTTTTATACCCAATTACTTAATCGTGAATAAATTTTCAGGTGGATTAATTTATTTCACATTTGTTACAAGTTTTGCTTTTTCTGTTGCTAAGCTTTTTTCTTTTCTTTTTCATGTAAAATGTAAAAATGAAACAAATCTTACAAAATTTTCATTGTATGTTTTAAAATTATTTTTCTCTTATATAAACTGACTGTCTTATTAAATCTGGTGTAAATATTTATTATTTTAAATAAAGCCCATTTAATGCATATTTTATTTTAATACAACTTTATTCAGATGAAAAATTAATTCCGAATTATATTATAATTTAAATGTTAACGATTTTTTATTAAATCTCCTGTACAGTTTATTAAACATTTTTTTAATGTTTAATTTCTACTGAATTCATCACTTTATTTATTTATTTATTATTATTATTTTTATTATTATTATTATTTTAGGAAAATTAATATATCGTGACTATTTCGCACGATTATTATTATTATTATTATTATTATTTTTTTTTTTTTTTTGTTATAGAATTATTTTATTAACTGATTAAACTCATTTATTAGTGAATTGTTTTTTGTTGTTGTTTCTTTGTTTACTTTTCATTTCTTCTTTTGAATTAATTAGCTTTATTTTGGCTTAATCTATGTTAATATTTCTTATTCTTAGAAACTTAACGTGGCCGCCAGCATAATCCCGTGTTATTTATGGAGAATTTTGTTTTACAAATTGCTCATTGATGCATTGTTTATTAATTCCGTTTTCATATTTAAAAACTTCACATCCGTCAAATTGTTATCGTTTTCCAAAGGTCAATTTTTTAAGTTTTTAATATTTCATTTTAAAGCTGTAAATTGCGAAAAATGAAATAAATCCATTGTTTGCAACTCTTTATCGCTTCAAAATAAAATCAGATTTTTTTTTTTTTTTTTTTTTTTTTTTTTTTTAATGAGAATTAATTTAATGGTCGTGAATTTTCTAAATATTAAATTTGAATAATAGTAGTTTGCACTCTTTATTTGCACTTAGATTTTATTTTGAGTGCAATAGTTTGCACTCAAAATAAAATCTTAAAGGGAAAAATTTTTTTTTTCTGTTTTAATGAGAATTAATTTAATGGTCGTGGATTTTCTAAATATTAAATTTGAATAACAATAATAAGTATTCGGCAACGAGTAATTTGCAAAAAAAAAAAAAAAAAAAAAAGAAGAAGAAGAATCCATGTAATAATATAGGATTAAGCTACCGGCCACCCTGAGTGAGACATTTTCTTAAATGCAGAAATGACAAGTTTTTATAAACTAATAAAATTATACTTTTAAAAAATTAAAGAACACACTTTTATTGAACTGTGAACTAAAAGGCCCAAAATATCTATCTTTATAGTATTAAAATGCAGGGTAAGAAAAAATCGTGTCAGTGACACACCATAATATTTACATCTTTAATAAAAACAAGTAATATAAATAATATAGAATTAAACAAAAACCATTTTAAAAAAATCTCCCCTGACTGGGCTCGAACGTTAGACCTTTAGGTTCGTAGCCCGGAGCTTTACCTCACAGTCACAGCGTTCACGTAGGAAAAGTCCTTTTTAAAATATAGATTTTTTGTTTGCTCCCGGAGCGGTTACAAACATACATACAGGTGCAGCTAATGAAAGCGTGTTAAAAATAAGTTACATACTAGTATTTAGGAATAATAAAATTCTTCATATTTAATCTTCGATAGTTATTACAAAAGAACACTACTAAAAAAAAAAAAAAAAATCAGCATGAAAGTTATGGAGAATCCGTAATAACTTGGCTCCTCTATGAATGCCTGTTTCAAATTTACCTAGGATATGCATGAATTTTAAGTATACAGTAATTGGCGCTTAACAAATTGATTGGCTAATAAAATCAGCCGCTTAATCTGATCAGATTGTCAGGACTGGAATCAAATCAATTCAAAGCAATTTTAAAACCGCCGTTTAATAAAATCAACATCGCCGGTTAATAAACTCAAAAATTATCTCTTCAGCAGCAAAAATGTCAATTATGCACACACTAAACAATTTTTTATATATACTGTCACTTTTTACTTTCCGAACATACATATGTAAGGAAAGTATTGCAATCATGTCAAAAAATCGAATTTGAGATTTTGATGTTTCTATACGTTTTGAGGTCCCCTGAGTTCGTTTTCACTATTTTTACGATAATGTATGTATGTGTGTGTGTATGTGTGTGAGTGAACACTCTAGCGTCTAAACGCTTTGTTCGAATGAGCTGAAAGTTGTTACGTAGGGGAGACCGGGGCAAGATGAAGAGCGGGGCAAGATAACGAATGTCTTAATTTTTCCGTTTTCCACTAGGTGGCAGCCTCAATCGGGCACTACTGGCTCTTCTATCGGCCGTTCGTTAAACAATAGTATAGAAACGCTGAAATCGCCATTTTTGTGTTAGTTGTGAAGCTTTGTTTGTTTACCGCTGTCACGTTATAACTTTTATGCATGTGTAAATAAGCTCTGCTTCAGCTACTGGTAAGATATATAGTTTCTCTTTAATATTTATGAGTAACTTAGTTTAAATACTACCTATTACCATGAATAAATGTCAATTAATCACCTTCCTTCATGGCAATGAGAACGAATATTTTTAAACAGGCAGTCCGGGGCAAGATGACGAGCTCGTCATCTTGTCCCGAAACGAATACTTTCTGAACTTTTAGAAAGAGTCCCACCAGGAACTGTAGGCCACTGTAGTGATAACGGCTGGAGCAATGAGGGCACCTTTTTCTCTTTTTTGAAGCACTTTTATCTTCACGTGAAACCAAGCAATGAATCTCCTGATCTGTTGATTAGTGACAATCACAAAACTCACATATAACTTTGCAGGCTATCTTATATTGCAGAGAGAAAAGTATCATCATGGTTGGGTTGCTGCCCCACACATCACATCGTCTCCAGCCCCTTGATGTGTCAATTTTCAGCCCATTAAAAACCTACTATAGCCAAGCATGTGACAACTTTATGGTCACTCATCCAGGACAAACTATCACAGACAAAAATATTGGTGAGCTTTTGAACACCGCTTACTACAAAGCAGCTACAGTTGGAAATGCCGTTAAAGGGTTTAAAGAATGTGGGATCGAGCCTCATAATCTTCTTGTGTTTAGCGAACATGAATTTGCTGCTTCAAAAACTACTGACCATGATGTTTTTGGCGATGAAACTGAGAATAATAGTGCTAATTCTCAGACCCTGGCAGTAGAAAACCAACATATAAACCCTCCAGAAGAACCAGAACTTATGGCAAATGGTGATTCCAATGCACCAGAGAAGCCTGTTAACGTTTTTGATTTCAAACCATTGCCGAAAGCAACACAGTGTGAGAAAAAAAAAAGCAAAAAACTAAGGTCAAGCATTCTTACAAGCACACTCATCAAAGAAATGTTAGAACAAAGGGAAAAGCAGAAGGAAGAACAGGAAGGTTTAAAAAAACAGAGAAAAGAAGCTCGGGAAGCTAAAAAGGGAGTAAAAAAACTCAAACTAAGTTCCTGTGGGCCTAAGTCTATAAAATCCAGGCCAAACAGTCCAGCTGCATCAACTTCAAAGGATGTCCTGCTTGTGAAGAGGAATATTGTGACCCTCCAACAGAAGAATGGATCCAGTGCTGTAAATGCCAAGAATGGTGGCATGAGGAATGTTCCAATTATGAAAATGGCATTTTTATTTGTGACTATTGTTAGCTACACAACTAAACACTTCAACATTACGTTACAATGCATTACGCTTAGTTCGATACTTTGTAAGATGTAAAAACACAGTTATCATTTGTTAAACCGTGTAACATATTCAAAAGATAAAATATGTTCAACCTTTTTCAGTGTTGTCATCTTGCCCCAAGGCCAAAGTCATCTTGCCCCAGTACTGGGGCAAGATGACGATTTGTTAAGGTTATGAAAAAATAAAATTATCCTTTAATATTTTTATTCGAAAAATTAAATGGAAATATATTTAATACTACAAAGGAGTACTCTAACTGTTCATGTAAAATTAATTTTACTATCCTTAAAAATAAATTAATAAACAACAAAAATTGTTAGCATAGTCATCTTGCCCCGGTCTCCCCTATATTGTAAGTCACCATAGCACGAACCCTATTGATTTTGGTGAATCTAGCACTTATAGTTCTTTTACAGGGACATCAGGAAAAATTCTTTATCATTATGGCCTATGGAGCCAAATTTTTAAAAGTGTGATAGCGTCAAAACGCCTTATTAATCTGAGCAAAAAAATTGTACACGTATTTATAGGTCACAGTTGCACGAACTGTATAGATTTTGGTGAATTTAGCACTTACAGTTTTTTTACAGGGACACCAAGAAAAATTCTTTATCATTATGGCCTATGAGGCCAAATTTTTAAAAGTGTGATAGCGTCTAAACGCCTTATGAATCTGAGCAAAAAATTTGTACACATGTTATAGGTCACAGTTGCACCAACTGTATAGATTTTGGTGAATTTAGCACTTACAGTTTTTTTACAGGGACACAAAGAAAAATTCTTTATCATTATGGTCTATGGGACCAAATTTTTAAAAGTGCGATAGCGTCTAAACGCCTTATTCAATTGAGCTGAAAATTTACATGAATATTATAAATCACTGTTGCACTAACTATAGGCATTTTGGTGAATCTAGCATTTATAGGTTTTTAGAGGGACACAACGAAAAATTCTTTATCATTATGATCTATGGGCTCAAAGTTCAGTAGCGTTAAATAAAATATCGTGTACTATATGGAGAAAACTAACTCAAACACTCTGTTATGATTGTCCCTCTTTTGTGTTTAACAACTCCTCTTTCTTTTCTTTATCTACAAAACTGTTAATTACTCAATGTTCGGAAAGTCGAGTGGAGTCACTCCAGATTTTTTATTTTTGAAATAAAAAATGACAGTGTAATGTTTTCTTTTGAAAACAAAATACAGCAATCCCACCGTTATCTCTATTTGTCAAAAATTTTACATTTAAAGCATACTTACAAATTAAACATGCTCATTGCATGTCTCAGTAACAATTTCAAGAAATGTATTTTTTAAAGCATGGTAATAAGTTACAAATTTGATTTGGTTCACAAGTTATATATATTTCTTTTGTTTTTAATTATTAAAAGACAATTTTTAGTTCGTATTCTGAAATAACTAAGAAGCAAAAGGTTCAAATGGAAAGATTTTTTTTTCTTTTTAAAACGTTACTTTTTCGCTAAGTAATAATGATTTACCTCAAAGAAAAACGTATCGGTACTTGGGATACGCTTAATTTACTTATTTTGAAGGAAAAATTAATTAATTGTGTGTCCAAAAATAATTAATATTGTTTATTAATTTCTTTACATTTTAAAATTTCTTTACAAATTTGGGAAAGTAATAACCTTTTTTTAGTTTGCAGGAATTTTTGCCGGGTATAAAAATCAGCCGCTTTATAAAATCACTTTTGCACAGAATAAGTGTGATTTTAATAAGCGGCGGGAACTGTATTTTCTTTAAATTTGTGTTGATTATGCATTTTAAAAACTAAATTTTAATTTGAAAGTAATTTTACTTGAATAAGAAATCATTTTCTCATATTTATATGGAATTGTATTGGAGTAAATAACTTAAATAATTATTAACTTTATTAATTTTTCTAAATGTATTTTTACTTCATTTAGTTACCTAAATATCTTTTTATTTCACTCAGTTACCAAAATAATAATAATAATAATAATAATAATAATAATAATAATAATGAGTTATTTAAATATCTTCTTGCTTTATTGAATTGCCTAAACATATATAAGTTATTTAAATCTCATTTTATTTTACTGAAATGTACAGATATCTTATAAGTTCACTGAGATACCTCTAAATATATTTCTGTATCATTGAAACACGATTGCTGACTCTCAAATTATTGTTATTGTTGGTTTAATGTGTTTCATTATTATTATTTATTTTATTTATTTATTTACTAACTTATGAATTTAATATTTAACTACAAGTGCAATTGCTTGGATGGATGTTCATTAAGAGCAGTTATCCGAAAATTTTGTTAAATGTAGTTTCGTTGTTGAAACTAGTTTTAGGTTTTGTGCAAACCCGTACATAAATAATTTTTACTTCCGAACATACATATGTAAGGAAAGTATTGTAATCATGTCAAAAATTCGAATTTGAGATTTTGATGTTTCTATACGTTTTGAGGTCCCCTGAGTCCGTTTTCACTATTTTTATTATGACGTATGTATGTGTGTGAATGAACACTCTAGCGTCTAAACGCTTCGTTCAAATGAGCTGAAAGTTGGTACGTATATTCTAAGTCACCATAGCACGAACCCTATTGATTTTGGTGAATCTAGTACTTACAGTTTTTTTACAGGGACACAAAGAATAATTCTTTATCATTATGGACTATGGAGCCAAATTTTTTAAAGTGTGATAGCGTCTAAACACCTTATTAATCTGAGCAAAAAATTTGTACACATGTTATAGGTCACAGTTGCACCAACTGTATAGATTTTGGTGAATTTAGCACTTACAGTTTTTTTTACAGGGACACAAAGAAATATTCTTTATCATTACGGCCTATGGGTCCAAATTTTTAAAAGTGGGATAGCTTCTAAACGCCTTATTCAACTGAGCAGAAAATTTATATGAATATTATAAATCACTGTTGCACTAACTATAAGCATTTTGGTGAATCTAGCATTTATAGGTTTTTACAGGGACACAACGAAAAACTCTTTATCATTATGATCTATGGGCTCAAAGTTCAGTAGTGTTAAATAAAACATCGTGTACTGTATTGTATGGAGAAAAATACTCAAACACTCTACGATGATTTTCTCTCTTTTGTTTATTTAACAACTCCTCTTTCTTTACGTTATCTACAAAACTGTTAATTACTCAATGTTCGGAAAGTCGAGTGGAGTCACTCCAGATTTATTTATTTATTTATTTATTATTATTATTATTATGTAATAATAAAATGTTTTCTTCTTCTTTACTTTATTTTTTATTCTTAAAAATAAAATTTTCAAAATATATTATTATTGTTATTATTATTATTAAAATACGAAAAAGATAACATTTTTTTAATTTAAACAGGAGATATTTCTTTCTTGTTTAATTAGCTTTTAAACATGTCTTTTATTTTTATTTCTATTTTTTATGTCACGAACTTCTTTTATTATGTTGAAGGAAGTTTACATTAAAATGAATAGTTATTTTAAAAATGCAACTCACTACTGCTCCCTTTTTTTCTCCTCTTTCAAAATTGCTTCTGGCGCATCCCGTGCAATTTAAACGTAGTATTAATTTGCTGATTTAATAAAAATGTCTTGCTAGAGGAGATAGAAGATTAAGAGTAAGACCGCACATGTAAAGAAAATCGCCAATGTTTTGTTTTGTATTTTGTTGGGTTAATTTCAAGCATATTGTAAATAAATGCGTAATTGCATTTTTTAGGAGCGCTTAAAAAAAAAAAAAAAAAAATCATTTAGTTTTGTAGCATAAAATGTTATAAATTGCCCTCAAAAACACACACATTAAATAAAATAGTCTCAAATGTAAATTAATCAACTGGTGTACAGCAAATATTTAAATTTTAAAACTTGTTCATACACCAATATATAAATGTAAGCACTATCGGTTTCGAAAGAACATGACTTTTTTTCTTCAGGTGCAAAACACATGTGCTATCTTAGAGGCAAAAGCAAGACTAAAAAAACACGCTACTTCCATGGAGGCAATAGCAAGTGGCTTCCAAAGTAGCTACACGCGTTTCTTGCATTTTTAACCCTTTGGCGTTCACTACTTAATTTATTTTGAAAATTACTCATCTAATTTTATAAATTGGTATTAACACATAGCTGATCATAAATGTGTATAAGGAAAAAAATTAGCATAATTAATTATCGATAATTTTTTTGGTTTGGAACATCTCTAAATTAACTTTATTAAATTAAAAAAATATTTGATTTAATAAATAAACATCATAAAGTACAAAAACTCGCAGAAGTTGTCTCAAGTCAAAATATTAACTCACTCTACATTAAGTGAAAAAACTAGACATGAGTACATTACCAAACCAGCAAAGCACACTTGCGCTTACTAAGAAATTTCAAGAGATTTACGAATTTAGCTTCCTCTGAAACATTATTTGTTAAATTTTGGAGAAGTGCTGCTATCTATCGAACAGAAAAGTAACATAAGTTTAAAAATTCATTAAAAAAATTTAAAACTGCTGCATAAATATAATGTTAAATTAAATTAAATGTTTGGTTTTGGTACGAAACTAATGAACGTTAAAGGGTTAAAGGCTGCGTCCTTCTAAAACGGAATGTTTGTATTTATTTTATGGTGTGCGAAGAAGTTTTAAAGTTTAAATATAAAATAGTCCCTTTCGACCGACCGGAAATCAAACCAGGGCCACCCGCCTTTGAAAGGAAAACGTACCGATCCACATGATGTACTGCTATTTAATTAAGAAGCCGATTCACTTGATAAAAGAATTAACTTTATTCAAGAATGCTTGTGAGACTAAGGAAGAATCGGTGAATCGGTGGTCTATTGTTAACATTCTCGCCTCCTCGTCGATGAATAGCTCTGGTTGGATTTCAGATTGGTCAAATGTGACTGTTTTATTTGATGTGTGTATTTTTTTAGAAGATTTACAGTACTTTACTCTTTAAAATTTTAATTTTTTTTTTTTTTTTTAAACTACATTCCTTAACAGTTCAATCGCGCATACGCAATACACTTAAAATTTACCGCCCAAACTGGTGGTAATTTTTTTACCCACACGTTATGGTGCGGGTAAAAAAAAAAAATACCCCTCTCCCTCTCTCTTTTTAACAATGGGATTTAGGATGATTCTTTTTTCGTGGAGACTTTTTTATTTCTGTGTTATTCACCATGGAAAGAAGTTTGATTATAATTTGGTACTTTATATGATATACGTAAGAAATGTACAATAATTAGGTCAAGTACAGCACATATTTTAAACAGCACAATAATAATAATTATTAATTTACTTCTGTACTTTGTAAATAAATTCTAATCGAAAGTTGAAAATGGTTATTCAGGTGCATATACTTTATTATTATTATTATTATTATTATTATTATTATTGTTATTATTTACTTATTTATATTCTGTTCTCTTTAAAGGTTGTTGTTGCTCGTCTTCCCTAGTACAAAAGGTTCACGATTCTTGCCTCTTGAGAAAGAGTTTAGTGGCTTATCCCCATCATTTGCCATCACATTGCTCCCATCTTCCTGCTTATTCATCGGATGCCATGTGTTCCGAATGCCGTTCTAGTAACCCATCCGTAGAAGCCCAAAGGCATCACTCGCAGCATTTCACCCTCTCATCCTCTACGCATTCTCGCGTCGCTTGTTGTGCATGCTGCGAACTACGCCGCGAGAGCAATCAGCATCACCATCAGTCAAGCCTTCATTTTGTGTCTCAACCAAAAACCTCTTCAAGTCTAGTGCCTTGTGAGCAATCCCCCTTAGATTTATCGTTGACTTCAACGACGTCTAACATTAATATCGAAAGTGATATAACCCTTCCACAGGGACATTGTTCCAGTCCAATTTGTTGCAGCAGAGATCTTCTGCTCTTGAGGACGTCACCCCATAGTTTTCAACACAATACGTTTGCTGGCAGCAAGTCCTGCTGCAAGTGCTCTGGTAAACAGGTGGTGTGTGAGACTCAGGCCGTGGATACCGTGCAATCCTTATCGTGTTCCAATAAAAGTATTTTGAAAGTTGGTCAGTCACAGCCTGTTGATCGCGTCACCTTGTTATCATCTTCTCACGGTCAAGCATCTCTCCCTCCAATACCTTCGACGTCTGATATCTCGAACAAAAGTGTGCCTCGTGTTATAACAGACGACTCTTTAGTGACTGCTAAACAAGAAAAAAGTATTTCACCCAAACAATCATCCAAGCCAATTATAGCCTCCAAGAAAAAAGTGTTTGCTCATGGTTGGTCTTGGAAAGGAAAACCGAGAGAAAAACTGATCGCCCTCACCGTAAGTTGAAAGTTTTTGTTTAAAAATTTCTTGTTGTATTAATTCTGTTTCATTAGACATATTTAAGGTTGATAGTTTATTGCATAAAAATTGATCTATGCAAATTATTATTATTATTTATTATTATTATTATTATTATTTATTATTATTATTTTGTTCACAAAATTTTTACGTGGGAAAAAAAAAAAAAAAAAAAAAGCCAATATTAATGTCAATTTTCAGCATTTGCCGTTTTTTGTTTAAAGACTTATTCGCAAATTGACTATATGTTGTCATTTGAATGGGAAAAATACTACTAAAGTGCGTGCGTCCCAAAAGTTAATAGACAACAGTTTTTTTTTTTTTTTTTTTTTTTTTTTTTGGATTTAAGAGCAAATTAAACAAATAAGAAAGACGAAATAAATTATACAAATATATATTGGCATAATAAAATTAATAAAATACTTAAAGGACTTTAAACAGTCATGAATTTAATAAAAAAAATAATAATAATAACAAAATCATGCTGTCCCAAAAATATATAGACAACAGGTGTTAAAAGTTGATTGAAGTACTGATCTCCAAATTTGCATTTTCCAAGGTCATGTACTTGTGACGCAGTAGTTTTCTGAGATAAAAGCGAAGGTGTCTTCTTTTTTTCCGACTGATTGTAAAGACGTCTCAAAACGTGCAGTTTTCCAAAAATGAAATTTTGCAAATTTATCATTTGAAAGCTCGTGGAATGAAAATTGTGGACATTGCAAGAAAAAATGGACGCAGCAGGGCTGGTATTTACCAAATTTTGTCAAAAGCCGACAATTTTGAAACAAAATTACGTTCTGGGGGGGGGGGGGCAAATAATACAACTGAACGGCAAGACAGAGAGTTTTTGAGATTAGTGTCAACCCAGAACCTGTCTGTACGGTCAATTTCTAGAGAAGTGACCTTTCCAGTATCAAAATCCACGTTGCATCTACGGCTGCAGGTAAGTAAATTGCTTGTTTACCGCAAAATGCGTCGTTCACCAAAGTTGATAAAACGACATAGAGACACTCGTGTTTAGTGGGGTTGAAATCCTACGAATTGAACAGGTGAATGCTTGAATGTTCTGTTTAGTGATGAAAAGAAGTTCAATTTAGATGACCCTGATGGTTGGGCATATTACGGGCAAGATAATCGCAAGGAACTGCAAACTTTTTACAGCAGACAACAAGGAGGGGGCTCATTCATGGTGTGGGGAGCATTTTCCTTTAACGGCCCTCTTCACTTACTGTCGCCGGAAGCCCGAGCCAATGTTATTCTATGGGGAAATTTTCTTTACAAATAACTTATTAACTATTACATATTTTTAAATTCTGTTTTCACATTCAGAAAATTCCCAACTGTTAAATTGACAGACCTTTTTTAAAAATGTATTTTTTTAATTTTTAATTTTTTATTTTGAAATTGCAAAATGAAAAAAAATTCACATATTGAAAATTCGTATTTTGTAGCTTCAAAATAAAATATAAAAAAATAAAAAATAATTTTTTAAAAAAGGTCCGTCAGTTTAACAGCTGGGAATTTTCAGAATGTGAAAACAGAATTTAAAAATAGGTAATAGTTAATAAGTTATTTGTAGAGAAAAATTTCCCATAGAATAACATTCGATTCGGCTTCCGGCGGCGGTGAGTGAAGAGGACCCTTAATGGAACTATCAATATTGTGTTTTAAAAGGTCGTCAATGTTCCGAAGATTACCAGAAAATACTAGAAGTACACTTACTTCCATTTGGAAGGTTGCTTAGGAGGGGGGGGGGGGGGAAGACGAATGCATATATCAGCAAGACAGTTGTTCCATTCACGTATCAAACTCTAAAATACAATGGTTCAGATAAAACCAAATAAATGTTATGGACTGGCCAGCCCTAAATCCTCACCTGAACCCAGTGGAGAACCTTTGGGGAATATTATCTAGAGACTAGAGACGTATATGCTAATGAGCGTCAATTTGCAACAGTTCAAGATCTAAAGCTGCAAATTGAAGAAAGTTGGTTTTCTCTTTGAATTTCTTCAAACTCTTGTTTTGAGCACGACTAATCGAGATTTTGAAGTGATTAGGGAAAATGGCTCAAAAATTTGAATGTTAAGGGGGAAAAAAATTAAGTTGTCTATAAACTTTTGGGACAGTAAATTTTCATATTTAGTTTCTATCACAATGTCTGCGTAATTGTAAGATAATTACTTTTGTATAGTATTATTATTGTCTTGAAATTACATATAATTAAAAATGATTATTAAATTTTATTCATCTTTTTCAATTATAAAATAAGAAAAAACCCGTTGTCTAAAAACTTTTGGGACGCGCTGTACGATGTGCTTAATCGGGTACACTTGGTTTTAAATTAATAGTCCTGATAAAAAATAACTTTATTTTATCGACAAGTTACCCATTGTATACGTCTGGAGTGAAGAGGATGAAGTACACACACACAAAAAAATAAAAATAAATAAAATAAACCAATTACTATTTTATTATTATTATCATAATTTTATATGTGTGTGTATTTTGAAAGATTCAAATGATAATCATTACATGTAATGAAAATTCTATTAAACAATATCGTTTGAATGATTTTCCTACTTTGTATTCACGCAGAAAGTATTATCATTTAGAAAAGTCGTTTCAGTACAAAAGCGAAATTTATAAATGCAGTAATATAAAATAGCAGTTTTATTTAGAGATTCTATTGATTCGAGAAAATAAATAAATAATATTAACACCATTTTTAACATCTAGTATTTTTGTTGATAGAACAAGATTTTATTTAAAATGTACCTATATTCTGAACAGGCTATTATTACTACACTTTACTGACCCATCGAAGAATTTAATGTCTTTAACGTTTTTGTTTATGGTATTATTGTATTTAGCTTTACGAAGATTTTTCCAAGTTTTCTAGCATTTGTAATTGTACCATTTTTTTCTTTTTTCCGTTCTTTCTGGATAATTTTTAGCAGGTGATTGAGGTATATGTATCAGTTATGAATGCTGTATCAGTTGTGGGCACGTTTGAATTTAAATTTGAAAAGAAAGTTTTTGAAGCAGTGTAAAGTTTCGCCTCAGTTTCTGGATAGAAATACTGATGGCAAAAAAGCGGAACGCTTTCATCCCTAGTTACAGCTCTCTGCTGTTAGTGTCTTCACCTGTGTTGCCAGATAGTCGACAGCCAATTTCCACAAACAAGGTTTCGGATATCCCCAATTCAGGGGGGTTTTCCAAAAAAATCCCCAACTCGATTTTAACTAAAAAAGTAAATAAATATAAAAAAAAATATATTTAACAGATTTAAGCTCAATTTTTTCCCCAAATGATGCACATTTTAAAAAAAAATCCCCATATACAAAAATAACTTTTTATACACATTCTAGTTATCGGAAAATTTTAAATCTGCGTAAGATACTTTAGTGCTGAGGATTTTTACAAGATGTATTTTCATCCTCAAGGTATCCTGAGGATGCCTTTAGGATAAAGTGTATCTACTAAAGCCTCTGCATGCTAAAGAAAGCTTTTAAAAATCTCTACGCGGAAGGAAAAATCTCCACAGTTATTAATTGCTGTAAACTTTACAAGTAGACTAATTTACGTCAAAATAAGTTGAAAATTTCCCCAGATTTCTCCCCAAAAATTTCAAAAATCCCCTCTAAATTCCCCACAAACATTCGGTTCCCAAAATTGTCCCCAGAAGCCCAAAAAATTCCCCAAAGTGGGGACAAAATCCCTAATCTGGCAGCACTGGTCTTCACGTAAGACGATTTAAACTCATCAGCTCTAAAATGAGTTCAATTTAATTAAAACAGTGCAAAGTTTTGGACGTGGTATCTTATTGTTATTTTTAGTAGTTTTGGGTAAAATAGGCCAAATTTCGTTTGCTTTATAATTACCTATTTCCTGCACCCTCTGCTTCAAATGTCTAAAGCACGCAAAATTCTTTTAACCCTTTCAGGCAAGTAACATTTTTTATTTATTCTTATTAGGTTTATTATTATTATTATTATTTTATTTATTTTATTTAAAGTGTATTAAATTAAATTTAGTTAAAAAAGCAATTTGCTAAATAATAGATTTACTTAATTACCGATTTAGACGAAATTGTAGTTTAATGGTGGAAAACCAAAATTTAAAATTATTTTTATTTTTATTTTATTTTGTTTATACTTTCTGAAAAATTTTCATATTCCTTATGTGTTTATTATATTTTTCCCTTGATTTTTTTTCACTTAAAGGCAAAACAAATAAAAATTTTGAATTCCCCCCCTCCCCCCCGAGATTAAAAAAATAAATAAACAAATAAAAATGAAATTCAGCAGTGTTTGAGTAAATATTGATTCGATCAAGGCTGATGATTATGTTCTTTATCGTCTACTCGAGAACAAATAAATAATGCACCAAGATTACAATTGGGTGCAGATTTGTTGATTTATACTCAAAACGACAGTGTGAAAGCAGAACTGCAAATCATATTCATGTGTTAATTTCTCATTGCTTTATAAATTAGACGAAGTAGAAAAACAAAACATCCGTATAAAAAAGCAAAACAGATAATTTTAGGCTTTTCAAAAAGAAAGAAAAAAAAAAGATACGACAGTATTTGTGTAAATATGTTTTATGGGTTATTATTTAACGTAATGCATAGTTGTATGCCTATGCTTGTTACGTAACATAATTGCATATTATTAATTAATTAATTAATTAATTTTTTAATTGTTCTATATTATCCCTTTGAGTGCTGAATACTCGCGGCCCATGCGGTCCATACGGACGGCGCGCGGTTGGCGCTGACGATTCAAGAGGGTTTATCATCGTCTCCTTAAATCAGTAACCAAAGAAACTGTACAAAACGCCATGACGACGGCTAGAAGCAATCTTCACAAAATGAGACTTAAAGGTGTATATTCTTCAATTTAAAGTATCAAAAGTGATTAAAAATGTTTGTTTGTCAATTTCTTGCAAGTAGCATTCATGTATGTAATATTTTGTTGAAAATAAATGAGAATCAAGTAGTCTCATTCTTATCGCGGACGCGCTTTATGCGAGTGTTGCATAGTACACTGATCATTTTTGCCGGGCGCGTATTTGCGTCCATAGTCCATAATGATAACATCTGCTAAGCGCGTATTTGCGTCCATAGTCTATATCAATGACTTTCGCTGGACGCATATGTGCGTCCATAGCACTCAAAGGGTTAAGACGTAAATAGTATGTGAATATTTTGTTTTAATTATGCAAAATACTTTTCCCTCTAGAATGATTCTGTACCCTATCCGAGAGTGTGCTATCCCAGCGTTCAACATAAAGAAGGTGACACCATAAGCGAGAGAGATTGTGTTCTTCTCAGATCAGGACCGAAAGATACAGACTTGCCGTATGTTGCAAAAGTTGCCGCATTTTGGGAAAATCCTGAAGACGGTTTGTATTTTACTTTTGCTTTTTAAATCTTTTAATGTTTGCATACTTTTAATTTTAAGAGTTTATTGAAATTTATTTATTTTATTGTCATAAAATGAACATCAACGTCAGCTTAAGTGTCTTGGCATGTGGTCGCAACCAATACTTACCTCTGTCGTGAATGGATAAAAATATTAATGAACACAAGGTTAGTCATTCTGAATTCCATTCGAGATGTCACACATTTAGAAAGAGCGGCAAACAATGTCTTTCGATTTTTTACGTTGTGAATAGCAATACCCGCAATTTCTTTTATTTGCTTTTAAAGTTGTGGAATAGTAAGCTTATGATTATTTGCGGAATCAGGTGGATAAGCAGTCACGGAGGCAAGATTTTTTGAACATTTTTATTTATAGGAGAGACCAATACAATTATGACTTATGAAACAATATATTATTGCTATTATTATTTATTATTTCCTTAGCTCTTGCATAGAAAAATAAGTTTTTTTTTTTTTTTTTTTTTTTTTTTTCTTTTTTCGTAACAAAATATTTCTTTTTTTATTTGTGTTTAAAGTTCTTATAAATGACAAGAAGTTGCATTGTCTTATTCTTCTAAACACTGAATGAAGCCGTCAATGTGTATCAGAGCTGCATTAAAGTCACTTGCTTCAATATCCTAACTTCATCGTCTTTTTTCTTGCTCTTCTCCAGAGTTATGCCTAATGTCCAGAGTTATGCCCCATGATTTGTTCATCACTAAGGTGTTTAAAGAATGAATTGTTGGCGTCACAAGTAATCTACTCAATGTTGTTATCTTCATCAGCATTATCTCCTTCAGAAACAGGTTTCGCTAAATTAGCCAAGTTATCAGAAGTAACTTTTTCTTTCTCTGTTGACTCTAACAAAGTATTTACTACACTTGGTAAAATCATCTTCGAGGAATTTTCAAATGTAGACTTCTTAACTAATTGCCAAGCAGTGTCTCTGTAGTCTCTGTAGACTCTAACAAAATATTTACTACACTTGGTAAAATCTTCTTCGAGGAATTTTCAAACGTAGACTTCTTAACTAATTGCCAAGCAATCTGTAATTTATGTAGACTGTAACAAAATATTTGCTACAATTGATAAAATCTTCTCTGGGGAATTTTCAAATGTAGACTTTTTAACTAATTGCCATGGAGTTTCTCTGTAATCTCTGTAGGCTGTAACAAAGTATTTGCTGCACTTAGTAAAATCTTTTCCAAGGAATTTTCAAACGTAGACTTCTTAACTAATTGCCAAGCAATCTGTAATTTATGTAGACTGTAACAATATATTTGCTATACTTGGTAAAATCTTCTCTGAGGAATTTTCAAATGTAGACTTTTTAACCAATTGCCATGGAGTTTCTCTGTATTCTCTGTAGGCTGTAACAAAGTATTTACTACACTTAGTAAAATCTTTTCCAAGGAATTTTCAAACGTAGATTTCTTAACTGATTGCCAAGTAGTTTCTCTGTAGTATCTGTCGGCTCTAACAAACTATTTACTACGCTTGATTAACATCTTCCTTGACGAATTTACTATCATAGACTTCTTAAGTAACTACCAAGCAGTGGCTTTCCTTGTTGTTTTTAAATTATGTAACTGTAAGCCTAATTGTGTTTCTTTCCGATGTAGATTTTTTTTATATTTTTTTTACGATACACCATAGTTAAACATAACAAAAGAAAAGGTGGGTGGGGGGGGGGGCTAGAAAGTTCATGGATAATTTAGAGTTTATTGTATAAAGGAGTAAAAAAATTTTACGTTAATGAACAGTGAAAAACATTAAAAAATAAATTAAAATTAAAATAAACTTAAAACTAATTGTTAATATAAATATCTAAAACTTATCACAGACCTCCTTTTTTTTTAATAGGGGAAATGATGATGAGCTTGTTGTGGTATTACCGGCCCGAACACACTGACCAAGGTCGCAAGCCAGGGCAAATGGAAGATGAGGTTTTTGCTTCCAGACACAAAGACGTCAATTCCGTGGCATGCATTGAAGACAAGTGCTACGTTCTCACATTTAATGAATACTGCAGGTAAGTTATTATTGTTTTTCTTTATAATGAATTATTAATAAGGGTCTTTATAACCATATGCATCTGTAGAAATACGATGCATCGTTCTCCTTAATTTCGTTCAATTTATTAGAGTTATTAAAATACAATGTCCGCATAATTGTTCATTTCTGACATTTTTCAGGGGTGAAACTTTTCAGGGGCTACCCCTGAATTCAGGGTTGAAAATTTTGCTCTCTCTGATTTTCATGTTAAATATTATTACTTGTATAGAAATTTCTCATTTTGGATGTTTAATTTGCTTTGTAATGTATTAAAAACTTTTCAATTGCAAATATCCCTTGTTATAGGTACCCATATGATATATCACTGATAAGTCTTCCCTGTTTGCATCCAAGTAACGATTTTCAGGGTTTTTGCATGTTAGGTAATTACCAACTGTGCGTTAGAAATGCTCAATTACGCAAACATAAATTCGAATGAAAAATTGCAGATTTCTACAATTTCTTAAAATTCGAAAAGGGGGAAAAAAATAAGAAAAGAAAAAAAGTAGTATTTGATAGTTGGATTTATCTCTTTTCATTTCAAAATTACGATGCTCAGAAAAGATTTATTATCGTTAAGAAAATGCGATTACAAAAAAAAAAAAAAAAAAAAAAAGTTTAAGTCCATTTTTTAAAGATAATGTTGTTGATTTGTATTGAAAGACTACGAAGCGAAATTGTCCACCTTATCTCTTGTGTGAGGTTACAGTGAGTGTGCTACACAGAGACAGTAAGCATGATAACTGTCTACGTCTTAATCAGCAACTTTTACTCCCAACTAGTGCGCATCTAATCCTGCGCAGACAGACGGCAAGTGATACTCCCCGTCCCCGCTCTCAATGAAAGACGGCAAGTTTTACTCCCGTCCTGTCCGTTGCTTGTTTCGTTTTCGTAGAAAGACTGTTTAAATGAAGACGTGTTGAAATTAAAATAATAATAATGATAAAATAAAACTATATACACATATCAATACGCAAATTTCTTCTTTCACAAAAGTTTTCTGTTTCCTCATAATACAGATACATTTATTTATAATGAGAAATAAGTTTAAAAAATCGATGATAGTATAGTGAATTTAAAACATATTTATTATTTAAAAAGATAAACCTTGCTTATTATTTACTTTTTAATTGCTGGATAAGTTATTTATTTTATTGAAAAATTTTTGTGTAGCTTTTAGGATGCAAATTGCATAGAAAAAAAATTTGAAATTCACAGATGACAGACATAAAAAATTTAATATATTTTCCAAAGTTTTAAGGATTCTTTTTTAAATATCTTTGTACGCTACACACTTTATTATTCACTTTTTTGTACGTCAAACTATGTATTTTTATTTGACCAAAAGTAATTTTGCTTAAATAAATGTATAGCGAGGGATATATAAGTATCAACAAGCAGTTTAAAGAAAAGCATTTTTTTTTTTTTTTTTTTTTTACTTAGGGCCAAAAAATTTCACCAATACTGCTTAGAGTTATTAAAATTCTGCGTATCCAAATTAAAATATTTAAAGAAATTTTCTTCTATTCTTTATTTATTTATTTGTTTGTTGAAACTGACAAATCTCTCTATTTATATTTATTTATTTTGTTTGCTTTGTTTTTTAAAAAAGATTTTCCAGGAAATCAAATATTGTTTTTGATATAAAATTATTCTGTCAGTTCTACACAACTTCAACTGTTGGAAATTGCTAGGGTGCAATTTGATTAAAATATTGGCTATTTAAGTGAGAAATTGTTGCACGCAAAGATATTTAATAAGTCATTTACGCACACACAGAGGAAAAAAAAAGTAAGAAATAAAAGAAAACGTATCCTTAGATGATGGCACAAAATTGACTTTTTTTAGAATTATGCTTCTCTGATATAAAAATCATCTATATTGATCATGAAAAACAATTTTGTTAAATAATTTTAATAAATAATTTGTATTGATCGAATCTGTACAGGAAAATATAGAGGAATGTCTTGTGGTGGCTACAACTTACTAGTTTATTATTGAATATATCATACTCTCAAACGAAAGAAAAGAACATTCAATATACAGCATTCAATGCAATCATAAGTAGATTAATAGTCTTAACTTATTAAAAATGTTACGTTTATCACCATGCAATTACCTTATATTTGTACGATATGTCTTTAAGCACATTTAGATATTTAACGTTTGATATAATATTAGACACTAAGCGGAATCTGCTGCAGAAGATAGCAGCGTTGAAATATTATGCAAACAATTACAAACATATCATGACATATTAAGTATTATGATGATTATTAAGGTATTATTAAGGATATGAAATTTATTTAGATTTCATTACAGTGTATTTCATTATTCAACAGCATTTTCTTTTCCTCTCTCTCCAAATTATTTCTTTTACTAGGTTATTTTATATATAACACTGTTAAAGTAAATACCAAGACAAAATATTAATTCATACTAGAACATTGATAAATTTCTGACATTTTTTGCTTCGCACCTTGAGTACATATCAAATATACAATCTATCTAGAATGATAGACAGATAATACACACACAAGCAGTGTATCATTACAGTTGCATTTTTCACAAAATACAAAAATTTAAAATAATAAGTTATCATTTTTTTAAGCATTTCAGTATGTGTACTGGATTGTTTAATAAAAAAACCTTTTATTAAAAAAGTCTTAAAAAAAAAACTAAATCATAGTTGAAATGTTCAAATTACTTAAAATTCAACAATATTAATACATATATATATATATATATATATATATATATATATATATATATATGCAGTACAGTGGGCTAGTATTGTACTTGAATAAGACTTTTTTCAATGGAAAAACAATTATTTTACCATTCCATTTCATATTTAAAGGAGAGAAAAACATAGTTATGTATGTGAGATGATAAATCTTTAAAAGAACTATGTTGTTAATGATGAAATATACAGAGGCATCTTTAATGGTGTGCAAATTGATTATTTATAAGCCTACTTATATTTTAACATTTTGTTAATGAAATTTTAAATTTGGTTTAAGCCCAGATTAGACAGTAAGTAAATATATTCAGCAACCCCCCCCCCTCCATTTATCAATTTTTTGTTTATACTACTGCTGCTTCATAATTAGTTTTGCAATAATAATTTTAAAGCTGTCATATTCTATACATAATAAATTTTTCGATATATTTCTAGAACACTATATCATTAAACACATTTTGGTATATTATCCGAAATTTACTTTATCCCTACCATTGACTTCGAAAAAACAAACTTCTCACTTAAATAGAAATTATCGAACAGGAAGCTGTAAAAGATATCATGAAGCATAGCAGCTTATCTATTTATGAAACAAAATAATTTATATTATTCATTGAAAATATAAAAGTGATATTTGTCTATTTGTTAGTAATTACATAAAAAATTTAATTCCACTTTTTAAATCGCATATTCATAGGAGCAACAAAATAAGTAGCACTCAACTATATTTTCTTAATTTATTATTACGAGCAAATTATTATATGTAATGTTGCACCGAATTATATATCAAAGAATTATACTTTTCGTTAGTTATATTATATTGATTATTATAATTACAATACGTATGCATAAGATTTTTTAAAAATATGGGGGGGAGGGAGTCCATAGCCAAATGAGCCCAGGGCACAATCTAACTTAAATCTGCCTTTGAGAATATGTAAGTCAGTTCAACAAAATACTTTGCAATAACCAACAAGAAAATAAGAATAATTAATTATTAAGCAGTATTAAAATATATTATTTACTCTTAGCTGAGCTAAAAGTAAATAAGAAACTTTATAAATTTTTTAATGCATTCTAATTACCAGCTCTTTTCTTAATGAATATTTATTACAAAGTGCGAAAGTAAGATTTTTAAATTAGGTTTTCATTCCAAAGATTTACAAATCTTAAAATTCTCAAAAATTAAAAATCCTTCCAGATGTTTTGAAATGGTAGGTTGATTCCTTTTTTCTTATCATGTACCCACCATTTTGAAACAAAATGACAGCTAAAATTTGTAATGGGCATGGTGGGAATATATTGATGAGGGCTATATACATATGGAGTTTTAAGCAAATCGGTTCATAAATACCTTTTTTTTTTTTTTTTTTTTTTTTTTTTTGTCAATTTTAAATGCATATCAATCAGGCAAACAAACATATCAAATACATTTGTGAGATAAGCCTACTCAACAAATTTATTTCATATTAATTCAGAATTTCAAAAGTTATCATGTTGACTAAATTTCATGTGGCCACCACTCGGAAACAAAATAATGGAGCACACTGCTCAGTTAACTAATGCAAGATATCCGAAAGATAAATCCACTGTCCAACTTTGGTTTGAATAAATTCAGTATTTCAAAGTTATTGTGAAAAAAAAAAAAAAAAAAAAAAATTAATCAAGTGTCAACATTCAATGTTTGCAACTTGGACACAAATTTGCAGAGCAACTTGCCCAGCAAAATAATTTATGATATTTGATAAGTCCACAGTCAAACTTTGATTCGAATTGAGTATTTCAAAAGTTATCATGATAATAAATATTCAAGTGGCTGCTACTTGGAAATAAAAGAGCAAAGTGAGATGCCTAGCAAACTTAACTAAGATAGTTGAATGATAAGTCCACTGCACAAATTTTCAAGTGGTCGCCACTTGGTAACAAAACAGCAGAGCAAGTTGACCAGTAAATTTATCCTAAATATTTGAGCCATAAGTTCATAATCCAACTTTGGTTTAAATCAGTTTAGTATTTCAAAAGTTATCGTGATGGCATATTTTCAAGTTGTCACAACTTGTAATCAAAATAGATGAACAAGTTGCGAAGTGAACTCATAAAAAAATATTTATATGATAAATTCTCTGTCCAACTTTAGTTCGAACTAATTAAAAATTTCAAAATTCATCGTGTTGATAAATTTTCAAATGGTAGCTTTATTTCACGTGGGTCCACTTAATATCCAAGAAAGGGTATATTGCACTGAAGTAAAAAAGAAGCAAAAATAAATAAATAAAATGCTCAAATAATTATAACTAAAAACTGCTTCCAGTTTAAGTGAAAATTCATAACATAATATTTTCTAATTTTTAAAAACCAAAATTAAATGAATAGTTGATAGGGATATTATAATTATAAGTCGTATAAATAGTTGTGAAAAATGCATATATTTTCATAGAATGAATTAAAATATGAGCTTTTTTTTTAAAAAAAAAAAAAAAATGTATTATAATAATTCTGCAATAGCAATAAATTTGAATGATTTTATGTGACTCTGTAAAAATGAATTATAAAGACTAAATTAGGTATTTGCAATGAGTAATGGAGTATCTTAGTATTATATAAAAATATTTATTTCCTGAAAAATCTTTCTTACAAATAATAATAATAATAATAAAATAAATAAAAATAAAATGAATGAATGAAGAGACAGAAACTCTAAGCAGTATTGCTGAAATTCTTTGACACTTAGCAAAAAGAAAAATGCTTTTCTTCAAAATGCTTGTAGATGCATATATATCCTTGCTATACATTTATTTAAGCAAAGTAACTTTTGATTTAATTTTAAATAAAAATACATAGTATGACATACAAAAAAGTGTATAATACACAAGGATATTTTTAAAAATAATCTTTAAAACTTTGGAAAATATATTAAATCGTTTAAGTTTGTCATCGATTAAAAATTCTTTTTCTCTGCAATTTGCATCTTAAAAGCTACATAAAAATTTTACAATTAAATAAATAACCTATGCTGCAATTACAAAAGTAAATAATAAGCAATGTTTATCTTTTTAAATAATAAACCTGTTTTAAACCCACTATCATTGATTTTTTTTTTTTTTTTTATTTTACACTATAAATAAATGCACCCATATTATGATGAAACAAAAAACTTTTGTCAAAGAAGAAATTTACATATGAATATATATATCTATATCTATATCTATATATCTATATATATATACCTATATATATAGATATTTTCCTGTTCAAAAAGCCCTTTACACAGGCAGGAAGCACGCAATATGCCCTTTTAAATGGACTTTTACGAAAACAAAACGAGCAACGGACGGGAGTAATAGTTGCCGTCTTTCACTGAGCGAGGAGTATCACTTGCCGTCTGTATGCGCAGAACTAGATGCGCGCAATTTGAGAGCAAGACTCCCGGGAGTATGGTTTTGGGAGTAAAAGTTGCTGATTAAGACGCAGACGCTTGTGTAAGCATGCCAAATATTTATCATGCTTTTCGGTAATGAGAAAAATATTTTTAAAATGTTGCATAAAGTCATCAATTTGGAGAATTCTTTATTCATTTTATGAGTTTATTTTCTTTCATTGTACCAGCAGAATTTTTTGGTCACAGATTGGCTTAGCCCTAATATAAGAATGAGGATTGTGATTTGGTGCAGTAATTGTTGTGGCAACTTTGTAATGGAATTTATATTTGTTTTAAATCCATGTTGTTGTCAGCATCTCTTATGTTTTTTATCATCCGTAATCATAAAGGAGGGGTATTATGATAACACTTAAGAAATATATCAACATGAACATTTGAATGAAAAGTAATATTTGGTATAATTGGTTTTGATATTAAAAAATAAATAAATAAATATGTTGAATAATCATATGAAACAAAGACAAAAGAGTTCAGGAAAATAGACAACTAACAAACTTTTCTTTTACACGTTATTGTTAAATAATTAAAAAATATATATAATAACACTGAGTTTAATAGATTTTAAATAAATAATAAAATTAATTTAAATTTAATATTTTTATATATTTTTGTTATTTAACAATTGGTGCCGTTACCAGGATATAAAATTTCATATATTTCTTTAATAAATCTATAACATGAGGCTAGACAAGATTTAAATTTGCATCTGTATCTAATGCTTGGAATATATGTTTACCTATATAACGGTCTATGACTGGTAAGTGTGAATCCAATTCATTTATGGACAAAACTAATTTATTATTATTGAGGTTAGGGGTAGAGTTAGAGGGCTGTAAATTAAAAGGATTGGGAGAATAAAAATTGTAGATAGTATTATATTTTGTATTTAGTCAATATTTACGCTTTGGGAAATAAGGGTGAGATCTGTCCTTCATACAGTTACTAGCATTACTACAACCTCTAAATGAAATTGAATTTTGTAAAGTTCATGCAGGCTATTTAGAATGTTAAATAATAATAGAAACATATGATAATAATATTGAATTTAAATTAATTTTATTATTTATTTAAAATCTATTAAATTCCATTTTATTATCGCTTTTTTTTTATTACTTAATAACCATACTTTATGGGTTATCATCTAATAATAAATAAAATTTTGCTGACAAAATAGTCTACAGGTTGCATACAAAATCTTATACAAAGGTTTCCCTTAATTAGTTTTTTTTTTTTTTTTTTTTTTTTTTGTAAGTTATTAGCAATTATAATGTGACATACTTTTGAATGTAGTCATAGTGATAACTGCTTTATTTTGTTTCTTCCAGGTACAAAGCGAGTTTAAGTATGGATGACGACATGGTGTCTCTGTCATCTGTGGTTGTTCCTGACCTGCCAGATGGCTATCCTAGGAAAAACAGACTTCCATGTGAGCCAGTATCCCAAGACATTGTTTTCTTCTGCCGACATGTTTACGACTTCCGACAGAAGAGAATATTGAAAAATCCCACATGAAACCAAAATACGTTTAATATTATTTAATTAAAAGAAGAGAAATAAATAAATATAAAAAAGAAACTATATTCAAAACTATCGTGATAGCAGCTAGTCTAAAACTTAAAGAAAAACTGAACTGACGAGAAATGAAAAGTTATAGACTATGTTTGAAATTATCTTACAAATCAACATAATAACTAGTTGGATATACTATGTTGGTTTCTTACTAAATGTTAAGAAAGAGTTTTATGGTTGCCACCTTGAATATTTTATTTGTAAAAATGATAGTTTTTACAGAAAAATAAACAAATAGTGTTTAACTTCTACTAGTTGTGTACTATGTAACTAACTGAACTCTATTTCACCGCAGATTAAATATTTTCTTATTATAAATCAAGTAGTTACAAGTTTTTGCTGTGCACAGTTGATGAGACTTGAACACAGTAGGAAAAAGTTTGTTTGTGTACGGTCTTCTAATTGTTATATTCCTTGTTCATTTATTTTATGAAAGTTTCCACTGTTAAAATAATTTTTAATTAATATAAAGTTGGAGATTTTAAGGTACAGTTTTTGTTTATTAAATATGAGTAAATTGATTATGACTAAATTTGAGTAAATTGATTATGAATAAATATGAGTAAAATTGATTTTAATTTTTCATTTTGTGATTTATTTTTACTTTATTTTGTTTCATCTATTTATTTACTTTTTCTAGAGGGAACATTATGAAAACAAATTATTTACATACTAAATATATTTTAAATGAAAATAGTTTTAACATAAATTAAAAATTATATTATAGGACACTTCCTTCAAATTATGATTCCTTTTCAATATTATTTTTTATTATTTTTTTCCTGCAGATTATTTCTCAAGAAGTACTTAGAGCTATAATTTAATATAATTTCAATCAACTTTCATAAATTATTTTTTTTTTTTTTTAAGTGAAAAGTCCAAAATGTTAAATTGAAAAAAAAAAAAAAAAAAAAAAAAAAGTTAAATTCAAACAAACATTAGAATTGAAAAATAACACAAAGAAAACTACATGTAAAAAATATACACATGTTTAATATTTTTCTCAAAAAAATATTTGTGTACAAAGTTAATTGTAGATTTTAATGATAGATGATATTATTTCCATTTTAAATTTTAATTGTGCTCTCCTAAAGCACAATTCAAGTCAAAATAAATTGTGTTATATTGAGTTTATATAAAATTATATCAGAATTTTTTGGAAAAATTGTTTATAAACACTGATGTGTAAAAGTTATGCTCTTTACGAATTAAAACTTTGAGAAATAAATTTAAATTTGTTTTATTGTCTTCCAACAATGCAATAAAAATTGTTTTAATTTTATTATTCTTTAATTATTGTATTAAGGTTTTATTTAATTATGACCTTTAATTTAACTGACGTATTTATCTTCATGTCAATTTTTTAATGATAAATACAAGGAGGTTATAATTAAACTTCTCCTATAAACAGCATCTCACAGTGCAAATGGGTGAACGGAATGCAACGAAATTTGGTATGTAGATTATGCATGAGATGCGCTCCCAGAATTAAAAAAAAAAAAAAAAATCCAAAATGTCCAGCAGAGGGCGCCTTTTCCGGAAAAACATTAAATTTAACACAATAAACGACCAAAATGGAATACAGAAACACCATTAACATTTATTGACTAGTTTCTGATCACCTTGTCATCGAACCACATTAAGTATAGCTGCCAATATTTTAATTTATTCCGGATTAATTTTAGCCCCGCCTCTACTTCGTACCACTTAATTTTTAAAAGCAATATTTTCCTATTTTATTGAAGTTATTTACTGAAGAAAATTTTTCTATAAATAAAGTGGTGCGAAATAAAGGTGGGGCTAAAAGTACTCCGGAATAAATTAAAATATTGGCAGATATGCATTAAGTAATGCCTGTTTTGCATAAGGCTTCCTCTTCTTCGCAAGTATGCAAATCGCGACATTTTTTTTCCTAGAACTGACAGCTTTTCCCGATTTTACATTTTATTACTCATAATTCTTGTTCTGGATTGTTAATATTGTTTCTGTATTCCGTTTTTGGTCGTTTATTGTGTTAAATTTAATATTTTTCCGGGAAAGGCGCCCTCTGGTGGACATTTTGGAACTTTTTTTTTTTTTTTCCGAAATTCCCGTGAGTGCATCTGGTGTATAGTCTTTATGCCAAATTTTATTGCATTCCGTTCACCCGTTTGCACTGTAGGATGCTGTTTATAAGGGAAGTTTAATTATAAGCACCCTGTATATAAAATATAATTATAAAAAGGATGATAGGTTTGCTGTATCTGTATTATTTTTTTTTTTTTTAGCAATTGTTTGTCTAAATCTTAAATAAATCACCAATGTACTTCATATACAAATCAGTCAGTAGTAGTAGAAATTTTAAAATTACATGATATCTGATAAATTATTTGATTCAATATGTGAATGTTTACTTACAGTAGGTTTATTTTTATATTCTAAAAATAAAGCATTTTTACTTGCTAGTATTAAATTAATGTGAAAAATAAAATAAATTATTAATGAAAACTAATGTAAAATATATTTAATTATATTCAATTAAATTTTATGATTTAATTTATTAATACAGAGTGATTATAATTAAAGTTACGATTTCAAAATGCTATAATTTTAAAACTACCCCATCAGAGCGATTTGATATTTTACCAGAGAAATCGTGAGGCAACGGAATTTTGTTTGGGGGATGAAAAAAGTAATACCAAAATGTTCCTAGCACTGTCAGAGTAATGTCGGGAAACGCCTAAATGGACTCAGTAAACACAAGAATGTTGTTAGCAACACAATGGAATAGCAGGAAACAATAGACTTCAAGGGTTTACTACAATTTTTTAGCAAAAAGACAAGAATACGTGTTTACAGCGGAAACAGTCATAGTGAAAAGAGAAAAAGAGGAGCTTCATGAAACAAATACTTTACGGATAATTAACGGCACATTTTGGAACTTTTTTTTTTTTTTTCGCTAAACAAAATTTGATTGCCTCATCATTGCTCTGGCAAAATATCAAATCGCTCTGATGGGTAATTTTAAAATTACAGCATTTTGATATCGTAGCTTTATTTATAATCACCGTGTATAAAACAAATTTTTTCAAAATCATGTAAAAATTTTTAGTGATTTTTTTTTTTTTTTTTGTGTGTGTGTGTGCACATAAAATAATACTGGTAGATATTGCCAAATTTTGCTTCAAATTTACATATAGGTACACATTTGTTTACATAAAATAGACTGTTATTTACTGCATATTACAAATGTAAATAACCAAATTAGTAACTTCATAAACAGAAAACAAAACAACATTGTCTGCATTTATTATCAAATTTACAAACACATACATTATATCAATAACTTCTAAATTATGCTTAATTTGTTTTTCAAGCAAAAAAATCCAGTTATTTGTACATAGACTTCATGCTAAGAAGTGATATAATAGATTACACTTTATATTGCATATTCTAAATTAGTTACATTAGCTAAACATTGCTAAATTTAGCTTGCTATTTGTAAACTTTTACATTCTCTATTCCTAACACAATATTTGTTTGTATTCTGCTGTGCTCAAGTCTATATTTCTTGTAATGTACTATTTGCAAACTGCTGTACTGCTAAGCCTAAATGTTGTTTTTATATAAATGTAATGATCTAAAGAAAACACATTATTTTTATTTTATGCTATACTGTTTCTCTCTACGCTTTTTGAAGTAATCTATTCTAAAAAAAAAAAAAAAAAAGAAAAACAAATGTGTCCAGAATATTTTACATGAATATTTTTATATATCCTTAATAATTATTTGTGTGAACTCACTCTCTGTAATCCTTTATAAAATATTCAATTTATTGTTTAGGATTTTTTTTTTTTTTAACTGTTTCTGTTTTATTTTTGTATTTATATCAAAGATTTTTCTTTTCTCTCTCTCTTTTTTTTAAAGAAATCATTTCGATAAACAAAGCAATAGTTAGAAAATAATGACTGCAGGAGGCTTAATAAAATATTCAATAAAATATAATAATATACAATGTAATAAAATATTGAAATAATGGCTTAAAATATTGGTCCAATATTTTACACTATATCAATGATGTCAAAATTTTTTTAATCATTAAATATTATCGATACTAATAAATATTGAAACGTAACAGTCAAAATGTATGCCTGAAGAAGATTTGAGTTGTTAAAGAAGAAGAAAACTTTGTTCAAAACACCATTAAAACCTTAACACCATTAAAAAATAAAATAAAATAAACACAGTTAAAAAATGTACATTGTAAAAATTTTGTATAAATGTACTAAAGTATTTATCCAGAGAGTCTAAATTTACAATAGCTTTCAGTTAAAAATGAATAATCATAATTCAATCTTTATTCTATATTTTTACTTTTTATTTATTTTTTCTCTATAAAAATTAAAACTGAATATTTCTACTTCAGAAAAATATCATCACTAAATTTTTTTCAATAATTAATTAAAATAATATTAGCCAATAATATAAAATATTTTTAACATCCACGTTTGCTTCTCCATAATGGTGGTGGATAGTGTAGACGCTCCAGTGATTGACATGCTCCAGTGTACATCTTTCTCAAAATAATGAAGATTTACATATAAGAATTTTAACATTAAATGTCAAACAGTGAATCATAGGGTGCCACTGCCAATAACTGGTAAAATGAAAAACTAGCAGTGTCAAACATTAGATCAGTGATTCTCAACCCTTTTTATTTTGTCGCGGCACACTTTTAACGATTTCAAAATTTGGCGGCACACATTTCACTTAGGGTAAATATTTCATTTTATGAAAGGTCACGTCACAGATATTGAAGATAAAAACAGTTAAAAGTATGGTATTTAACTGTAAAAACAACAGTTTTCTTTTACAGTGTACTTTTCTTTAATTTAAACAAATTTTATTTGTAATAAAAAAAAGCATTATAATTTTTACTATATACATTACTAAAATTTGGCGGCACACTTTGAGAATTTGGTGGCACACAAAAGTGCCACGGCACAGTGGTTGAGAATCACTGCACTAGATCATAGGATGCTAATTACTGGTAAAATGAAAAACTGGCTGTGTCAGTTACTGGAACATTGAGTTGGTGTCAAATAAAAATTCTTAAAAAAAATTATAATTATCAAATGTGTATATTTTAACATATATATGGTTCTGAAAGTCTTTCATGCCATATATATAAATTTAAGATTTCCAAAAATAGTTTCTGCTGACTAAAACATTAAAAACATCAGAAATTGCTGTAAAAGTGTCAATCACTGGAGCACTTACCCTATGTGGATTAAAGCCAAGTGACTTCATGAGGGTCCTAGGCCTAGGTTGAGTGTCCTCCTTGGGGAATCTTTCTAATGGGTCCAAACTGAGTTTCAAGAGAAAATGAGCATGGCCTGAATTCAAACCCGGCACCTCCTTTCTTATAGCTCTGAGAGCAGAACTTCTCAGCCACTGGTGTAGCCAATCTATAGTAGAAAATAGCACTAGCCTTTTATATAAGCCGAAACTTGTGTAATGCAATTACTGTTTCCTCTCAGGTTTTTCTGTTTAGTGGCAAGAATGGGGACGGGAAATCTTCTTATGAATTTGTGAAACAACTGTAAGTATATTTCAATTTCTTCAAGCTGTTCTTTGAATTTATTTTTAGTCACATTATTGCTGTAAAAAATTTAAATTTATTATTTTTTTCAAAACTTAAGACAAGTTTACACTGTTAAAAATGGTTTCTTAAAAACGAGCTAAATTGTCTCAAAATAGCTCCGAAACAATATATACTTAAATTTGAAAACCCATGTACTCATTTTTGAGTATGTTGACATGCTCAAAAATGGGGTTGACCAATAAGAATCCCAATATTTCCATGTTTGACCTGTCAGTATACACAAAAATAAGTACATGTGTTTTCAAATTTAAGTATATATTGTTTTGGAGCTATTTTGAGACAATTTTACTCATTTTTAAGAAACCATTTTTAACAGTGTAGTTACCCGTTTCTGCTATATTAGTGAACATTAACATAATATTTGTAATAGTGCTTTATTATCAATATTGTAATTTTTTTATGCATTAATATAACATTCAATATTGGACCAATATTAGCTTAATATTAGACTAAGTTTATCTGTGTTTTGTACTTTTGAAAAAAAGTTTCTTTTAAGAAAGAAACATTTGTCAATCAAGTTCTAAAAATAGTTTTGTTTGATTGAAATTCTTTATTGTATATAGAATTTATTTTAATCTTTAGATTTTTTTTTTTTTTCTTTTGCATAATTTGTATAAATGTTTAAGTTTCTGATTTTTAGAGATTTTCACTTATTTATGGGTGAAGTGTTTATAAATTTTGTTCATTTATATGACTTATTAAATTTGAATTTAATATTTGTTATAAATTTTTATGTTTGAAATCTCTGAAACTTTTAGTCAATGTATATTTTCATCGCTACCAGAAAGAAATTTGCTTAGAAAATGTTTGGCGAATATTTGCCAATCTTATTTTTAATCTTCAATTCTTGGGGAATATTTTTTAATAAATATGTAATTCAAATCCCTGATTGCTATTGTAAATAACTTTTTTGTTTTGTTTTTTTCGTTTTGTAAATTACTTTTAAGTGGCAAGAAATGTTAATTTTTTTAGACTTATTTTACATTACTAATTTTACAACAATTTATGTATAAAAAATATCATAAAAATTATCTTCTCAGCTTCTCTTATTACTAATTTTGGCTGTCTCATAATTTTTTTTTTTTCAATAAGTATGTTGGTTTTTTAACCCTTTCACTGCCAATATAAACTGTTGCCCTTAGGACCAGTTCTGCCAGGTTGAGGGAATATTTTATTCAATGTCAATCAATAAATTTTAATTGCAACGGTTGTGTAATCATTTTGAAGGCATCTTACAAAAAAAGTCTTCAAAATTTTTAGACAACTGCTACAATTAAAATCTAGTGATGGATTTTGAATTAAAAAATTCCCTCAATTTGGCAGCACTCCTTGTGACATATATGCAGTGTTGCCAGATTGGGGATTTTACTTCCATTTTGGGGATTTTTTTGCTTCTGGGGACAATTTTGGGGACCGAATGTTTGTGGGGAATTTCAAAGGGATTTTTGAAATTTTTTGGGAGAAATCTTGGGATTTTTAAAACTTTTTTTGCTTATTTTAGTCTACCTGTTAAGTTTACAGCATTGCCAACTATAGGAATTTAACAGTTTTCTTTAGCATGTAGGGGCATTTGAAGGTACTCCTTTTCTCCAGGACATCCTCAGGCTATCCTGAGTATGAAAGTACATCCTCAGCTCTAAAGTACTTTACGCAGATTTAAATTTTTCCAATAACTAGTATGTATATAAAAGTTTTTTTTCTTTTTTTTTCTATGGAGATTTTTTTTTTTTTTTTTTCTCCAAAAATGAGTATTATTCGGGGGAAAAATTGGGTTTAAATCTGTTGAATATTTATTTAAAAAAAAAAAAAAAAAAAAAATGAAAAAAATTTATTTTTTTAGTAGAAATTGAGTTGGGGATTTTTTTGGAAAAAAAATGGAAACCCTGGAAACCCTGGTTTGGGGAAATTTGAAAGTCTGTTTGAGGAAATTAACGGTCGACCATCTAGCAATACTGCATATATGTCCTAGTAGTAGTGAAAAGTTAAACCGATGATAAATTTTTTTATTAAATTAAAGATAAATTTGATTAGACTTTATACTTTATTTATTTATTTAATTTAATTTTTTTCTCCCACCAAGAAAACTTAAATATGTTAATATTCAAATTTTTTGAAAATTCATTTTTATGTATAATATTTTGTAATTTCTCTGAATTATATATGTCTCTTTGTTTTGGAAAGACAAGTACAGTACAAAGCCAAAAAATCCAGACTTTTGGTTATATTAATCATTAACATCACCCATTTTTTCCTCTTTAAGCACTGCTTTTTATTAATATTATTATTTATTTATTTATTTTAAATAGATTTTATGTATAACTTCAGCATCACATTCAAAATAAAAATCAAATTCCCTTGATTAGGTAAATCAAATAATGAATTAGTTTAAAAAAATAAATTTTATAAATCAAAACTTATATTCTAAAATTTATTAAAAAATGTGTGTACCTAATAATAATAATAATGATGAAATTAGTTTTTGTTGTATTAATAAATTATTACTTTAATGAAATTTTTGAATGGTGTAATAAATGTTTTTTTTTTTATTATTAAGAAGCAGAAAATGTCTGCTTAGGCTTAAAAAAAATAAAATAAAAAAAAATTAAATCAGCATTGCACAAATCTTTTGAATACTGAAATGTATGGACAAAAATACGGTGTAACATAAGCTTCAGGCAAAATAATTATAACTAAATTTAATAAATTTGACAAAGTTAAATTAATAAAGCTATAAAAATGGATGTCTTATAATATAATATTATATTTATCTATATTTCTAAATTATGCATAACATTTTCTTACAAGGATACGTTCTTTAGCTAAACTCATAGAATTCGATGAAACTGGCACAGGTGTTAGAAGAACTTATAGGAAATTCATACTCTGAAAATTAGCTGCTTAAGTTCATTAGGAAAGGTGTAGAACGACGTAGTAAATTGAATCGAGGTTACCAGAACCTTCCAGTTAGTACCATTTGGCGACTTCCAATTCTTGAAAACTGACGTTTTTAAGAAAATGTATTTCACAGACAAAATTAATCGCCAAGTATAATTGCATTTGACGTTAAAAATGTTGACTTTTATTAAGTTTTTACCGCTCTTCCGTTGCAATTAAGCAGCTAATTTTTTCACCGTAGATATTTTGAGCTATCTACTATCACCTGCAATTTTTTTGTTGAATTCTAAGAGTTTAGCTTAACCCGTTAACACCCGAATTAATTTTGCAAAATATTATTAGCTGATTATTTCACTTCTAAATTAATATAGACAACTGACAGTAAAATGTATTAACTTAAATAATTCTTCTGATAGTTTTAAATTAAAGTCTATCCTCATTTATTGACGTTTACTGTTCCAGCGAGAAAACTTCGAGATAGAAAAGCTTTGAGATAACAGATTATATGCACAAAAAGCAAATATATGTGCGACAAATGAAAATCATAAAATGACTGTCGAAATTAGGAAATAATAATTAATAGTAGGCACATAAAACTTTCAGGGATCATTTAGAGTAGCGCTATAAACTGTCACTAAAAAGCAGAAATCATTCCAAGAAACCACAAAAAATATACGTGCCATTTTATTAACTGTCCTCAAATGAGGACACTGGGCACTAACGGGTTAAGAACGTTTCCTTGTTAGTAAATTAAGTTAATGACCAACATTCTAGAAAGTTTAAAAATCTTTATAGTTCTGAATTATCAGCTTTGTACTGTATTTTAAGATTTTTATTTTAACAAAATTTTATGAATTTTTGAAAATGTTTAAAAATAAATTTTAAGATAATTAGAAAGCATTATTTTCTTAGAAGCAATCTTGTAATCAAATTTTGTCATCAATTAACAAGATAATTTGTAGTCTGTGATGATCACTAATAATCTTTTTTTATTACACGGTTCTTAATATAATAATAATTTTTATTTATTATGCTGTTTTTTGTTTAATATATATCAAGTTTGTATGCCTGTTCTGAACTGTGTGAGTGTTCAAGGTAAAAAACAGAATATATATGCTATGTGTTTGTACTTTTAATGTATAAAAAAAAAAAAATACTTTCAAGTATAAGAACTTAAGATATTTACTAAAAATATAGCATCCCTTATTTTTGCATTGAAAAACATATAATTAATGTTTTGTGGAATGTAATTACAACAAGTGCAAAATGTAGGGATATCACGGTATTATTAAGCCTGTATAAAGTTAAATACTCAGTAAACAAAATTAACTTTTATATTTTCTGGTGTTTAGGAGATGTTTATTATTTGGAAAGTTAAAAATTCACTGAAATATAAGTAATTTTTCTTTTAATTGTCCACAAAAATGTACAGAATGTTTTTTTAATCAAAACATTTTAAAAGAATTGAAGAAGCATTGTTTTTTGTGATTTCAATTATTATTATACATTTTTTTTTTTTTCTTCTGAGAAAGTCTTATTGTTATTAGTATATATATTAAAATATGAAGTATAATTATTATGTATATCCTATTTTAATTTCTAATGGTAGAAATCAAATTTTTATGAGCATTTGTTTAGATGTAACTTAAAAACGAAAAACAATTCTTATGGCTTTTGACTGTTCAAAATAATAATAATAATAAAAAAATAAATAAATATTGCCAAATAAATCATTATTATTGTAATTATTTTTAACTATGAACTAATATATTTATTTATTCTAAGGAGTTAATGATATTTTTATGTAGGCAAAACAATATTGAAAATTAGCAGTTTATTTAAAAAAAAAAAAAAAAAAAAAAAAGAGAGAGAGAGAGAGAGAAAAGAGAAAATGAAAGAAAGAAATAAGAAATAAATTGTTTATTTGTCATTAAAATATATCTAAAAAATTACTTCCTATAAAAAAAAGAATGTTTTACAATAACACTACATTAAGCTGGTGTATTCATTTAAAAGTAATTTCGTTAATGAAATGTAATCACCAATCTTAAATGTGCAAAACATTTTACTTAATTTCTTTTCATCATGTATATATTTAAAATAATGAAAAGTCGAATTGAATATTTTGAAAGCATTAGCTATTAAAACTATATTAGTTAAAGAAAAAAAAACGATTTAAACCTTATGCATTACTTTTGCAGCATTTCAATTATTACATTTTCAATGTGTATCATATTTTCATTAGCTGATGAAAAAAATACTAAAAACAAAAATCCTGTTCTTTAAAATTTTAATATATATAAATATCAAATTTTCACTAGATTCTAAATGGTTAGAATTTCAATATTTTATATTCAATAGAATTAAATGTATGCAAACTATCTCTTTGTAGTTTAACTTTTTAATTTTCTATTTATTATAATTTTCGTATTTGACCAGTCAAAAGTCCGTGTCAGAATTAAAAAAAAAAAAATCACCTTTCACTGTCCTATGATCTGTGATTTCTAAGCTAACTATTACCACCAGTTTTTTCTTTTTCTTTTTTTTAATAACTAAAAATCAAACTTTTATTTCATTTATGGGTGCATTAAATTTTACTGTACTGTAGTGTTTCCTTCAAAACTGTAACTGTGCCTTAATTTTTAGTTCCCTCTAACTTCTTTAGAAAACAAAAAACACGTTCTTTTCTATCACAAAAAAAAAAAAAAAAAAATATTTTTCCATGGAAAAAATAAATAAAAATTAGACCTTAAAATTTTGCGCTTTTGTGTTTTAGTAAATACTTATAGTGCTGTATCATGTGTGTTTTCATTTGTTGTATTGTTATTTTCGTTTTAAAAATGGACCAAAAATATGGTTTTAAAGTACTTGAATTATTGAAGGTTTAGATAGAGAGAACTGCCCTGTATATGAAACTACTGGTTTCATGTTTTTGACCCTTGTATATGTGTATGTATCTAATATTGTCTTTCATTACAAACTTCTGTTGAAATATAAAGATATTTGCTGAATTGTATCGTTGTTCCTGGCTTAAAGAGTTATTTTATAAACTATTCATATCCATTGCTTGAATCATTTGTTTTCTGCTGTATACTTATTAGATATAAGTCATTTAAACCGTTTGTTCAGTAACTATTACTGTGTAAAAAAAAAATGGCAGTAGTTCTGCAATATATCTAAATATCAAAATTTATCTTCTGCATATTGTTTTATCTTTAGTCCATTTGTTTATTTTATTTTTATTTTTAATTTCTACTCACTGTATGGTCAGCTCTGATATTGTAGAGATAATTGAAGTATTAGATTTTTTATTTCAATAATTTTTATGTTTTTTAAATATACATACGGGAGTATGTATATGTATCATATTATATGTATTATTGATTTAAAATGAAATGTTTAATAAACAATACCTATAAAATTTTATGTCAAGTTTTATTTTTATTTTTTAATGAGCTCTCACATATGAAACATAGTTACAAGTTCTTTTATTATCACAACAAAAAACTAGTATGCTGTGGCCACCACCTAGCTAAAAGAAATTCAGCAGAAAAATCTGTAGATAATCTTAAGGTATTTGGAACAAAAATCATAAAATCTGCAGAATAACTGCAGTTTAAAATAAAAAAAAAAATTGCAGTTTGGAAGCTAGTAATTTTTCCCCTTTGCACTTTTTATTTTCCAAATACCTTCAGTTTTGAGCAGTTTTTTTTTTTTTTTTTTTTCTTTTTTAAAGATTTTTTTAGCTGGGCACATGACTTTCTTTTATATTTTCCTATACAAATTCACTCAGTAAAAATTATTTATTAAAATTATCTACCATGATCAATGCAGACGATTTTCATTTTAGCGAAGTAGTATAGTACTAAATGTCCCCCCCCCCCAAAAAAAAATAAAATAAAATAAAATAAAAAAAAAATTATTTTCTATCTATCTTATTATTATTTATTTATTTATTTTTTTTTTTTATTTTTTTTCGTTAAAAAGGGGAGAAAATTATAACTTTGTTTTAAATTATCTGAGATTTATGGTTCAACCATTTGTTTTAAAGGTATTGATGAGCTCTTTTGATAGATACCCTCAATGAAAATTTGTCCCCCTGGGGGGAGAGGGAGCGATAATTCTCCATACACAAACATTTTTTTCGAGTTGACTATCGCTATTATAAAAAATGCTTTTTAATTTCATAATGATTATTAAAAAATAATTCTCTTTCTCTTTGTGGACATATATATGAAATTTTGTCCTACACTGCCATGTTAAAAAATTAGAAAAAAAACGGAATAGCAGCGCCACCTATTGGACGATTTTCACCAAAAGTTGATAGGCACTAATTTATGTCAAGGTGCTACTCTATATTAATTTGTATGAATTTTTGTGAGATTCCCGAGATACAGTTGCCACAAAATTTGGTCACACACACAGAGAGATGAACAGACAGACATTTTATAAAAATGGTCAAATCGTGTTCTACGCCTCTCAAAACGTGCAAGTTCATCGAAAATCGGAACTCGAAAATTTTTACAAATTCAATACTTTCTTCTGTTGAATATAGAAGAAAGTAATAATGCATCAGGATTTCTAGAAAATTCTCTTTTCTTAGTATATATAAGAATAAAGCATTGGATTTAGGATAATTTTCAACAGAAATATTGACTTATTTTTTTAATAATGTAAGTAGAATAAAAGCCTTTATAAAAATTTTTTTTTAGCCTGATAGAAGGCTTTTATCGGTGTTTTAAAAAGAAAATAAAATACTGAGAACCTCTAGGGGGGGGGGGGGGAGAACCCGTTTTGTACATATATATATATATATATATATATATATATATATATATGTGTGTGTGTGTGTGTGTGTATATATTAAATAATATGTGTATAGTAAAAACATGATAGAAAATTTTTATCGGTGTTTTATAAAAAAGACAAATTATTAAAATTCTCTAGAAAAAAAAAAAAAAAGTAGTGCGCGGTTTTCTATGTATATTATCAGTATACGTATAATAACAATTAAAAAAAAAAAAAAAAAAAAACATGATTGAAAACTTTTATCGGTATAAACAGAGCACGTTTTCTACTTATATTATTTTTAAAATAATATACATATAATTAAACCTTTATCGGTGTTCTAAAAAGAAAACAAGATATTAAAAGCTTCAAGAAAAAAAAAAAAAAAAAAAAAAAAAGAGCACTTTTTTATTTATAATAACTAGTATCGCCCAGTGGTCGAAACTCGACCATTTTTTTTTGCAAAGCGAGGCAAAGCAAAGTTATTGACTTGTCCTAAACGGAATGCAATTGTAACACAGCTGCGGCAATTGTCTGCCGATATTCACTCTAACTGAATCAGCAGAGTTTTACTTAATATAACTATTTCTCTCTGTAGATGTTAGCCTTTCCTGAAATCAGAGAAAATCGCAACGTGAAAACGCCCCTTGTTGTGTGATACAGCCCAGAAGCTAATAGGTACCATGTCAAACCAAGGCCCAACCAAGTATCAAATTCTGTTAAATTAATTCGATTGGTTCATAAAGTACAGTGTTTGAAAAAAAAAAAAAAAAAGATATTTTTCAAAAATGGTCGAATTGAGTTCGGGAAATTTCAAAACGTGTAACTTTATCGAAAACCGAAAATCTAAAACTTTTCTGAATCGTATATTTTCTACTTATATATGCAGAGGAAAGAATAATAAATCCATTTAAAAAAAAATAAAAATAAGTAGTCAATTTCACTTAATTAAAATGCAAGGAAATCTCAAAACGTGTAAATTCATCGAAAACCGGAAATCAAAAGTTTTTATGTATCTTCTACTTGCTTCTTCTACCCACAAAAGCTAGCAATAAAGACACTTTTTTTTAAACTAAGTAGCCAATTTCAGTTAATTAAAACGTAAAGAAAGCTCAAAACATGTAAATTCAGCAAAAAACGGAAATCGGAATTTTTTCCGTATCGTCTACTTATACATGCAGCAGTTAGTAACAAATCCATTTTCCTTTTATTTAGTATATTAGTTGAATATTTATTGTTTAAATATCACCCTTTGAAATGAAATGTTTATGTTTACATTCGAAACTGGAAATTTGCCATTTTTTTTTTCTGGAGTTTTGTGATTTTAAATTAAAATTTTATCAATTTTACAGAAAAAGTAACTCGATTAACACAGAAAATCTTTTTCATGGCTCCATGGACAGACAGTGACGTCATCACTTCGCTTGCGTATGGTGATGCTACATTATACAAATTACTGTGTCTATGGTTTTATTTGAGCTTTATGAAATTGCCAGATTTAACAACTTTCTACTTTTAGGTATTTTTTAATGTAAAGCAATAGGGCAGTTCCTTGTTTGTAAACAAACATCTCATCTTTTATGAGTGGTCCGCAAAAAGGCTTGGGAAAAGCATAGCGATGGCGATTAGTTGATTACTACCAACGGAAAATCAATGGTGGGCGGGGCGCGGGAAAGTCGAGAGCGCTTTTTGGCCAACCACATGACGTCACGAGGAAATGCTCTATACGTGTATAAAAGGGAAAAATGGGGGAAAATGCATAAAAAATAAACGTATTTTTAAATACCTTCTTGACATCGTAAGAAAATAATATTTGTATTCGCACCTTCCGGCTAACTATACCTTTCGAATGATACCATTTTCAACCCTCTACTCCCATAATTAATATGTTAAAAAGGGACAACAAATTTTATGCTTGCCTATTAATATATAGATAATAATAATAATAATTTTAATAATATACGTGTAATAAAAACTTTTTTAAAAACCTGATAGAAAACTTTTATCGGTGTTTTAAAAAGAAAACAAAATATTAAGAGTCTCTAGGAAAAAGAAAAAAAAAAGCGTGTTTTCTAATTGTATTTATTTTTATTATTTTTAATAATGTACGTATAATAGAAACATTTTTTAAAACCCGACAGAAGACTTTTATCGGTGTTCTGAAAAGAAGACAAGATATTATGAGTCTCTAAAAACTAAATTTTGGCAAAAATCCTAAAAAAATAAATAAATAAATAAATAAAAGCATTCAAAGCTGATTGGTTTACAATTTTAAACATATGCATTGTCGAACAAGGAAAAGAAAAAAATAAATAAAATAAAAAAAGATTTAATCAGCGTTTGTGTATGGCAGCCCAGAATACGTTTATAATTTTTGGTCTTTTTGCTGTACCTTTGTTTCTAGAGGCTCGCAATGTCTTGTTTTCTTACATTCTTTCTTTCTTTTTCTTTTTTTTTTTTTCCACTTTGCATTTTATTACCAACCATGGTTGGCTTGATTTTGCCCGACCCAAAAAAATCTCTGTTGGATATTTTCAAAAACACCCACTTGAAAAAATCCAAGATAAAACACAAATGAAATTTTCTTAAATCCTTATTTAAAATTGCACTTTTACATAACTTATAATAGACATATAAATATAAAACAAATATAATATATTTTATGAAAGCATGGACAGAATAATATTGGAGGTGCTTCAGTTGATCTACAAAGCATAATAATCTTGAAAAAAATCCCCATGAAAAATAAATAATAATTATCTTATTAAAGCACAATGAAATAAAAAATATATAAACAAAGCAAGATAAAACAGAGTTGTTTGTCAATACAAAGAAAACTGTGGGACTATATGTGTGAAAAATGTAAATGAATAATATATTCACATTTTTTAAAATATCTGAAACTTTAAAAGGGGAATATTACTAATTAACGGACGGGGCAATAATTCAAAACATTTGATGGAAATATCTATTGAATTAAATTAAAAAGCAACATTAATATTATTACTTAAATCTTTTTTTTTTTTTTTTTTTTTTTTGTAAAGTACAGATAAACAGAATTTAACAATTTTTAAAGCACAGTTATTTAATTTAAAAAAAATGTCCTTATAACTTAATAATAAAAAGACTAAAAATTTTTTTATTAATTTTTTAAAATTTTTTTTTAATACGTAAATAACGCTGAAAAAAAAAAAATTCGAGCCTTGATACCATTCTTTTTTAATGTTATGTAAAATGACCCCCTGAATCCTAATATGACTCCCATTTTTCCCAGTCACCCACCGTTTTCCCGGGACACCACCTCTACCCCAATTTTTATCACTCTTTGGTAATTTTATGGCTAAAAATTTGATTTTGAGAATGAAAAAAAAATTATTTAACACCTTAAAAATATATATAATATTCAATAAATAACATTAATAACAGATTAAAAAAATATAAGAAGCGTAATACATAATTTCAATAGCAAATCTCCCCCCCTCCCTAAATTTCCTCCTTGCCACAAATGTTCATGTTTTAGAATTTTACAACTCTATAACCCCCCCCCCCCCCCAGAAAATATTTAACAGTTGAAATAATCCCCCCCCTCTCCTAAAAATCAAATTTATAGCCATAAAGTTACCGAAAAGTGATAAAAATAGGGGACCGTCCCCCCAAAACGGTGGGTGATAGGGCAAAATGGCCGTCCTATTCGGATTCAGGAGGTCATTTTACATAAAAATTTGCCAAAATGGTGTTGGCGTAAATTTTCATGCCGAGCAGTGTAATAATCGTTTACTTCTTTAAGTCATCTTATTAATAATATACTTCATGCATATGTATTAAGTCTACCAGAAAGTAATAAAAAACAGACACCGGAACGCTAATAAAAGTTTAAATTTCTTTTCTTTTTTTTTTTTAAATTATTTGATCAAGCTCTATTCAATTCTATTTTGAAGAAGTGTGCAAAATTTTAATTAGTTTTTGGGAAATCGTGTCCAACCCTTCAATGAAACCAGGACCCACCTACAGAATTTTTCAAAGTTTTTAATGAAAATTTTATAAAACATTATTTAAACGTTGCTCTCTCTTTTATATGCTAAAAATTTTGAATGAAAATTTTTATTTATTATATTTTAAAAAATATGTAACAAAAAAGAAAAGAAAAAAAGTAAGAAATAGAGAAAATATGCTTTTTTTAAAATCTTCGAAATCCTTGTAAACCTCTCCCCCCCCCCCCCCCCCCCCAAAAAAAAAAAAAAAATAAATAAATAAATAAAAGATTTGGGATTACCCTATGAAAAGTAATGACTGAATTGTGTTGTATGGTGTTGCATGTGATTATAGCACTTTATTATTGTTATTATTATTTGTATTCATTTGTAGGAGAATAGCAAACATATTCATGATTAGGGTAAAGCTTTCTTTAAAAACAAGGAAAAATATTCAGGGTTTATAAACCGATGCAATGCCATTTTAAGAAAGCTTAGCATATTTCATTAGACACAATATACTCCAAACAGAATGAATACAAAATTATTAAATATCTGATGATATATGACCTCGCCCACGTTATTGTACAGGGAAATTTGTTTCTACAAGGACTCATCACCTAATGTGTTTTTTAAAATTCTGTTTTCACATTCAGAAAATTATTTACTGTTATCATACTTGCCAACATGCTAATTAATATTCCGTAGTATTGTTAGCCCCGCCTTCTTTTTCACACCAGTAACTTTTCAGAGTATTTTTCTTCTTATTTAATCGTAATTGCATTTGGAGGATATTACTCTAAAAATTTACTTTGTGTGGAAAAGAGGGCGGAATTAGTAATACTACGGAACATTAATTAGGATGTTGGCAAGTATGCGTTATACTTGTTCGCGTTTTCCAAAAATGGATTTTTCACATTTTATTTTCTAGCTGAAAAATGTACGTTTCTAATTTAATAAATAAATGATTATCAATTTAACGGTTGTAAAGTTTTTAAATGTAAAAGAGTAGTTTTAAAAAACATATTAGACAATGAGAAATCGTGGAAACAATTTTCCTCAGAGAATATCATGGGTTTTGTCTGTCGGCGAGCTTGTACGCTCTTAATTTTAAGCATGGTTATTTATTATTATTAATCAGTTTCAGCTTTTAGCAATCCACTGCAGGAGGCAGGCCTCTTCTAGGTGATTCCAATCTACCCGGTTTTCTGCAAATTTTCTCCATCCTTCACCGTCAAACTGGACGATATTATCACTTCAGCAACATTGTGGTCTCTTTTTCGGTCTCTTCTGATCTCTTGGTATCTAAAATAGGATTTTTATGGTCAATCTATAATAGTTTCTCCTGGCGAGGCGCCGAATCCAGCTCCATTTTAACTTTTTTTTTTTTTTTTTTTTAAACAAATGGCATCCGTAACTTTGGTTTGCTCTCTAATCCATGTGTTTCACTTTCTGTCTCTTCAGGTGAATCCTAACATGCATCTCTCCATGCTTTCCCGGGTTATTTGACGCTTATATATAGCTTTACATTTTAATGTCCATAAGTTAATACAGGCAAATTACATACATGAAGCCTAAGTTAATACAGTAAAAATACACTAATCAAAAACTTTTCTTTTTTAAACAGATTGGGGAGGGGGGTGCTTTTGAATATAGCACTATTTCTTCCGAATGCTCTCCATGCATGTTTAAGGGCCCTCTTCACTCAGCATTTCCTTTTCTAAAATCCAATGTTATCCTATGTAAAACTTTCTTTGCACTTAAAACAGTGACATATTAATTGATTGAGATGCGGTTTTTTTTATTGGATTACTCTCATTTCGTAAACTGACGCAGCTTTTGTAGATTTTATGAAAAAATAACAGTTGTTTTTTAAGAAAGCTGTTTTATTGCAATATTTGGATTGATGCATTAAATGGCTTATAAAAAACTCTTTCAATTTTTTAAAACAGAATTAAAAAAGCTGCGTCAATCTCAAAGAGTTTAATTCAATGCGGAAAAAAATCCTGTATTTTAATAAAATTTTAAATCAATTAAATTTGCAAAGAAAGTCCAAAAATATTACAAATTTGTGCCGATTTTCCTCTTTGACACACCCTTTATCTGGTTACGCCTCTCGTTCGTGGTTTCGAAGAAAACATGTTTACATTTCTGTGGTGAAGATACGTCTAGGCGTTGTGGTTTTTTATTCAGTTTTTTTTTTTTTTTTTAATATTATTATTATTATTATAGATTTCACCTGTATTACGGATGTGAGTAACATAACAATTTAGAAGACAATCTTCAGAGACTTATTTATAGGACATATATGATCACATTTTATTTTAAATAGTTTTTCATTACGCGTAATACTAATATTATATGAATACGTTGTACATAAATCTGATATTTTACTGATAATGCCACGATTGACAATATACAAAAAAAAAATTTTAACAAGTTATATAAAACTTTTTACTAAATTAAGCAGATTTTCAATAATAAATTTTATTTTAAAGTATATAATCTGGTGTGGCACCCACACGACTTTTTATTACCCTACATTTAAATTTTATAAAGAGAAATTCAGATTGAGGAATAAAATATCAAGTACTGTATAAAATTCTATAGTAAAAAGAATTTAAGCTAGCTTTACGAATAATTTAATTTGACAAATAATTTTCTGTGGGAAGGGCGGAGGGGAGTACCACCCTTCTCAACCCACATTTGAAACTAATATCTACATTTCTATAGAATTCACGACTAATATTAAATTTAAAATTATGTTCAACAATAACTTTCAATCACATTTATTGACAACTTTAATCCGTATCACTCGTTGAAACTTATCAATATTGATCAAACTGTTCAAGTATGAATTTCATATGAACTTTAAAATATAACGCTTGAGTTCCCTGCCGGTATTTAGTTTTTAAAGTTACACTGATAACAGACTCACAAAGAACAACTGTTAAAAACTTTGTTTAATTATTCACGGAATCTCAAAATACGTAGTTATTTAAAATAATCTGGTGTGTCACTCACACGACTTTCTCTTACCCTGAAATTTAATACTATAAATACAGGTTGCAGATTAATAGGTAAGATAACGAGTACTGTTATGTAAACCTATGTTAAACAATTCATATTAAGCTTCTGAAGAGTTTTATATGATAATTAGTTCTGTGTGAGAAGGGCGGTAGCCCCCCTCAACCCCCCGTTTCATTAATGCACCTACATTTATATAGAATTTTATTTGGTTATTAAAAAATAATTTGTTAAAATTATTATTTAAAAAAATTGTCTTTTATGATAAGGCAGACGATTTCCATATTAGAGAAGTAGTATAACACCAAATATCCAAAAAAGTCCATTTTATTCTCAATAAAAAAAAAAAAAAAAAAAAAAAAAGCTTTTTTTTTCGTTAAAAGTAAAAAAATCGATAACTTTGTTTTAAATTATCGCAGATCGATGGTTCAACCATTCGTTTTCAAGGTATTGGCGAGCTCTTTTGAAAGATACCCATCATGAAAATTTACTCCCCTCGAGGGGGGACTTCCCCCCCCCCCAGGGGGGGAGGCGAGGCTCCTACATACACAATTTTTTCCCCAGTTAACTGTCTCTATTACAATATATATATATTTGTTTCATTTGGTTTAGTGCAGTCTATAGACGTTAAACTCTATTTTCCTACAATTTCCCCCATAGACGTAATGTATTAGAATTATCTTGATTGTCCCTGTACACGAACCATTTGCTTGATATTAACGAAAAGCTTAGTGTAGCACCCCTATATGATACACATTTAGAATACCAAGTTTGAACTTTCTGCCATAATTTGTTTTTGAGATATGCTGATGACAGACAGACACACAGACCATTTGCTAGAAACATGATTTTCGTATTCAGGGGACCTCAAAACGTGTAAATATAACAAAATCTCGCGTCGAAAATTTGACCCAAAAACAATACTTTCTCTACCTTATGGGTAAGAGAAAGTAAAAAAAAAAAAAAAAAAACAAGACTTCAAATTAAACTAAATATTTTATTTACTCTTAGGTATGAAGAATTAATTTACATTCCTGAGCAAAATAAGTTGTATTAATATTGAAGTCTAGGAATTGAGTGAAACAAATATTTTTAAGGACATAAGCAAGTTGATTTTATAACTGAAGAAACTAAAACTAATTAAAGTTTGCAAGAAATGGGAGTCAAGTGTTTATGAAATTATTTATAAACGACGAAATCACACTATTATTTTCAAAGATTTTGCGCTCTTATTTTCGCGCCTAACATAAAAGCACAGCTGAAATTTTAAGTATGGTACCTGAACATGAACGCTGTTTCTATGCGTTCTTTTAGGATTACAGTAACTGGATATCAAGCTGTGTATCGATATTAATAAAATCAGACTTTTCTCTGTAAATTTATCAGGGAAAAAAAAAAAAAAAAAAAAAAGCGATATCTTCACTTTCCACACACCATAAAATTCGAAAATTACTTCAGAAAATTTTGTCTGTGTGTGTGTCATCGTGTCTGTATGTCTGTAACGCTATTATTGTCCGGGTATCACGTGAGAATGGCTAGATGGAATTCAACGGCGCTTGGCAGAAATTTAGGTCTTTACGCAACTAAAATCTGCCAACTTTTTCGAAATTCCCTCCCCAGTTATCGCCGGGATGGGGGGAAGTTAAAAACATGTTTGTAAGCATAACACCGCTCCAAATTACTTCACTGTAAAGAAATTGAACATATAAAGAATAGACATGAGTATAAATAAAACGTTATCTGCAATTTAGAAATTTTCGATTATTAACCCTTTCAGCCGCAGTGTTCCCGCTGATGGAACACCTAATTTTAATTCTCAAGTGCAAAAACTCATCCTAAAAATTTTTTAGCAAAAATTTACGTTTATAACATATTAGAAAAGACCTTTTTTTTTAACCTGAAAATTTAAAATTTCTTTTATTTAAATTTTGTTCGTAAATTCCGGTGGCGAGAAATTTCGCAATTTCCGAATTTTTTTTAGAACTCTACAAAAAAATGGAACAAAGATGTTAAAAAAAGCTACGAGACTTCCTTAGAAAATTTCCAAAAACACATTTTTTTTTCCCTAATTTCCGATGTTTTTGTGAGGAGGGGGTTACGAAGGGTCAAAATCGAGACAACCCTTTTAGCGCTAAATTTTTCCTGAGAAATCTATGGAAGCTGCGGTCACGAATTTCGGTGCTCGGATTATATGTATCTATCCGACACCAAAAGTAATGGGATTTATTGGAATAAATAAAACATTGCGATTTAGGAAATTTCGATTTTTAAGGGAAAGGAAGAGGGAAATCAACTTTTGGCGGAAAATTGTTCAAATTCCAGATTTTTAGTAAAATTTTAACAAAAATGGAAAAAAGATGTTGAAAACAGCCATGGGTCTTCTTTAAGACATTTTCAAAACACATTTTTTTTTTTTTTTTTTTTTTTTTTAAGGGGGGGGGGTGGGGGTGGATAGGTATGTGTTACAAAGGGCAAATTCGAGTCACCACTTTTAGCGCTAAATTTGTCCTGCGAAATTTATGAGAGCTGTGGTCAGGGTCAGAAAGTTTGATGCTTGGATTGCTTATATATGTATCCGACCCCTAAAGTAACGGAATTTATCGAAATCTTCCCCCCTTTCACCCTGGGGGGTAGGAAGCAAAAAAAAAAAGTTTGTAAGCATAACTCGGCCCCAAATTACTTCACGCTGAAGAAATTGCACATGAGGAAACAAGATTTGAGTATAAATAAAACATTATGTACGACTTTGTAATTCTTGACAGGAGGGAGGAAAGAAATCGTTTTTTGGGGGAAAATTTCAGAAATTCCGGATTTTTTAGTAGAGCTCTACTGAAATGGTACAAATGTATTGAAAAAAGCTATGTGTCTTATTTAGGATATTTCCAAAAACACATTTTCTTTCTTTGTGTGTGTGTGTGTAAAATTTTCGATTTTTTTTTTTTTTTTTTTTTTTTGGGGGGGGGGGGGGGCGTTACGACGGAGCTTATTCGAGACCCTCCCTTTTAGCGCTAAATTTGTCTTGGGAAATCCACGTGATTAATGGTCGCTAAATTTGGCGCGTAAATTTTTTATATGTATCCGACACTTTTTGTAACGGGATTTTACAAAATTCCTCCTTTACCCTACCACCCGGGGGGGGGGACAAGAAACACGTGTAAAATCTCGTTTTTCCTTTTGAATTTGCTTTAAATTATCTTAGATTGGCGAATTTTGGTGTATGGATGTGGATCAAGTGTACGCATTACTTACTTTGGTGGGATTTCACATAATTTCGAACTTACCCGCTGGGGGAAACGATAAGAAGTAGGTAGGTCGCTGCCGAAGGCAGTGTGGACCCGGACTTCTCACGTTGCAAGCGGGAAAACCTCTACCGAACACATCGGAAATTTTAACGTAGGTTATTAACAATGATATGGGATTTTGACAACTTATTTAAGTATAGTGCCCAGTGAAGTGGGCAAAGCCTGCTAGTTTATAATGAAACTAATTTTAAAGTTATGTAATAACACATACACACATACACAAAAATAAATAAATAAATAATAATAATAATAATAGAGTTTTTCCGCATCTTATTAGATATGTTTATCTAATTTAAAATAAAGGGATGTGTGTTATAGATACAAGAAATCTGTGTTATAGATACAAGACTTCATTCGTCTTTCGAACACTAACTAATTAACGGTTCTACAAATCAATTAAAGCAAGACAAATAAACAAAAAAGTAAATTATGATAGCTTGTTTGAGTTTTATCGCCAAATAGAATGTTGTTTAATATAATACTGTTCCATTTCAAATAATTAGAGCCCATAGATCATATTGATAAAGAATTTTTCTTTATGTCTCTGTAGAAAACTATAAGAGCTAATAAGTCTATGAATGATTGCAAGAAACAAATATTTTTAATGTTATAAGCAAGTTGACTTTATGACCGAGAAGAATGTAACAATATGAATTTTGGAATGATGTGATAATGTGTGATTTCAAGTGGCTGCAACTTGAAAATAAGATGTTGGAATAAGTTGCCCAGTGAACTCATCCAAGATAATTATATGATAAGATCACTGTCCAACTTTGGTTCGAATTGAATCAAAATTTAAAAAGATATGCTTGTAAAAAGTTCATTAATAAAGTTCATCGAGACCCTTATGTTATGTATATTTACATTAAAATACAAACAAATCTGGCTTTAAATACACTTTTCACAAAGTGGGTTTGAAATTTTCAAGTGGCCGCCACTTGAAAACAAAATGTCAGAGCAACTTGGTTACCCTACTCATCCAAGATATTTACAAGATCAGTTAGCAATGCAAATTTGGTTCGATTTGGAGTATTATTTCGGGAGTTATCGTGATGACAAATTTCATTATAAATAGACAGATAAATATATAGATAAACGAAGTGGTTGCAATAGGACGATTTAAAAAAAAATCATCCTAAAAAGTTTTTTTTTCCCTAAAAAAAAACCTGTTTTTTTGCCTACCCTTCGAAAAAAAGCATTTGGATGATATTGTGATCATTGACATACATACACATACATCATCATCATCATCATCATCATGAAAATAGTAAAAATGAACTCATGGGACCTCAAAACATGTAGATACGCCAACATCGCAAAGCCAGAATTTTGTCACGATTACAATGATTTCCTTACGTATGTATTTTCGGAAAGCAAAAAACTGCATGAAAGGTATGTGAATCATTTAATTTCATCATGCTTAATAACTAATTTTTAAAAGGTATATGTGTCTATGAGAGAGGAAATGACAATGCAGTTGTAAACAATGAAGGGAAAAAGTGGAGGATTGAAATTCAAGATATAAAATATACCTTTACATCCACCCTTAGAAAAATACAAATATTTCATTTATTAAATATTGTAAATTTTGCTTATTCCATGTCTATTTTAAAAAATTCAAATTGATTATACAAACATATTAATAAAATATCTGGTGTGAAACAACAACACGACTTCCATTACAAACTATTACACATATTATATGCATTTTTTGGAGATAATGTGATCACAAGATATAAAAGTGACCTAAAGAAGTAGAAACCTAACATTTTTCTGGTAAGATAAACTTTATACACATGTAAAGACATATAAAACGAAGCGTACATAAAGCGAGGTAAAAAATAAGGAAAAATAATATATATATATATATATATATATATGTAGTAGAGTTATTTTTTGAAACAGCAATTTTCGAGATCTACCTAAACTTCTGACCTACCTAAACAGGGTAGCAGTTAATTTTCCTCTAATAATTACGTGATACATAAGAAAGAAATGGATTTATATAACAATTTTCAAGAAAATCGTTAAAGCCGTTTTCGAGATACCAAATTTTACCAAAACTCAATCATTGACAGGAAAACAATAATTACATACAAAAGCATATTTAAAAGTGAGTTAATATGGGGAGTTTGAAAAAAAATCCGTACAGCTGGTTTTAAAGGAACGCACTTCCGAGACCTGAAATTGAGCTATTTATACAGACCGCTTGTCAATTTTTCAGAACTAACCAGCTATATCATTCGAAAGGACATCTAATAGAGTGTTTATGTAACAAATTTGAAGAAAATCGTTAGAGCCGTTTTTGAGATACGGACTTACGGTCCCACTTACGGTTTCTGATGTCCCACTTCCGGTTTTTCAATTTTCTCCAAAATATGGAAAATTCATTTGTACACCAGACTTGTTTCAATTCTAAAGTTTCGTAGTTCTATCTTTATTAGTTTCCGATACATAATAGCCAGAAGATCCTCTCCCCCCCCCCCCCCCACACACACTGACCAATTGCCAAAAACCACTTTTTTGGACTCAGAGGACCTTAAAACGTGTAAATCAGGTGAAATCTCGATATCGAATTTTCAGACCGAATACAAATACTTCCATTACATACTGTAGTAGGGTAATGGAAGTATTTTTTTTTTTTTTTTTCTTTTTTTTTTATAAATTTAAAGAATAAAGATAACTTTTAATTTACTACTCGCAAATAATTAATAGTGAATAAAAGTGGACGAAATGGTATTTTATCTGGGATGGTTTTAACCAGGTTTTTTCGATTATGGAAAAAAACCGAACAACCCTGTATCAACATAACTTAAATAACTTCAGGAAATTCAAATTTGGTATTTTGAAATTGATATGTGGCTGCTACTTGTAAAGTTGATCAAGACTGGCAAGTTTCAAGACACATTAATAAGAGTCTTGTATTTGATTTATTTTTACTTCCATTACCCGACTACCATAGGTAATGGAAGTATTGTATTTGGTCCAAAAATTCGATATCGAGATTTCACCTAATTTACATGTTTTAAGGTCTCCTGAGTTCAAAAAAGTGGTTTTTAGCAATTGGTCTCTGTGTGTATGTATGTATGTGGAAAATATTCTAGCTATTATATGTCGGAAACTAATAAAGACAGAACTACGAAACTTTAGAATTGAAACTGTTCTGGTGTACAGATAAACTTTTCAAATTTTGGTGAAAATTGGAAAACCAGAAGTGGGACATCTGAAACCGGAAGTGAGGCCATAAGTCCATATCTCAAAAACGGCTCTAACGATTTTCTTTAAAATTGCTGTATAAACACTCTATTATATATCCTTTCCAAGGATATAGTTGGTTAGTTCAGGAAAATTGATAGGCGCCCTGTACAAATAGCTAAATTTCAGGTCCTGCAAATGCTTTCCTGTCAAAACGGCTGTATGTTTTTTTTTTTTTTTTTTTTTTTCAAACTTGCCATATTGACCCTCTTTTAAATATCCTTTTACATATAATTGTTGTTTTCTGGCCAACAATTAATTTTGTCAAGCTTTGGTAAAAATCGGTATCTCAAAAACGGCTCTAACGATTTTCTTGAAAATTGTCACATAAACCCATTTTAGATATCCTTTCTCATGCTTTACTTGGTTATCACAGGAAAATTAATAGTCATCCTGATCAGACAGATCAGTTTTACATCTCGAAACTTGGTGTTTCAAATAAATAAATAAACTCTGCCAATTTTCTTCCCCTTTCTTAAAAAAAAAATCGCTGTGCAAACTCTGTTTTATGTTTTTACACGTGTATTAACTTTCCCTTACCGGAAAATTTTTAGGTGTCTATTTCATTAGGACAATTCCATGTCTTCTGTTAACATTATCTTCAAAAATTGCATATAATACGTGTAATAGTGGGTAATGGAAGTCGTGTGGTTGTTTCCCACCAGATTTTTAAATAAATGTAGGCACTATAATTCAACACTATTTATATATTATACTACTTATAAAAAATTTGACTTGTATAAAGAAACACGTATAAATAACAACACAAGTACACTTTCTTTAGAAAACAGAGCTGGAGGACTTGTGCGACCGCACCTGTCCGTGATCTTCGAAATACGATCCCGAAGGTCACGACCTTGTTGCAAATTGAATTGTCTTTGCATCCTCTCAGGCGGCGCTACTAGTCGTCATTTTTCGACGCGCCGATGTATGATTACTGACTAGTTAAGAATGTGATCTGAAAGGATTCGGTCATGCTTGACCGTTTAAAATATAGCGCTTAAGAAATGTTCATTCGTGTTTAATTGTAAATCCGTGTAAAATGTGTTGTGATCTGTGACATGAAAATAAAGAATAAAATGAAAAACAGAAGATTACCTTCATTATTAAGTTTGAAATGGATTTTTGTGACTTGTGTTTAAAGCAATATGAAACATTTTGGTGACCCAAGGATGTGATTATTTGCATTTTTTTTGACGACATGCATTTTTTTGGATAATTAATGGAGTAAAATAAAGAATCATCAAGGCAGCATGCATCGGATATGGGAGGTAGGCTTTTTCCCTTATTATTTCATTATTTTGGTTCGAGTTTGGGGGTTAAAAGTTATGGTTTCGTTTTAAAAGAAAAGTGTAGTTTTTGTTCTGAAAATGGTTGCAGTCTGTGAGGACATCGAATTCATTTGGTTTATATATAATATTATTTATAATTTATAAATTTTGCTGATATATGAAATAAATGGTTTCAAAATTTGAATAATTAAAAAATAGTTTGGGTTTTTGAATATAAATGGTTTCATTCAACATTTAAGTAATTGAAAAATTACTTTCGTTTCATAAAATGTTGTTTAAATGGTGTTTCTTTTTGTTTCTTTGAAAAAGAAATTGTTTTTTTTATGGAATATTATTTAATTATTTTTGTTTCTTGCAATGCTATTAAAATTGAGTTACTTCTGGTTTAATACAAAATTATTTATTTAGTTTTTGTTTCATTAAATGCCATTTTAAATTGATTTACTTCTGTTTTAACGATATTTATTTTTTTTGTTCTTAAATGATATTTAAAGATGATGTTTACATTTTTTGATATATAGATAATACATGTTTATTTTTATTTAATAAATATATGGATAGGGGTTATTATTAAGCAATTAGAAGGTTTCATAATTTTTATTTTTGTTCTCTTGTTATGATATTGGGTTTAAAATGGATCTAGAAAGATTGAGGGAAAAAAGAAGAGGTTTAAGAACCTCATTTACGAAATATTTGGGGAAAATAGAAACAATCCTGGACTCCGAAATTACGAAGGAGTACACGAAATTAATGAAAATTGAGGAGCTTCTTAGATTAAAGGCTCAGCTCCTGGACAAACATACAGAACTCGTAAACATCGATTATGAAATACAAACAAAAATTAAAGTTAAGGATATAGCTGAAGATGTGGCAGGCTGTGAGGAATACAGGGAAAAAGGGATCGATGTAAAAACAAAATTAGAAAGGCTAGTGGATAATTTAAATTACAGGCCGTTGCCTGGTGTTATTCAGATCGCTAGATCAAGTGATCAAACAGGGATTGGTTCAGAGAACCTAACAGTTAGAACTGAAACCAGAAGTACAGTTAAACTTCCGAAATTACAAGTTGTACATTTTCTTGGTGACTGTAGTTCATGGTTGGACTTCTGGAACTCTTACGAGGTAGCGATACATAATAATAATTCTTTAAGCAAAATTGAGAAATTTACGTATTTGAAATCTTTCTTAGGAGGTATCGCCTTGAGCGCTGTATCTGGGTTTTCATTGACAGAATCGAATTACGATGCATCAATACAATTACTTAAGGAACGTTTTGGACGAAGTGACGTAATTATATCGTCCCACATGCATAAGTTACTATTAATAGAGCCGGTGAAATCATGCGCGAATGTTACTGAATTAAGGAGAATGTACGACGCGATTGAGGTACAAATTCGTTCGTTACAATCATTAAATGTAGCAACAGGCACTTACAGTAATCTGTTATGCCCTGTAATATTACAAAAACTACCGGAAGAATTAAATTTAAGTTATAATAGACAGCGTAATTCAGATGAATTGTTTGATATTTCTAAATTAGTTGATTTTATACGTAAAGAATTAGAAATACGAGAAGCATCGATAATTTTAGCGAATCCCAGAAATAATAGCGCAAATGAAAATAATTTTCGGAACAAAATGACAGGCCACAATAAACCTTACTTAAATTCTAAAAGGAGCGAATATCATCCCCCTAAATCATCAGCTTCCGTTTTAGCGACTCAGGCGGAAAGAAATTTATCTGGTTATCATAATAGGCATTCTTATGATAATAATAGGCTAAAATTTAATAACAAAAGAAATACGAGTTCATTTTCTCAAAATACAGGAGTTCAGGTCTGTTTGTTTTGTTCCTCGGCGCATATGAATCATGATTGTTCTTTAAATGTTTATAAGAAAAGGGCTCTAATGGCCAAGGGATTATGTTTTATATGTTTTTCAAATCATTTGAGTAAATTTTGTTCTCGTAAGGATCAGAAGTGCAAGTATTGCGCGTCTCCCTGGCATAACTCATTAATATGTAATACAGAAAGAAATGAATCCCGCTCAGTTGAGGATAAAAAACAAATACAGTCAGAAAGTTCTTTAAATTTAGTTTGTAATAAGAATAAAGAGCTTGAGGACACGCCGAATGATTCGGTGTTGTTGCAGACTGTAACGGCAAGTGTATTTAATATTCGGGCCAAATGCCATTTATTGAGGTGTCTTATTGACAATGGAAGTTCTAGGACATTTGTATTGCGCGAAGTGTGCAATTTATTGGGATTAAAACCAATCGGGAAGGAAACCCTTTTAATTTATACTTTTGGCAATGAAAATACTGAAAGGAAAACTTATGATATTGTAGAAATAGTATTACATAATGTAAGAGAAACTAATAAGAAAATTAAATTAAGGGCTGTGGTTATTGATTCAATTACATTTGGGGAAATTAAAATTCCTTCACAATGGGTGCGTAATATCGCACTAAAAAAGGGCATTGAATTGGCAGATAAGGGTAATTTAAGTAAAATTCATGTACTTATTGGATGATTGGATCGGATTACATTGGGGAAATTCTCGGAAAAAGGAACGTGAGAATTTCTAAACGATTAATGGCAACAGATACCTTATTTGGATTTGTGATACAAGGAAGGGAAAGGGACCCTAAAGCATTTAAGAATTGTCAGAAAGTGCGCGTTAATCATTTACATGTTGTTAAGGAGGAATTGGACCATCAAAGGGTTAAAAATTTATGGGAATTAGAGGCAATTGGAATTAATCCGGACAAAGAACATTCTAAATCAGATGATGAAATTTTAGAGTTATTTAGGCAAACCACTACTTATAGGAATAAAAGATATGAAACGCGATTGTTGTGGAAAAATAATGTTAAGGAATTGGACAGTAATTATAAGATAGCAAGACGACGCTTGTCTCATTTGAACACTGTTTTTGGTAGGAATCCGGACTTATATTTTAAATATAAGGAAATTATTGAGGAACATTTTAAGGAGGGCATCATAGAGGAAGTAGCGTCGGATTTAAATGACAATACGGGTACAGACTATTACATGCCGCATCATGCAGTAGTACGCGAGCAAAAGAAAAGTTCTAAGGTTAGGATAGTTTTTGACGGTTCATGTAAGGGCAGGGATGAATTATCTCTTAACGATTGTTTAGAGAGCGGTCCTAATTTAAATCCAGATTTACTCAGGATAATTTTGAGGTTTAGATTACACCCTGTAGTGTTTTGCGCAGACATTCAACGAGCTTTTCTAGAAGTAGGAATCGCGGATGAGGATAGGAATTTTTTAAAATTTTTATGGAATGATGGGGAGGGGCCCGATCTCCATTCCGATGCTGCTAAACGAATTAGGACATTACAATTCTGCAGAGTTCCCTTTGGGGTGAAATGTTCCCCTTTTCTATTATCGGCAACAATCAGGCTTCATTTGAAAAAATTTGAGAATGACTACCCGGAAGCAACAGAAATATTAAGATTTCTATACGTCGATGATCTCATCTCTGGCACTGAGAATATAACCAAGGCCTTACAATTGTCTAAAGAAATGATGTATATTTTAAATGAAGCTAGCATGAATCTCAGGGCTTGGATTTCCAATTCTTCTAAACTTAATCAGTTGTGAAAAACAGACAATTTCGAATGTCGAGAAGATCCGGAGGAATCCAATGTTGAACTAAAAATATTAGGGATTATTTGGGACAATACGACCGACGTATTACGGATTGACACTTCACAATTTAACAAATTACCGGAGGACAGAATTATAACAAAGCGATATATTTTGGCTGTTTGCGGAATGTTATTTGATCCATTGGGGATCATGAATCCATTTTTGATTCGCATAAAAATTATATTACAATCAGTATGGGAAAATGGTAAACAGTGGGACGAACCTGTTCCACATGAAATTGAAATGTTGTTTTTAGAATGGCTAAATGAAGCTAAAGATTTGAAGTTCACTGGAATTCCTAGGCTGTATTTTAATGAACTCTGCTGGAACTCAGTAGAGGTACACATATTTTCCGATGCTAGCCCAAAATGTTATGGTTCAGTGGCTTATTTTCGATTTACGAATTCTGAAGAATGCAAAACAAGTTTTATAATTTCTAAGTCTCGACTAGCCCCTTTGAAGAAGATTACATTACCGAGACTTGAATTACTTGGCACTTTAGTCTCAGCAAGATTGGGATCATATCTCAAATCTGTTTTTCCTATGCTGGATCCCAGAAATATTTTTTATTGGACTGATTCTCAGATTTGCCTTCATTGGATAAAAGGTTCAGTTAACGATTATAAGCAATTTGTGAAAAACCGAGTGATTGAAATCAAGGAAAAAACTGATCCTGAAAACTGGCACTTTTGCAAAGGCAAGGTCAATCCGGCGGATAAATTGACAAGAGGTGTAAAAGCAAATTCCTTAATGAATGACAAAGTATGGAGTCAAGGACCAGCTTGGTTGTCAGAATTAAGTATACCGTATGACTCTCTAATGGAATTTTCCTGTGACATGGACAGTGTGGTTGAAGAAAGACATGGAGTTACAACACTTCAGGTTAACGTAGAAGTTCCAATGCCATTATTAAATCTGGAGAATTACAGTACTTTGAATAGAGTTTTGAGAACAACCGCCTATGTTTTTAGATTTCTAAATAATATCAAATCTAGGTCTGAAAAACGTTCAGGAGCGCTGACAGCAAATGAAATATCTGCAGCAGAAAATTATTGGCTTCTATTTGTGCAGCAAAGTGAATTTAACAAAGAACATACTACATTAAAGGCAAAAAATTCAGTTTCTCCTGATTCTAAGTTATATAATTTGAATCCCATTTTGACAACAGACGGTCTAATAGTATTAAAGGGAAGAATTCAAGGCTCTAATTTTTCTGATGAATCTAAGCATCCAATTATTTTGCCGAACAAGGCTCGATTTACTAATCTTTTGATCATGAAGGAACACGAAAATTTAGGTCATTCTGGTATATCTGACACACTCACTCAAATAAGAGAACGTTTCTGGATCATTAAGGGCAGGCAAGCTGTGAAATCCTGCTTGAACAAATGTTTTCTATGCAGACGGTTTAAGGCCAAACAAGGACAGCAAGTAACAGCTCCGCTTCCCATATCAAGAACTAGTGAGGCTCAACCTTTTGAAGTCGTCGGAATCGATTTTGCTGGACCCTTATTCACAAGAGACAACAACAAATCTTACATTGCATTATTCACGTGTGCAGTCACTCGAGCAGTGCACTTGGAAATAGTCTCCAGTCTCAGTTCTGAACATTTTCTACTTGCATTCAGACGTTTCATCTCCAGAAGAGGTGTGTGCAAGGTTGTGAATTCCGATAACGCTCTGACTTTTAAAAGTAGTGAAAAGGAACTAAAGAAACTTTATACGAACATTAAGAACTTTGAAATACAGAACTATTTTGGTAATAAGGGTATCAAATGGAATTATATAGTAGAAAGAGCCTCATGGTGGGGGGGGTTATTGGAAGCGAATGGTTCGTATGACAAAGGTCATTTTGAGGAAAATTCTTGGTAGGGCATTGGTTACATTTGAAGAACTGCAAACTATACTTGCAGAAATTGAATCTATTATTAACTCTCGACCTTTAACTTATGTATACAATGACCCTGTAGAGCCATTCCCTCTCACCCCAGCCCATTTCTTAATAGGAAAAAGGTCAACTGCATTGCCACCACAAAGTGGCCGTTTGGTGATTGCAAGTCAATCTAGTTCTCAAAAACTTTTAATTAAACGATACTTGTATCGTGAGAGACTTCTTAACGAATTCTGGAAGCGCTGGAAATTTGAATATATTTTGCAGTTGAGAAATGCTAATGTTGTAAAACCTGTTAATCCAATTTCTAATTTTAATATAGGTGATATAGTCCTAATAGGTGATGACAAGGCCCCAAGACAAATTTGGAGGTTAGGAAAGGTAATTGAGACACATGTAGGACGTGACAATAAGGTAAGAGCTGTAACCTTAAAAACTTCATCAGGAATGTTAAAGAGACCCATTCAACTTCTTTGTAACTTGGAAGTCCAAAGGGACTTACCTTAATTAAACCAACTGTTCACCTGTAAGGTAATATTAATATTGTTTTCATTTTTCAATTGTATCCAGGTAACATTGATTTTTGTATTTGATATAATTTCTATTTTCAGTATTATGTGGTTGTGAAATTTATTATTTATGTACTGTGATTTTTTTATTGGTTGAAATTCTTGAATTGTATTTGATTTGGATTTGTCAAAATTTGTATTGAACTTAACTTACCTTTCGGGGCGGGAGGATGTTGCAAATTGAATTGTCTTTGCATCCTCTCAGGCGGCGCTACTAGTCGTCATTTTTCGACGCGCCGATGTATGATTACTGACTAGTTAAGAATGTGATCTGAAAGGATTCGGTCATGCTTGACCGTTTAAAATATAGCGCTTAAGAAATGTTCATTCGTGTTTAATTGTAAATCCGTGTAAAATGTGTTGTGATCTGTGACATGAAAATAAAGAATAAAATGAAAAACAGAAGATTACCTTCATTATTAAGTTTGAAATGGATTTTTGTGACTTGTGTTTAAAGCAATATGAAACAGACCTGTCGCACACCTCGTCCAGCTCTGCGTTCAGTAGTCTGAGCTCCAGAGTGCAGATAACCCATCTCTATATATCAGTAATGTTATAATAATATATATATCTTTGTTATTTTTTAGTTAAATTAATTATATCAAACCGCAAGTTTAATCATAAAAATATTTTCTTTTGTTAAATTTCATTGTTACAGAATTCGCCGATATAACTACTGAAAGCCTAAAACGGGCTGAATATAGAATAAAATACTTCGTCGGGTCGGGCTACGTTATTAAAATACATATAAATAGACTAGCAGGCTACGCCCGCTTCGCTGGTCACTATTTTTAAATGAATCATTATAATTAATGAATTCTCAAAATTGCATTAATTTTTATCATGTGGGGAAAAAAAAAAAAAAAAAAACTCTGATCGGGAAAAATGTCGCACCGGGTCCCCACTGCCTTCGGCAGCGTAGGCGATTGCATATATATGAGCGCCCTAATAATTTTACAAATTCGAAAATATCCGCAATCGATTTGAAAGTATCAAAAACCTCTATGCACCAGTTTTGAACGATCTATCTCCATTTTTATTTTTTTGCCCCTCCGCTTCCTCCTCCCTTCCCGCCCATCCGAATAATTTTAAAAATTCAAAAATATCCGCAATCGATTTGTAGGTATCGAAAACCGCGATGTACCAATTTTGAATGATCTTGATTGATATATATTTTTTTTTGCCCCTCTGCCCCCCACCCTTCCCGGCCCTTCTAATAACTTTCGAAAATATCCCCATTCGATTTGCAGGCCTCTAAAACCTGTCTGTACCAATTTTGAATGGCCTAACTGTATTTCTATTTGTTTTTGCCCCATAGCCCCCCCCCTTACCACCCCACCCCTACCCGCCAGTTCTAATAATTTTACAAATTCAAAAATATCCGCAATCGATTTGTAAGTATCGAAAACCTCTACGTACCAATTTTGAACGACCTGACACTATTTTTATTTTTTTGCACCCCCCTCCCCTCCCCCCTTCTTGCCCCTCCTAATAACTTTACACAATCGAAATTATCCCCATTCGACTTGCAGGCCTCTTAAACCTATCTGTACCAATTTTGAACGGCCTAACTGTATTTCTATTTGTTTTTGCCCCATAGCCCCCCCTTACCACCCCACCCCTACCCGCCCCTCCTAATAATTTTACAAATTCAAAAATATCCGCAATCGATTTGTAAGTATCGAAAACCTCTACGTACCAATTTTGAACGATCTGACACTATTTTTATTTTTTTGCCCCCCCCCGCCTCCCCTCCCCCCCTCCTTGCCCCTCCTAATATCTTTACACAATCGAAAATATCCCCATTCGACTTGCAGGCCTCTTAAACCTATCTGTACCAATTTTGAACGGCCTAGCTGTATTTCTATTTGTTTTTGCCCCATAGCCCCCCTTACCGCCCCACCCCCTACCCGCCCCTCCTAATAATTTTACAAATTCAAAAATATCCGCAATCGATTTGTAAGTATCGAAAACCTCTACGTACCAATTTTGAACGACCTGACACTATTTTTATTTTTTTGCCCCCCCCCCCGCCTCCCCTTCCCCCTTCTTGCCCCTCCTAATATCTTTACACAATCGAAAATATCCCCATTCGACTTGCAGGCCTCTTAAACCTATCTGTACCAATTTTGAACGGCCTAACTGTATTTCTATTTGTTTTTGCTCCATAGCCCCCTACCCGCCCTCCTAATAATTTTACAAATTCAAAAATATCCGCAATCGATTTGTAAGTATCGAAAACCTCTACGTACCAATTTTGAACGACCTGACACAATTTTTATTTTTTTACCCCCCCCCCCTCCCCTCCCCGCTTCTTGCCCCTCCTAATAACTTTACACAATCGAAAATATCCCAATTCGACTTGCAGGCCTTTAAAACCTATTTGTACCAATTTTGAACGGCCTAACTGTACTTCTATTTGTTTTTGCTCCATAGCCCCCCCCCCCCCCTTGCTGCCCCACCTGGGGGCTGAATTTCTAAAATTCCAGAAATTGGTTTTTAGATAGTTGCATTAGCTATATTTTAGACCAAAAATTTCACGTATATCTATTTTTTTTTTCTTTGAGATATATAGGATTATAATCACGTTTTACGCATGTGAAATCACGTTTTGCCCCCCCCCTGCCCCCTTGGGGACCGAATTTGAAAAATTCCAGAAATCGATTTTTAGACATTTGTATTAGCTATATTTAAAAGCAAAAATTTCAGGGATATCTGTTTTTTTGCTTGAGATATGAAGGATTTTGTGAAATTACGTTTTGCCCCCCCCCCCCTCCCCCCATATCAGAAAAGTAGTATAACAGTAAATATCCAAAAAAAAAAGTCTATTTTATTCTCAAAAAAATAATAATAATAATAATAATAATAATAATTACGATTTTTTTTTCAAAGTTTTTTTTTTATTAAAAGTAAAAAAAAAATATATCAATAACTTTGTTTCACATTATCACAGATCTATAGTTCAACCATTCGTTTTAAAGGTATTGACGAGACCTTCCGAAAGATACCCATCTTGAAAATTTACTCCGCCCGGGGGAGGGCGACGCCCCCACAAACACAATTTTTTTCCCCTAGTTAACAACTACTTTTATCAATAATTCATATTAGTTTTACAATCAAAAGTTAAAAATAACTCTCATTATGTACATTTATACGAAATTTTGTCCTATACTGCCATGTTAAAAATTTAGAAAAAATGCTATCACAGCGCCTATTGGGCGCTGTGATATTAGGTAATGTGTAATTGTAGCAACAAATTTTCCCATAGAATAACATGGGCGAAGGCTGCCGGCGAGATTAGTTATTGTCCCCTCTTAAGAGCGGACAATACCTAATCTCGCCGGCAGCCTTCGCCCATGTTATTCTATGGGAAAATTTGTTTACATAATTACTCCTTACCTAATGAATATTTTTCAATTCTGTTTTCACATTTAGAAAATTCATAAGCTTAGTACTTGTACTTTATATAATATACTTTGTATAAGTACTTTAGTACTTGTTTTCCAAAAATTGATTTTTTAAATTTTTAGTATTTCATTTTGCGATTAGAAAATGAGAAAAATGCATTTTGTGAAAAATCGCATTTTTGAACTCAAAATTAAAATGTAAAAATTTAAAAAAATGAATTTTTCAAAAATGAGTACTCATTTAACAGTTATGAATTTTCTGACTGCGAAAACAGAATTTAAAAATATTCATTAGGTAATGTGTAATTGTTGCAACAAATTTTCCCATAGAATAACATGGGCGAAGGTTGCCGGCGAGATTAGGCAATCAGCCTAAACGACACCTTCTGCTTTATTTTAGTTTTCTGTAATTTAAAAAGTATCTAGTAAATGGCAGCACTAAAATTTCATAAACTTTAAAATTATTTTCTCATTTGAAAACTCACTAGTAGATGGCAGCACCAAATATTCTTGTACTACATGGGATGCGAAATGAGATTGAATGTGCTTATTTTTATTTTTATTATTACTTCTTCTTTTTTTTTCTGATATTATTTTCTCTCTGTTATAAATCACCTAACAGATGGCAGCACCAAAATTTCTCAAACATAAAATTTCTCTAGTGAAGTTTTTACTAGAGAAAATATTCTCTTTTGTTTTTTTAAACATTTCATTAACCCCGAAAGCAAAGCTCCAAATCGTCGCTAGTTATGTGAGCAAGTGCTTTACAAATTCCACAGACTGATCTGTAATGTGCACAAAAAAGAAGATTTACATATTAAAAGTTTGCAAATTAATATTTAGGGGGAAAAAAAAATCACCCTGAGTGGGAATTAAAATAGATAAGTATACATTTTATATATTTAAACTGTTTGATACTAGAATAATGATTTCAAACTGAAATATTAAACATTTTACAAAAATAATTTTGGAAAGCAAGAATCAAATTAACGGTTGTGAACTTCCTAAACGTGAAAACGGGGGGGGGGGGGGGGGGGGGGAGGGGGAAAGCATTAGGTAATGAGTTATTTTCAAAATAAAGTAAAATAAAACAAAGAAGAAGTTTTATTTTAATATTTATATAATACACACTTACACATATGTATAAATAAAATAAAGATCATAATCAGGAATTAAAATTATTCGAAGTAAAATTAGGCTATTCTGGTAACTGAAAATACCACAAGAATTCGTACTTTGAAAGTTTTATTTTAAAAAACAAACAAACAATGTTTTTAAGGAGCTATAAATCTATGTGGCACACTGTATATATTTTTACTTTCTTCTATATTTGTCGAAAAAAGCATTAGATTCGCAAAAAATTTTGACTTCTGTTTTCCGGTGGATTCAAACGTTTTGAAAAGTGGTGAACTCGATTTTATAATTTGTTAAGTTAAATGGGGTGGATTGTTCACGTCGGACTAGAGCAAAGCAATGGACAATGATAATTTTTGGAAAATGTGTATAATGTTTGTCTGTCTGTATGTTACTCAGTTTTTGTGCAGACAGAACTTAATACGAATCAACATGTAGTTACATTTCAACATATATTAGTGTTTATCAGTTTTTGATGCAAATCAACCAACAGCTGGCGCTGCTCTGCTTGTGTTTCTCTCATTTACAGGATTTCTATATCTCAGCTTCTATTGTATATAACTGCTCAAAAATTTATATGTGAGAGGACCAATTTGATAAACTATGACAATTTAATTCGGATGCTTATCGGTCGACAGGGGCTGTTGGTACGCTGAAAGTTTTCACATGTATAGGAAGGCTATATCTCAATTTCGATAACGTATGAATGCGTCAAACTTGGCATGTGATATGACCATCAGGAAAAAGAATTCTGATTAAATTTGGGTGTATGTAGGGTGACTAAGGGCAATGCTATTGCTTCGATTTTTGACATGGCTACACCTCAGCATTTCTTGGTTAGGATTAAATATTTAATCATGATAAACGATAGGTGGCGCTGTCATATGAACTGGAATGATATAAAAGAATGTTTTTCTGCTGCTGCAATCAAGGCCGTAGTCAAGGAGGCATTGGGGAGCGGGAATCACCTCTCTCCCTGAAAGTTTGCAGATTTGTCGAAAATTTTTGAGTTGCATATTATTTTTAACACTTAACGTTATGTACTAAAGCTTGAAAATCCTCCGAAAATTTTTTTCTGCTTAGCTACAAAAAGTAGTTCCTCGTTTTAATCGATGTAAAATTGTTCATTTTAGTTGCCAAAGGATGAAAAAAGAGAGAGAGAGAGAGAGAGAGAAAATTATTCGATACAGGCTAAAAAATTAAAGAAATTCAAATTTACAGGTTGAAAAAGATAGGTTAACTGCAATTAACACAGGTGGATCGAATTTACGGACATTGAAGCAGTGGCGGATCCAGAGCTTAACTTTTTTTTTTTTCGGGGGGGGGGGGGGCTAAGATTTTACAAAATGTTATTCCAGATCAATGAAAAATTTACAATTATAATATTCAATTGTAAATATCAGTACTTTTGTTTGCGGGGGGGGGGGGGGGGGCAGCCCCCTAGCCCCCTCCCCTTCCTTAGATCCACCACTTCAAGGCCAAATTTTGAAATTTTTTAATATATATGTATATATATTCTAATTGAATAAAAGTATAATTTTTTATGATTTTATTTTCCCCTGATTGAGTGCTACCTTTTGCCTTAAGTAGAGACTTTCATGTAGTCGTTAGATTGTATTACATTATCGTTATTTGAGTACAAAACATTGTTATTATTACCCGATCAGAAATGATTTTTTTTTTTTTTTTTTTAATTTCTCTTCTTAAGACTAAAAGTTACTGTTAGTGATTCATTAATTATAGTGATTCATTTGAAGGGAACATGATACTTTGGTCCCGCCGTTTTGGTCCCGCCACTTTGGTCCCGCCACTTTGGTCCCGTGGAAATTTTGGTCCCGCCGTTTTGGTCCCGCCGCTTTGGTCCCGCCACTTTGGTCCCGATATCAGGAATAATCAAAGTATTACAGAAAAAAAGCGAAATTCTTCTTCATATTTCGAATTTTTGTCATTTGAGTTGAAAACATGGGGGTAGGAAAATTATTATTATTATTATTATTATTATTTTGCCAGTAACATTATTATTATTATTTTGAAAGTTCCAGCATACTTGCCAACATCCTACTTCCGCCCTTTTTCTCACACCAATAATTTTTTAGAGTAATATTCTCCAAATTCAATTGCGATTGTATAAGAGGTAAAACACTCTAAAAATATACCGGTGTGAAAAAGAAGGCGGAGCTAACAATACTATGGAATATTAATGAGTATGTTGGCAAGTATGTTCCAGTAACAAATAAATCTGAAAAAACGTCTAAAATTTTGAGATTTAGATTTTTTCTTTGTACGATAGAGGAAAAAGGACAGCAAATACTCGTACATGAGGGAACTTCGGGCAAAAGAGAGCTTAGACGAATATTTTCAATTGGAGAGTTGAATATCTACAATCTTTATTGAAAATGATGTAACTATAGGACACGTGGAACAGAAAATTTATTATTTCGGATCGAATTTTGAATGATAAAGGTATTAGTTATCAGCGCAGATCTAAGCATTGTTAATTTATCTAAGTCTGAAAAATTTTAGTTTAAATAAAATACAAGATTTTTATCATAAAACACTGTAATGCGGCTCTTAATTATCACATTTATATTTAGAGTGATCGAATACAAAATTTGTAGGAAATCAATGCTTTATCGAAGCATCTCCTAAATGTTAGAGTTTAATAATAAAAGAAGATGCCAGGAACCTAAATAATGATCTCAGGAATAATTTGCACATATCTGCTAAACTTAAGTCATTTTCTTCTCTGTCAATCCGGATATATTTGTCAAACACAGGAAATAGTTACATATCACATAGAATTGGAAACGCATTTTTATTCCATTATAACCCCTTACAATATAGTTTAAGAAAATGTCCATTAAAAGCCCCTCCCACCCCCTTTTTTTTTTTTCAAATGCGCCGAAACAAAACAGTGAAATGCCTTTTTATTGTCTGTGGGAGAAACAGGTGTGAAACGAATCTCAAGGTGCTACAGAGATTTCAATGCAAGCATTGTTTTTAGTCATAGAGACATATCAGACAGATTTATTTATTTATTTATCTTTTTAAACATAATATTAAACTAAAAAGATTTTTAAAAAAATGTACATCAACATTTTCTGAACATTTATGCTTGCAATGCGCACAGTTAATTAAATATTGGACTACTTACACTTTTTCATTTTTAAAATAAAACCATTGTAATTGAAAGAAAAGTAATTTATACACATATATACACGGTTAACGTAATTAAGTATCATGGACAAACAAACATGCATTTTATTATTATTATTATCAATCTAACACAGATTTTGAAATAAATTCCTCTTAGATTAATGATAAAAATTAAATCACAATCAAATCGAATGAAACGTCTCTCTCTCTCTCTCTCTCTCTCTCTCTCACACACACACACATATATATATATTTATATATATTTATGAATAAATTCATGTATAAATTCAAGAACTTCATAAATGATTCCAAGCTTATGCTTATGAAGAAGAGTCTATGATCAGAGCAGGTCAATAATTAGTTCTTTGAAAGAAACAGCATTCTGCCACTAAAAGCAAATTATATTTAATATCGTAAGGTTTTCTTTCTTTCTTTTTCCCTCTTTTTAAACAAAATTTTTCTGTATTTTATTATTTTTAAAATAATTCAAACTTTATCTACTGTTGTTATTGTTAACAATACTTTTAAAATCACAAAATGTTGTCACTGATAGTAAATTGAAAATCAAATTACAATTGAAGTAAGTTAAATCGAAATCAAATGAAAAAAATATCAATTAAAAAAAGTGCAATTGCATAAAATGAATAAATAAAATGTTCGTAAAAAAATTAGTACAAAATTCTCCGAATCTCAATAGCTAGGCAGCAATCGTAATGTCGAAAATTTATATATTTGTCTGTAAGATATTCCTTAATTAAATATATTCTAAGAGTACTTCAATTTTCCCGTATCAATAAATATGTTATCATATTAAAAAACTGATATATATTTAAAAAATTGCAAATAATTGGCGGGACCAAAATGTCTCGGGACCAAAATATAGCCAGGGACCAAAATTTCCTCGGGACCAAAACGGCAGGACCAAAATGGCGGGACCAAAGTGTCCTGCTTCGTCATTTGAAAATACTGACCCGCTAGTTGTTATTTTTATTATTTGACTTGTTAAATTAATATTACTATTGTGAATATTATTATTATCAGCATACTGATAATATACATCACTATAAATTAATCTCTGTCTGTAAGCCTTATTAAAAATATTTATGATAACAATATGAAATATATTTTCAAATAAAAAAAGTGCTTTTTTTTTTTTTTTTTTTTTTTCTTTTACTGGTATTTAGTTAACAAATGTACTTAAACTCTCATAAAAATTAATGAATGAAATATCATTCTTTAAATATTTAATTACAAATTATTATTAAATGTAGAAGAATTTAAATATTAGTTCTATCTTAAAAAAAAAAAAAATGCGTGTACCGTTTAAGGCTCCCTATAATAGAGCGGCCAGATCGACCAAACCCCCTGTGAACCTATAGGGGGTTCAGTCCTGCTTCTCACCAAGCTCTCTTTCACCACTATTCTATAAAAATAAATTTCTTCTTAAATGTGTAGGCTTATCTAATAGCAAAACTTTCGGTATAAAATTACTGGTATGCAAATTTTAAACTGTGGGAACCTTGATGATTCATTATTATTCGTTGCATATTACATATTTTTAAATTTCGTTTTCTTATTCAGAAAATTCATGACCGCATAGCTGCCAACATTTACGCTTTTTAACCTGCTTGGATCTTACAAAAGATGAGGTTTTAAAGGACACACTACTTTTTTTTTTTTTTTTTTGGAAGTTTTTGGCTTCATGAAGATGGTCTAGCCTATGCTGGACCATCTGGGATTAGAAACAACAACATTTCGCTAACAACGCGCTTGTCCATAATGCATTCTCAAGATCTCCATAGGATGTCTTTTCATTCATAGGACATCTTGAGGGTGTCATTTGGAGACAATGTGTTGTTAGGGTTCATGGTTACAGAAAAGTTTTAAAAGAAATATTTGTAGCCAATAACTGCAAGAATGAAAAAAAAAAAAAAAAAAAAAAAAAAAAATCTTTTTAGAATGTAGAGATGACCACACAGAATAAGTTTCGGATTTTAATTCTACCTCAATTAAATTACAATTATTTGTTTTTATTGTTTTATGCTCACGTAACAACATCCGCGATCGCATTTACAAGAATTAAACAGAACACAACTAAAAGCAACGTTTTGTTCTTTTCTAGGAAAGGATTATTTACGGAGAAATTGTAGTGGTTAGTTGCATTTGATACCCTTCTTGCATTATTAATTTTAATTATATTATGACATAAAAACGCAAAATATTCTAAACAGGCTCATTTTTCTTGGTTTAATAAAGAAGACGGTCTGAATGAAACATCGCGAACAATACAGTTTTTACTTTTGGAACAGTTATTGTTGCCGGTTGCTCGAAATACTTTAATTCTTGAAATCTTCAGTTTGGAACAAAAATTCATAAATATTTTTTGGTGTGAGTGAATTAATGAACAGAATATGTAGTTAAATGCTCAGGTTGAATATTAGTTTAAATGTTTCTTATTAGCTAATGTATAAGCCATTTTAGGTATTAGATTTACGAGGTATTTTATTTATTTAGAATTCATTCATATTATTACTGTTAGACTTGGTGTTTAAAATTACTGTTATCTAAGTTGATAGGATATTTTTGTGGAATATTTTGTATAGGTATGTCTAACTTGTAATGAGGTAAGTCTTAAACATTTCAATTTAATCATTTCATTTCATATGCATATAATATAAAAACATTCTTGATTATATTCTTTGTACGATCTTTCTTGTTAATATACAGTTTAGTTTGTAACTTTCTTCTATATGTAATATAAAGTATTGGATTCGTGAACATTTTCGAACTCCGGTTTTCGATGAATTTACACGTTTTGGGATGTCCTGAACACGATTTGATAGTTTTTAGAAAATGTCTGTCTGTCTGTGTGTATCACGAATTTTGTGGACGTTGTATCTCACGAACCAATGAACGAAATTTAACCAAACTTGGTATTTAGTTGGACCCTAACATAAACTAGTGCTGATTAGATTTGGGGATCAATCGCTCAACAGGTGGCGCATTTTTTCTAAATTTTTAATCTGGCAGTATAGGACAAAATTTTGTATAAATGTACGTAATGAGAGTTATTTTTAACTTGTGATTGTAAAATTAATATGAATTATTGATAATAGTAGTTGTTAACTAGGAAAAAAAATTTGTGCATGTGGGTGCATCGCTTCCCCCCTTGGGGGGGGGGGGGGTAAATTCACAAGATGGGTATCTTTCGAAAGGTCTCGTGAATATCTTTAAAACGAATGGTTGAACTATAGATCTGTATCTGTGATAATTAAAAACAAAGTTATCGATTTTTTTTTTTTTTTTTTTTAATTGAGAATAAAATGGACTTTTTTTTGGATATTTAGTGTTATACTACTTCTCTAATATGGAAATCGTCTGCATTATCATGGAAGATAATTTTTTTTAAAATAATAATTTTAATAAATTATTTTTACTCAGTGAATTTGTATAGGAAAATATAGAAAAAAGTCATGTGGTGGCCACAACATGCTAGTTTTTTTAATGGAATTATATTAATGTAAGTATTGTTTTTGTTTTCATATTTATATTCATAGTGGTCGAGTTGTTCATACTTTTTTTTTTTTTTTTTAATATTAAAATTATTTTTATTATAGTTATGTAATAATTTAGTTAGGCTCTTGGGGATTACTGTGACAACTTATTATTTGTTTTTAGTTTTTGCATTCTACTTCTCCCATTACTTTATTACATATGTATTCCAAACTTAAATTTATAAAATCAATTTCTCTATATATTAAAAAAAAAAGTTTCTGTCGCTGACGTCAATTTTTTTTTTTTTTTTTTTTTTTTGCATCTTCTCGCGGAGAGCAAAGTGCTCTGCATCATGAGAGGTATCAATGTGTTCCGAATACTTCAAAGAAGGCATTTCAGGTAGTTAGAAATCTGTATCATCTTAATTAAAGAAGTTATTAATTAAAAACGTCGGGTTTGTAAAGGTACTCTATGTGCCATTAAAGAAATAATTTCTTTTATTACATAATTTTCCACAGTGACGTCATTCTCGACAGGGAAATAAAAATGTTATCACTGGTGTAAAAAAATAAAATAAATTTCGCAAATATCTTTTTATTTTCTACTTTTAGAAAATTAATTTTATTACTGGCAATATCTTATGTTTATTTTATTTTATTTTATTTTATTTTTTACGCGCTCTTTTTTTTTTCTTTGTGTGTGTGTGTGTGTGGAAAACAACAATTACATATGAAAGGATATCTAAAAAGAGTTATTATGCCGAGTTTGAAAAAAATCCGTGCTGCCATTTTAATGGAATGCACTTGCGGGACCTGAAATTGAGCTATTTTTACAGGACACCTATCAATTTTTCGGAACTAACCAAATATACCATTCGAAAGGACATCTAATAGATTGTTTTTATAGCAACTTCGAAGAAAATCGTTTGAGCCGTTTTTGAGGTACGGACTTACGGTCTCACTTCCGTCTTCGAATGTCCCACTTCGGTTTTTCCAATTTTCACCAAAATTTGGAAACATCTTCTGTACACCAGAACTGTGTCAATTCTGAAGTTTTGCAGTTCTATCTTTATTAGTTTCGGAGATATGATAGTTAGAACATTCCGCACATACATACATACAGTCGGTAACAAAAGTGTCCGAACACTAGCAAAAATTCCTATGTAAAAAAAGTACTCTTCATACGGTTTTGTTAAATAAATCCTTGTCGAATCCTGTTCTTAGTCAGTGTAACAACATGATTCGATAAGGATTTATTTAATAAAACCGTATGAAGTGTACTTTTTTTACATAGGAATTTTTGCTAGTGTTCGGACACTTCTGTTACCGACTGTACATAAACACACACACACTGACCAATTGCCGAAAACCACTTTTCTGGACTCAGGGGACCTTAAAACGTTTAAATCAGGTGAAAACTCGATGTCGAATTTTTGGACCGAATACAATATTTCCATTACCTACGGTAGTAGGGCAATGGAAGTAAATAATTATAAGATAAAAAAAACCTTTTTATATACCATGTTTTAAATTTTCTGATGAATCATAGAGTACAAGTCTTTATAATTTTTTAACGTTCACGTTGAATTAAATGTATTTATTTTTATGTCGAAAGAAAATGAACTCGTAAATTTTTTTTGGCAACAATTAAATTATAACTAATATTTTAATGGCTATTTTAACGCTATTACGAGGTTATTATTTTCATATTTTAATTAATTATAAGAAAACTATTCAAAAATTCGAAAATCTGACTTCGAAGTATTGTGTTGTCACCGTGTTCTGAGCTACTATGAAAGTTTCAAATGTCTAGCTAGTAGGGAAGTTAGTTACAATTCGATTGCAAGATTTGTACCGGACAAACAAACAAACAAGAATAGAAGTTAATAAAAACATGGTAAACTAATTGAAAATAAATAAACATGGATGTGCCTATACGGTGTTATATGGTTGATAAAGAATATGTTGTGAGGACTTACTGCATAATTTCAACGTGCGGACCATTAGTCGTTTGCGACATTTAGAACCTATACGAAATTTTTAATCCCCGTTCTATGAAGCATTGAAGAATGTTTACCAGCATGGGAATAATTTTTCCTCTTTTGTTTTACAGTCAGGTTTTTTTCTGATTTATTTATTTATTTATCTTTATGGTTTTTGCAATAAAAATTTGTATTAGAGGTAAGGAGACACTTTTTTTGCTCTAGTCTATGATCCTTACGTCAATGTCAGTTTCATTGTAGAATAAACAGCATGGATTGTTGCTATAATTTGACTATTCAGTTCAACAATGTCAAAATTTTTTAATACAGTGTTTTTTTTTTTTTTTTTATTATTCATTTTAAATAATGTTTGGTGTTTTCTTCGTGGAGCATAAAAACTATAAGTACATAGAGAAAAAAACTATATATATATAATATATATATATGTATATATATATATTGTGGATTTCTTAAAAATACTTATTCCTTGTATTAATTTTGGTTTGTGTTGCTGTTTAACCTAATTTCCTTTTTTTATTTTGTTTTGTTGCAAGATAGAGACTTGAGCTGTATATTGGCTTGAATTAGCTATACAGTTTTCTGAAATCTTGCACTCTGCTGATAGAAATGCAAGTTTCCTGATGAGTGAACATTTCTATTTTTTAGTATTTAAAATTCCAATTTTCAATTCATGAATTCTCTTTTTTCCTTTTATCGGATCTCTTTGGTAATTTTATCCTTTTCTCTTTTCTATAAAATGTTGACTGTTTCTATTGATTTAATGGTTTTTGCAAATAAAAATACTTTAATGGTTTTTGCATACTTTGAGGGGTTTTGCAATCTCATCGTTAGGCTTATGTGTTATGTTTGCGTCATTTCTCTTCTGCGTAAGTACTTCAACTTGTTTTTACTAATCATTGGTACTCAAATTAAATTATCACCGTGACAATAATTTTATTCGAAATAAATCTCATTTAAAATTTAATTATATGTTGGTATTTTCATCTATCTTTTGTTTGCTGAGTGTTACAAAGGAATTAAATTATTCAAATTATATATATATATATACCGCCTCCATCTAGAACGAAAAAGTAGTCATTTTCTGAAACCCTAAACTAGAATTATAGATTTATAAGCTATGCGTATAAAGTAAACAAATAAATTAGATAGACGAAATGATCGAGAATTTCTAGTCTATACTTCTCTAGAGGGTAAAACAGTATTATGAATATTAAGAATTCTTTATATTGCGTGAAATTCGCGCTTGTTTTCCTAGAATTGGGTCATAAACCAAGATTATATACTAAAACTCGCGTCTACTTTTCACATTTATTTGCAGAGGTTTTTAAATAAGTTTGACAGCGATAATACGGAAAAATGATCTAGAATTCTAATAGGGTTTTTTTAAATCCGATAGCAAAGGGAACTAGAATTTATAAGGATCACATATTTACTTGATGTACAATTTAGTTTCTAGATGTCAGTTGCAGATTTTATTTACTTTTTTTTTTCTTTTTTTTTTCAGCGTATATATCATTCATTCAGAAAAAATGTATACCGCCTTCATCTAGAATGAATAAGTGGCAGATTTCCGAGGTATGCGCATAAGGTCAATAAACTGAATAGACGAAATGATCGAGAATTTCTAGTCTACACATTTCTAGATGGTGAAACACTATTCTGAATATTCTGAATCTTTTGTATAGCGAGAAATTCTCGCTTGATTTTCTAGAATTGAGTCATAAACCAAGAATATAGTTGCTGAAACCCGCCTCTTGTGTTCTCATTTATTTGAAGATATTTTCAAATAGGTTTGACCTCGATAATATAGACAAACTCTCTAGAATTCTAACAGGCGTTTCTAGACTCGCTTTCACAAAGGGGGCTAGAATTTATAAGGATAACATGGAACTATTTTTTCTAGAGACACAATTTAGATTCTAGATGTCAGTTACAGAATTTTTTCTCAGTGTAATTATTTTTTGAAAGTGTAGATACATATTTTGTACACCCTGTATATTAGCCTAGAATCTAGAATTCGTTATTTTGAATTGAATATATTTAAAAATTCTGTTTATTTGCGGAATTCGGGGGGGCTGAAAAGATATGAGCAAATCTGTCTTCCTATAACGCGTCGGCAAATATTTGGAGGGTGGGCTCGACCTCTAAAGAAGATGAAGCTCACAAATATTTATTCTCTCTACAGCACGTGTGTTACTAGAAAAAAATATCAGAATATACGGGTTGTAAATCATTCTAGACAAGTATAGCTCCCTAATATCAAACAAGTTCCCTATGTCGTTACTTATCTTAAATTATTTGGAGCTTCGCTATATAATTTGCCTTAGGATTTACTTGGCTGAATTTTATTTAGTTGCAAACTATTTAGGTTTTTATTTTATTTTATGCTTGAATCATTCCATGTCAAATCAACACACACACACACACATACACAAAAAAAAAAAAAAAAAACAGCATTTTTAACCTGACCCCCTCAGAGTTTTATGAAATTGGGCTCATTTATTTGTCCTAGTCAGAAATGAATGTATACTAATTAATTAATCCCTATATCTTTTAGTTTTTGATATACAAGGCTGCAAAAATGGGTAGAAAAAGCAAATTTCCGAAATTGTTCTACTACAAATGTACCCATACTTTCTTCCCTAATTAACTTAGAGATAAAAGACTGATATAATTAGAAAGCTTATAATACAGGCTTTCAAATGATATATCGCATGTATTTAAAAAATTTCATGTTAAAGTCAAACAATTTGACCTTTGACCTTCAATATCTCAAAAAGTACATATTTAATTTTCTTTCAAAAATTATATGTTATTTTTACCTTTATTATCTATAATTATTGTAAATTTCAACATGGGACGGCCATGGGATGCTGAGTTATAAATTAAAATACAACCTTCCGTCAGTATTTTCATAATATCATAACGTAAGATCATAACGTAACTAAATAATCATAGTTGGATGAGTAATTGTTTTTACACGTGTATAGATTAAATTGATAAAATATATAAAAAATAAAGATAATAAAATGCGATAAACGCGCCATCAATTATACACATTCTAGAGAATTGGCGAAAGTATGGCAACCCATTCGCCCCAAGACGCTAACAGAACTAAACCTTAGAGAACTAAACCTGAAGAAGTCCAAAGCGGCAATGCTTGGACGAAACGTCGTGATGTTCTTTTTATCTTTTATATTGTAAACTTTTAAACTAAGTCTTTTGACTTAGATTTTAACGTGTGAAGTACTGTGTTTTATATATTTTATCAATTTAATCATAGTTGGAACACACAGTCTAAATAACAAAATCCAAAGGCTCCAGCCATACTTGCCAACATCCTAATTAATGTTCCGTAGCGTTGTTAGCCCCGCCCTTATTTTTACACCGATAAATTTTTAGAGTAATAATCTCCAAATGCAATTACGATTAAACAAGAAGAAAAATACTCTAAAAAGATACTGGTGTAAAAAAGAAGGCGGGGCTAACAATACTACGGAATATTAATTAGTATATTGGCAAGTATGGCTCCAACCAAAAGCCCGCTTTCGTTATTACCGAAGTATCTTTTAAAGAATATACTGGAAAAAAAATTCACTTTAATAACCTTAAAATATTTAACTTAGAAATACCGAAATCCAACTGAACAGTAAAACCTGACAACTTCTTCTAACATTTCATATCTTTCCACTGAAACCAAACGCCAAGCTAAACCAAAAATTTAATTATTTGGAGCTTCAGTACATATTTTGCCTTAGGATTTAATTGGCTGAAATTTATTTAGCTGGAAATTATTTACATTTCCATTATTTATTTTAAATTATATATTCATAACTAACCTTAAATTATTTGGAAGCCTTACAATATTATTCGCCCTAGAATTTACCGGACATAAATTTATATAACTGAAAATTATTTGGATTTCTTTTATCTCTTTTGATGCATATAAATTCATTATGCATTTAGAACTGCATTTATTATTTTTTTTATTCTGTAAGTTTTATAAAAATAATTATTTAAATTCGTTTACAGTTTTGTGTGTTGAGACCACGGATTAAGAGTTTAGGATGTATTACGAATGCTACGGAAAAGTAGTAATTTTCATCTTACAGATAGAGGGCGAACATATCTTGACAATCTACCAATCAATGCGTTTGTTTAAATTTGTAGCGGTTCATTGGTCGTTCTCGGAAATCCGATGATGACAGAAGCCGAAGGGGCGGGCTTTCACTTTCTTCCGATAAGTTTCAAAGATACTACGCCAGGCGGCGATCGGATCGTTTTCCTCCACTCGGCTGAATTAACCCTTTAAGGTTCACTACTTAATTTATTTTAAAAATTACTGAACTAATTTTTAAAATGGCTTTTAGACACATAGCTGATCATAAATATTTAAAAAATAAAAAATTAGCATTGTTCCTTTTCGAGAAATTTTCGGTTTGAAACATCTGTAAGTAAACCTTATTAAATTCAAATAATATTTAATTTAATAAATAAATCACTTTATAAGTAAAAATTATCGACAACAAAAACTCGTAAAAGTTGAATAGATCCCAACATTTCAATCTATTCCGGAGTATTTTAACCCTTTGCTGTGCAAGATAATTCGGATTATTTAAATTACACTGCCACCGGAATTTACGAACATAATTGAAGTAGAAGAAATTTTAAATTTTCCCGTTATAAAAAGGGCCTTTTCTGCTATGTTATAAATGTAAATTTTTGCTAAAAAATTTCCGGGGGGAGTTTTTGCTCTTGAGAATTAAAATTAGGTGTTCCATCAGCGGGAACACTGCGACTGAAAGGGTTAATGTGGAATAGAAAGCTCCGGTTTCCGCACTGGCTGCCCTATTTTGTTTTTCATCCTATAGATAGTCTTAATCCGTGGTTGAGACATATTACTTTTGTCTCTAAACATTATCTCCCCGACATTTTACTAGATTTTATATTTTCTAAACCAATGTTTACTTTCCTTTTTATGAAACAAATATGAATTATGGAAAGAAATTCATAATACAGTATATTTTCACCATCTTCTTATTGATTGATTTTCTCCTACAGATCAGAGTTCCCAACTTTTATAATTTATTCACGAGCATTTTTGGCCCCACCTATTTTTCATACCGGAAATTTTGAAAAATGATTTTCTTCTTCGCTGTCACATATTAAAGAGAAATAATCTACAAAATTTCTGGTGCGAAAAGAAGGCGGGGCTGAAGATGCTCGTGAATAAATTACAAAAGTTGGGAACACTGCTACAGATGTTAAATTTCTTTCTTTTTAATAAACTTATTAGTTATGACTGAATTTCATTTTTTAGTAACTCATATTATTATTATTATTTTGTTGTTGTTAACTTCCATTTTTAATGACTCTTTTTTTTTTTTTACGAATTTCGTATTTTTTGCGGATATTTCCATTTTTCCTTATTTTAATATTCTTACTAGCGACTATGGTTGAATCTGGTTTTTAAAATCTTGCTTATTCTCATTACTGTCTAGTAACATTTCTTAATGACTTTTATTTTTTTAATTTATTTTTTTTAAATTAAATTAAATTTATTTACTTAATTATTTATTTTGTCAGTCTAATTCCATGTTCTCTACGTATATTACCATTTTTCCTTTAGTTATTTTTATACATTATTAGTGACTATGTTTGAATTTCATTTTTAACACATTCATCGTGGCAATGTCGTGCGTTCATCCCAGTAAATAAGTAAGTTAATTAATTGAAATAAGTTCATTTAGTAAATAAGTCCATGTGCATGTAGAAACCATTTAGATAAACATTGTATAAAAGGCGTGTTACCTCGTCCGTAGGACACAGCGAATAATCTTGGAAGACGAGATAATTCGTCTGTCGCGGTGAAAGTGTTAACCCTTTAACGTTCATTGGTTTCGCAGCGAAACCAAATATTTGACATAATTTAACAATTTTCATACAGCAGTTTTTTAACATTTCCCACTTGTTTTAAGCAGGTTTTGAACTTTTGTTCCTCTTCTGTTCGGTAGATAGCATCACTATTCGTAAAATTTAATAAATAATGCTTCAAAGGAAGCTAAATGCATAAGTCACTTGAAGTTTCTTAGAGTGCGCGAGTGCGAATTGCCGGTTTGATGATGCAACCATGTCTAGTTTTATTCATTTAATGAAGAGCTAGACTAATATTTTCTCCTGAAACAACTTTTACGAATTTTTTTAGTCGATAATGTTTACTTACAAAGTGTTTTATTTATTAAATTAAATATTATTTGAATTTAATAAGGTTAACTTATAGATGTTTCAAACGAAAAATTTCTGGAAAAGGAACAATGTTAATTTTTACTTTTTAAATATTTATGATCAGCCATGTGTCTAAGAGCCATTTTTAAAATTAGTTTAGTAATTTTTAAAATAAATTAAGTAGTGAACGTTAAAGGGTTAAACAACTTGCTTTCATTCCCTTTTCAATGGTAAATTTCGCCCCACATTTATTTTAATATACATAATAATAACTGAATTAACTTCTTTACTATATAAACACACACACACATATATATATATGTATGTATGTATTTCATCTAGTTATATTTCTTAATGAATATTTTAGATGTTGAAGAATATAATCAATTTAAATTAATATTTATAATCATAATATCCCTAGGAGTGAATCGCAAACCAATACCACATGCCCGCAGTGTAGCAACTTTAACCCACTCTACATCAACCGTAACTTTCTATTCTCATTACCTTTCCGTGTTCTCTAAAAATATTACCTTTTTTTTTTTTTTTTTTTTTTTTTTTTTTTTATCTATTATAACCATTTTACTTTATTAGTGACTACAACCTAATTTACTTTTAAAGTAACTCATATCCATTCTTCTTTTTCTTTATATAGTAAATTTCTTAATAACTAATCCCCCCTCCACTACTAATTAGAGATGAGTTCGGGCTCTATTTTGGCAATCCGAGCCCGAAACATTTTTGAACTGAGCCCGCCCGAGCCCGAAATATTTGGTGTGATCACAGCCCGAGCCCGCCCTAGCCCGATATTGAAAGTGGCATATGCAACGCATACACAATAGTAAAATTAAGTACCGTTTTCAGTTTCAAATTAATTTTCTTATTACCAATCCTCAGTTTGAATAACTATAAATGTTATTATAACAATTTATAATGTCTGTCTCTTCTGTATACATGTATATATTTATATAATTTATATTTATAGTGCAGCCTATTGTTTATAATGCGCCTATCGGGGGACAAAAAATTTATCCGAATGAGTGATATAATGGGGCCCAATATAACGAAGGAGGAAGATTAATGTATAACACTATGACATAATATGCATCCCGTTGAAAAAAAAGTTCTATTTAGAAAAAGGAAAGTCAAAGCTACTAAGGTTTGCAAGATTATTTTGTGATTTATAACCTATCATGACTATTATGGCATTACTAAAGGTGCTCTCAAAATGAATAAAATTTCTTTTTTCTTTTCTTTTCTTTTTTTTTTTACATTTTCCAGTTAGTGAAGAATAAAATAAACGGAACTTTTAACTTGAATCCAGGCCCGCCCGGAGCCCGAAGACTTGCGTAAGATTTGAGCCCGATCGGGCTCGGGCTTACGGGCTCGGGCTGAGCCCGTCTCATCTCTACTACTAATTACCATTTCTTTATTTAATTGCTGCTTATAACTGTGTTTGATTCTTAAAAAAATCCATATTTATTACATTCCTAATGATTAATACCCCTTCCCTTACGAATTTCGTGTTGTGTTCTTTAAGAATATTACAATTTTTTCCTCATTTACTTTGATATACACTTATTAGCGATTATAACAGAATTTGTTTTTTATGTATATCACACTTGTTCCCATTTTTCTTAGTCCAGTTACATTTCTTAATGACTACTTTACTTTAACAAGCGCCCATGACTAAAACAGTTTTAATTGTCTCCAAAACATTTGTTGATCCTTGACTTTGGTTAAAGCCATCATCCCATTTCTCTGACATGCTTCTCTCTTTCCCTTCCCAAACAAACACAAACGACAGGCCAAGAATTTTTCCGGCGATAATCCATCCTCCCCCCCTTCACTTGGAGTCCCCATTGGTTGAGGCGATAAATTCGCGCGAGATAACACCGGCAAAGAGAGAGTTCCGAGGCCACCCCGAGTTATTCGGTTCTGGAAAAGTGAAGACCAGAGGATGCTGGGGATCGTTTAGACGGAGATCTATCTGAAAAGGATTTTTCAAAAATATTTTCATTTATAAGACTTTCTAATAATGAATAGAAACGATATCATGAGGTAAGTCCGTGAAAAATTCCCTATAAAATATATAAACAATTAAACAATTGTAATTTTTGTTTCTTTGTATTGTAAATTTTGATCAACAAGTATAATTATATATATAACAGAGAGCATAGTAGGTTGGGAAATGTTTAAATATATTTTTTTATTTAAAAAATAAAAAAAGAATTATTTTATTATTTTTTAAATATATTGTATAAATTTTATTTGAATATATTTTATCAGAAGTTTTGTTGTACTAATTATTTTGGTTTTCTTTAAAATTATTTAATTATGTGTCAGAATTTAAATTTTTATAAGGCGGCTTTTAAAATTTGTTAACTATAGTCAAAACAAATCTACAAAATTTTCTACTTTAAGAAAATTAAAATAAATAAATAAATAATATTTTTGTTAATCTATTTATGTTATATGAATAAATTTCCTTATAAAATATATAAATAATTAAACAATTGTAATTTTTGTTTCTTTGTATTGTAAATTCTGATTAACAAATATAATTATGTATATATAACAGAGAGCATAGTTGGTTGGGAAATATTTAAATATATATTTTTATTTAAAAAATAAAAAAAAGAATTATTATTATTTTTTAAATATATTGTATAAATTTTATTTGAATATATTTTATCAGAAGTATTGTTGTAATAACTATTTTGGTTTTCTTTAAAATTATTTAATTATGTGTCAGAATTTTAATTTTTATAAGCCGATTTTTAAAATTTGTTAACTATAGTCAAAACAAATCTCAGTATTTTCTGCTTTAAGAAAATGAAAAATAAATAAATAAATAATATTTTTGTTAATTTATTTATGTTATATGAATAAATTTCCCTATAAAATATATAATTCCTAATATAAAATGTATAATTCTCCCTATAAAATATATAATTTCCCTATAAAATATATAAATAATTAAACAATTGTAATTTTTGTTTCTTTGTATTGTAAATTCTGATTAACAAATATAATTATATATATAACAGAGAGCATAATTGGTTGGGAAATATTTAAATATATATTTTTATTTAAAAAATAAAAAAAGAATTATTTTATTATTTTTTAAATATATTGTCTAAATTTTATTTGAATATATTTTATCAGAAGTTTTGTTGTAATAACTATTTTGGTTTTCTTTAAAATTATTTAATTATGTGTCAGAATTTTATTTTTTATAAGCCGGTTTTTAAAATTTGTTAACTATAGTCAAAACAAATCTACAAAATTTTCTACTTTAAGAAAATGAAAAATAAATAAAGAAATAATATTTTTCTTAATTTATTTATGTTATATGAATAAATTTCCCTATAAAATATATAATTCTCCCTATAAAATATATAAATAATTAAACAATAGTAATTTTTGTTTCTTTGTATTGTAAATTCTGATCAACAAATATATTTATATATATAACAGAGAGCATAGTTGGTTGGGAAATATTTAAATATATATTTTTATTTAAAAAATAAAAAAAAGAATTATTATTATTTTTTAAATATATTGTATAAATTTTATTTGAATATATTTTATCAGAAGTTTTGTTGTAATAACTATTTTGGTTTTCTTTAAAATTATTTAATTATGTGTCAGAATTTAAATTTTTTATAAGCCGGTTTTTAAAATTTGTTAACTATAGTCAAAACAAATCTCAGTATTTTCTGCTTTAAGAAGATGAAAAATAAATAAATAAATAATATTTTTGTTAATTTATTTATTTATGTTATATGTTAGAGAAAACAATTTGGCAGGTGACAAAACTTATAGGAAATTATTTAAATATATGCCAGTTTTTTTTTTTTTTTTTTTTTTTTTTTTTTAATATAAATTTAGTTAAAACACCAATTTTAATGCTGACAAATTAATAAAGTATAGCTATAAAATTGTCTAATTCGGTAAAGAAAACATAATAATAATAAACAATTGACATTATTTTCGTGATACATAACATACTAACAATGAATATAAACAAATAATGCGATAAATTCCAAGTATTTTCACTTAAAAAAAACGATAAATAAATAATTAAAATTTTTATTTGTTTGTTTGTATTCTAAATTCCAATAAAATTGAAAACTATGTCAAAGAAAAATATTCATCAGAATACAGTTTATCAAAATTATTTTAAAACACGTCAGAATTTTAATTTTTAGGAACCAGTATTTTTAAGATTTATTATTTATTATGCAAATTAATAAAATAGATCGATTAAACTTTCTACACCGTAAAAGAAAAAATAAATAAATGAAATAAAAATAGCAATTCATATCTTTGTTGTTAGTTTGTTTGTACTGTAAATTATTATGGAAATTACAAAGAATTAAAAATATTGTTGAGGAAACAATTTCAGGAGAAGGCATAATTTATTGGTTACATTGAAATTCCCTCTAAATTGTTTATTTTTATGAGCTAGTTTTTAAAATTTATCAAATACAATATAAACAAATTGATAAAAATAAAACCATATATTTTTTTCATTGACAAAGGAGCCCACCAGCGGCTACACTCTACACTCAAAGCTGGTAGACGGGAAGTGACGGGTTCGAACCCAGACATCATATTCGAAGTTTTCCGTGGTTTTCTCCGAAATTCTCGTGAATACAGGTTAGGACCCCTTAGAAAGACTCCGTGGAGGGCATCCAATTCAGAGCCTAGGTCCTAAGTATAGACAATCGGCATTAAATAATACAACACAAGATATTTAAAAAATATTTTAATAATAATAATAATAATAATAATAATAATAATAACAATAATAAGCAATTATCGTCTTTGTATGCATGTATATAAATTGTTCGTTGATTTTTAAGGTCACATCAGACAAAATGCTGTACGAAAACGTAATTCATAAGAAAATAATCACATTTATGTTAGAATTAATACCTTTATATTATTTTTCAAAATTTCACATTTTTTTTGTTTATTTATTGAAATTGTTTTTTAATTTTATATTTATATTTATCTTTACGAAAATTGTTTAGTTGGAAGTCGTTAAGATTTTTTTCAGTTATTTGATAACTCTAATTTAATGTTATTTTCTATTTCTTTCACAGAAATATTCTAATTTCACATTTCACATTTCACTATCAATTATTCATATTACAGATATTACAGATTTATTCTCCAGTTTATAATATTATGATTTATTTGATTATAATGTTAAGATTTATTCATATTTCTGCATTTTACTGATACGTAAATTAATTAATTTATTAAATGTTCTTGGGAAGTCGATTGCGAAATTTATTAAGAATTCCAATATTTGCTTCGAAATAAAGACTGAATTTATTTTTGAAATAAGATTTATTTCGAATTTTTCTAGGGTAGAATTATACCATGTATTAAAAATGTTTTCGTTACTGTAATGTCTGGTAGATACCCCGCAGGTTATATAATCCAGTTTTGCACCAGAAATTTCAATTGATAAATAAATTTATATTTGTACGAGCGCTTCCTTCGAAAAAGTATAGAAATCTCTATTAAATAAAATTTCTGGTGGACAAATGACACATCTTACCTGCGGGTTATCTACCAGAAATTACGGTAATTTTTAATTACAAAGAGAAATATTCTGTGGCTAAGGTTTTTTTTTTTTTTTTTTATAGTTGTCACTTTACAATACCATTCGCTGTGTATCAGGATATACAGCTTGTTCTAATATCCTTGTAATCTTGATGCAAAATGTAGTCGGAAATGTATATAGCCATCAGTACTTGTATACAAGCATGTAATACTTGCTATGAGATTTTGAATAAGCGGATTGACATTTTTTGCTGAAAAATTATTTTAAAGGAATTTTGTTTGAGGACCATTTCATAAAATGTCATAATCATCCGAAAAAAAAAAAAAAAAAAAAAAAAAAATTAGAAAATTAAAGAATAGATTTTTTTTTTTTTTTGCTGTTGCTTTAGAATATAACATAGGAAGCTAAGTTATTATACTAAAACAGTAGCTAAATAATTCTACTTTTTAATTTAAATGTATGTATATAATATAATTTTAAAAGTTTTAGGATGAGTGTAACTTTTTATAATATGATCTATAAAGAATAAGTTATTGTAACAAAGGCAATAGCAACAACAATAACTACTACTACTACTACTATTATTGAAATTGTCGTTATCATTATTATTTAGTAGTAATAAGAGTAGTAGTAGTTGTTGTTGCTGTTGCAATTGTAATCAACGTACAATAACGTATCCTCTATGGACCATTTTATAAAATGTCACACACATCCTTAAATTAAAAAATAATAATAATTTTAGAAAACTAAATAGTAAAATTGTTTTGCTATTTCTTTAGAATATAACGTTGGAAACTAAGTTACTATACTAGATCAATAGCTAAATAATTTTACTTTTTGATTTTAGAAATATATAAATTTAAAATTTCTGGACGAGTGTGACATTTTATAAAATGGTCCGTAAAGTCAGTAGTAAGCCCGTAATAGTCATTGTAGTAATGGAAATGGTAACAACAACAACCATCACTGCAACAACTATTGAATATATAATTATTATTATTTTAATTTTCAATTTATTTTATTTTATTTTTATTTATTTACTTACTAGCAGGCTTTGCCCGCTTCGCTGGACACTATATTTAAATGATTTCTTTGTAACTGAATATATTTCGATTGGCGACTATTTTCGTCACAGCTTTAGTATGGGACCTCCTTGGCAATATCAAACCTTTTTTGAACTTCTCGAATCTGTACAAAAAAAATAAATAAAATACTATTAAAACAAATATTTTCGAAAATAGTCCAATAGCTGGTGTTAATTCTTCGAATATTCTGGAAACAGTTGAAGCTGTTACTCGTACAGTATAAGTCATTATTCGATGAATGATCTGGGACAGTCTAAAAAATAGTCACTTGTTCCACAGAAGTAAAGCAAATAACATCAACTACACCAGAGCAAAAATTTTCACTCACTCACGAAAAATGTCCAGTTGATTAGAGCTCAATCCCTAAAGTGCAATGACTCAGAATAGGTCTCTGAATAACTCTGGATCGCAGTGACTACATACTCTTTCGCAAAAATCAACTCACACCTACTTATATCTTTTGGCGATGGGGCTTGGAGATGACTCCATCGATAATCCCTTGGTAAGCTCAAGGTCTACGATCCCGTGTGTCGGAGAGCTTCGAAACATCGGGAACCCTAAACTATCATTTTTCACCAAGACTATGCTTTCTATTCTATTAAACATATCTTTATTTAGTTATTTAAATATTAATTTGAATTAATCAAATATTTCTGCCCGACAGCGTGCAAATGCAGTCACCCACAGCAGCTCATTTATTTGTATGTTCAATTAGCGTAGTGATTGGTATATAAAAAAATAAATAAATAAATAAACATTATCGTGCTACACAACTTTATTGAATCTCTCCCTTGGCGGCTTTTGAATTTTTGTAGCCATATTAGCGATTTTTTTTTTTTTTTTTTGTATAATTTCTTGCATAAAAATAGAAAGCGTTTTATCGGACACCTTTTCGTTAACATATAAGAACCCTTCATATTCTGTTTATTTTATTAATGGTTTTTAGGTTTAAAATAGTGCTTAATGAAATAAATTTTCTATTTTTAAAACTGCACTTTTTTTTCTATAAAATTATCTACTCAGATAAAAATAGATCATTTATGTGACTACTATTTCAGTTTTTTTTTTTTTTTTTTTTTCGTTTTGTAGTATTTTATAAATTTTACATTTTTCTTGAACTACCTAGATTAAAATTGCTGTTGCTAAATTAAACCTCTTTTATATTTTTCTTGAACTACCTAGATTAAAAAATGCTAAATTAAGCCTCTTGGCGAAAAATGTTCGGTGTACTTCACCGCAACAATTTAAAAAATCACCCAGGAGGATCTACTATAAATAAAACTGATTTTAGTACAACACACATTAGCATCGTAAACTATATTAGCACTTTGTAAAAGAAATTTTAAATTAAAAATGACGTCAATTTTTTGAGATGCATAATTTATTTATTTATTTTTTATTTTTTATTGTTCAAGTTTAGATAAATGTATTTATTTTCCTGTTAGGAAAAAAAATAAACTCGACAACAATTAAATTATGGATAATTAAATTTAATTTTGGCAACAATTAAATTATGGTTAAAATTTAAATGGCTAATTTTTTGCTATTATTAGCTTACAAAATTACTATTTTATGCATAAAAATAACAAAAAAAAAGTTTTTTTTCGGAATAAAAGGTAGCCAACTTTTTAAGTTAGGGTATAAGCTATCTCCATAACAAATTTTATCGAAATCCATCGAGCAGTTTTAGCGTGAAACTCAGTCAAATAAACGGACATTCACATTTATAATATATATAAGATTATTATTATTATTTTTTTTTTAAGGACATGTGTGACATTTTATTAAATGGCCCATACAGATTAAATTATTTGTTGTTATTGTTGTATTTCAAACATATTATTCTTTTTTTATTCAATATAGACTTTGAAATACATTCCATTAAATAACTTTCGATTTTACATTAACTGAAAACTGAATTTATTAATATATATATATAATACCAATTATAATACTAATTTAAACATTTTAATTAATTAAATTTCTCAATGATTTCTTTGAAGAATTAAGGATTAATTTAAAATTAATCCTTTAAAGCAAAAATTATAATAATTATTTTTTTCAATATTTAAAAAATAAAAACTAATTACTTTTATTAAAAAAAATATATTTATTATTATTATTTTGTTGATATTGAATTTAATTTCAAATCGAATTTTTCAGCTTTATATTAAAAAATCAAACCTTATAATTGTATAATATCAATAGCCCGTTTTCCACATCAATTGAAAGCCATAACACTCTAAGTAGAAGAAAACCTCAAAAAAAAAAAAAAAAAAAAAAATATATATATATATATATATATATATATATATATACTAGCAGACCCGGCCACGCGTTGCTGTGACTAAGTTATACGATGAATTATACGGCTGTAAACTATTTAGTACAGTCAAATTATTATTTACGAACAAAGACGAAAACGTTGTAGCCGATGTAAAACCCCACAGGGTTGAGATTTGAAACTTAGGTCAAAATTTGGAAGCGATTAAAATTTTTTTCGTAGTGTTGATATTAAGCACAAATTAATTTTATTGTAGGGTCCTATAAATTTTAATGGAAAAGTGATATATATTATTTCTAATGCTACTTTGGATAAAATTGCTAAAATGACTAATATATAAATTAAATTCTATTAAAATAAAAGTATAAAAGAAACAGACGATTTTAAAATCAATTTTTATGGAGGAGTGAAATATAATATATGCTATAATGGATAATTTTACTATAAAATGACCTCATCATTTTAAATATTTTAAAGAGGGCAACAGCTGTAGTTATAAAAAGGAAAACAATAAGGCTAAACCAGAAAAATTAGTAAATTTGATAAATATTTTAAAACTTTAAAATTGGAAATCTTATGAAATATTGGACATTTAAAGTAAATACATGTATCATTTTAAATAAAAAAAGATTTTGGAAAAGTTTAGTGTATTTTAACGAAGTGATGAGAAGTTTTTGAGTATGTTAAAAGTTTAATAGTAAATTCAAGTTAATAAAAATGGGAAACATTGAGGATTAAGATAAGAATAATTATAAGATAAAAAAAAATAATAACTTTTTATGTACCATGCATTTAAATTTTAATATACTAATAATATACTAATAAAAGGAAAATGATAAATATTCTATCATAGTTTGAAGTCAAATTTGTTTTCAAATGTCTAAGTAAAATATCTGATGTAAGATACTAATATTTTGCAGCGGAATAGATTTCATTTCTGTCATCCTTGGCGAAAAAAAAAGAATATTGCCAAATTATCTGGCGAAAATATTTAATTCCTTTCAAAAATCATGGTTATTTTAACAACTTATATTAAAAGAGTAATGAATAATATGAAACAATATTTCGTACAATGCATATTACATGTCATACATACGTACAATGAATAATACATATTACATTTCGTACAATGCATACATCTGGCATGTATATTTTCGTGTTACGCTTTTGATCGCCAAATAATAATAATAATAATAAAAAAAGCCAAGGGCGACAGAGTTTTGAAATTTAAAATTAAAATTTTGTCAATTTGACAGCCAAATAATTCAATCTAACACCCGCGATAACTAATACATATCTATACCCAAATATAAGGATTAAAATCGGGAAATAAATTTCCTCGATTTTTAATAATTTCTTACAAAAAATCCAGTGGGCAATTAACATAGGAAATCTTTTTCTTGGCTGCACAGACGGTCAGTGAGTCACACTTCGCTTGCGTATAGAACTCATAGATATAGTATAGCATATATAGAATAGAGTGATCATTGGGGAGAAAAAAGTTATTCCTTTTCATTTGGGAAAAGACAACGTTTTTACCAAAATATGGCCGTCTTTCCCCGAGTGAATACACACGGGAATACATACTAATATTTTAGCAAATAAAATTTATGAATAATTTATTTGCTAAAGGGGAATGGAAGACTCCAGATACAGTTTCAAATTCATATTTCTTTCTTTCTTTTCTTTTCTTTTTTTTATTTTTTTCAATACCACTTAATGGCTGTTTCTAAAGCTTTTATTTATTTATTTTTTTCGGCATCAAAAATCTTTATACGATAACATGGGGATGAGAGATCTATATATATTACTATATCTATGATAGAACTACATTAGCACTTTATCAATGTGTATAAAATCTTTAAATTGATTATGACGTCAGTTTTCGTGAGATGCATAATTTAACTTTTTATAGTTTTTTAACGTTCACGTTTGCTTAAATGTATTTATTTTTATGTCGAAAGAAAATGAACTCGTATTTTTTTTTTTTTTTTTTTTTTTTGGCAACAATTAAATTAATGGAACTCACAGATATTTTGGAGCAACTTTAATAAAGGTCTATAATTAACAAATAATTGCAATAAAACAATATTGTGACAATAAATTGAGATAAAAACTATCCTATCTCTCAAGTTGGACCAAACTGCACACAGTGTGCAAAATTTCATTAAAATCGGTTCCTTAGTTTAGGAGTTTACCCCGGACAAACATCGTGACACGTAATTTATATATATATACAGATATATATATAGTGAGTAGTGTATATGCATAGTTTGAAGATAAATTCTTATATGCAGTAAACTTCTGATTATCCGCGGCACAGAAAAAAGGCGGGATCAAGAGGGGGGGGGGGAATCAAAATCAACGAGAAACAAAAACAAATGATCGCCTTTTGTTTTCTTTTTCAAGAAAATAAATAAATAAAAAACTGTGTTGCTTTTTTTTTTTTTTTTTTTTTTTTTTTTTTTGTGTGTGTGTGTGTGTGTGTAGTAGAATTACAGATATACTTATTCATATAGCTCCCCATCATCATCATAATTATCATCGTAATTCATATAGATTCATCATCCCCATGTTATCAACCAAAGATTTTTGTGACTAAAAAAAAGTTTTGTTATCAGCCATTAGAGAGTATGAAACTTGGCAATAGTAATAGAATAGAACTATTGCGGAAGTTGATGAATATCCTGAATGATGAAACTTTCGTGGTATTTAATTGGTCGAAATAATTTATTAAAGCAAGTAGGATAACTTTCCATACATAAGTTATATTCCACATATCTTTGTGTACCTGGTATATTTCACTAATTTATTTAAATTATAATTTTCAAAATCAGTTGCTTTGTTATTATTATGATGCAAATACTGATATTATATTTCATGGAATTTTTTAAAGTTAAATAATTAACTAAAATTAGTTTAATTAATTAATTATTTAACAAATTAATTAATTAATTTTAAATAGTTCATAGACATATAATAATATCGCTATTAATTAAAATATCGCTATTAATAAAAAAAAAAAAAAAAAAAAAAAAAAAAAAGAAAAGTAAAGTAAAAGGAATTTGAAATGGCATCTGGTGTTTTTTTATTCACGTTTAGTAGATAAATATTCATGAATTTTACAAGCTAAATTATCCATGTATATTCTCGGGGAAAGACAGTCACTAGAGAGTAAAATGGCCGTCTTTCCGCGAATGGAAAGGAATCGTATTTTTCCCCGCGATGTTCAATCTATACTTTATTACTATATGAGTAGAATACGCTGCCAGAGGTGCAAACATTTTAATTTATTTTGGAGCTTTGCTAATACCGCCTTATTATTATTTTCCCTCCATTTTTCCCTTTGGGTATTTTTCTTATTATTTAATTGTAATCACACATTGAAGAAAATTTCACTACAAATAAAGTGGTGTGTAAAGAGGGTGGGTATTTTTAATGCTCTGGAATAAATCAAAATGTTGGCATGTCTGTTTAATTTGGTGCATAAATTAGCTTACAGATTCTACCTTGGCTTCATCGTACGTGCACTTTTTTGTTTATTGTTTCTACGTCCTGCAGCATAGAAAATACAAATATTTTTACTAATTGTGAATATTTTTCATTTTTTGTATTGTATTTTATGTATCGCGTTTTTGAACTACATATTTTTTATGTCATTAACCTCTCCTTTCCAACATTTTTGCGGTTTATCTGCGAAACACGTGACACTCAATTCCGGGGATAACCGGGAGTATAACTGTAATAAAAATACGTAAATGTTGAAATATAAAATCATTGTTAAATCTGTTTCCATAATACTATTTTTTTTTGTAATGATATTTTTACGCCAAAATTTCGTAACAGGAATTTCAAATAGAATTTCCCAAAATAATAATGAATTTTATCTTTTCATTTTATGTCATTTTATTATTTTATTAGTTGAGTGATATCCGTCAATGAGGATTTTGTTATTGCTTACATTCTTGTTGCGAAAACAATACTTTTGTGAAACATTAATCTAATCATTATGAACATATTATTTTGTAGCCCCTCAGTTTCCAAATAAAACATAAAATTTAATATTATGGCTACATTCGCATTATGAGTAACTTACAGACGGCATCAAAAGTATCCGAGCACTGTCTAAAAAAAAAAAAGAAAAAAAAAAATATACAGACACGACATTATTTCATTATTTAAAACATGAAAATCTGACATTGACAGATTTTAATTTAGTGCCAGAAGCCTACTGCTAAACTTGTTAATATCGACAAATTCTTCTTCAGTTAATTCGTGACGATCTAAATTCCATGATAAAGTTTTCATTAAATCAAACCAATGTGTTTCAGCTGCAGATACTGTAACAAATAACGTTGGAAGTCCAAACTGTCTTATAGCCGCAAAACAACGTTTTTTCTCTTTTTCCCAATGAGGGGGAGGTGTGCCTTGGGGGGGACTCATGTCAAAGGTGTGCCTTGGAGGGGGGACTCATGTCAAAGTTGTACCTTGGGGGGGACTCATGTCAAAGTTGGGCCTTGGGGGGGGACTCATGTCAAAGTTGTGCCTGGGGGGGGACTCATGTCAAAGTTGTGCCTTGGGGGGACTCATGTCAAAGTTGTACCTTGGGGGGGACTCATGTCAAAGTTGGGCCTGGGGGGGGGACTCATGTCAAAGTTGGGCCTTGGGGGGACTCATGTCAAAGTTGTACCTTGGGGGGGACTCATGTCAAAGTTGTGCCTTTGGGGGGGACTCATGTCAAAGTTGTGCCTTGGGGGGACTCATGTCAAAGTTGTACCTTGGGAGAATTTTTTATATTTTTTAAAAACTTGTAACCTTCGTTATGAGTAATCAAATTATCTACAAGATCTTCATTCAATAAATCCCCATTCAATAAACCGACTGAAATAGGCCCTTAGCACTATTAAGAGTGACGTATAAAAATTCGACAACGCTGTACCGACTGAAATAGGCCTCTAGCACTAAAAAATAAATCCCCATTCAATAAACCGACTGAAATAGGCCCTTAGCACTATTAAGAGTGACGTATAAAAATTCGACAACGCTGTACCGACTGAAATAGGCCTCTAGCACTAAAAAAAAAAAAAAAAAAAAAAAAAAAAAACACTTAATGCTGTATTGTAAATAAATCCTTGTCGAGTCATGTTCTTAGTCAGTCAGAGAACATGATTCGACAAGGATTTATGTAACAAAACAGTATTAAGTGTACTTTTTTGATATCGCAATTACTGGCTAGTGCTCGGATACTTTTGCTGCCGACTGTACTTAAACTAAGGTTGTAATTTATTTAATCAAAACTTATATTCATTTTAGGCATAATGCAGTAGAGAATGACGATTTTTTTTAATTCCAGTTCTGTAGCAATAACACTAATAATAATACAGTTTGAGAATAAAAACAAAATTGGCAAAAAACGTGCATAACATAATGAAAATTTGAAAAAAAAAAAAAAAAAACACAAAAGGTCGAAGACATACATAAATTTTCATAAATAAAAAGTACAGGGCGTCCCATAAGTCTGTAGATGTTTTAAAAAATCATAACTATTGAATGAACTAATAGAATTGAACGCGGTTTACGAAAAAAATCATTCTCGTGAAGGGAAGACTTTTTTTTTTTTTTTTTTTTTGTAAAGAAAAAAATCTGGAGTGACTCCTCGACTTTCCGAACATTGAGTAATTAACAGTTTTGTAGATAAAGTAAAGAAAGAGGAGTTGTTAAACAAACAAAAGAGAGAAAACCATAATAGAGTGTTTGAGTATTTTTCTCCATATATTACACGATGTTCTATTGAACGCTACTGAACTTTGAGCCTACAGATCATAATGATAAAGAATTTTTCGTTGTGTCCCTGTAAAAACCTATAAATGCTAGATTCACCAAAATGCTTATAGTTAGTGCAACAGCGATTTATAATATTCATATAAATTTTCAGCTCAATTGAATAAGGCGTTTAGATGCTATCGCACTTTTTTAACAATTTGGTCCCATAGGCCATAATGATAAAGAATTTTTCTTTGTGTTCCTGTAAAAAACTGTAAGTGCTAGATTCACCAAAATCTATACAGTTGGTGCAACTGTGACCTATAATATGTGTACAATTTTTTTGCTCAGATTAATAAGGCGTTTAGACGCTATCACACTTTTAAAAATTTGGCCCCATTGGCCATAATAATAAAGAATTTTTCTTTGTGACCCTGTAAAAAAACTATAAGAGCTAGATTCTCCAAAATCTATACAGATTGAGTAACTGTGACCTATAATATGAGTATAAATTTTTTGCTGAATTGAATAAGGTGTTTAGATGCTATCGCATTTTTAAGATTTTGGTCTCATAGGCCATAATGATAAAGAGTTTTTCTTTGTGTCCCTGTAAAAAAACTATAAGTGCTAGATTCACCAAAATCAATAGGGTTCGTACTATGGTGACTTCAATATTCGTACCAACTTTCAGCTTATTCGAACAAAGCGTTTAGACGCTAGCGTGTTCACTCACAGACATACATACACAAATACATATACCATCGCAAAAATTGTGAATACGGACTCAGGGGCCTCGAAACGTATAGAAACATGAAAATCTCGAATTCGGATTTTTGACATGTTTACAATACTTTCCTCACTATAGTGTTCGGAAAGTAAAAATATAGTTAAATTTTTCGCACGGATGTGAAAGAAAAATATGCAAATAAAAGTCCCATAAATTGCACAATTTTGCGATTAGAACAGTTTATTTCTTATTTTGCGTCCTACTTGCACATGCATGGAGTTTAAATTGCGATGCTGACTTGGTGGCTAAAACGTTATTGGTGAAGATTTCATAAAAATTTGAGATCTGATCACGCACAGCGCCCTCTATCAACAATACCTTATTTTTTTTATTTTTTTATTTATTTATTTTTTTTTTTTTACGAAAAAAAAAAAAAAAAAAAAAAAAAAAACCTGCACGAGAATGAATTTTTCGTAAACCACATTCAGTTCTATCAATTCATTCAATAGTTATGAATTTTTAAAATGTCTACAGACTTATGGACACCCTGTATAAATGGAAAATTCAACATAAACTTACAAAAAACTTTAAAAAATATTAGCAATTACAATTAAGAATAGAAATACAGAATAATAATAATCATAATAATAAAATTGCAACTTTAGGACAGTACATGACATACAAAGAGAATATGAAATTTATACATAAATACTAAATTCCAGAAAAATCACTGACCCTACAGAAATCCATAAGAAAATTAAGATTGAAAGTGAAAATCAATAAAATTTAAAGAGATACGGGGTGGTTTTCAATAGGTGGATAACTCATATTACGAAATTAAGACTACCAATGCTTTTGGTTGTAAAAATAAAAATTTATTGTTCTTTATTCTGATAAAGAATTATTACTGTTTTTAACATTAGTGCTTACTATTCAATAATCGTGAATAACGAAAAGAAATCAATGTCATATTTACAAAATATTTTCATGTTTGTTGGATATGTGTATAAATATCCAGAATATAATATAATCTTGTTGCTTAAAAATAAACTTGTTGCTTAAAAATAAAGGATAAGTCTGAAATAGATTTTTAGAAATGTTTTTTTCCCCCCTTCTTTATCTAGTATGTGTTAGGGATCGCTTTTTATCCTTCTCTATACCTCGTTTACGACTGCAGATCATTTTTAAATGCATACTGATCATTTAACATCAGGCTTTGTCCCTTTCGCTAGTCATTATATTTATTTATTTATTTATTTATTTATTGAATCACTTTTTTTATATATCATTTTATAAATTAAAACTAGAAAGAAAAAAAAAAACATTAAAATTGTCAGAAACATCGCTTAGGCGATTACATATAATTTTGGTCTTTAAGGTTTTGTTTAACCTAACCCACTGCTACTGCTTGTGTTTTCCTGGCCAACTGCTTCAGGCAGTTGACGCTACTGTAAATGAACACTTTTTTTTTTTTTTTTTTTTTTTTTTTTTTAACCAGTACGTTGTGTTGCTTATTTTGTACTCTCTTCAGGTTTTTAATTTGATATCTTTTTAATCAATTGGAACAACTTAAATTAAATGGTCAACTCGGAATCCCTGAGTTATTTCGCATCTCTTGTTATTTTCCGCATCTTTCTTTGTTCACCTGTTCGTGAGGAGATACGAAATACAAGTTTTTTCCCGAAAGCTTGTATTTTGTAAATATAAAATGTAACAACCATTTCAGAATTGACGAACAATAGATTAGTTACTTTCATATCATATACCGATGTAAATGACATTAGCCTCGCTGCCAACATTAAAAAAAAAATTAATCAGATTTGTCACCACAATTTTTAAATAGAAATCTGTCATATTTGTTTTCTATGCTTAAGTAAATTGAAAATTGTTATAGAAGATTTCTTGTATGGATTCTCCCAGGAAAAAACGGGAGGGTTAGTAGTTATTATATATATATATAATCCTTTTGATAATAGAAGCAAAGAATGAGAACGAAGAATAGTTAGTCAAACAATTCACCAAAGTGACATACACACGCCAAACAACATATATATATATATATATATATATATATATAACAATGTTCCATCAAGCATAGAAAAGCCAAGCAACAGACACAAGACCACCGAAACCACAAATACCAACAAGAATGAAAAATTCCCTCCATGCAGGAGAAGCTCAGATAGGTGAAAAAAATTCATCAGGCCATGAAAGACACATATCCAAAGAAACCAAATCTATCCACAAACAGCCCGCAAAACAAACAAAACAACAAATCAACTCAACAAAATCCCAACAGAAAAACCTAAACTGAAATGAAATTCACGAAATAAAACCCATATATATAACCCTACAATCCACAATGTTAATATTATTCAACATAGTTTCTCCATGTTCCTACTCGCCTGATTGAGTTAATTTCCTCTGTCTGAATGATAAAATTGTGTCAAAAAACATTATTTCCACCATGTAGTACCTTTTCCTGGCAGTCAATGTTGATGTTCCTCTTTTTACTCCAAAATAAGTGACCAGAAAGATAAGATAGTATACTTTTACTTCATGCCGGTTGCTTTTAGCCCCAAAAAACGTGAAATTGGTAATCACGACTTTTGATCGTAGGATTTCCCAGAATTGGCCCCGAAACTGTACAGAGAGTGATTCCATAGTAAATATATGAATGCTTGTGGATTATTACATTTTTAGGTTCCGTGACAAATATTCATAAAATTTATCATAAAAATGTAGCTTAAAATTACATATATTATTAGGTTGAATGTAAACATGGCCGCAGGAAAAAAAAAAAAAAAAAAAAAAAAAAATCGGAAGAGGTTCAAGCACTACTACAGTATATTTTTAATCATGGAAAGTTTATTTTTTATTTTTTGTGGGTTGGGTTTCATTTGGGCTTTTTCTTTTCTTTTCTTTTCTTTCTTTCTTTCTTTCTTTTTCTTTTTTTTTTTTTATGTATATATATATATTCGTTTTCTGAGGGTTGAGTTTAATGTTTAACAAGTCGGGTCCATGTTAAAAAAAAAAAAAAAAAAAAAAAAAAAATCGCAATAATAAGTCTGAACTTCTTTAATAGAAGTACAATTGCATAACTGATATAAGCATACTAAATGTAACTAATTACATACATATCCCAATTATTTTAGAAAAGTAAACTTCCCTATCGAACATCTTAAATATGGGAGAAGCTCACATTTTTCAATCTCCAGCGCAAAGCCATTTTATTCTGCCCCACAAGTGGCCGAGCGGTTCAACGCATAAAGCTGGTAGACGGGAAGTGCCGAGTTCGATCCCAGAGTTCGCTCGTCAGCCTAGTCGTTAGGAAATTTCTGTGGTTTTCTCCGAAACTCACGTAAATACAGTCTAGGATTCCCTTTGAGGGCACACCACCTTGACCCTCGTGTAATTAACTGGCCTAGACGACCCAAGCATCATCACAAACACCTTTTTATTCTTCTAATCCTTCTGAATTATTCAATTTCTTTTCATTATTTTCCTTTTTACGGGTTTCAGGTCGGGTCGGTGTTGGGTCGAGTTCGGGATAATGAACTTCTCTTGTGTGAGTTCAAGATGACTTGAAATATTTAAATTAGCTGTGAGGTTTGGATGCATACTATTAACTTGAACGTGGGTCATAACATCTTTTTCATAAACACGAAAGCTGTAACTATTCACTACGCCTAACCTGCACTTTTCTTCAGATTCGTTAGACGGAGCTATCTCTGCGTGGAAGGGGGGGGGGGACTTAAAAATGAAGTTTAACTGAAAACTTTTTGAAGAATCTTCAAAATTTCGAGGGGGATTTGAATGCCCCTCTCGTTGATATGGCCTTGAATCTAGTGCCATTATGTTAAATATGATAGTCTGTAAATATAGATCTTCAGTTCGATCAATTTTGATGTCCTTAGTTTAAAAAAAAAAAAAATGACACGAAAAAGGTTAAATCTCTGATATAATGAAGCTCTAAGTTATACTTGATTCTTTTTTGTAAAACACACACACACACACACACACACACACAAAAAAAAAAAAAAAAAAAAAAAAAAAAAACCTGAAACTTAATTTATATTTAGTGCATTATGGAGCAATCTTCTTGACTTAGAACATTTTGGAGCATAGAAGCACTTGTGGGCAACGTCACGCATCTTTCTCTGCCAGTGATGCCAGATGGTCGAAAATTATTTCCCCAAACAGATCTTCAAATTTCCCCAAATCAGGGTTATTTTTCGAAAAAATCCCCAACTATTTTTACTAAAAAGAGAAAATAAAAAAAATTTCCAAAAAAAAAAAAAAAAAAAAAAAAAAAATATATATATATATATATATATATCAAGCAGATTTTTCTATGATTTAAGCTCAGATTTTTCCTCAAATGAAGGCAATTTTTTAAAAAACTCCCCCAAACAACAATTAAGCTATTGAAAGTCTCTAGTCGTTCGTAGGGATGAATCATCACGTTGCCAACATTGACAGAAAGTTGAACTCCCCAGATTTGTCCCCAAAATTGTTCCCAGAAGCCTCAAACTCAAAAATCCCCAAAATGGGAATATAATTCCCACTCTGGCATCACTACTCTTTGCATAATAACACGGTAAAACATATGGATTGAAAAAGTCAAATTTTAAACTATAATTAAAACAAAGTTATAATTTTTCTGGTGTCAATTTTCAGTTTTTTAAAACTTTAGTAATGGGTATGAGTAATTCAAATACCAGTTATCTCTTTATTTACCGAGATAAATAAATTGCAATATGTAAATGAAAAATAACATCCAAGTCACGATTAAAAGGAAAATTCGCATTACTTCTGAATTAGTTGGCAGTATTTATGAAAGTTACAAGTGATAGTTTCATTCTATGTCAGCAGCTTAGTTTAAATGGATGACATTCCAAGCTTGGCTTCCAAGTTAAAATTAAACTACTACTCACTGATTTCGTTCTTTAACCCCGGCCTTAACCGTATTTTTTATAAGGTTGTGCCTACGAGTACATGTTTAATGTTTGCATTAATAGAGCGTGAACGCACGTTGGAAGGTTTTACATGAATGCGTAAAAATCTTGTCAAAAATTAAGTACTAAGTTAAATTCATGATAATAAATTTAGCATATCAAAGAGGGTTGGAAAAAAAAAGTATTTTTCTTCTGGTTAAATCTTCTGGCATTCTTCTGGCATCTTCACAGATGCGTCATTATTTATTTATTTATTTTTGCTTTTTATCTCGCAAAGATAAATGTTTTGAATTTGTTATAAGAACTAGTCACATTTTAGTGGACCATTTAGAATAACGCAGGGCGAAACACTTTCCCATAGTAATATTTGCAACTCGGAAAAAATAAAAATAAAGTTTTTAATTTAATGGATTAGGCATTTTTGAACGCTTAAATTATTAGAGAAAAATGTCCGCAATTGCAGGCTATGAAACTATTCTAGCTTAGAAATAGAAGGCTATGCTCATCTCTATTTGATTTTTTTTTTTTTTTTTTTTTTATGAATAAATGCAACGTTTAAATAAATATGTTTCGATTGATGACTATTTTCAGCTCACCAAAAGCCTGACCAAGTACCGTAATATACAGCCGTTAATGAAATGTAAATGACATTTAATTATTTGAAATTTCATTATGTTAATCAGAAACGCGGTTGATTCAAATTAAACTGTATATACATTCACATTAAGTAACAGTTTTAGTACAGGATCCCCTTGACGAAATTTAAAATTTCGCACCGTTGTTGTTCGGAAGTTTTTCGCCAAGATCTTTACTCATGTAATTGCAATACTCCTTTAATTAATGGTCAAAAGATGGCAAAAAAGAACAAAAGTCACCGAAGGGGTCTCATATTACTTTATAGACAATAAAATCAAGTAGAAAATATATAAGACAATTCCACTTTAAAAATAAATAAATATTAATGAAAATTTTGAAATTATCATTATGCCAGTTTTATCAGAATTTTTTTTTATGATACAGCAGGTCTGGCAGTGTTCCTAAAATTTTACTTCGATTTTATTATATTGACACCACTATCGTAACTAAGAAATTTTTCTTGTATGTTTTAATGCTAAAGCGCGTGTAAACACTATATAAAAAAGTATTATTTTTCCATAGTGGTGCAAGTATAATTAAGTGATTTCAAAATTTTAGGAATGCTGAGAGGCCTGATACAGGTATAACTCTTCATTTTTTTTTTTTTTTTTTTTTTTTTTTTTTAATTCAGGCGGAAAGAAATGTTATTTCTTTTTTATGTAAAAAATAGAAAAAATTAAATAAATGAAGTAAAATGTTGTAAGCATTTATTTTATTGTCAGCAGCTTGTAATTACAATTCAAAGTAAAACGTCGAAAAAAAAAAAAAAAAAAAAAACAGAAAATCTCATAAAACATATAGATGTATATAGATATAAAATCTATTAGGGGTATCAGAAATCTAAATCAGAAAATCAAATATGAGAACAAAGCATCAACCCTTTGATGCCTACTTTGCCTACATGCCCTACCCCCTCGTGCCTACTTTGTTCGCCTAACAAAGGGCAGAAATGCCAACATTTTAATTTATTCCGGAGCATTTTTAGCCCCGCCTTTATTCCATACCACTTTTTTCTTATTTTATCATAGTTGTATAGAAGAGAAAATTATTCTAAAAATAAAGTGGTGCGGTTTAAAAGCGGGGTTAAAAATGCTTCGGAATAAATTAAAATGTTGGCAACTATGTAAGGGTCGTGTTTTCCTTCCACCCGAAACAATTGTTGCGAATTCTAGCTTTTTATGGTGTTAGCTTGCATTATATTACCATTAATTGGATTTAAATAAAGAATTTGCGCAGAACCCCTATAATTTTATTTATTTATTTATTGAGGAACTGAAATTTAAAACCAATGTAACATTTAAAATGAGATAAAAATACAAAAATTTAAAACTTTAAAAATACATTTTAATTAAAAACTTTAAAACACAACACAGACGTTTCGGCTAGAACACTAGCCTTCCTCAGTGTTAAACATAGAAGCACAACATTTACAAAAATTCATAATACATCATAGCAAGATTAAATATTCAGGAGGAATAGCTTTAGCCTCGTTCAAGGCAGAATGTTGCATTTTAGTTTCTTTAATTTTATATTAAGGTTATGTAGTTGTCCTACGTTGCACAAATATTTCCATTTCAACAAATAATACAAGTATGTTCAAGTTCATAAATAATGAAACAAACATTATAGAGAGATATAGCATAGGACAACAAACATTTTTCTCATAGTAAATTATAGTCATAATCTATTTACTCGGCCAAAATGCGAAGGACTCCGCCCCAAGCGGAATTAAGAATTTTATTAACAGCTTTAACGAGAATCTAGGCAGAAAAGGAAATAGCCTTTATTTCTAAACAAATAATTGAATTACAAGAAATACCTCAGTTTCTTATACACAAGGATGATTATGTGTGGAATTTTTTCCTGATTTCAGGAACTGTCGCTTAATATGTTTCCTGATTTCCAAATTTTTTCAATTATTTTTCTGTGACTGTTAAGAGAAAAACTGTTGTATGAAACGAAAACTTGAGAATATCGTTCATAATTTACTTGCATGTTTTATTTATTTATTTATTTATTTATTTATTATTATTTTTTTTTTTTTAATGTATTTTAGATTTACAAAAACTTTATTGTATTGGTTACAATAAATAATGATAATAATGATAACGATAATGATAATAATAATTTTACGCCCTGGCCTTTTTTTATTATTTCGTGTAATTTTAGGATTTTTAAAGTGGGGTCACAAAGCCTCACGTAATGTTGCTAAATTGTGGTAACCTTTTTATTTAAGAAATATCAGTACTTTCAAAAAATAATACAATCGGACAAATTCAGTTGAAAATGCAGTAACCTCATTTAAATAATAGTACTAGTTTTTTAAAATAAAATAAATGCGATTATATTAATGCACTATTAATCAAAAATTTATTTTATTCATCTTAAAATGAGTTTTCATTCATCAGAAAGAATACAGGAGTGAATTCAATGTTACCGAAACTGTATGTAAAGGTTTATATGTATATATATGTTACATATATATACATTAAATTGAAATAAAGTGAATAGTCAGTTGGCAGCCAAGCTGAAATGAGCATAAAATTGCTCCCATTTGACAACCCTCGCATGTTTGGTACGTTTAAATGAACCTCTTTTACTTTCTAGATTCATTAGAATTAGTTACTTCTGTTACTTTCACACTTGCAATTGTGACGTTTTCTTTTTCTTTTTTTCACACTAATTGTAAATGGCACAGATGCCAACATTTTAACACTTTCGCGACCGCTGACGTAGATTCACGTCATTTGGAAATCTGTAACTCCACCAGTGGGCGTTTCTCTCGCGATTTGTATGTTACTTATTTCTTAAGAATATACTCAGTATTCAATTATAGTCAAATATAGCATGGATACAAACATTTTGATTAGGAAGAATATAGTTATAATGTATATTCATTTGTAATATAAATGGGAATATAGAAAATTTTGTTCTGAAATATTGTAACTTGGGAGAATAACGCCCACAGGCGGACTTTACTGTTAAAAAGACAAAAGCATGCGGTTGCGAAAGTGTTAATTTATTCCGGAGTATTTTTGACCCGTCTTTATTTCGCACCACTTTATTTATAGAAAAATGTTCACCAATATATAATACAATCGATAAAATAAGAAAAATTTACTCTTAAAAAATAGTTATATAAAAATAAAGGCGAGGCTAAAAATACTCCGGAATAAATTAAAATGTTGGCATCTATGAAATGGTGATGTGATTTGGTGTTGTGATTAATTTCAGAATTTACAATTTTATTTAATTTTCTTAAGAATTTGGAATTAATTGTATTCAAATTTTGAAAACATTGTCTATGATATTGCAATGCTTCTATACAGTGCCTGATTTAGGCCGGGGCACTCTCTCACCGGAATATTTTTACAATTATTTTTTACTGCATATCATAGAAATTCCACGTTTTGATTAAGAAATTATTTTTATAAAAAATGAACGGTGTAAAACAATCTAATTTACTCGTGGTTATTAGACACCAGAATTCTTTTAAAATAGTTTTTAATGATAATTTTTTGCTTATTATAAGAGGAAAGTATTGCTTAAAAAATAATGGTGTAAGTGTAAATAGTGTTTGCCCCGGTCTAAATCAGTCCCTGCTTCTTTATTTTTAGAAGCAGTGTTTGTTCTGATAACATTTGAATGTTTCATTGTGCCAAACAATATATGCAAGATTGTAATAAAAACGATTCGAAGAAATTGAGTCAAATATTGATTGCAACGTTTGATCCAGAAAAACAGTTTTTTCCAGTTCGCTCCAACCGATAACACTTGAATATTGCATTATCATAAATACACTGAACGAATTAGTATATAAGATTCATACTTGCCAACCATCTCATTAATAACCGTACAATTGTTAACGCCCCCTGAAAAAACGCCTCTTTTCTCACACCACTATATTTTTAGAGTTATTGTCTACAAATGTTGTTACGATTGAATAAGATTAAAATTACTCTAAAATATTATTTGTGTGAAAAAAAAAGGCGGGTACTAAAAATTGTACGGTTCATAATGAGATGGTTGGCAAGTATGAAGATTTGGGTAAAATCGGTTCCATTGCGATGTGAAACGAATAACAAAATATTTTAGCTGAATACTTCTTAGATCCTTAAAATATTTGATATTTTTTTTTTTTTTTTTATCATGCAAAACAGTAAAAGCAATATTTAAATGATTTGTAAAAATCACTAATTTTTGTAAACATTTTGATAGAATTAGTTCGAAGGGTGTTAATAGAAAATTGATTACAAAGTTTATCTTTGAGAGACATGCTTCTACATCCTGAAAATATTGTATTTTCAACAATAATGAATATATGTTTATTTTTTATTTTTATTTTATTTTTTTATTTTGTTAAATCTGTTTAATTCCAATAAAGGCAAAGTGAAGGAAGTTTTTGAGCCTAAAATCTTCCTCTGACAAAATATTGCTTTGAAAATGGATATGCATTGTAATCAAAAATAAATTTGAGTGCGTAATCTGAACAAAATCAATTTGATAAAAGTGGAGTAAAATTCAACTGAAAGATTTATCCTTAACAAATAGATAGGGTGTAAAAATTGCTAAGGTTAAAAAAAAAAAAAAAACTCAATATTGCCTATTTAAATAAATTAAGTTTTGCACGAGATAAGCTGTTTTAATATTTAATCTCGTATGATGACACCTTTTTCTTACTCTCTAAAATTTATAGGAATTTGAAAAAAAAAAAAAAAATTCTCTCTCTGTAACATCATCAAACTTCTTAACTCATAAACAAACTAACTGAATGATTTATGTAGGGAAAAAAAAAAAAATGAATAAATAAAAATAAACGCATGTTCTGAATGGGACGTTTGCGTAAAGCAGGAAGCATTTCCGATTGCTCTTTTACGAAGCTTGGAATACTGCCTGATAGCGAGGTGAAGACACTTTTAATTTTAGATTCGGCGTGACACTTTGCATCGTGCGTCTGTCAGCAAACGATGTGTCTGGGTCCTTTACTTAAGCAAAACACAAAAATTTGTTTTTACTGCTTTGATAAAAACTACTTATCTCGTGTGTATTTTTTTAAAATGGAACGACGCCGTTCTCTAGAGATTTTTTGAAAATCGAAAAACGTGTTAGTTCTGCGAGCAACCATTTCTTTCTTTCAGTATCATTTCTGCTTATATTACTTACAAACTATGAATAAACACCATAAAATGCAATAAACTCGCAACAATTGTTTCGGGTCGAAAAAACACACGACCCTTCATCAGGCGGCCTTCGTTGCCGCTTTGACTGCAGCACTAGTGCTTTCTTTATTCGCCTGATGAAGGGTCGTGTGTTTTTTCGACCCGAAACAATTATTGCGAGTTTATTGCATTTTATGGTGTTTATTCAAAGTTTGTAAGTAATATTTTTTCAACGCCAGTTTTGTGGTGCTTTTTTATTAAATCCTTTCTTCTTGTTTTAAAACATGTTTTGTTTGTTTATTTCTTCCGAAACATTTAGAACTGAGTGTTATTTCACCATAAGCCAAATATTTATAAATGTACTATTTTATGGAAAAGCTGCAATGGGTGAAATTGTAGACGAACAATTGCAAATTGACTTCAATATTTCAACGATCATCTTTGTTTAAAATTTATTATCTCTCAAATTTTAAGCAATTAGATTAGACATCATCAGTCTCTAAGTGCCAGAGGTCATAGTCTCCGCCTTTTTTACAGGACACTACCAAGGATAAAAAAATTTCGTCTCCTTTGTTTTCCATAGAGAAATCTTTAATATATTTTTAAAGTAATATGTCGTGATTAAACAGTATAGAAATTATCGTATAAAAAAAGTGGTAGCAAAAAAGGCATACATATTTCATTTCTTAAAGTGTCCTGAAAAAAAAGGCGGAGACTACGACCTCTGCCTATAACAGATGCTACATAAAATAGGTAAATTATTAATAGCAAATATCAAATGTATACAACACACGACTTAAGGATTACAGAGTTGCCTACTTTCTTAATTTATTCCAGAGCATTTTTAACCTCGCCTTAATTTCACACCATTTTTTTTTTTTTTTTTTTTTTTTTTTTTTTTTTTTATATATAATACTTTTTTCTAATATATAATTACGATAAAATAGGAAAAAATTACTCTTAAAAAAAAAAAAGTTGTATGAAAAAGGCAGGGCTAATAAAGCTCTAGAATAAATCAAGAAAGTTGGCAACTCTATTATTATTTAGAATAGTTGAAAAGTTGTCTGGGAAAGCAGGATTTTTTATCACTATTCATACTTGCCAACATCCTAATTAATATTCCGTAGTATCGTTAGCCATGCCTTTTATTTCACACCAATATTTTTTTAGAGTTTTATTCTTCTTATTTAATCGTAGTTGAATTTGGATAATGTTACTCTTCAAATTTACTGGTGTGAGAAAAAAGGTGTGGCTAACGCTACTAAGGAATATTAATTAGCATGCTGGCAAGTATGACGATTACTTTATAGTAGTCTTTTGTAGTAACTTTTCGCGATAAAATTATGGAAAAGTTATTATTCGTATAATATTAATGACATATGATGATAAATTTGCGCTCAGTGGTACCCTGAAATATTTTTATTTTCGAATTCCTTCGGTGATATTTTTTAATTTCGGGTGTATTTCTACAAGTAATAAAAATATAATATACATTTGCGCCTCATATTTAAAAATTGTATAGATCCGATTTTATAAACTTCTTAATAAATAAATAAATAACAGTATCTGAAAATAATAAACCCGACAATTTAACATTTGAATTTTATAAGTTAATGATATGATTTACTTGAAATTCTTCATAAATCACAAGGATTGTGTTTAAGAATATCTGCCATCCTGCCAATATTCTCATTACTATTCCGTAGTATCATTAGTAACGTCCCTTTTTCCACACCACTTAATTTTTAGAGTAATTTTCTTCAAATTTGATTGCAATTAACCTCTTAACGCGCGGCGTCCTCGTTGCGAGGATGCAAAATTGAAGATCCAGCTGCAAAAATTCATCCCGGAAATTTTTTAGCAAAAATTTACGTTTATAACATATCAGAAAAGGCCAGTTTTTTTTTAACCTTAAAATTTAAAATTTCTTTTAGTTTAATTTAGTTCATGAATTCCGGTGGCAGTATAATTTAAATGATCCGAATTGTCTTGCGCCGCAAAGGGTTAAATAAGAAGGAAAATATTCTAAAAATAGACTGGTGTGGGGAAAAAAGGCAATAATATTAATTAGAATGTTAGCAGGTATGGTTTAATTGATGTTTATATTCGGATAAATCGTATTTGGTTTTTCTATTATTTTCATTCTTTAATTTTGCCGCATCTTTGATACTATTTCTAACACTATTTTTTGCATAACTATTTCTAACATTGATACCTTTGCGTTTGAATGCAGATAATTGCTAAAATTGTCGAAATTTAAAACCATCATAGTTGCCTATCAAAATGTGTCGTTCTGCGGTGTTAGTTGAACATCTTTGGAAATGGTATGCACCTAAAATGGAAAGGTGGCCTGCCAGGAAAGGAACTTATGGCGATATTTTTTTTTAATTGTTCTATCAGTAGTAATTTCAATAGCTTATTAGGCGGGAATTTCATTTTGTCACTGTGCCAAGCTTTGGTCAAATTCATTTCTCTGAACATGATTATAATCAGAGCCTGATTAAGGGGGAAGCACACATTATCTCCGCTGTCACCGGAATATTTTTACAATTATTTTTTACTTCATGTTATAGAAATTCCACGCTTTGACGAGGAAATATTTTTTATAAAAAATGAGCGGTGTGAAACAATCCAATTTACTCACCGTTATTAGACACCAGAATTCTTTAAAATAATTTTTAATGAGAATTTTGTGTTTATTCTAGGAGTGAAGTATTTGTTAAAAAATAACGGTGTAATGTGTGCTTCCCCCTTAATCAGGCTCTGATTATAATGTGCCTCGCACTAGAAATTATTGAGAACATTTATGTATGATGGGGAACTGAGCAGAGTCCACCTATACCAACTAGTTTTTGTTTTGCATTCTATCGCTTCTTAAGTGCTATATTGTCATGAAATCTATCATTTTTTTTATCCATAGTGCATATTTTAAGGAATAAAAAGTAATGTTAGGGATGGAAAGGCCTCTTCTAATAACACAAAATAATACAAATATACACAAAAATAACACAAAATAATGTCTAATTTCAAAATTCTCCATGCGAAATTATTTTAAATTTCCAATACTTTTTCTATACCTTTTTTGTATGTAAATAAACCCATCTGATTATTTAATTTTTACTTTCCGAACATACGTATGCAAGGAAAGTATTGTAATCATGTCGAATTCGAGATTTTGGTGTTTCTATATGTTTTGAGGTCCCCTGAGTCCGTTTTCACTATTTTTACGATGATGTATGTATGTGTATGTGTATGTATGTGTGTGTATGTATGTGTGTATGTATGTGTGTACGTATGTATGTGTGTGTGTATCTGTGTGAGTGAACACGATAGCGTCTAAACCCTTTGCTCGAATGAGCTATAAGTTGGTACGTATGTTGCAAGTCACCGTAGCACGAACCCTATTGATTTTAATGAATCTAGCACTTATAGTTTTTTACAGGGACACAAAGAAAAATTCTTTATCATTATGGCCTATGGGACCAAAATTTTAAAAGTGCGATAGCATCTAAACGCCTCATTCAACTGAGCAAAAAATTTATACACATATTATAGGCCACGGATACTCAATCAGTATAGATTTTGGAGAATCTAGCACTTATAGTTTTTTCACAGGGACACAAAGAAAATTTCTTTATCATTATTGCCTATGGGACCAAATTTTAAAAAGTGCGATAGCGACTAAACGCCTTTATTAAAATGAGCAAACAATTTATACACATATTATAGGTAATAGTCGCATAAACTGCAAAGATTTTGGTGAATCTAGCACTTCTAGTGTTTTTACAAGGACACAACAAATAATTCTGTATCATTATGGCCTATGGGGTAAAATTATTTAAAGTGCGATAGCATCTAAATGCCTTATCCGTTGGAGTGAAAAATTTATATACGAGTTATAGGCCACCCTCACACAAACTATATAGATTTTGGTGACCCTAGCACTTAATGAGTTTTACAGGGACACAAATAAAAATTGCTCATTATTAAGACCAATAGGCTCAAATTATTTAAAGTACGACAGCGACTGAACGCCTTATTCAAACGAATTGAAAATTTATATACATGTTGTACGTCATCGTCACACGAACTTTATGAACTTTCGAGAATCTAGCACTTATGGTTATTTTTCAGGGACAAAATGCAAATTTCTTTATCATTGTGGCATATAGGCTCAAACTTTAAAGTACGATAGCGTCTAAATGCCTTATACGATGGAGCTGAAAATTTATATAAATATTATAAGTCACTGTTGCACATAAACATTTAGGTGAATCTAGCATTTGTAGGTTTTTACAGGGACGCAACAAAATATTCTTTATTATTATGATCTAAGTGTTCGGTAAAATAGCGTTAAATTAAAAATCATGTACTATATAAAGAAAAATACTCAGACTCTCTATTATAATTTTCTCTTTTTTGTTTATTTAACGACTCCTCTTACTTTACTTTATCTACAGAACCATTAATTACTCAATGTTCGGAAAGTCGAGTGGAGTCACTTCAGATTTTTTGTATTACAAGTATACAATCAATTACAAATACAAAAAGTGTAAAACATGAATTTTTCATCTTGTGACTGAATTTGAGAGTTCGTAGTAAATGTAATACTTTATTGATTTTAAAATGAATATTCAATTTTGTGACAAATACACTGGTTAATATTCGAGCAAATTTTTAAAAGGATTGGATGAAAACAAATTCATATGGAGCATTGTAAATAACTGATTATTCCCGAAATTTAGGACCCAAGAAAAATAAATTTAAAAGTTTTAAATTTTGTAAAAGATTTTAAATAATTTTTGACGAACTGTAGATTGATATTACTTTTAAAAATATTATCTAGCTTCTTCTTCATACATTTTGTAATAATTATCTAGACAATTTTTAATTGCATCAAAGTTTTGAAATTTAGGGAATTTTTTTTTTTTAATTCAATAGTCACCAATAAATTTGATGAGTGATATTTAATAAATAAAATAGACGATTGATAATAGTGATCAAGCAATGGTTACAATTATATTTGCCAACATCTTAACACTTTCGCGACCGCTGACGTAGATTCACGTCATTTGAAAATCTGTAACTCCGCCAGTGGGCGTTTTCTTCGCAATTTGCATGTTATTTATTTCCTTAGAATGTACCTAATATTCAAATTTATACAATCAACATACTATGAATACATATACTTCGATCACAAAGAGTATAATTGTACAGTCGGTAACAAAAGTGTCCGAACACTAGCAAAAATTCCTATGTAAAAAAAAATACACTTCATACGGTTTTGTTAAATAAATCCTTGTCGAATCATATTCTTAGACTGACTAAGAACACATCAGTAAATTTTTAGAGTAATAATCTCCAAATGCAATTACGATTCAATAAGAAGAAAAATATTCTAAAAAGTTACTGGTGTGAAAAAGAAGGAGGGGCTAACAATACTACGGAATATCAATTAATATATTGGTATTTGGCAAGCATGGTTACAATTAAAAATTAGTGGTAGATATTGAATAAAAAAGTCCCTCAACTTGGCAACACTGATTGCATGGTCCTTTGACCCCTTAATGTTCACTTAACATTTTCTTTTGAAAATTGTTGACTAATTTCAAAAATGGCTATAATATCATACATGCCAATATTTTAATTTATTTTCGGAGTATTTTTAGCGCCGCCTTTATTTCGCACCACTTTATAGAAAAATTTTCTCCAATGTATAACTTCGATGGAATAAGAAAAATTTATCCTTAAAAAATAAGTGGTATGAAAAAAAGTCGGGGCTAAAAATACTCCTGAATAAATTAAAATGTTGGCATCTATGCTTTCATACGCATAGCTGATCATAAAAGTGATTTTAAAAAAAGAATTTTTAATTTTCAAAAAATTTTGGTTTGAGACATATAAGTTAACTTGATTAAAGTCAAGTAATAATTAATTCATTAATGAATAACTTCATAAGTAAACACAATAAATTTCAAAAACTTATAGAATTTGTTTCAGGCCAAAATTATTACACGACCCTTCCTCAGTTGAAAAAACCAGGCACGAATGTATCATCAAAGCAGGAAGGTATACTTCTGGCTTCTAACAAATTTTTTGTGACTTCAGCATATGGCTTTCTTTGAATTATGGAGTTGTGTTGCTATCTACCGAAGAGAGAAGAAACTAATGGTGTTCTGGGAAATCTATGGGATCTGCAGTCACACATTTTGGTGCTTAAATTGTTTCTATGTATCCTACACCTACTTTAAAGGGATTTTACGAAATCCTCCAATGTCCCTTTGGGCCGGGGGGTAATAAATACGTTTCCAAGCGCAACCTTACTCCAAATTACCTCAATAAGATTATTTTTTACGTTTGGATTGGTTACGAGTACCCAACACGCACTACTATGGGATTCTGTGAAATTTGCAGATTGCCCTCTAAACAGAGCCTGATTAAAGGGGAAGCACACATTATTAAAACTTACACCGTTATTTTTTAACAAATACTTTCCTCCTATAATAAACACAAAATTCTCATTAAAAATTATTTTAAAAGAATTCTGGTGTCTAATAACGGCGAGTAAATTGGATTGTTTGACACCGTTCATTTTTTATAAAAAATATTTCCTCGTCAAAGCGTGGAATTTCTATGACATGAAGTAAAAAATAATTGTAAAAATATTCCGGTGAGAGCGGAGATAATGTGTGCTTCCCCCTTAATCAGGCTCTGCCTCTAAAGACTGGGAAAAAACATGTTTTTCAGAGTAACTCTGCTCCAAATTGTATCCGGAAAACAATTTTTTAAATGTCGATCGGTTATGTATACCAAATACACACACTTCGAAGAAATCTTGAGAAATCATTTTCTATTCCCCCTCCCCGTAATAGGAGAACAGGGCAAAAAACACATTTTCAAGCTTAAATCTCCCGGACGCCTCACTTTGCAAGCGAAAAAAACCTCTGCCAAACGAAGCGGGAACTTTAACTTAAGCTTTGACTAATTTCAGTGATTTTTTTTTTTTTTAGAATTTATTAATAAGGATATGAAATTTTGAGAACTCGTTTAAATGTAGTGTCCAGCGAAGCGGGCAAAGCCTGCTAGTAAATAAATAAAAATATGAGTAAAAGTAAGAACAAAATATACATCTCCTGGCATTAGGTGAGAAGGTATTTTGTATGGTAACTAAGTACTAAAATGCATTTTAATCAATAAAATGATGTCAAAAGCATCAACACCTTCAAATAACTCCCAGTACAGTAATATCAATTAATTGATAGTGAGAAATAAAAAAAGTTTTGGCGAAATATAATGTAGTGTTTCACTTTTAGATATGCCAATTATTCTAATTTATTCCGTAATTGGTATTAAAATTTTTCTTTTTTCTTTTTTTTTAACCACTCTTTTCAGAGGTTCTTTTCCTCCTTATTTAATTGTACATAAATATTGGAGAAGGGAAAAAATGAAAAATCTAGGAAAGAGTGCTGGGTAAAAAAGGCGAGTCCTAACACAATTTACGGAATAAATTAGAATGAAAGGCAACATTTCTATTATCATGCCACACAGCTGAAGTTAAAATTGATCTATGCAAAGTATAAAGTTTTACGTTTTGATTTCTTTCAACAACATTTCGAAAATAAAATTAGTCACCCTCCCCCCTCCAACTTTTCTTTTTTTCTTTAAAAAAAAAAAAAATAAAATAAAAAGGTGGGAGAAGTTGCATTCGTAGATTAAACTCTGTTAACAGCACCATAAATATTCTCATGAAGACATTTTTTTTTCTGGACCCATTTCATTTTCGACTGTCAAATAAAAAAATTGACAGCTCTAGGATTCATGACATTTGCCACTTCACCCATATAAATTTACATAATGCATAGCTACCAACATTCTAATTAATTTTATGTAGTATTCTTAGTATCCTCCCCTTTTTCCACCCCACTTAATTTTTACAGTAATTCTCTTCAAATGTACTTACGATAAAATGAGAAAAATACTCAAAAAAAAAAAAAAAAAGACAGGTATTAAAACTCTCCGGATTATTAATAAGGATGTTGGTAGCTATGTAGTTGGCAACATTTTAATTTATTTAGAAGCAATTTTAGCCCCGCCTTTATTTCGCATCACTTTATTTAGGAATAATTTTCTTCAACATTTAACTACTATAAAAAAAAGAAACAAGTACCCTTAAAAAAAAAAAAGAAAAATAAATAAATAAATAAAATAAAATAAAAACATGGTATGATATAAAGACGGGGATAAAAACGCCAAAATAAAACGTTGGCAACTCTGGAATTTACTTCATTGTGTATAAGTGCTTATAGATAAATAAATAAATAAATAATTGTGTGTCTGTTACTAGTAATTTTTATTTATTTATTTAATTTCATCTTTTGTTTTTTGCGGATGATTTTGGAATTTGATCATCTATCAACTCAGGGGTTGTAATCTCCGCCTTTTACAGAACTTTTTCAGAAATGAAAAATGTATGCCATTTTTACTACTACTATTTTTATACAGCAATTTATATACTTTTTAATAACGATATATTATTTTTAAAATACAATAAAGATTTCTCTCAGAAATACGTGGTGGCAAAAAAAGTGCCCCCCCCCCCCCCCAAAAAAAAAAAAAAAAAAAAAGGCGGAGACTATGCCTGTCATTTGCTTCTTTCCATTCTACAACTTTGTTACAAATATATATATCTATAAATCTGATATCGAAATCCCAATGAGTTTTACTTTAATAGTATTTTAATATAAATGTCAACGTCTTAAATTTTGATAATTAACATCAATTTTCGGACATACAATGTGTATAAACAGCGACTTACCCTTACAAATGTAAAAAAGGTATATAAAGGAATATTTCAAAGATTGTTATAAAGTAATTTGAATATTTTGAACCTAGAGATGTTTTTGAAGCCTGCAGAAAATCTATAACCAATAGTGAAGTATAAAGGTCAAATTTGTTTAAAGACAACAATTTTGTAGTCTTTGGTGATAACATTTGTAGCCAAATTGAAATTAAAAATTATTTTTTTCTCTCGATGTAAATTTCGAATCTAGCGATCTAATGTTTATAATAGAAATTCGTCGATTCTGGTATTTTCCCTTTTTAAGGCAGAGCTGCCAACCTAACCGGCAAATTGTTCGTACCGCCCCTTTTTCTACACCACTTAATTTTTAGAGTATTTGTTTTCTTAATTCATCGTAACTATATTTGAAGAGAATTACTCTAAAAATTTAGTGGTGTAGGAAAAAGGGCAGCACTAACAAATTGCCGGATTAGGTTGGCAGCTCTGTTAAGGATATGTAAACTACTTAAAATTCTATCACAAAATTTTTCTAATGCGCAAAATTGCAATGTTTTCTTATTCTCTGGAAGTATCATAAGCTAAAAATCATAATAGCTTATCAGAATGTTCTAAACATAATCTTATTATTATTTTTAAATCCTTCGAAAATCTTTATAACTGTATTAGTAGTGACCAGGGGGACTCTCCGCCCTTTTTTCAGGACACTCTCAGGAATGAAAATTTTTTTAATTTTTTGCTACCACTATTTTATGCTATAAACTTTAGCCTGTATAATCATGAAGTACTATTAGAATTATATCCAGAAGTATTTCTGCATAAAATTTTTGGTGGCAAAAAAGGCATAAATTTCTTAACTTAAAGATTGTCCTGAAAAAAGGGCGGAGAGTACGACCCCTGGTAGTGGCAGAACCTGAAGTCTTCGCCCTTTTATTCATGATTAATATCCTTTTACCAAGTAATTTCAACCTTTTTTGCTACCACTATTTTTATACAAGAATTTCTCTGCTATTTATTCACGACGAGTTACTATAAAAATACGGTAAAGACTTCTGTATAACAATATTGGTTGCAAAAAGGTAGAAATGTCTCATATCTGAAAATGTCTGGTAAAAAGGGCGGAGACTTGTAACTCTGATAGTGGACACTTTAAGGAAAGGTCACACCTGGAGAAAGGATTTAATTAAAATTTCGAAATTAGTTTTGTTGAGCAAGGTTCGTACAATCCTTATTTTTCGGTGTCAGTAAAATTTTATATCAATTTTAGTCGTAAATTAAGCGTATAATTCTAAATAATATTTTAAAAATAAAAATTGTGGAAATGGGGGGGATCTTTACAAAAAAAAAAAAAAAAAAAAAAGCGGGTCCGTACGAGCCCTGTTGACGTTATTTTATTGTTTTAAATCAAATTTTTATTAGAAGTAAAATATCAGTTTTGTATGATAATGCAATGCATATTCTTAACAAGTTTACGAAATTTCAATAAAATTTCTTCGTATTTACTTAGTTTATCAAATTCGTTTTGTTTAACTTTATTATGTGTTTCGTATATTTGTAATTCAAAAACAATTTTCTAAGGGGAAAAAGAATGCTTTTACTAGAATTGGAAAATAAATCATATAAAATTATTTTGATAATCTAAACAAAATATCTACTAAACACATTTTAACATTAATTTTAAATGTGCCAGCCAAATATTTGTTAATTCATCGGAACTTTTCTCTGGGTGCATTTGTGTATTGTTGCCAAAATGTTAATTTATTCCTGAGCAATGTAGTATCTTGTAGTATCCATGAGACAGCGCTGTAAGTTGTACAGCTATGTATATATTTTCTATGTTCTGTACATATTCTGTAAACGTGTATGTTCCTGTATGTGGACCTGCTTTTATTTCACATCACTTTATTTGTAGGACAAATTTCTCCAATATATAACTACGATTAAATAAGAAAGAATTACTCTTAAAGAAAAAAAAAGTGCAATTAAATAAAGGCGGGGCTAAAAATGTCCGGCATAAGTTAAAATGTTGGCAACTCTGATTTGTGTATTGGTCTTAATTTTGGAGATTGTGACAAAAACTATGTGTAAAACCAGATTAAAAAAATTTAATTATCTATTTTTTTTTTTTTTTTTTTTTTTACGTGACTGTACAGTTAAAGTTGTTATATAAAGCATTTTGATCTCCCAAAAATGTTTTTCCCAGCGAGTTAAATTTCGCCAGTAGTGGACTTATTGTAGAAAAGGTATTTTCTGTAACATTTATGTGTTAATACAATAAAGTATAAACATACATTTATATAAAAAGTAAATTTTTATTCAGGATAAATATCACTTATAGGAATGAAATTTAAGCTTTTTTCTCTGCTAGCATATTTTAACAACAACCATATTGTACTATTAAATTACCAAAAAAATAAATAAATAAAAAATAAATAAATAAATTCATAAATAAAATAAATAAATTCATAAATAAAATAAATAAATAAATAATAATAATAATAATAATAATAATACTTAAAAAAAGTGTTAAAGATCTCTATAGGGAAATAGTGGTAGCAAAAAACTGTCGAAATATCATGTTTGTAGGTGATTAACATAACATTTACCACAGCATTGCCCTAAACTTATATCAGAAACTGAAAACAAGCAATTTAACAATTTTAACTCGCATATTTTAATTACAAGCCTTTAATTAAATTGTTTTATTATTGAGTCTTGATTTCATTTCTGGAGTTCTTTCGAAATGTTAACACTTATAATAGTGTCACTTGACGTTTTCTTTTTCTTTTTATGATGATATCATGGCTGTATGAACAAATTAGAAGTTGCTAGGATTAGATTCTTCGATTCTTTGCTTTAGTATTCTATATATTATTTGTCAGATCGTTTCCTTTAGCGTTTTAAATATTATTTGCCTGATCGTTTCCTATAGTATTCCAATTTATTATGAATATGGGTTATCTTGAAGCGAATCCTAGGTGGATTTTTAATGTTGCTATAAACCATACCTGCCAATATTCTTATTAATATTCCGTAGTATCATTAGTACAGCCCCTTTTCCCATACCATTTAATTTTTAGAGTAATTTTCTTCAAATTTGATTGCGATTAAATAAGAGTAAAAGTACTCTAAAAAATGACTGGTGTGAAAAAAAAAACGGCAAGAACTACATTAGAATGGAATATTAATGAGACTGTTAGCAGGTATGTACAGTAAAGTCTCATATAACGCGGGTGCAAATTTGTCTCATAAATAATACAATTTTATTTTTTAACACCACTAATTTTACATCAAAGGAAAAGAAAGACTTTATAGGAAGACTTTATACGAAACCTAAATCGAGCGTATGAACCAATAGATTGGTACTCTAAAAATTTAGTGGTGTTAAAAAATAAAACTGTTTTATTTATTTGTCATCTCTGCAACCGCTTTGTACGAGACTTTACTGTATAAACAGACCACTAGCCACCATACTTGCCAACCTAACCCGGAAGATTGTCAGTTCCCACCCCTTTTAATACACAACTTAATTTTTAGAGTATTTCTCTTCAAATATATGTACGATTAAATAAGAAGAAAAGTACTCTCAAAGAAGACTGGTGTGAAAAAATAGGCGGAAAGGGGCGGGACTAACAGTCTTCCGGGTTAGGTTGTCAAGTATGTTATGCCATGGAGCAGGGATGGAACACGGGCGCAGAATTCATACCACTATCAATGTAAGAAAATTTTCTACTTCTTAAATCGACGATATTATAGGTAGAGAAATTTCTTAAACGGATTCCGGTATGAATTCTGCGCCCGTGTTCCATCCCTGCATGGAGGAATGAAATAAGAGGAGTTGGCATCAGCCTGCAGGGCAAATGAAGTTAACTGGTCTGTTGTCTACTCAAGATGTCTGACGCAATAGCAGCCAAGGCTACTGCAGGAGCCCTATTGAATCTACCAAAACATTGGGCAGTATTGTGTTATTTTACGTATTTGACATCGTCGAGACCTTCAGTTACAGTGACTTTCGTCTCGAATAATCCATATTACATGATTTCACAACAACAGCGCAGAATTTCTTATGTAACTGTGTTACTTAATGGCTTCTGCGGTTATGATTTTGGCTGCATGTTTTTCCAGACATGTGATCTCTTCTTATATCATTCTTCCAAGAGGTATACCATTAGTGAACGGGGATGTCCGCTAATGAGTATTGATGACATATCGTGATACCGGCTGAGGAGAGCCCCTAAAAAGATTTATCCTATAACCGAAATAAATTATACGTTTTGGGGTTACCGAAGCATGGGAGCCATTCTCTCCGTGGAGGACCAAAATTGGGATGGCATGTCTCCGGACCATCTCTAGGGGTGAGTCCCAGACCGTCGCCAATTGCCCATTGCGCAGCACTAGTGTGACGTAAAAACCAACCATCGTTCCTATAATAAAATTAAAAATTTAGCAGAATAAATGAACTCTGCCTACTTACGAAAAAAGACGGTACAAGAAATCAACACAAAATGAGCACTTGCAAAGCCATCAAAATTTGGTTTATCTTATTCGAAACAACAAAAATAACAATAAAGACGAGGAAAAGTTCGCACTGTTTCAGTTAAATTGGTCTTATTCTAATGGCTTGAAACCTTCGTACTTCAAGACATTAAATGTAAAAAATTTTAACATGAACCTGGAATTCAGCATTTTTAAAATTAATATTTAAATCTTTATCTTACAATTTAAATTTATTAGGAACATTATTATTATTATTTCACTACAATTTAAATTTATTAGGAAAACATTGAAAATTGATATAAAGCATTCAATCCTTAGTGAGAAATGTGCAATTTCTCAGAAACAATCTAAAAGTTACTTTATGAGTGACCTGACTCTTTTCCCACTTTTATCTCTGAAAATAAAACATGTCGTGTTTTCCCCATAGAGTACATAGTAGAAAGTCTATTAAAGGACACTTTATTTAATGTTACCCCTTTCCTGTGAAGGAAGAAAAACAATCCTTTGATGTCTATCAGGTAATGGGGCCGTTTCGTGAAGACAAAGCACCCATTAACCGTTTTTCACGCGGTGAGAAGTGTAGCAGGTGGTCCCTGGGCCCCTTTTACAACATTCCCCAACATTCATTGCCCCTGTATGACTCAGTTGAAACAACCCCTCGGTCTAAAATAATTTGTGGAAGACTCTCGGGAAAGAGGGGGGAATGGGAGTGAGTCAGGGTGTCATTTGATGCTCTGGGAATCTGTGGGGGCTGGCGTACGACCACTATCCGTCTGCTCAACATCAAATAGGAAGACATGGCTTTCTGTATAGTTTTTCTTTTTTCTTCAATGTTGTCTGCAAAAATGAAGCAGCTTTTCCCCAGAGAAATTCTAATCTTCAAGAGCTGCCGCTCAGTTTGTACTCCTTTTGCGGTCCATTTAGTCTAACGAGCGATATTTTAATATACGTCGTCGAGATTTTTCGACGAAATGATGAAGAATGTCTTTTCCTGAAATATCCATGATAGAATAAGGGCGTTAAGTCTGAAAATTTTATTTCAGTACTTTTCCTGAAAAAATTCTTGTGGTAAACTTTCGCTTTGCGTAACTAGCGGCATCTTAATTTGCAGCGTTTGCATGTGGTGGGATCATGTACTTTTTCATCAAAACGCTGAGGATTCTTTACTCTTGTCTTCACTTTGATGAAAATAAATCAGTGAATCCCATAAATTTAATATTTACAGTCGAATTTGTTTGATATATAATGACATTTAAGGTAATAAACGTCATATTTACAATATAATAATACATATTATGTGTCTGAAATCACTTTTCTTGCTTAAGTAATAATATCTTAAAGTATTTCAGACTTTTTTTTTTTTTTTTTTTTTTTTTTTTGTAGATTCAGGTCAGGTATATCAAAATTATAAAGCCTCAGGATTTGTTCAAGTATTCCTAGGATTTGTTTGATTATTCCTATTTTTGAACACTTTCTTCCAGATTTTTCCTTGCATTCATTAATCAGTAAATCATAATTTTTCCTGTACTATTTCCAAGTGCTGAGGTTGAGCACAAGAGCTACGCTGTAGGTAATTGGTTACGGTCTGGGATTCACCCTTAAAAGTGGTCTGGAGACATGCTATTAGAATTTTGATTATCCGCAACAAGAATCGTTCCTCTACTTCGGTAACCCCCAGAGGGATTAATGTTTTTACAGGAGATGGGGGATATTGCAGCCACGACGAATTTTACATATACCAGCCGACATTAATATACAGGATGAATTTTGACCAGCTCGAGTATCGAACTCATAAATCTGAGATTACGAACCTGCGATCCTGTGATTGCGACATTTTTTCAGTTGGACTCACCTATATAGTAATATTACATAGATTGATGAATAAGGGGAAAAATGTGATTCCTTTTCACTTGGAGATAGAGGGCCATTTCACTTACTAATTGCTGTCTTTCCCGAGTGAATACACACGAATAATTAGCAAATAAAATTTATGAATAATTTATGTACTAAAAATAAATGAAAGGCTCCAGATACAGTTTCAAATTCATTTTTCATTTTTCTCTTTTTTTTTTTTTTTATATACCTTTTAATGGCTGATGCCAAAACTTTTTTCTCGGCATCAAAAGTTTTTGCTCGATAACGTGAGGAGGACAGATTTATATATATTACTATATGTATGGCTGGACTACCGTAACCCTTACTGTTTCTAAAAAATAAAATTTCTTAAACAAACAAACAAAAAAAAAAATCAGTGATAATTTATTGTGATTTAATAAAGATTTGCAACAAATAGCTGATTGGTTGGTTGGGTGTTATGTCGCACTAGTGCTGAACAATTAACAAACAGTTGGAGATGGAACCGAAGCGATGGACCCATTCCCTTCACAGAAGATCAAAATTGTGATAGCATGTCTCCGGCCCGCTCATAGGAATGAATCTTAGACTATTGCCAATTTCCCTCTGGGTAGCTATAATGTGACGCTAAACCCACCTAATTCGACTCAACGTTTCAATAAATAGTATTTTTTATGAGAAATATACTATTTGTATCCCGGAAGTAAGGGACACCATGCCCATTTTATGAAATGTGTTACCATGTTTTTGATATGCTTCAACGAAATGCGTTTATCACGAGGAAAGAAAATGGATATGGTTTTATTTTCCAAAGTCTTATCTCATTTATAGTATCTGGACATTAATGCTTAATTCCTCTGTATAAATCAAAAAATGCACATAAATGTCATGGTCGTAACACTTTTCACAAAATGAACATGGCGTCCTTTACCCCCAGGATACAGCATATAACTTGCCAACCTAACCGGGAAGATTGTTAGTCCCACCCCTTTACGCCTATTTTTTCACACCAGTCTTTTTTTAGAGTACTTTTCTTCTTATTTAATCGTAAATATATTTGAAGAGAATTACTCTAAAAATTAAGTGGTACACAAAAAGGGGCGGGAACTAACAATCTTCCGAGTTAGGTTGGCAAGTAAGGTACAGATATTTAAATGTTGAAAAGAATCTCAAATGCTAAAAATAATCTTCATTTTAATTAAAATATCCTGATTTTTAAGAACGTTTAAGGCTATCGCCTGAGTTTTCTCTATTCTTATTAAAAAACTGATCATGTTGTTTGAAACTAGGCTAAAACTTCTAATTTTGTTTAAAAGTTTCTCCTCTCCCCCTTACATTATTTTCTTTTTCTTTTCTTTATTTCTTTTCTTTTACTTTACTTTTCTTTCTTTATTTATTTTGAAGCATAAATATATAAAGAAAGAAAGAAAGAATAAAGAACAATTAGAAGATAGTGTGTTCTTTTTAATAAAAAGTCCCGAATATTATGCATGTTGAAAATTTTCAGTTTTTTGCTTCACTTAATGGTTGCTTTTTATGAAATAAATTAATTTTCAAAATTAATACTTGAATTGAGTCTTTAATACAGTCGGCAGCAAAAGTATCCGAGCACTAGCAAAAATTCCTATATAAAAAAAGTACACTTAATACTGTTTTGTTAAACAAATCCTTACCGAATCATGCTCTTATACTGACTAAGAACAGGATTCGACAAGGATTTGTTTAACAAAACTGTATTATGTGTACTTTTTTTAGATAGGAATTTTTGCTAGTGCTCAGATACTTTCGATGCCGACTGTAATTTCTATTTTTGAATTGTAATCATCATTATACAAGACTTTTCAATGCTACCATTGAATGCGTCTAAAGAGAAGTCAAGCATTCAAAGTTAATAATTTTCTACTTCCCGTTTTTTCCCTATTGTAGACAAATAGATTTGGTGTAGTTTTCAGCATATACAATCAAGATTGGGGAAAAAGACAGATTTCTATTTTTATGTATTTATCAAAAGAAAATAACAGAAAACCGCGTCTTTCCTTCATAACATCAAATCTCCTTATGGAATTTATCACAGGCCGGTAACGGTACACTCTTGGTATAATATTTACTTGAAGTGCATTTATTCGGATAAAAGTAATACCATCTGTAAAGCACAAATAGGGGATATGATGCGGTTGTCGGAATATTTCATATAAGCTGTAAAATTCCTAATCCATTGTTATCCCACCCTCTTCCCTTATCTCCCGAAGCTGCTCCTGGAAACGGCATACTCCCAACACATACTCACCATCTTCATTCCCAATTCATTAAATAGCCAGCCAAAACCAATGTGTCATGTCGGACGTGCTGTGAGGTGCTAACCGATAAAAAGTAATTTGCTGGGAAAGAAGTGGGGGTGGCTTTCGAAAAAGTATGATAAATGAGAAAATAGCTTTGTAAAATCTGCTCAATTGATGCAATATCACTGACACCATAACATTACAAAACACTTTTCAATATTTCGATAGAATAAAGTGCTATTCAATTTTTATTGTAGAGAAATGAAAATTGTATTTTGAAAAAAGTAAAGTAAAGTAAAGTAAAAATTAAAATGCAAGCTAATTTTGACTTACTAATATGTGACCGTAAGCGTTTATTAAAGTTATAATGCTGTACTTCAGTTTATCAAAGCTCAGTATTTTACTTACTTTTATCAAAGTTATAGTACTTACTTATGTCTTTTGAAGTTATAATACTTACATTTATCAAAGTTTAATACTTTAATCTACGCTTATTAAAATTACAATAATTTACTTAAGATTATTACAGTTGTATAGTTTTACTTACGTTTATTAAAGTTATAATATTTCATTTGCGATTATTAAAGTTATTATACTTTACTTGCGTTTATTAAAGTTTTGAGTCTTACCTTACGTCCATGACAGTTATATTATTTTACCTGCATTTAAAATGTTTTGCAACATGAAAGAAACTTTGAGATTTCGTTACGTCGCGTCGCTCTCCTTTTCACATTCTAGCTTTAGGCTTCGTTTGCATAAACCAAATTTCTTTGCCTTTATATATATATATGTGTGTGTGTGTGTCATTTTGGGCTCATTTCTGTGCCTCTGCTTTCATACAAATAAAATAAGTATGTACAATTCATTTATAATGTTAAAATTTGTGATTTTGTAATAGCATATAACATTTTTATAGGTGTTCACTACTGGAACCCTCGCGGCATCAATGACCAATAGTGGATAGTTTTGTCTACTACTGGATCATTTGATTTTTAGTGGGCGAACCACTAACGGACAGAGGGTTGCATTCTCGCGAATTCGGTATGTGGAACGGAGTATGAATTTAGAATAGTACATTTATAAAAAATTTATTTATTTATTTTTATTTTTATTTTTATTTTATTTTATTTTATTTTATTTTATTTATTTATTTATTTATTTATTTTTTATTTATTTATTTTTATTTTATTTTATTTTATTTTATTTTTTTTTTTTGGGGGGGGGGGCTGATTTTGAGAAGAAATTTGCGTATTTCGAAATACTACACGGAATTCCCGAAAATGTGCGAAAACCGGATTAACTTAAGCATTTATGAGATTATCGCACAATGCACAAGGGTGATTTAATTATTATTTACAAACTCTTTCAAATAAAACAATTCCATTGAAGCTCTGCAATCGGAATATTTCATTAAAGCCGTTGAATTTTTTAGATGTAGATAATTTTTAGTTTATGATACAGATTTATATAATTTTTTTATTCGTAATTTTTTTCGGTTCATTATAGGGTTTATATGTTCCTACAATTTTCTTGATCTTTCCAACCACAAATTTTGCATCGTAATTTTTGTTATAATAGAAGCCTATCAATTAAAAAAGATATTGTTGCGAATTTGTAAATAGCAGTAGTTATTTTTATTTAATTTACTTCAAAGAAGCTTGGTCGTGTTAGAAATTGTTAATTTAACACATTTCTAGCTTGATTTAGCGTTAAAATAGCTTTTTTACCTTTAAAAACCCGTTAAAAGCTTCACCGGGCAGGCCTTGGAGCCAAATTTGGCATCTTTATCTTTCCCTGCGACTTTTTTGGCGACCTTGGTGAGAAAAATCTTTGTTATCCATGTACCAAATATCTAAGCTCTAACTCGATTATGACGAGAGTTACTGGGAAATTCTCGAATTGTACGAGGGTTGATTGGTTGAGTTTAACGTTGCACTAGTACTTCCCAATATGTAATTGGTGACGGTCTGGGACGCATTCCTGAGAATGATCAGGAAACATACCATCATAATTCTGATCCTTCACGGAAATCGATTCGTACGAGGGTATGTAAGGGAATTGCATCCTGGCTGAAGTCAGTCAGTTTTCACCCAGACGTTGCTGTATAAAGAACTCTGCTTGACTAATTCTCTACTATTGATTGCAGCCTATTACTGTGTGTTATGCTGTGATACAGTTTATGTTGTGATTTCGATGTTGTCAGCTGTTACTTAAGCTGTGTTTTCTGATGAAACTAAAGTTGATACTTGCTCACAGACCTGTAATCTTCCGGAACATTCTGTAAATAAACTTTTAAGCCTCTGAAATGCAAGAATCGTCTTTCATTCACAGACAGTTTAGGAGTATGCAACAATATTTATTGTGAGAAAATATTGGTGGAAGAGTTCTACAAAAAAAGTGGCTTTCCGAACACTGCATTAATACAATGGATAATATCTTTGTGATTAAAATATAAATTTAAATCGACTTGCATTTTAAGCTCTCCGGAAGAATAATTTTTGGAGCACAAAAAGCCTGCATAAATTTAACGGCTGCTGTTGGAACAATTGTGCTTTAGACAGTTACCAAATTTTACAATTCTACCAAAAAATTTTATTTCAAACGTTACACACATTTTATTTTAAATTTTTATAAAACCTATTTGTAAATAGTGGTGCTTATAAAACAAAAATTCCTCCATCTTTGTAATTTAATTAGTTCTATAAGATACCTGAGAACACACTAATTAATGTTCTATACAATTGTTAGTACCCATCATTTTTTTCATTCCAGTCTTTTTCAAAAGTCTTTTTTTTTTTTTTTTTTTTTTTACTTATTTAATCGTAATTACATTTGGAGGAAATTACTGTAATGATTATAAGATAAAAAACTTTTTATATATCATTTTTTTTTTTTTTTTAAATTTCTGTTCAATATTTGCTATAGAACTAGATTAGCACTTTGTCAACGTGTCTAAAATTTTTAAAGTGATAATGACGTCAACTTTTGTGAGATGCATAATTTAACTTTTTACAATTTTTTAATGTTCACGTTTAAATAAATGTATTTATTTTTGTGTCGAAAGAAAATGAACTCGAATTTTTTTTGGCAACAATTAAATTATAGTCAATAATTTAATGGCTATTTTTAAAGCTATTAGGAGGTTATTATTTTCATATTTTAGTTAATTAAAAGAAAACTAATCAAAATTTCGAAAATCGGGCGTTGAAGTATTGTGTTGTCATCGAGTTCCAGGCTATTCTGAAGGTTTCAAATGTCTAGCTAGTAGGGAAGTTAGTTAAAAATCGATTGCAAGATTTGTACCGGACAAACAAGAATAGAAGTTAATAAAAACATGGTAAAAATTAAGCGGCGGGGGAGAGGGGTAGGCATTAACAATTTTACGGGATATTAATTAGAAGGTGTTGGTAGGTATACTATAAAATCATAATATAATAAAACAATAATGAAAAAAAAAAAAAAAAACCTTTATTTTGTAAAAAAAATAGTTCAAGGTGAAATAAATACGCTATAATATGAATGCACTTACATACTTATTAATAAAAAATATTATTAATAATAAATAAATTAATAATAATAAATAATAATATAATAAATAATAATACAATAAATATAATATAATAAATATAATAAGTAATAATAAATTAATTATTATTATTATTATTAAATATTATCTATATAAATAAAGAGAAGTGTCTGTGTGTCTGTGTGAGTATCTGCGCTCTGGTGCTCACACTACTAATCGCAGAGCCTCCAAATTTGGCATATAGGTACCTGGGACCCTGCAGGTGTGCACCTCATCGAGATTTTTTCGAATTTCGAATTTGAATTTTTTAAATTAATGTTTTTTCGAATTTAAATATTGGCTTCAATGTTTCATTTTTCAGAAATTTCTTTCGTTTCAAAAGTCTTAGCAACGGTTTATCTTAGCAACGGCTATTAAACTATTTATTTATTTAAATTCATTTGAGGAAGAAATTATTTTTATTATATTTATTGAAATCAAATAGTTATACACATACAGTAGAAAAAATTAAACATTTTAGATTTTGGCATATAGGTACCTGGGACCCTGCAGGTGTTCACCTCATCGAGATGTTTTCGAATTTCAAATTTGAATTTTTAAATTAATGTTTTTCTGATTTTAAATATTGGCTTCTTTGTTTTATTTTTCATAGATTTATTCTTTTGCTTCAATCGTCTGCGTATCTTAGCAACGGTTATTACGCAACTTATTTTTATTTAATACATTCATTTGAAGGCGAATTTTTTTTTCTTAATTTGTTATATTTTTTGAAAATAAAATCGTAATGCAGTAGAAAAAATTAAGTAAAATTAGTTCTAAATTAAAAAACGTATTATAGTAGAACAACTTCCTATTTTTCATTAATTATTTCCTTTAAAAGAAAAAAAAATTATTCATTATTTTATTTTATTTTATTTTTTTGCAGTATTTATCGGAAAAAATGGTTGTATATACATAGTAAAAAGGATTAAAATTTATTTGTTTGTATATATATATATATATATATATATATATATATATATATATATATATATTGATTAATCTACTTTTTATTTTATTTTATTTTATTACATTGGTCGGAATCAAATCGTAATATAGTGTAAATAGCATGGGCTATAAAATACATGGTTCAAAACTAAAATATTTAATAGATGCTGAGATACAGTCATCTTTAAAATCGTAGTTCTTAAATAGTAGCAGATCTCCCTGTCGTCGATAAATATCCAGATTGAAGTGCCCGGGAAAGATCTATCTGCAGGCATGGGAAACCTAGACCTGAGGCAGTGCGGGCAGGAAAAGAGCTGCCATAGACAGCGGGTACCTAAAGCAAGGTTTGAAGCAATTTCAATTTCTTTTTTTTTTTTTTTTTTTTTTTTTTTTAAGTTTTTTTCTATAACGTGGTGTAAAAAAATAAATATTAATTCAATTCTTTCGAAAATTCATTGGAATATAGTGACCAGCGAAGCGGGCGTAGCCTGCTAGTTAATAATAAATTAACCCTTGAATTCTTATTCATAATTTCCCACTAACTTCAAACACTGCTTTAGACATTCTGAATTAATTCATTATGGATCATACTCTTGATCATTGCAGTACAAACATTTTTACATGTGCGCTTGAATCATATGTATGCCAGGTGCTCGGTGACTGCCTCATCGATAACCGAATCAATATCTGCTTTCATGATTTTTAGCCACAATTCATTACTTGCTTGGACAGAGCGCTTGCTGTACGCATAATATAGGCCATGGGGATGTGAGAAAGTGGGAAATTGACCGATCACATGGTACCCCCCTCCCACGGGGAAGCGGCGCACTCCGTAGGGATTTGGTTAATGTACATACTTGATGCAGGGATACTTTATCCAAGAGAGATAATAAGCAACCAGTCTAGACAGACATACAGTGAATTATTTGATCTACGAATTATTATCCAATATTTGTGTGAAAATAATAGCATAATATTTTGAAACTTGAGAATAATATTGAATCATTACAAACTCAGTTATAACGAGAACGTAGGAATCATTATTTGCTCGTTAAATGTTTTGAAAAAGTACGAATTTAATGTCATATTAGTTAATATTTAGAATTTTCTAAATTTAAATTAAAACCGATCATTTTTTATATTTCATCAATAATAATATTCTTTTAAAATGCAGACAATATTATCGAACATTCTCCTGATAAAACAGTGATTATGCATGCCCAGAAAATATGCCGTCTAAATATTTTTACAAAATTTCAGAAGCCACATACACATATAACATTGCCCTAGCATAGATCTGTTACAACAGCGTATTTTCACGTTCATCGGAGTTTATCATGTTCATCGGAGTATTTGACAAAGCATTTAAAATCGAAAGTGACGATCATTTATAAGCAGTTAGTATACAAATTTATAGTATTAATGCATAAAAATATTTACGTGAATGTTCAAAAATGACTTAAGACTTTTATTCATCAATTCATCAACCAGGAATATTCATTTAGATAAACTGTAAGGTTGATATTTATACCAATTATGTGAAAAAGGTCAGAGCCAGGAATCGAGGCGTGGCCGGGTTCGATTCCCGGATCTGTCATTTTTCACATATTTGGTATAAAAATCAATCTTACACTCCAGTTTATCTAAATGAATATTCGTGATTGACGAATTGATGAATGATATTTCTAAGTTGAAATTTCATGGTCTATCGGAGTTGTGCCACGATTAATATTAGCACCTGTTATATCTGCGTTTGTAAACATGGTGACTTGGTTAATGGATATTATGAGAAAAATGCCCAGTTGGTTATCAGCTAGGGTGGCTCTGCGGTAGAACATCCTCACTGTAACAGGAGTGCCCGGGTTCGATTCCCGGCTCTGGCATTTTTCACATAGTTGGTATAAAAATCCCCAGTACACTCCAGTTTCAGGGCCCGACTTAGACCACCTGGAGCCCCGGGGCAAGCCTATTCTGGGGGACCCCCTTGCAGTGGCATAAGAGCTCTTTAGGTTTCAGAATTTTTTCATATGCCTGTAGGGGGCCCCTTCCAGAAGGGGGGCCCAGGGCATTTGCCCCGTATGCCCTGCCGTTAGTCAGGGCCTGTCCAGTTTATCGAAATGAATGTTCAAAAATGATTCGAAGGATTCGAGAAAAAAAAAAAAAAAAAAAAAAAAAAACTTTTGTAAATCATTTTTATAGTCGCATCCCTGTATACTTATAGAAAGGATAACAAGATGTCAGAAAATAAACTAAATACAAATGACTTTTTCTTATTTATTTCAAGACGTAGATCCACTAAGTATAAATCAACTGAAAACTGGGGCTGACTTCATCACTGAAGTGTCAGGGACTATATGAACCATGATGTATAATAAGCTCCGTTCTGTCTCTCTTTTAAATCCGACTCCGATTCATTCTCTCCTTTATTCTAATACTTTACATCATCCATCAAAAAGAGAAAGAGATGTAGAAAACCAAACACATCTTAAAATCAAATTAAAAATATCCCAGCTGTTGCATCGGGGTGGGAACTCGGGCTTGCCTCCTACGTAGAGTGCTTTTTGTGCCCTGCTGGGGCGACAATCTGCAATAAAGCTCATTAGATTTATCGAGTCATTTTTCAGTTCCCAATATACCACCCCCGTTGTTATGCTGAAAATAATGTCCTTTAAAATTATTGTCATTCTGTGGTTATTTTTTTATGAAGCATACTGTGAGGGGATATAATCATGTTAAAAGGTATTGGGTATTATTAGCAATTTGCTGATGACTTAATAAAAGCGTCGGATAATATATGACTAAAGAATATTGGAATGTAGAAAGTCATTAACAATTTAAAGAATAAATTTTTATAGTTAACTTCCCCGCATAAATATTGAATTCTTCGGATTGATTTGCCGCATTTAATGAATAGTTTTGAGTCTTGACTGTAGTTTGAACTTGGACTTTTCACAATAACAGATTTTTAATTATATACAACGGTAATCAAAAATTATAAGGATAAGGGAAAAATCGCCAAATCTTGGTTACTGTTCGCAGGAAAATCATGCAAATTTTATGGCAGGGAACCAATGCTAAATGAAACAATTTTCATCAGTTTTTATAGGAAATATATAGGAAATTGATATTCATAAAATTTATTTTGGTTTTAGGCAGCCCTGTGACTTGGACAAAATTATAAGGACAACTGTAATTTTGTGTTCTAAAAATTGCAATTTTCATGATTTTTGTTCTCTACTCTGTTCTTTGGCAGTTTTTCTATTCTATAGAATGGTATTTAATTTAGTCTTGGCCCCAGATTACCATACAGATATGACACTGAAGCTACAAAACAAACCGGAGCGATAGTAGCACCACTAGGGTCTACAGTGAGAAACTAAGAACTTCCTAAGAAAGAACGACTTTCGGTGATAACATTTTTTTCTTTAGATATCGAAACTGCAAATAGTGCTGTGCATGCGTACGCAAATACTTATAAAATTTTGCCCAATACAATTTTTCCTGAACACCTCACGCCATTGTATGCCTACTCGGTATTGTACCACAATTAGCATATTAAGGTATTATCAGCATTGTGTGATATGTAGTTTATATGCATATATGTATTTTATCGTTAAAGAAAATGCTCAGTCGTTCATTCTTTATCGATTAATCGATGTTTGCAAAGCTTTTATTTTTAATTTCGTTTTTTTTTTCTTTCTTTTTTTTGTTGGCATCATCCTATTTTCCAGTTTGTGTTAAAAGTTTTACATGCGGCTACTATGCTTTTTTCTAGTTTACTCTCTGGATTCCATGAAAATTTAATTTAATATTTTAATTAATTTCTCATTCAGTATGGTTTTGCTGCTTCAATCGGGGCTGAAACAATATAAATTGTTATGATTAGCTATATTGTTTTACGAAATCGATGCAACTTTCACAGCTTTATGAAGTACATGCCCTCTGATGAGTTTTTTCTTCTAATTTTAAGCATTTTTATCCAATTATTTCTGTGGTCATTTATTTGTTTTCTCTGTCATTAAGTTTAATGATCCTTTTTTATTATTATCATTCATGTCGGCGTATGTAATTTAAATTGTTTTTGTCTCTTATTGGTTCTTAATCTGTATCGCAACAATTTTGTGTCAGTCTTTCCTATTAGTTAAAACCAGTTCTATTATTTTGTGTTGGTATTGTTTTGTATCTATTAATTGCTAAATTTTAAGATTAAATTTTATTACGATATATATAATTTAGTATTTATTCCATTCTTCCTTCCATGTAGAAAGCAAAACAGCAAGCGCTATGGAATTCCTGTGAAGGGGATAACAATCTCGCGGGGCTTAATTACATGAGAACACGAGCTGTAGTAAGATTTTGGAATTTGCCTCGTGCCTGGGTTTAAAAGAAAAAAAAAGTGAAAGGAAAGCTCTGAAGTAAAAGAAAAAAGTATGCAGTGATGTAATGCAGACAGTTATAAGATAGGCGAATCTCGTTAGTAGAAATAACGGCATACGGGGGTAATTCATTAACTGTTATATCGCTGGCAGCCGTAGTATCGTCTCTGTATCGAAATGCCAGAGACGAAAAAAAAAATATGAAGAAGATATTGTTTCCGCAGGCTATAACTATAGACCAAAAGGAAGCAGGTGTGAGAATCATGACACATATGTAAATCATGCTTTGCAGTTTCAAGAGCGAGGACATTTATACTTAACGAGTAAGCGCATAATTAAACCAGAAAGAAAAATCATGAGGTTTACATAGATTATAAAGCACTTTTCAATTGTTCTAATCGTTTACATCTGAACTAGTAATTCAATTGAACATGGTCATGGGGCTTAAAAGACCAACTGACTACACCAGGGTCAAAGCCTATAAGTGGAATGCCCTCCGTGGAGGTCTTTCCAAGAGGTACTAGCCCGTATTTACGCGGATTTCGGAGAAAACAACAGAAAACTCCGAACTTGCTAGATCGATGAGAACGATCTAGCATCGAATCCAGCACATCTCATCGACCAGCTCTGAGCGCAGAACCGCTCAGCCACTGGTGAGGCGTAATTTAATTGGTAACTGTAAAAACCACATAACACAACAACAACAACAACAAAAAAAAAGACACATCCAATCATTTCCCGTAATGAATGCGAATATTTTTACGTTGGCCTAAGAGCGAACATTTTACTAAATTTAAAGCTTTTATTGAAAACCACTAGGATTTTCCATGTGCGAAGAACGGATAGAACTGTTAGACTCCCCCTTTCAACCCCTTAAAGACTAAATTTCGGAAGGTTCGCATCGTGTACCTTAATTAGGACGTAACAGAAGACATTTTACTAAACCTTGAGTTTCTATTGGAAATAACTGTAGAGGTACAGTGAAAAGGTTAAAAAACTTCGATGTCCACTTTTAACCCCTTAAGAGTTAATTTCCTCAGATAGATTTATAATGAGTCCCTACTTCACGAAAAGAATCTACTGTCTAACAGTATATTTTTAATTTCAGTAACTTGGGCTCGACGTTGATAGATAAATAAATGGATCATTGGTATTTCGCGCATATATATATATATATAATGTTTAATTTATGTGATTAAAATGAAAAGAATAAGAATGAAGATGAGACAACCACATAATTACCACAGAAACACACATATGTAAATAAGGCAACAATTTATCTTAATAATAATTAAAAAAAAAAAAAATTTTTTTACTTACATTAATTTATAAGATTACAAGACCAGTTGAAAACAGAATAAAGGACCGAACATTGTGATACTTGAGACGATAAGAATAGTTATGGACTACACTTGAATGGGAAATATAGATCTTAATAATTGAAAGAAACCATTTTAAGTTGAGGCAAACAACAGGAAAGAAAAAAATATAAAAGAAAGAAAGAAAGAAAATTCGGACCAAATGACAAAATCAAGATGGAAATTCAATCAAAAAGCTCAAAATGCAATAGAACTCATCAGGTGCTATCCCCATTGCATTGAACACATAATTGTAGGTTTTCTGTTATCGGCAAGCATTCAAACAAAATACCGAGAGATAGCACGAACCCACAATAAAAATACCGTAAATTGAAAGAATTAAATTAATGATATATATATGGATATGAAAAGGTTTTTCCACGTTATCGATATATTGTTCGTCTGAATATCAAATACAAGCTTTTTTTCTTAGAGCAACTATTTTTCTTTTATTACGAGTGTTGCCATTCAAGGATTAACAAATGAATTATTTGAAAATAAATCCTTTGTAGCAAATGATGAGTGCTCATATCTTATTGATAAATATAGGAACAATCAATATAACTCATCATAGATTTATTATTATTGAAAATTTTCAATTAAATATAGTGACCAGCAAAGCCATCTAGTTTAATAATAATAAATAAATAAATAAATAAATAAAAATAACATCGTATTTTTTTTTTTAATTATGAAAGATAAAGACAATTTAAATGAAGTTTGAAAATTTAAGGGGGCTTCCCTTTGCCCATACCTGCCGGCGCTCCTGACTATTACTGTTGGCGCAAATTAAAAGTGCTGTTCATTCACGAACAGCCTTGATACACTGAATATCGGGTAGAGACGAAAATGTAAATAAGGAAGATTTGTGGGTCATTAACATAGCATCATGCCATTGTATTTAGGAAAAACGATCTTGGTGGCAGGAATAGCAAGTGGATAGAAAACAATCAACCCTTTTTCTATTTACCTTCCCAGTTCTTCATTGTTTTAATAGTCGTTCGATAGGTTGTTTTTAAATTCCTTTTATAAAAATGTTGCAAATACAAAGCAAAGAATTGTCAGTATTCATTGCTGCCAAGTCTTCTGATTTTCCTAGAAATCACCACTAATTTTTAATAAAAATTTTCTAGTTTATATCTACGATTAATTTTATAGGAAAATGCTAATAAAAAATACTACTCGTTAAGCTTATAAAATAAAAGGAAAAGAAAAAAAAAGAAACCCATCTAAACCTATTTTTGTTTTTTAAGTAATAGATATAAAATTCTGCACAAAATAGAATTCAGTTTAGTACGACAAGCAGAGCTGCCAACCTAATCCAGCAAATTGTTAGTACCGCCCATTTTTCTACACCACTTAATTTTTTGAGTATTTGTTTTCTTAATTCATCGTAAATATATTTGAAGAGAATTACTCTAAAAATTAAGTGGTGTAGAAAAATGGGCCGTACTAACAATTTGCCGGATTAGGTTGGCAGCTCTGGACAGAGCTGCCAACCTAATCCGGCAAATTGTTAACGCCTATTGAAAAACGCCCCTTTTTCTACACCACTTAATTTTTAGAGCAATTCTCTTCAAATATATCTATGATGAATTAAGTAGAAAAATACTCTAAAAATTAAGTGGTGTAGAAAAAGGGGCGGTGCTAACAATTTGCCGGATTAGGTTGGCAGCTCTGTCTGGACAAGGCTTATTTTAATCTGTCTTTCCATATAAAGGCATGCAGTAACTGTGTTTCATTCTCCAATGGATTACTATATTCATTTTTTATAATTTATTTGGTATAACTCTAGTATAGGAGCCTCTTGGTGACTTTTTGTTGTCATTTTGGAGATGAATTAAAATGGGTATTGTAATTTCGTAAGTAAAAATCTTGGCGAGAAACATCCGAGCTACTACTGTGGCAAATTTCAAATTACCCCAAAGGGATCTATAATGAAGCTGTTTCATTTATTTAGCACCATTTTTTTCCCGGTTTTAATTTAATTATAAAATATATATATATATATATTTGCATGTAATTTTTTTTTTTTTTTTTTCGATATAAAAGGAAAGATAATTACTGATTTATTTATTTTTGGTTCATAAATATTAGAATCTTACGATATATAGTTTTTTTAATTTTAATAAAATTTTAATAGTCAAACTTATGTCACAAAGTTTGTTTATTTTCAGAAATTTCCATTTCTTTTATTAAATTTAAGCCTTTTCCGGCTTTTTCCATTCATTTTAATTTATAAAAAATGACAATCTCTATTTCAGAAACTTTATTTTCAGTAATTTTTCAAATATTAATTAAAAATATTTTCAAATAAATTTCTTAGTTAACTAATGATATCCTTCTAAAATCATAATAAATACGCGCAAGTTAACTTTTCTTGTAATTATTTTTTCAACATATATAAATAATGATAATAATAATAATATTTCTTAATATATATTGTTCTATACTGAAACTGTTCCATTTCCTTTAGTACGATTTTTAACACGCTTTTATTAGCTTCACCTGTATGTATATTTGTATGTATGTTTGTAACCGAACTGGGAGCAAACAAAAAATCTATATTGTAAAAAAAGACTTTCCCTACGTGAACGCTGTGGCTGTGAGGTAAAGCTCCGGCTACGAACCTGAAGGTCTAACGTTCGAACACAGTCAGGGGAGATTTTATAAAAATGGTTTTTGTTTAATTCTAAATTATTTATTCCTCCTTCCTTCATTATGTTATTTACATAAGAATTTTTGCTAGTGGTCGGACACTTTTGTTACCGACTATACATTCCTGCAATAAAAGCGTGTTCTTTAATTTTTTAAAAGTATAAATTTTATTCTATTTTTTTTTTCGACGTAAAAAGAAATACAGAATTCAAGATGCAATACCACAAATGGCGACATCGCAAAATCGCAAATTAAAAGAAATAGCTCGACCTGTCGTACTAATAAAGTTGGTTGTTTTATTTTACAAATTGTGCTCCTTTTAATTTTCGGCATAAAACACTTAATTCGTTAAAGGTTTCGTCATCTGTACTTTCTATGACTTTAAAAAAGTTTTAAATATTTTATAAAGACTCTGCAGTACAAACAAATGTGGGTGTTTAAAGTATAATTTTCTATTTAGTGTACCTGGGCTTTTATCCCATTCGTGACGTTACCATCAATGAAGTATTTGCCCAACGTTAAGACATTGTCATCAACTTATTATACCCAATATATTTCATAATTTTAAAAAGTGTTTATCACTTTCTTCTATACCTGTAGAAGAAGAAGAAAGGATTAGATTCCTAAAAATTTACACGTTTTGAAAAGTTCTGAACATGATTTAACTATTTTTAAGAAATATCTGTCTGACTGTGTGTTAGTGTGTGTGTATCCTAAATTTTATATACGTTGTATCTCACGGACTAATGAACGAAATTTAACTTAACTGGGTATTTAGTTGGACCTTGACCTAAACTGGTGCTAATTACATTTTGGGACCAATCGCTCTACAGGTGGCATCATCATACATCATATTTTATCGAAATTTTTAACATGTCAGTATAGTATGAAATTTCGTATAAATGTAGATAATAAGAGTTATTTTTAAGGAATTGCTGCCAAATTAATATGATTTTTTTTTTTTTTTTTTTTTTTTTATAAAAGTAGTAGAAAAGATTTTTTTGCATGTACAGGAATCGTTTTTTCCCGGGGGGAGAAGTACACTTTAGGGAAGTGTAAATTTCCAATGTGGGTATCTTTCGTAAGATCTCGTCAATACTTTTAAAACGAATGGTTGAACCATAGATCGGTGATAATTTTGAACAAAGTTGGCGATTATTATTTTTTTTTTTCCATTGGAAAAAAAAAAAAAAAAAAAAAAAAATCCTGAGATATTTTTTGAATTGCATAAAATTGGTTTTCTTTGGGCATTTAGTGTTATATTCTCTGGGAGGAAAATTGTCTGCATTTATCATGGAAAATAATTTTAATAAATAATTTTTATAATAATTTTAACAAATAATTTGTACTGCGTGAATTTGTAAAGGAAAGTATAGAAGAAAGTGTTGTTTGAGCTCCAATTAATATATTATTATTATTATTATTATTATTATTATTATTATTCGTAAAACTTAATGATGAAAATCTAGGAAAACTGTGTGTTCTTCATTTTTAGAAAATTATATCTCATTATTTCTCTAATTACTAAAATGCTTCTATGATTATTTCTCTTCTTAAATTTGAGCAAAGCAAAAATATTTGCTCGCTAAAAGAGTATTCGACGTATTTATAGCATTACACCAAGCAAAATACAGCATTTTTCTCGTTCTATCTGAAATCTCGTTAAACGCGGACTCGTTATAAGCATATCTTACTGTATATCAACGCCATTTTATTTTTTCGATTTTCGTATCTTTTTCGCATGCGTTATTAATAGGTATAAATTCAAAAGAAAGAAAAAAAAAGTAACTTTTCAACCCACTCTAACTGCAATGCATTTTTTTGAACATATATTTTTGAAATCACACGATGCACTTTTTTTGAATTAGGACGAGGTTTCGTTTTCTTTTCTTTTGCAGTAAGTGATGCGTGTGACAATCTCCCCTTTGTAGTAGCGATTTGCCGCAAATGTTTTGTTGATGAAGCTGTTGCAAACACGTTTTTTCAACCCACTGACGCTTTTTTTTCTTTGCATATTATTAGAATAAAAAAGCTGTAACGTTGCCGAAATGCATCGCAAGTATTTTTGGAATGAATTTAAGTAGTTCATCGTAGCAAAGATTACATAAAACTGAAACCGAAAAATCATATAGGATATTTTTACTGCTTTTTATAGATTTTTATTCAAACACACACACACCATAGGTGCTAAGTCTCCCGTTTTTTAAAGGAGACTTCAAACGGGAAAATTTTTTTAATTAATCGTCGGAAATATATGTAACATAATTCCATTTAAAAATATTGGTGTCAATTCTGATTTAAAAGTTAAAAATGTTGGCAGCTCTGCATACACACACACACACACACCAAAAAAGGAAAAAAAAAAAAAAAAAAACTATAATACATCTTTAATATATTGAATTTTGCTAGATAGTTTTCTGAAAGAAACTACAATTATTAAATGTCTGTATAAAACATCGGCGTTACAAAAATAGGTGTTCGTAAGTAAATCATTAGCTGAATAAAGTAAAATCTCACAATATTTCTACAGATTTTACATCACTAACTTATTGACATGACCAAAATAATAAAAATGTATTATTTTAGGGGCGTTCATGATTCCCAACTTACACCCTATATATATATATATATATATATAAAGGAGCAAAAATACTGAAAAACGAATAAAATATTGTCAAATTTGAGTATGTTTATACATATTCAAAATAGCTTCAAAGCAAATATACTCAAACTTAAACATCACATGTACTTATTATTGAGTATATTAACATGCTCAAAATATGGTGTTGACCATCGTGAATTCCAATATCCCAAGCATACATTCATTGATGTATTCTTCCGCAAACCAATATGAAACCGTCATGAAATATAGTTTCTGGAGATTAGTGGGAATCAATTTTGGGTTTGAACTCTTTCTATTCAAATTTGTAGAAATTCTTTTAAAGAATTTATTTTAGTTTAACATATTTATTATAAATTATGAAGTGAATAGATACTAATTTGAAAACATGCGATATTTCATAAAAGAGACAAACAAGCTTTTAAATTATAAATATTTTCGACGATTAATATTACTGAAAACAGCTATAAATTTCTTCCGGTTTGAAGTCTCCCGCCAAAAACAGTAGACTCTGCACCTATGTTTTAGTAACCGCTTTCTTTTCATTCCAGTCTATTTTTAGAATAATTTTATATTTATTTGATGGTAACTGCATTTGAAGACAATAACTTAAAAAAAAAAAAAAAAGTGGTGTGGTAATAGGGGCGTGTGCTTAAAAAATCTTCCGATTTATAATTAGGATATTGGGAGGTATGCTGGAATATTCTGACGAATAAAATAATAATACCTAATAATAATGTGTTGCACAAAAATTATGCTATAAAAGTTTAAAAATATTTTTCATTAAAGTTTGCAATAAATTTATATCGAAAAATTTATTCAGAAATGTACACAAGGCTCCGTTTTATGTAAGATATGAGCATGGGCGAGGAAATATCACTTTTAACTGTTTCTTTATAGTCAGAGCATATCATGCGATAAATCCTTTCTTTTTTGCGTAAGTTTTAAGCCCATCATGCATATGAGAACAAGGTCGCAGGAAATAAAGCCTAATTACTGTTTCATTATATAACAACACGATATGCATATACCGGCAGTACGAGAAGTTATTTAAGTTATGTGTTGACAGGTTAGCATCAACGGGAAACAAATTAAACGAACTATTTTTTATTCTTAGTTAATGTTAGTTAACACAATGCTTAATCTCAACTGTTGAACATTATACTAATGACTTTATGTTTGAATAACTCATCAGTGTTGCTATCGTATACAGACGTTCTACAAACTACAAACACCAATTTTTATTTATAATATTTTTCTAATGTAATTTATTAGCTTAGATGCTACTTTTTGTATATTTATTAAAAAAAAAAAAAAAAAAAAAAAAAAAAAAAAACGAAAAAAAAAAAAAAAAGAAAAGAAAGAAAAAAAAAAAGAAAAGACGAATATTGAGTATAAACACCGCTTCAAGTTGGTAACATCCACATTCACAATCAGCTAATGAAAGTAACTACATACTTGCCAAAAATCTCATTAATAACCGTACAATTGTTAACGCCTCTTTTTTCACACCACTTTATTTTAGAGTAATTTTCTCCAAATGTTGTTACGATTAAATAAGAATAAAATTACTCTAAAAAATGATTGCTGTGAAAAAAAGGTGGGTACTAAAAATTCTACGGTTTATAATGAGATGGTTGGCAAGTATATAACTTTCAAAAAATAACATGCAAATAAAAAAATATACAATGATTCGAAAATTACAAAATACTGAAAGAGTAGTTGGATTTCCTTATGGTATCATATGCAATATTTTATAATTAATCTACATCTCACTTTAACAAAATTACATAAAACTTAACCTGGACAGTTATAAGTAAATTATCACTATTCAAAATGTAATATATAAGCATTTACAGGGATCTGTCAGATCAAGTGCATATTCCAGGGGCAAAAGTCTGCCTGACAGTATCAAATCTTGCGATCCATTTTTAATACACTTCCGTCGAACTGATTTTACCAAATTTTAACCCTTTGTCTACTGCATTATGCAAGAGACAACATATGTACTACATAAAACATATTCTTTAGGTATTTATGAGTATTATATATATATATATATATATATATATACAATACAAATTATGCATATTACCTCATTATTGTAATTATTGAGGATTTAATAAAATGATACTTCAGCATACCTTTGGTGCATGAAGGTCACAAAAGTTATTTGGAAGCTTAAAAAATGGTAAAAAAAAGAATTAATTTTTTAAGTTCCTTATACTTTTTCTAAGACTGCTGGCAGACTCTTGAGGTAATACAGGAATAAATTATAATAGTCATAAACATACTTACCAACATACTAATTAATATTCCGTAGTATTGTTAGCCCCGCCTTCTTTTTCACACGAGTATCTTTTTAGAATATTTTTCTACTTATTTAATCGTAATTGCATTTCCAGAATATTACTCTAAATATTTATTGGTGTGAAAAAAAGGGCGGGGCTAACAATACTACGAAATATTAATTAGGTTGTTGGCAAGTATGCTCATAAAGATCGTAAAAAATGCCAAGCAAAAACAGCTACATCATTCTATCTCTTTCTTGAACAGAAACGGCTACATGTAGCCAGTGGCGTCGCCAGAAAAAATTTCAAGGGGGGGGGGGGCACAACCGAAAAAAAATTGTTTTTTAATAAAATTCTGATAGCATAGTTTTAAGTGCAGTTTCCACTGAGGTTGGTTGAAAGTTGTTTCGAGCGGCGCTATTCAGAATCCTGTCAATGTGGTCAAGCGGTTGGAGGTGGATCCACGGGTTGGTTCGAAGGGGAGAAGTCCCTGGCCCTAACCCCCATCTGAGATAATTGACAGCCCAATATCTTTGTCAATTTTGCATGCCTTCCCTTTGAAGTAACTGCGCAATCTGGTAAAAAAAGGTTACAACTGATGACAAGACATTTGACTCTTTGCGTCGGAAGCGTGATTAATTGTTTTTTAAACCTCGAAGTTCCAACCGCAATGGAAACCGGCCTTTAAAGTTAAATAAAAAAACGCTTACTAGAATTTTCCAGGGGGGCACTTGCCCCATTGTTTCGACGCCCATGCATGTAGCGCCTAGCGACATGTAGTGTGATTAAAGTGAAGTATATACGTTCTGTTCTTATAAATATCTTTGATATTTCTTCCCTAATTTCTATTTTATACGCTTTTCAAACTAATGATATTTTAGAGTATCGTCAGTAGGGTTAAGCATGAGTCGATAACAATACTTTAGAGAGGTGTTTTAGAGTGCTGTCTCACCAGAAACAAGTTCAAAGGGGAAAAAAAAAAAAAACTTTCTGTCTACGGTCAAATCTTGCGATTACTTTTCAAACGATTTCCGCTGAATCGAAGTCTTCAGTACATTTCGAATTAAAGCGTGTTTTAATTTTTTTTTTTTTTTTTTTTTATGTGGCATTATTTAGAATTTCTTCATGATCTGCTATAAAATATTTTAATTTTGAATTGAAGATTGTTAATATACTTAATGTGTAACACACACACACACACTCAAAAAAAAAAAAAAAAAAAAATATGGCGCAGTCACACTTTCAGGGATGGAACACGGGCGCAGAATTCATACCACTATCAATGTAAGACTTTTGTAACCCATTTTTATTTTTTCTGTATATATATATCATACTTGCCAACATTCTAATTAATATTCTGAAAAATTTTTAGCACTGCCATTTTTTCTACACCAGCCTTTTTTCCACAGTGTTTTTCTTCTCATTTAATCGCGATTACATTTTGGAGAAAATTACTCTGAATATTAAGTAGTGTGAAAAAGGGGCGGTACTAACACTTTTACGAAACATTAATTAGGGTGTCGGCAGGTATTCATATATACATACTTGCGAACCATATTATTAATAACCGTACAATTGTTAACGCCCCTTTTCTCACAGCATTATATTTTTAGAGTTTTTCTCTCCAAAATTTGTTACGATTAAATGAGACTAAAATTACTCTAAAAAATTATTGGAGTGAAAAAAAAAGGCGGGTACTAAAAGTTGTGCGGTTCATAATGAGATAGTTGGCAAGATAGATAACGTAATAAAATTTAATCTTAAAATTTAGCAATTAATAGATCTAAAACAATACCAACAAACAAAAATATAGAACTGAATTTAACTAAGAGGAAAGACTGAAACAAAATTTTTGCGATTTAGATTTAGAACCAATAAGAAACAATAATAACCTAAAATACTTACGCCGACATGAATGATAATAAAAAAGGACCATTAAACTTGATGACAGAGAAAACAAATAATTAACCACAGAAATAATATATAATTGAAACTGATTATATACACTATGTGCATAGCTGCAATTGAGCATAAACTTAGTGTATTATTCTCATTTTTAAAATGATTCATAAAAAAAAATACAATGTTTAAATGATACGGAATGTGTAATGATGGGTTGATCATTCATGTATGCCTTCGTCTCGTACACTTGCTTTTAAGAGTTTCCTTAAGATAACTTGTTAACCTTATTTGCATCTGTATGTTTCTGTGGTAATTAGATAATTGTCTCATCTTGGTTATCATTCTCTTCATTTTCATCACATAAATTATACATTACATATATATATATATATATATATATAAAGCCAAAAAAAAAAAAAAAAAAAAAAAAGAAGAGGATTCGTAAAAATTTTCGAATGCTGGTTTTCAATGGATTTTTAACAATATGAGTTTGTATGTTCCGGCCCCTCTCCTATATATACGAGCACTTCTCCTGATTCAGAATCCTTTTTGCACTGAAGACGGTACGCTTTAGGCTACCGAAACAGCTGTATGCATTTGCAATATTTTTCTTTGGCGTTTCTGACGTAGTAGTTTATTCGGGTTTTAATATGAGTTTTCCTTGTTACAATTTGACTAGTTTTAGAAAATGTCTGACATTCTGTGTGTATGTATTAAAAAAAAAAAATTGTTGACGTTGTATCTTACGGACCAATGGATAAAATTTACCCAGGTTTAATATTTAACTAGAACTTAACCTAAATTGGTGATGGTTACGTTTTGCAATCAACCGTTCAACAGGTGACGCTGTTATCCTATTTTTTTTTATTATAATAATTTTTAATATTACAATATAGGATAAAATTTTGTATAAATAAATAAGAAGAATTTTTTTAAACGAATGATTCTGAAGTGTATTTAATAAGAATTATTCTCAATAGTAGTAGTAAACTTGAAAAAAAAAATATATATATATATGTGTGTGTGTATGTGTATGTGTATGTGTGTCCAGAAAATTCCGCCTTCCCAAGCGATGCAAATTTTCAATATGAGTATATTTCAAAGGAGTATATTTCAAAAGAACTTATCAATTCCTTTAAAATGAATGGTTCGACCATAGACCAGAGTTGCCAAGATTTTAATCAATTCCGGAGCATTTTTAGCCCCGTCTTTATTTCATACCAATTTTCCTACAAGAGTAATATTTTCCATATTTAATCATTGTTATATATATAGCTGCCAATATTTTAATTTATTCCGGAGTATTTTTAGCGCCGCCTTTATTTCGTACCACAAATTTTCTATAAATAAAGTCGTGCGAAATAAATGCGGGGCTAAAAGTACTCCGGAATAAATTAAAATATTGGCAGCTATGTTATATATTGGAGAAAATTATTCTATAAATAAAGTGGTACGAAATAAAGGCGGAGCTAAAAGGGCTCCGGAATAGATTAAAATGTTGGCATCTATGCAGAGTTGCCAATATTTTAATTTATTTCGGAGCACTTTTAGCCCCGCCTTTTTTCCACACCGCTTATTTTTAAAGAGTATATTTTTCTTATTTTATCCTTGTTATATACTGGAGAAAAAATACTCTAAAAATAAAGCGGTGTGAAATAGAGGTAGGGTAAAAATGCTCCGGAATAAATTAAAATGTTGAGAAATCTGTCTATGCATAGACCTGTGATAATTTAAAACAAATATATATATATATGAATTTTCGATATTAAAAATAAATAAATAAGACATTTACTTAGATGTCGGCACAAAACTTTCTTCAGATATTCAGTGTCATACTTCTCTAAGATAAAATCGATTTATGAATAAAATAGTTTTAATGAATAATTAATTTGTACAGAAATAATTTTAAAAAATAATTTGTAGTGCGTAAATTTGTATAAGAAAAAAAATAAAATCTTGTGGTGGCCTGTAACATACTAGTCTTAAAATAGAAATATTTAAAAATCGTTTTCAGTATTTTTCCTTAACCCTTTGCCGGTCCTAACGCTCTAAAGCGCTTTAAACAATGTTGCCAAATTTAGATATTGTTTATTTATTCAAATGCCACCAATAATTTTGAGGAGTAATATTTTATATATAGAGTGGACGAATGACTTTCGAAGCAGAGTTCACAACTTTTATAATTTATTCACAAACATTTTTAGCCCCGCCTCTTTTTCATGCCGGAAATTTTGAAAAACGATTTTCTTATTTAATCCTTATCGCTCGTATGTCCGTTCTGAGGGGACATTAAAAAATCGAGCCACGCCTTAAGGTGTTCCTCCGCAAATGAAATGTTATTTTTCTAAAACGTGTAACTATAGGTTACCTTTCGGCTACCGGAAAATTTTAACAGAAAGATTTATTTTATTTAATGATGAAGCAAAAGAAAAAAAAATATTACAATTTTTCGGTAGCCAAAAGGTAGTAAGTTAGAAACTATACGTATGACGTTTTAAAGGAACGCCAAAAGGCGTGTCTTACGGAAAGTATGCCGAGCGCAAAGGGTTAATCGTTGTCACGTATTAAAGAGAAATAATCTACAAAATTTCTGGTACGAAAAGAAGGCAGGGCTAAAAATGTTTGTGAATAAATTATAAAAGTTGAGAACTGTGCTTCGAAGGGATTAGGCAACCGTTACAGTTAAAATTTCGTGGTGGGTATTGAATAAAAAAGTCCTTAAATTTGGTAACACTGACCAGAGGAGCGAAATTAAATAGAATCGGTAAAGGATTAATTGAATAATACAAAGATTGGTCTATTTAAATTGTGGTATTTAAGGAAGCGTTTGAATATAGTCAACAACTGTCCTTTTTTCATTTTTATTGTAGTACAAGGATCTTCCATTCATCTATATAAATATAATTGCATCGATGAATAGATCTATGGAAAATTAAACTAGACAGTTATCAACCGAAGACAAAACAAGTACTACTATTACTATTATAACATATAACAACTATTACTATTAATAACAGGAGACTTGGCGTTGGAATATTAAAAAACCCGAATAAACTACTACGTCAGAAACATCAAAGAAAAATATTGGAAATGCATACAGCTGTTTCGGTACCCTATAGCGTACCGAAACAGCTGTATGCATTTCCAATCCTTTTTGCACTATTACTATTTCCTATATATAATTAAAAAATATCACGGTTCGAAAACTTCATGAATGACTTCCTTCGATTATGAGTACTTTGAGAACCGATAAAATGTATAACTTAAATAATCATGTCAGCTGTGATTGCGGCAATTGTCCTAATTTTCGTGTCTTATTCGCATAGCAGTAAAACGCAACACGCATGCTTTTAATGATACGTTCGACTCAATTACGGCTTTTACTCGGAAGTGGGAAGTGTTTCCGGAAGATGTAGAAGTTACATTTCCTCTGCATCCGTCTAATGGACACGGGTCAGCCTGAAAGAAATATTCTATTTTCGGTATTATGGTCAAGGCGAATATTTAAGCATATTTATATAATTCATATCTTATTTATTTTGCTGTTTTTTATTCTTGTTGTAATGAGATGAAATTGAGTTGAGTTGATAATGAATTGTAATGAGATGTCGTAATGAGAATTTCTTCATTCTAATGCGATGAAAAAAAAAAAAAAATAAATAAATAAAATGAGTGATATCTTTATTAAAGGTTTTTCAAAAATATTGCTTCTTAACCCAGTAAGGAGTAAGATCGATATAATCAGTCCTAATTTTTACTTTCTGAACATACAGTCGGTAACAAAAGTGTCCGAACACTAGCAAAAATTCTTATGTAAAAAAAAGTATACTTCATACGGTTTTGTTAAATAAATCCTTATCGAATCATGTTCTTACACTGACTAAGAACAGGATTCGACAAGGATTTATTTAACAAAACCGTATGAAGTGTACCTTTTTACATAGGAATTTTTGCTTGTGTTCGGATACTTTTGTTACCGACTGTACATATGTACGGAAGGTATTGTAACCATGATAAAAATTCGACTTTGAGGTTTTGGTGTATCTATACGCTTTAAGGTAACCTGAGTTCATTTTTGCTATTTTTATGGTGATGTATGTATACGTGTGTATGTGTACTTGTGTGAGTGAACACGATAGCGTCTAAATGCTTTGTTCGGATGAGTTGAAAGTTGGTAAGTATGTTATAGGTAGGTCACCGTAGTCCATAAACTTTTTATATAATAATAACGTTTTGAATCTGAAATTTAAGTTAGTGAAGAGTTTCAAATAACTCTTCATGCATAAGACGATTGATGCTATTACCCACTTAACTTATAATGTCGCGTCAGAGGGAGACGTGGTAGGGCCCCCGGATCAAGCGTAAACAAATCGTATCAGAGACGTGATATGCTGATTGGGGATTGGGCCAAACATCAACAAGACGTATCAGAGATGTGGACGGTCGAGCCAAATGTAAATAAAACGTCTCAGAGACGTTGTAGAGCTGATCACAGGAATGGAAACAGGACGCAGAACTCATAACACTGTTTATGAAAGAAAATTTTCTTCTTCTTAAAGCAACGACTTTGTAGTACAGAATTTTTATTATTATTATTGTTATTATTGTGATATGAGCTCTACTCCAAATTCCCGTCGCTGCGATGGGGTGCACGCGAATTTCGCTCAGTTTTCTTTACCGCATTTGGAACAGCAAACTTAATTTGTAAGATCTTGTTGTTGTTCATGGCACGTGCTGCTAGAAAATAAATCGTAAGACGAGGAGTTAAATAAGATATCTGTTTAAAATATTTTCAAATGAAAACTATAAAATCGGTCGTGACGCTTAGAGGAGTCATAAATTTTTTGTATGAAATAAATACTCTTTATGAACAATCGAATACATTTTGTATTAAATAATATTACCGTTTAAAAACCTTTGAAATGGGAACTATGAAATTTATCATGACTTTCAGAAGATTATCGTAATTTCTGGTAGATACCCCGCAGGTTATATAATCCAGTTTTGTACCAGAAATTTCAATTGATAAATAAATTTATATTTGTACGAGCTCTTCCTTCGAAAAAGTATAGATTTCTTTATTAAATAAAATTTCTGGTGGAGAAATGACACATCTCACCTGCGGGTTATCTACCAGAAATTACGGTAAGTAATTTCAAGCAAAAGTCATAAATAGTAATTTTTTGGGTACATATGATCCCACACAGCCACTTATATCCATCAGACATCTATAAACACATATAAAAGTTTAAAAATGATCCATTAAACTTCTATAAATATCCTACAGATATCTGTTAGCACGATAAATATCACTCTCTTTTACATCAGGGTTGGAACACGGGCGCAGAACTCGTACAACTATCAATGTATGAAAATTTTCTACTCCTTAAATCAACGATATTATAGGTACAGAAATTTCTTAAACAAATACCGGTATAAATTCTGCTCCCGTGTTCCATCCCTGTCGGAGTTCCCAACTTTTATAATTTATTCACGAGCATTTTTAGCCCCACCTTCTTTCCGCATCAGAAATTTTGTAAATTATTTTTCTTTAATATGTGACAACAACCAGCGCCTGATTATCCACAAGGCTCAGGAAGCACAAGCTTCCCCTCTAAAATTGAAGAGGGGGATAAGGATTAAAAACGTGGTCTTGAATTTTTTGTTTCATATTTTCACACTGAGATTGAATTTTTTCTGAGAAAGGTTACCTAAAATAAGACAAAACACTCACTATTTAGGGAAAAATCTATTATTTAACCTCAAAAACCTGAATGTTCTTAATTAAAAAGTTGTATGATTTTAATATTCTGTGTAGAAACCACCCAGATGTACGAAAAAAAAAAAAAAACATAAAAATAATAAACACACACTATTTTTTGGTCTATAGCATTTTTATATTACAATATGTAACAGAAAAACAAGGTTGTCCGAAATGAAAGGGGACCCCGAAATGATGCTGAGCTTCCCCAAGCTTCAAAGCTTAATCGGGCCCTGGTGACAACGATTACATAAGAAGAAAATAATTTTTGAAAATTTCCGGTCTGAAAAAGAGGCGGGGCTAAAAATGCTCGTGAATAAATTATAAAAGGATGGTACTCTGATCCCTGTACATCCATTAGAAGTCTGTTACATATCCGATAAATCTCCAAATCTCCAATAACTGGACTTGTTAGATCTAACAGATATTAAAAATATCTAAATCTTGTTTTGATCTAACATGTTACATCTATTAGACATCGGAAAAGGCACGTCTAAATTTCGTCTATATTTAAACATCTAATAGATATCTATAATTAGCACAGGATATCCAGAACTTTTAATGGACATTTTTTAGATGTTTCGTACCTTTTATGGATCATTTGCATGTAATTTAGATGTCTAATGGATATCAGTGTCTGTATGGGATTCTGCGAATGCTCATTACTGAATAGCGAATAGCTGCTATGTTATCAAAAATTTAACATTAAAAAAAACCTTTTTTAATAAATTCAAAAATTGTTTTAATGTAAACTAATGTCTTTCATTGATATTCACTAAAATATAGAAAGTTACGTCATTCCTTTATCACAATTTAATCTGTTGTGCATATTTACTTACTGAACGGAAACTATAAAAATTATTTAAATTTCTGATAAGCCATTTCCAAAATATCATCGCAAAAAAATTCAAGATTAAAAAATGCCCTTTTTGAATAAGATAATTTTTAAACTTTGTATTTTGCTATAATTTAAGAGTTAAAAAATTATAATGTTACGAATTAATTAAATTTTAATCAATGAGGATAAAAAAATTTCGATTTAAACATACGTGTATGATGTTAAAGCGCATTCTTTGCCAGAGGATCCTAGAATAGGGGAAATGTCCTTCGTCGAGGTTTTTCTAACAAATTCAGTTTAGTATGTATTCAAGTTTTGGAGAAAACCACGGAAAATTCCGAACAATTAAGGATAAGCGTGACTTGGTTCGAACCTGACATATCCCGTCTATCAGTTTCGAAAGCAAAATCTTTCGACTCCCATAAATCTAAAGGTGGATAATCTATTAAAACGTTGGAAAAACAAACAAAAAAAAAAAAAAAAAAAAAAAAAAAACTGGAGCTGCCTTTGAAGCAGAAATTTAAAGAAATAACAGACATTTCTTCCTTTTTACATTCTCTTACACATAGGTCGAGAAAGTATTGTTTTAGAATCAAATTTTCGAACGTGAGTTTTTGTTATATTTACATGTTCTGAGGTCCCCTGAATACGAAAATCATATTTTTAGCGAATGGTCTGTGTGTCTGTTATCAGCATATCTCAAAAACAAGTAGTAGCAGAAATTACAAACTTGGTATTCTAAATGTGTATCATACAGGGATGCTACAGTAAGCTTTTCGTTAACATGAAACAAATGGTTCGTGTACCGGGACACTCAAAAGTATTCAAATACATTACGTCTATGGGGGAAATTGCAGGTAAATAGAGTTTAACATCTATAGACTGAACTAAACCAAATGAAACGAATATATATTTTTTATAATAGAGATAGTACACTGGGAAAGAAAATTGTGTATGCATGAGCCTCGCCTTCCCCCCGGGGGGGGGAGGGAGTCCCCCCTCGAGGGGAGTAAATTTTCATGATGGGTATCTTTTAAAAGAGCTCGCCAATACCTTTAAAACGAATGGTTGAACCATCGATCTGCGATAATTTAAAGTAAAGTTATAGATTTTTTTTTCATTTTTAACCAAAAAAAAAAAAAAAATTTTTTTTTTAATGTAATATATTGCGAATAAATTCAACTTTTATTATTATTTATTTATTTATTTATTTATTTAGTGTTATACTACTTTCCTAATATGAAAATGCCTGCATTATCATAAAAAATAATTTTTTTAAATAATAATTTTAATAAATTATTTTTTTAAAAACAGAATTATTTTTTAATAATCGAATTAAATTCTATATAAATGTAGGTGCATTAATGAAACGGGGGGTTGAGGGGAGTGGTAGCCCCTCTCACACAGAACTAATTATCATATAAAACTCTTCCGAAGCCTAATTTGAATTGTTTAACACATGTTTACATAACAGTACTCGTTATCTTACTTCTTAATCTGCAACCTGTATTTATAATATTAAATTTCAGAGTAAGAGAAAGTCGTGTGAGTGACACACCAGATTATTTGGAATAAATTACGTAAGATCTTACCCTGTTTAGTTTAGTTTTTATGTTTTCTATAACTCACACATTTTTTAACACCACTAAACTGATGTGTATTAAATATACACTCCTTAAAAATAAAAAATAAAAAAATGCTTTAGGCCCTTCCGAAATATTAATAATATATCAGATAAATCAAGAACACTTAATTGTTTTTTTTAATCCTCTTGAAAGGTATTTAGTATTTACTGATATATATTTTTTTTTTCTTCTTTTAGGTTATTAACGTGTTTTTGTGTTTTTCTATCATTCCTTGAATGTTTCGTCCATGTTACAGCTTTTTCACAGGCAAGTAAAAGTTTCATTATTTATTCATGAAATAATTTATTTAGTTGCGAATTTCGTTTAGTTGAAAGAAAATAAAAAAAAAAAAAAAAGTGCCGTAATTTTAACATCCTATGTAAATTCAGCGTAAGATTAAAAACTGTAATTAGCTCAGCGTGCTGAATATATGATACGTTTTAAAGTCTAAATTCATGATTAACTTGTTGTAAACTATGTACTTTTTTTCTTTTTTTTTTTTTTTTTTTTTTTTTAGCATGTAATGAGTGTAAAACAGAACTCATATTAATATGTTTAAAAAATAACAAGCTATTACCAGAAAAGTTTTGTTAAGACAACTTTTAAAACCTTTCGAACTTGTTGCACACATTGTTATGATGTCTTTAAGCCTTTTTATTTTTATATCGAAATATGAATGGATATTTTACTGCAATAATAATTACAAGTGTAGTTGCCAACTTAGCACATTTTGGCTATCGGAAAATTTGAATAGAAATGTACTTTTTATTTAAACCAGGGTTGTAGTGATTTATCACTGATTTAAATCAATTGATTTTTTTTTAAATCACTGATTTAAATCACTTCCTTTAAATATCAAAGTTATTGGTTTTAATAAAATGAAAATGTTTATCTAAGTTTAAAATATGATTATGTAAATATGATTATGTATGATTGGACAATAATGTATGATATGATTATGTATGATTATATTATTATGTAAATTTAAAAATACAATTTTTAAAATAATAACAAAATATTTCATTAAACAAGTTAATATTTATCATATCTTGACTTTAGCCCCATCTCTACTAAGCAACATTAATAAACACAAAAATTTTCCTTAATTTTCTTAATTATTTATACATATTTTACTATATATTTATTGTGCATATATATATATATACACACACATAGACATAATAAAACACAAATGTTGTACAGTCGGGGAAAAAAAAAACGCAGCACTTGATGATATTTCGTTATTAATTGACGCAGAAAAATTTAATAGACGCCATTCAACAGGAAATTAAATGCACTTTCTGAAAATGTCGTCAAATTTTGAATTAGGGGTCATCTACATATTAAAATGAGCGCCAACTTTGATATTTTCAATAGCAACACCCAATTTTGACTTCATATTCGAATTTCTGAGAGTCTGGCAGTGCGGAAAAGTATACTGTTTGTATACTTTATCTTTAGTATACATAGAGTTATGATCAAAAATGTGTTAGGGGGTTATCTCTAAATATAGAAAAATAAAATTAAGATTCTAGAAGAATTAGACAAAATTATACTGTTTCACACCGGAAATATTTCAAGAAAAAAAGATTTATAAAAAGAAATAAAAATACGACACCTTTGCTGTACCTTAATTATCAAGAATTCAGTTTTTTGAATATGTATATACTTCAGTACTTTTTTAGACAATTTTAGGTATATTTAAATACATTATACTTACGATTGGTCAGACAATACTCTTTATAAAAGTGCAATATTTTTCAATTAAAAAGTATCTATCATGTATATACTGATCGCCAATAAAGCTTAAATTTTCTTTCGTACGTGTAACATAATATACAAACTGAAATAATATAGCTATGTATATATATATATATATATATATATATATATACATATATACAACAACGCATAAACTAAATCTTTTCGGATAAATTATTTTAATGTTTCATAAAGTAAATATTAAACAATTTTAATAGCACTTACCAGTTTTGGGTCAGTTGAACTCTTTGGAACTGTACGATTTCTTTTATAATTTCTATGAAAATATAATTTCTTAATTACCGCTTTCGCGACTGCTGACGAAGATTCACATCATTTGAAAATCTGTAACTATGCCAGTGGGCGTTTCTTTCGTAATTTGTGTGTTACTTATTTCTTAAGTATCGTACCCAGTGTTCATATTTTTGCAATAAAATATAGTATGGATAGAAATATATTAATTAGAAAGAATATAATTATAATGCATATCCATCTGTAATATAATTGTGGCACAGAAAATTTGTTCTGAAATATTTTATTTTGAGAGTATTTCAAGCAGTAAACCCCGCCTATTTAGTTAATTTTTTTCTTCTAGTGTTCGTTTAAAGGATTCAAAATTTATTATCAGTAATCGATGAAATAAGTACCACTTGTGTATATTTTTGTCAACGTAAAATAAGGGTTTTAACACGAATACTCAAAGTCACATTCACTTTTCGTTTCTGTATTGTTTTGTTTTGAAGAACGATAAAAGCGGGGCTTTAGAAAACAGGAATTCTTGTTACTAACACTAATGTATAAAAATCAACATTTTTGTTTCATTTCTTTGCATTTGATGTTATTGTTATATAATTTGACCCGTAAATAAAAAATAAAAATATTTTGCTCAATTTTCTCCGTTATTTTTTAAGATTTGCTTCGTTATCTCATTCAAAAATTTTTAAGAGACGGCCCCCTAATCCTAAACCACTCCAAAAGAAAGATTTATTTATATCTCGAAAACTAATAACTGGAATGAGCTGCAAATTTGCACACCCATATTTTTCAGCAATAGGATTCATTTTATGTAAAAATTAATATAGGTCATAATTCATAATTTTTATGAATATGAATTTATTAATATTTTTCAGAATTAAAAATATTTTTCAGAATAAAAAGTAATGATGGATTATGTTTGGGTTTCTTCACTGTATCTCGTAAAAAAAAATTATATTGATCAAGTTATTTTTTGTGAAGATATTAATAAAAGTTTGAAATATGAATTTAACATTAGCACCTTCAAACTTTGAACGCTTATAACTCTGTGAACAAATAAGTAAATTATACAACCAATATACTTTTTCGCATTGTCGCGATCCCAGAAATTCAAATATAATATAAAAATGGGGCATTATCAAAGTTGGCAAAAAATCAAAGTTGGTGCGCGTTTTAATATGTAGACGACCCCCAATTCAAAATTTCCGTTCATTTTCTGAATCTACTCTCAATTCCCCGTCGAATGATACCTATTACATTTTTGTGCATTGATTAGCAACAGAGTTACATCGAGTGCTGCGTTTTTTTCCCCCCCCCGACTGTACAGTCACCCAAAAAAAAAACGCCACCCCCCCACCTAATTTTGCCGTAAATTATCGTAGAAACATCCGACTGGTACCAATCAGTTTGTAATAACGTCTAGTTTATAATGTTATAGTTAGATTTTACTTAGGGGGTCGTCTACATATTAAAACTGACATCAACTTCATTTTTTTCAATGGTAACCCCCATTTTTTATAATTTATTTGAATTCTTTGGATCAAATCATCACGGAAAATGGTATAGTTTATATATTTCGCTCAATTTTTCATAGAGTTATAAGCTGTCAAAGTTTGGGGGTGCTAATGTTAAAGGAATGTGACAAACATTAAATCATATCTTCCGAAATAATTATGATATTTAAATTCTGTTTTTTTTATTCGTTAGAATGAAGTAACCCAAACATATTCCATGCAAATTTTTGCTAAAAATACATTTTTTGAATTATGAAAATTATTAATAAATTCATATTTGAAAAAATTATGAATTATGACCTATGTTAATTTTTGCACGAATAGAACGGGCATCATCAAAAACATGGGTTTCCAAATTTACAGCTCGTTCCTAACATTATTTTTTGAGTTACAGTGATATTTCACTTTTTATTTCTGTTAGGGGGCCGTCACTTGTTATAATCTGTATCCTCTATAAGTAAATGCTTGTATATAATTTGACGGAAAACTATTTTAATTTACCTTTATGTTATTTTTATTGTTTCCTAAGCAATATTTCAATGTTTATTATACAAATTGGCATATTTTTGTAAAGTTATCACAATGTAGGCGAGGGATTGTGAAAGAATTTCAAAAGAAAAGAAATCTCTGATTCGCTGAAACACTATTTTAAAAAAAAGACAAATTTGCATATTCCTATTTGACTCTATATGTGACGCTGGTATGCATAAATCACAATGGTATTTACTACATCGATTATTGAAGACAAAACTTAAATGATTTAATTACAAATATGCAAAATTATTTTGCTTTATATTATAAAGTTTTAGAAAATTTGTGAAAAGGCGTGGCTATTTACATTAAGCCTTGATATGGAAGCTATGTTGCTGTTTTTCGATGCTGCGAAATTTACAAAATATATTTGTGTTAATATACTATACAGATAGAAGAATAATTATATAATATCAACAAATCTTCTTTAATCAATATGTTTATATACATTACTGTATGGAAATGTTTATATATGAATATTGTATTTATTTTTAATGAGAGATATAAACACAAAATACTAAAAAAAAAGAAGAAAATGTGTTATAAATTTTTATAAATCAAGCAAAATATATATGCATACTTGCGAACCTAACCCGTAACATTGTTAGTTCCCGCCTCTGTGTGTACACAATTTAATTTTTAAAGTAATTAACTTCAAATACATTTACGATTAACTCATTGAGCGCCACGCGAATAAATCCCATTCAGGCCACACGTGCTGCTTAGAAGCGTGTTATGTTTATCGAGTTTCAATAAACCCCATTAGGCCTTAACGATATAATCCTATAAAAATCCTATAAAAAAAAAAAAAAAAAAAAAAAAAAACATGAAGTAAATTTTAAATAAATTGTCAGTAATTACTTAAAACTATGTAAGTTCTGTAGTTTTATATCATATTTTACACTGCCGGCTGACTTAGCCTAAATGGAAAGCTACAGCTCCCAAATGACACACAATACAAAACCCCGCCTTTTTCCAGTGTTTAAAGGGTATTAACGTTTAATATGCTTTATATTCGTTTTGATCTTTCCTTCTCCTCCTTATCTTCTTCTTTTTTCCTTAAAAAAAAAAAAAAAAGAGTTATGTAACATTTTGACCTTTTCAAGTGAAGATTTAGATTAAGGGTAGTCAGCCTTTCTACACCCACCGTCCACTTCGGCATCTGTGTTAAAGTGTAGAATTTTAGAACACCCCATTAAGTAGTAGGATTTATTATTTTACATATTAATTTGTTACACATTATAAAATATAAAAGCAAAAGAATATCGTGGAGATTTATGTAAAAGTTTTTAATAATGTCATGAAAAAAAAAATAATAATTAATTAATTAAAAAAATAAATAAATAAAAATAAAAAAAATCTGTTTTAATATTTTTAAAAAGTCAATTAAAGAAAATGAAAGTACTGCAGTATGAGAACAAACTCCCATTGTCACTGTGAAACGGCCGTGGGAACCAGGTTGAGTGTCGCCGTCTCAGACAATTATACGGCAGCTTGAGTTAAAATAATTTTGAATTTTCAAACAAATTTAAAACCATTCATCTTTTTTTTTTTTTTTCCTTTTGATAGATATTTTAATATCTATTCAAGCTATTTAATTTTCTTCGTATGAAGTGAACTATCTGATGTTTAATCAATAGAAACCAATAAAAATCTTTTAATTCATAAACTAACTCAGAAAGTTCTGTGATTTAGTCATTTTTTTTTATTTTATAATTAATATTTCTGAAATTTTTTTCCGGTGTGAAACTTAATAAATAATGTATACTGGGTGGTAGATCGTGATTTATATTTTCTAAATGTATAGACGGACCCCTAATACATTTTCACGTGTAACTCTATTTAAAATTGATTTAAGGTATATAAATAGGTATGTTTTTCGAACCGCCTTGATCTCAGAAATCTGAATATGAAGTCAAAAATAGGGGTTGCCATTGAAGAAAATGAAGTTAATGCCAGTTTTAATATGTAGACGACCCCTTAGGCAAAATTTAACTATACCGTTATAAACTAGACGTTATTACAAATCGATCGGTACCAGTCAAATGTTTCTACGATAATTTACGGCGAAATTAGGTGGGGGGGAGGCGTTTTTTTTTTGGGTGACTGTACAATAACGTATGAATAGTTTTAAAAAATCATCAAAATCAAATAAATCTTGATATAAATAAATTAAAAAAAAAAAAAAAAAAAATCCGATTTAAATAAAAAAAATAAAAAATCGATTTTTTTTAATCAAAAAATCCTCAACCATGATTTAAACAGCGAACATTAATGGTTTTCACTAATTAAATTAAATAAAAAAATTTGTAATTTTTTTCCGGTAGCGAAAAGGTGCTAATTTGGCAACTATGATTACAAAGTGCCTGTGCCAACGGACTCCTATATTGCATTTAAACCTATTGACAGTTCTGATTTGCAAGCTATAACATATCCGTCTTTCTTTTTAGAGTTTTTTAGATACTACAAATCTCAGGCGGTCTAAAAGACAGCTAAATCGTCGAATAACTTATGTACAGAAAAATCCAAGAACGCAGTCCTATTGGAACAGGACGCAAAGTAATTACATTCCAAACTACCTGTCGCCTGAAGAGTCCGGACCATGGGGTCCATGGACCGAAAGCAGTCCGTGCTCCAGGACATGTGGAGGAGGTGTTGCTCATCAAGACCGAATATGTATGGACCTCAGGTATGATATAACTGTTCATCAGTGTATTTCATGCTTTTTTTTTTTGTAAAAATAAAATTTGCTTCTATCATTAGGGGAAAAAAAAAAAAAAAAAATAGTACCGTTGCACGAAAATTGCATTACAATAAATTCCAAAATAGGGTTTGGGTTTAGGACATCCGACTATTGTTTTGGATAATACAGATGATTTTATTGTTCAAAGGTGTTCTAAAGTAACTAAAACCTAAAATAAAAAAAAATAAAAAAATACATTTTAAAGCCCTCATATTCAATTCATAGTAAATAATTAGAATTAGAAGCTAAAATTATTTTGTATTAAAATTTTAACCACTTTTTTTTTCCTTTAATTTATTAACATTTTGATTTCAATTTTATTTATCACGCCCTCTTATTTAAATTTATCACGCCTATTCCATACCTGCCAACCATCTCATTAACACTTTCACGACCGCTGACGTAGATTAACGTCATTTGAAAATCTGTAACTCGGCTAGTGGACGTTTCTTTTGCAATCTCTATGTTGTTTATTTCATAAGTATATTCCCAATATTCATATTTTTCAAATGAAACATACTACGGATAGAAATACTTTGACAGAGCTGCCAACCTAATCCGGCAAATTGCTAGTACCGCTCATTTTTCTACACCACTTAATTTTTAGAGTTGTTTTCTTAATTCATCGTAAATATATTTGAAGAGTATTACTCTAAAGATTAAGTGGTGTAGAAAAATGGGCGGTACTAACAATTTGCCGAATTAGGTTGGTAGGTCTGCTTTGATAAGAAAGAATATAATTATAATGTATATGTATTTGTAATATAAATGTGAATACAGAAAATTTTGTTCCGAAATATTGTAACTTGGGAGAATAATGCCTACAGGCGGACCTCACTGTCAAAAAGATAAAAACATGCGGTCGCGAAAGTGTTAATAAACATAAAATTGTTAACGCCCCTTGAAAAAACGTCCCATTTTCCACACCACTTTATTTTTAGAGTAATTCTTCCCAAATGTCGTTACGATTAAATAAGAATAAAATTACTCTAAAAAATGACTGGTGTGTGGGAAAAAAAAAAGGGCGGTTACTAAAAATTTTATGCTTCACAATGAGATGTTTGGCAGGTATGCTATTCATTACCTTTATATATATATGGATGGGTGGGCAGAAGTTTGATTAAGGAGGAAGGGTGGTGTTGTTTGGCTGGTTGGCTGGGAGGGTTTGATGCTGAATAAAATTTATTAATTAAAAAAAAAAAAAAAAAAAGTGGGGGGATTGCTGTAAGTTACATTCTTATTTTTTCTTGTTGATTCTATGTATTTTGAACTCTTTTATTTTTTCTGGTTGATACTATGTATTTTGAACTCTTTTATCATTAAATTTTACAATGTGCTTCTGGCTACTTGAGGCTTCCCTTGTTACGTTTGAACAATCCATCTATTTTCATAACAAAAATAAAATCTTATAAATATTAATAAAAAAAAAAAAAAAAAAAATCTTTTAAATTTTAATTTTAATTTATGATGACCGCATTATAATGCTTATCCTTATAGTTGTGCTCTTTGGCATTATTGCTTGTAATTATGTCTTCTTAAAACTTAACACTTAATAATTTGACTTCAAAATAAAAATCTTAAAAATTATCTTAATCTTGCTGTTAATACTTCTAAATTATCTTAATCTTTCAGTCAATACATCTTAAATAAAAATCTTAAAAATTATCTTAATCTTGCTGTTAATACTTCTAAATTATCTTAATCTTTCAGTCAATACATCTTATATAACTGACTTAATGTTATTATAGCTAACCGAAAGATGGCGCTTGTACTTAGTAGTCTTTAACCTTCATTCTTCAGTCCTTATCTTAAACGATTTAATTATTAATATTTTTGGTACGATTTAATTTAACTCTACTAGTATTAATTTTAACATTATCATTTAATATTTACTCTGTGTATTTTATCTTTAATGTAATTGTTCTGAAGTATTTTTGATTAATCGATATCTGTCGAGCTATTATTTTAACTTCAATTTAGGTTTTGGCATCAACCATTTTTCCAGGTTGTGTTAACTGTTTTCCATGTGGTTACTCTGCTTATTTCATGTTATTAATTTGGTTTCCTTTAAGATTTTAATTAATATTTATTTATCCTTTGTTTTAATTTAATTTTTCACTTTTTTCTCATTCTTTATGGTTTTTTTGCTGCATTGATCGGGGCGTGAGATGATATAAATTGCTATGATTAGCAATATCGTTTTACGAAATCATTGCAGCTTTCTCTGCTTTATGAAGTATGCGCCCCTTGATAAGTATACTTCTAATTTTAAGCATTTATATCCAATTGATTATGTGGTTTATTATCTTTTTTCTCTTTCACAAGTTTAATGGTCCTTTTTATTATCCTTCAGGTCGGCGTAAGTATTTTTAGTTAATATGGTAACTCATTGGTTCCTTATCTATATCGCAACTTTTTGTGTCATTCTTTCCTCTATGTTAAATTCAGTTCTATATTTTAGTGTGCTGTTATTGTTTTAGTTCTATTAATTGCTAAATTTTAAGATTAAATTTTATTACGTTATCTATTATTTATATATATATATATATATATTGTATAATTTTCAGTTCTGCCTTTGCCATCTATTTTATACAAATATATCTTGTTGATTATTATTTAAATAAAGTATACGTATATATAATCAATACACAAAACCCTTAACGGGTTAAAAGTTTGTGACGCAGCACTGTACTTTATGGCTATAAGAATTAGAAATACGGGTCTTAAAAATAATGATATCAAATTTTCAGTGACGCTTTGATATTAATTAAATTGTACATAGACTTTCTTATTTGAATTTGCTTTTTCCTTTTATTTATATTTACAGTGTAAACGTTATTTTCAACATAAAATAATATATAGCATTTACTCATTGATACCTTTCCATTCACATCTCTTATACTGTGAAAGCATGTGTTTTAAAAGAAATTATATGAAATTCCAGTAACGCAGTGGTGTTACATTAAGTGATTTGTTTTTAAATTTCTCTGCAATGGGGAAATTGCACATTTTTCATTTTGACTTGTAAATGATAGAGCATGAAAATACAAACATTTTGATACCATTTTTATGCATATTTGAAAACCGGATGCTTTAATAAATTAACTTTAAAAGACGTAGTTCTCATGTTGGCGGGAAAACGCTGCGTCACGTGATAAAACCTATCGTGACGTCACTATCCATGAAATGAACTGCAGGCTGAATTTCTCCCTCTTTTATTGTAAAGAAAAATCGTGCATTCAGCGAAATTTTGTATTCTTTCTTTAAAAAAAAAAATATTAAAACTATTTGAACTCATTAAACATCACTTCATTCTATAAATGACACCAAGTTTCAATGATATTTTTTTGTACTCGCCTGCTGTTATTAATCCAAATTAAACTATAATCGAAATAATAGTTGATCAATAGAATTTTCTTAAAGAATGTTTTTAGTATGCTATGCCAAAGATGTATCTTTTAAATACTTGTTTTGTTTCATTTTATTATGTTTTATAGATTTATTATTATTTTATTATTATTATAGACTGAGTAAAGAAATAAAATATTGGGATTGAGTAATAATATTTAACTGAATAATATGCATATTTTCATTGCTTAAATAATCTAGAATAGTTTATGCTAAATTAACCTAAATTAGATTACTTTTATAATTATGAGATGCCAGTATATCTGTATATATATATATATATACAGATTCAGTTACATATGTTGATATTGATCTTTTTCATTCTATTTAGATTTATATATATATATATATATATATATAAAACTTTTTTAATACATTTCAATATTATAACTTAACAATATTTCTATTAAAATAGCAGCTGAAGATTGAGAATAATTAAAAACATTATAGTGATGCAGTTTGAGAAATTGAAAAGTATTTAAGGAAAATTACATGCGCTTATCATTCTAAATAAATAAATAAAATTAAAAGAAGGTCTCCGTACAAAAATATTAATATTATTTATATATGTATATATATAGAAACGCGTTTAGTTATTTTTATAATGTAATTACTTTTTTATTTGGAAAAATTTAAAAATAGAAAGAAAAGATTAATAGAAATAGAAAGTAATAATAATAACAACATTTAGAAATAGGAAAGATTTAAAGTACTTTAAATAAAATAAACACATGAAATATATGTTAAATGTAATAATACCTTATAAGTTATACATGATCTAGTTATAAATATGAATGGTATTAAATAATTAATTAAAAATTTTCAGAAAATTTCAGCAATCAAACGCAATATATACACTGGTGGACAATTTCTAAGGACGGATGACAATAACTAAGCTATTGTCATCCGTCCTTAGCAATTGTCCACCAGTGTATATATATATAATATAATATATATATATATATATATATATATATATTAAATTAAATTATCAATGAAGCCTTAATGTAAAATCCAAATATGTTTAGGATATATCAGGGGTCGATCCAGGTAAAAACTGGGACCCATTTGCTTCCCCTTCACAAAATCCAAATATCTAAAATGGGCCCCTTTAGAAAATACAAATCCATAAAATGGGTCTCTTCACAAAATTCAGATCCATAACAACAGGCCTTTCTCAAGATTTATTTTTAAAAAGATGATGATTTTGTAAAAGTTTTCCACGTTAACAATATTATTTTTAATGAGTGTGTATACTTGGCTCAGTAATATGCTGTTAACTTGATAATGAACATTAGATAGAGTAACTTCTTAAGTGAAAGATTTCGTGTGATAATTATTTTTATCACAAAGAGAAATAAATTTTCACAAAATTATTTTGTTTTTCACAAAAAAAAAAAAAAAAAAAAAAAAAAAAATTGTTTTTCACAAAAATGAGCCCCAAAAGTAAACCTGGAACAACCCTTGCAAAAACTATAACTGACGGTCTTCGCCTGCTTCGCTGGTCGCTAAATTTAATAAATTAACAAAAAAAAAAAACAAAAAAAAAAACCTTTTATTTCTTTTATATCATTCTATAAACAAAAAATAAATAAATAGATAATTAAAAAATAAATTCATTGAAATCGCTCTTAACATCGTTTTGGTTATTCGCAGCCTGCGGCAACTTCTTTCCCTCCAGTGTACCCTGCTTTTTTGTATCTGGGTTCTTATTGCCCGCAGCAATGTCTTTCGTGGGCACTTCAATTTGTGTACTTATCAGGAGGCGAAAGCTGCTATTATTCAAAAACTAAGATTTTAAGGATAGCTGTATCTCAGCATCTATTAAATATACTTTAATTTTGGCACCATGTACTTTATTGCAATCACTTTTTCTGCTATATTACCATTTCATTTCGATTAGTACAATAAATAAATAAATAACAAAAGATTTTCCTTTCAAAGGCATTAAATAAATAATAAATAAGTTTTTATTAAACTTAAATTTTAATAAGACTAATCCTTTATGCGATATTAACATTTTCCCGATAAAAACATTTAATTATATTTTCCTTTTGAAATGAATTAATTAAATAAATAAATAGTTGTGTAACAGCCGTTGCTAATGTAAACAACGTAGAACGATATAATTCAAATAAATTTAAGAAAATTAAATGGAAAATTAAATGGATAAAATTGAAATATATATATATATATATATATATATATATATAAATTACTTAAAAAATTATAAAAAGTAAACTTTTTTTTTTTTTTTAAATAAAATAAAATAATAAATAAATAATGCAATTTGAAAATAACATTTTTTTTTTTTTTCGTTGCAAAAACATGAAGTAAATATTAAATACATAATTAATGACTGCTCTATAAAATAATCATATATAATTTATAAAATAACATAATTAAAAAATTCTGGTTAAAAAAAAATAATAATAAAATAAATAATCAGTAAAATAATAATAAAATAAATAATCAGTGAAATTTTAATGAATATTTTAATTATAATTAAATCTTTAAGCATACATTATGAAAAAAGAAATATTCTCACATACAAGCATCTAAAAAATTAGGGAATTGTAAAAAAATACTACTAATATATTAAAGCAATGCTAAAATTCTATTATGAAGACGTTTATAATTTTCAAAATATGAATACAGAACAAATCTAGATCGTTTAGCTTTAGCTACTCTTATATTTATGCGCTAATAAAATCGAGGTTTCTTCTCAAAAATGAGAATATGGAAAGAGCATCTATTTTCGGAACATTATCCGATTGCTCTTTTACAAATCCAAAATCGACATTATACAAATAAAAATAGAAATATATATATATAAGATATAAGATATAGTATAGTTATGGAAGGTTTAAGTTATTTCTTACAAAAGGTAAAAATTTTAAGAATAAACTAATTTTGTTTTGCATATTAAAGTATATGTGCACATTGAAATATTGCTTTTAATTTTCAAATACGCTGTCAAATGTATCACTTTCATTAAGCTTATATTATGTACTGAAATATATTTATTTCAATGAATTATTCTATCTTTTGCGTCACGCCATCCAAAACTGAAAAAAATTTCACAGTTTTTTTCTTTGCATCACGATATCTGCATGCATTTTCAATTTATTTGGATGAAATGACACAAAGTAAACATTTCCATATATTTAACTTACAGTTTTGGATGGCGTGACGCAAAAGATAGAATAATTCATTGAAATAAATATATTTCAGTACATAATATAAGCTTAATGAAAGTGATATATTTGACAGCGTATTTGAAAATTAAAAGCAATATTTCAATTTGCACATATACTTTAATATGCAAAACAAAATAATTGCAGAGAAATTTAAAAACAAATCACTTAATGTAACACCACTGCGTTACTGGAATTTCATATAATTTCTTTTAAAACACATGCTTTCATAGTATAAGAGATGTGAATGGAAAGGTATCAATGAGTAAATGCTATATATTATTTTATGTTGAAAATAACGTTTACACTGTAAATATAAATAAAAGGAAAAAGCAAATTCAAATAAGAAAATCTATGTATAATTTAATTAATATCAAAGCGTCACTGAAAATTTGATATCATTATTTTTAAGACCCGTATTTCTAATTCTTATAGCCATAAAGTACAGTGCTGCGTCACAAACTTTTAACCCGTTAAGGGTTTTTTGTATTGATGTCATTACTTTTTAGGGGTTAATGATCAAAACGTAAAATTAAAGGAGCATGGTAATGAGTTATAACACTGTATTAAAAGTGTTGTTTTATAGGTCATACTCGAACAAAATAACAAACTAAATAAAATTTCAAAATTTTATAAAAAGTGATAAAAAAAGATGGAAACATGCAACATTACAAAGGCATAATATAGTACATTTTAAAAATGACAAAAATTTCTTATTTATATTTATTTCTTATTATAATTTTTTAGGTATAGATTTGATTTAAAAGAGAAAAATAAATAATAATTGAAAAATCTTTAAAAAGTGAAAATTTTATACTGGTAAATATTTAAGTAGTATAGTTTGTTATGAATTTAATTAAAAAGAAAATCTTAATCTATTCAAAATTTTATTATAGCTTAACATTTTGTAATTTATATATTATATATGTTACCGCTAAAGTGCAGAAATCAGTTAATCTGCAGATTAGCTAGGTAATCTGCACATTAACTAGGGTGATCCGTTAAAGTGAGGAAAATTGTTTTATTTCTCAAATTACCTAGGTAATCTGCGAATTACCTAGATAATCTGCACATTACCTACTAGGCACAAGTTAAAGTGAAAATAAGATATCTGGTGTTGTAATTTTACAGCACGCTGTGTTGTATTTGTTTTTTTCATTCGGAAAAAAAAATAGTTTTCTTTTCTTTTTTATTTCTTTCTTTACTAATTTTAATCTGTATGTGTTTTAATTTTTATATCTTTTAAAGTTATATTTGTTTTATTTTTTATTTATTTCATCTTTTTTATTCTGTCAATATAAGTTTGAAGATGTTATGCATTTTTAATATGAAATATAATAGCTTTAATAGCTTTCAATAAATTCTATTTTATAAATGTATGTTAGAATTGTAATACAGTAACGATTTCTTTTCAAAATAAAAATATTTAACAATAAAAAAAAAAAAAAAAAAAAAAAAGTTTTAATAACAACTTATATTGCTATTACTATTTAAATACTAGAAACATTAAATTTCATAAAATATTACTAGAAATATTAAATTAGACAAATCAGAAGCATTATTTAAGAAGTACTTCAAATAATTAAAACTGCTTTAACATTTTTTAGAATGCATGAAAATTAAAATGACAGTTTTCAATGCTTTATTAAACTATATTTTGCAGCATACATATATCTGCACAAGTTTAGCAAATATATTAATTTTACAAAAAAAAAAAAAAAAACTTTATTAACACTTTTATGTGATAAACTACAACGAAATTATCTAAAAAGGCGAACAAAATTAAAAATAAATAAATAAATAAATAAATAAAAACATAATCATGATCTATAAAATATGTACAGGAAACTTGAAACTGAAAGAGAGAGAGAGAAAAAAAAATAATAATGAAATGCTAAAAAATGTAACAAAAATTTCATATTAAGTATTTATTAAATGCCATAATATTTTTCAAAGTTAATAATTAATATATCTTTTTTTTTTTTTTTTTTTTTTCAGTAAGTAATAGTAATTTAAATCAATTTTAAAATAAATTAGTTTAAAAAAGTTATGGTTTAATAGTTTTAGTTCGGAAGGAAATAATTACTGTAATGTAAATCTAACATTCATAATTCAAAATGGAGTTTCACGAGAGACAGCTTTTAATTAAGATTAAATTTCATTAATAAAATACAGACCCTTATCAAACTTATATTGACGGAATTAAAAAAGATAGAAATAAAATCAAAATTAAAACAATTATAACTTACTTGCTACTTTAATTTTTGTGTAGTCATAATAATAAACCTAATCATGGCTTCCATCCTGCAAATTTTGCGTTTGCCGTTTATCGCTTTATCATCATAGCGTAGAGCGTAGCGGAAGTGAAGGGGTAAAAGTTTTAGTTATGTTTGAAGGTCATTCGCGTATATGTATCACATGGCTGTTTGACGTCATAGTGAATGTAAAAAAAAACTAAGGCTCGAAACAAACATTTGAACTTTAACGATACTGAAACCGTTAATCTGCAGATTACCTAGTTAAAATGCGGAAAACTCTTTATTCCGCTCTTTAACGGGTCATTTTAGTTAATCTTCAGATTAGCTAGGTAATCTGCAGATTAACGGATTTCGCGTTTTAACGGTAACATATATACTTAACTATATTAACTTAATGAGCAAATTAATTATTTTCAAATTCTGTTTTAAGAATTTTTTCAATCGGTAGTTTAAGGGATTTATCACCTAATTTTGAAAAAATTACAAATATTTGCATATGATTATCATATTATTTGTCATTTTTATGAAAATAAAGGGAAAATTTTTTGTTGTTGCAATCACCTTTTAAAATAGAACCAATTTTGAAAGTTAACAACGTATCAGCATGAAAACAATGTAAATACAAAGAATATTTTTGATAAACAAATGTCATATAAAATACAAGTACCTAAATAAATAACTCATTTAATATATATATTAAAAAAAGAAAAATATATATTTTTTATTTTTTGTGTTTATTTTTGACGCTTCCCGATAGATGGAGCCAAAACGATTATTTGATATTCAGTATTTCAGATGGAAGAGAAGAAATTCGTCCGCGAAACTGCCGCATCACGGTATTTTCGGAGTAAAAAATAGCTCGATTTTTAAACTGAGTTATAAAAAAAAACAAGAGTTTTCCTAGGGAAAAGGGAGATGTCAGGCACATCAGATAAAAGCGATTAATATCATATATAAATTAAACTAAATTCGCTCGAGCGATATTCGAGAAAAAATTCTTACACATATAGTCCGTCCATTTATAACTTAAATGAGCCAATTCATATCTCGAAATATATTGCACGCAGAAATGTAGCGATTTCAGGGTAGGATCAGATAGAAGGTAAAAGTCTATTTTGAAAATATCAGAACATAACCTCCCATATTTCCTGAGATATTAAGTGTCCGCTTTCAGCGGTTTCTTTGATCTTAAAATTCCTGTATATATAAGTGTCGCAGTTTTCGTTCGTTTTTCCGTTTCCGCTGAGTGTCGTGGCGTTCGTTTGTTTTTGCGCTTGCGTCATTAGAAAAACTGCCGTTTTTCATGATATATATATAGAGAAGGATTCAAAACTCAACGTACAAACTTTTTAGGAAGGTAACTTCATTTTAACCCTTTAGGAACTGGATGTTCATGTTTATTTTTTAACAGTGCAGTAAATTTTGCATCAGGGCGTGGCTTTTGTGTTTGTAAATTGCATATTTATCTAAACATGATATTGTACTTAATACTGATATATCACCTTAACATCTTAAAACATTTAGTTAAAAATGTAGTACACAAAAGCCACGGCTATTTACGTGTTTTACAGTTAAACATTACTAAAAAACATTGTTGCCAAATTTTTTTTACTTTTTTATTCAATAATCACCAATAATTTTGAGGAGTGTCGTTTGATATATATGATAGATGAATCGGATCGCAGAGAAGAATGTGTGGCCATAGCTTCCTAAACTAGATGCCTGTCGCGTGGCTCGGAAACTTGGCAACAGTTCAAGCGGTAGACAGCGCCACCTGGTACAGATTGCACGACTTTTTTATTCAACTGTCACTAATAATTTTAAGAAATGATATATATATATACATAGCGGCCAAGTTTTTTAATTTATTCCGGAATGCTGTTAGCCCCGCCCTTTTTTCATAGCGTAATATTTGTAGAAAAATTTTCTTCAATATATAACTATGATTAAATATGAAGAAAATTACTCTAAAAAGATAACGGTGTGAAAAAAGGGCGGGGCTAAGAACATTCCAGAATAAATTAAAATACTTGACAGCTATGTATATAATCGACGTTTCTTCGATTCTATTCGCGTCTTATGCGTGTCAAATCCCATTTTTAAAAATGTTTGGTGGTTGTTGAATAAAAAAGTCGCGCAATCTCTACCAGGTGGCGCTGTCTACTGATTGAACTGTTGCCAAGTTTCCAAGCCACGCGACAGACATCTAGTTTAGGAGACTATGGTGTGGCGCAGCGGTCCAGCTGACCTGACCAGAGCCTGAGTAAGGGGGCAGCACACATTATCTCCGCTCTCACCGGAATATTTTTACAATTATTTTTTACTTCATGTCATAGAAATTCCACGCTTTCACGAGGAAATATTTTTTATGAAAAATGAACGGTGTAAAACAATCCAATTTACTCACCGTTATTAGACACCAGAATTCTTTTAAAATAATTTTTAATGACAATTTGCTGTTTATTATACGAGGAAAGTATTTGTTAAAAAATAACGGTGTAAGTATAAATAATGTGTGCTTTCCCCTTAATCAGGCTCTGGACCTGACATCCGGAAATCTGAAATGAATAGATAATTCGATAATTAATCTTCAGTGTGATTAGGCAAATATTACAATAAAAAGTTAGTGGTTTATATTGAATGAAAACGTCCTTAAATTCACTACACTGCCCAAACTACCCATCTTAAAGGGTTAAAATAATGTTTGCGGTCATCATTTCCAGTGCAATTTTTAATTCTTATGAAGTGCCTTACTTCTTACTTCCCTTAAAAGTTTGTACTTTGAGTTTTGAATCACCCTGCATATACTGAAAAATTGAAACTTCCGAAAGATTGAGCGAAAATGAACAAAATTTAGAAAGTGACTTAGTTCTTAAATATCTTGGATGAGTTAGTTCACTAGGCAACTTGCTCCCCATTTTGCTTCCAAAAAAGTGGCCTCAGGAAAATTTGTCCTCAAGAAAATTTTTGAAATGCTGAACTAATTCGAATTAATTTTGGACAGTAGCCTAACTCAAAGGATTTTAGGGCATTACAATGTGAAAGGTTCAATTCTGTAATGAAATGCCTTTGAAATACATTTGAAATGTTCGTTGGTCAGCTCGATCCGCCATCTTGTTTTCAAGCGAAATTTTCAAATTTGGATAAAAAAGGTAATTATGAGCAAAAAGGTATTTAAAATATTTAAAATATTAAATATTTTCACATCTCTTGTAAAAGTGAAATATCTTTATTTTTCTCTAAAATTTCCTCAGTGTTGAAACTTTCATTCCTTTATTCCACGTCTTTGCAAGAATAAATTTTTGTTTCATGCTTTTGAGGGCTCCACAATCCGCGTTTGTAATGATCGATAGATGGCGCTTTTTCAGCTCTTGTTGTTAGTAAATATTACAGCCACGTGTATCTATTTTTGTTCTTTTTGTTATTCTACTTAATATTCGTACTATAATTTCTCCGCCATTACATCATGGAAAATTGATTGCTTTTGGAAAAAAATATTTCAGTTTATTCAAAGTTCAATCGAAAGTAGATATTTAACTGAAGCTGAAAAAATATTAGTTTCAAATCATCTGATTAATTCTTTACTTACATTAGCCGAAGCAACTGAAATTTTAAATTTGTCATTTGGAAATAAATGGAAGCTTAATTCTGGATTTCTTGGTCCTTTGGAGTTACACTGGAGCACACAACAGTTTGAGTTATCTTTTTTTCCGGATTTATTCATTTTTATTCAATAAATATATGTGAAACTAAACATCGGCTAGCAATGGCGGCTTGATGGAATTCGAATTAAAGCATGCTTATTGTAATTTCCCCTTAGCCGACCAGAGGACGAGCATTTCATTACAATCGCGGATAAAAAGCTTCTACTTTAAAAAAAATGTTTTTTTACTTTTTTTTGTTAATTATTATCAATTTTGTTGCAGAGCGGATGGTAGACATTCCTGCACTGGGCAAACCCGAAGGTATTTTTCCTGTAACGTCCAAGTAAGATTTTTCTTATAAAATAAATATTAAGTTGACATCATTCTTTTTTTCAGACTCTAAAGTGCTTTAAAATGCATTATTATTATTATTATTTCAGGATTGCCCGCCTAACTCAAAGGATTTTAGGGCATTACAATGTGAAAGGTTCAATTCTGTACCCGATAAAGAACAAAAATATTACAGCTGGGAACCATTTCACAATCGTAAGTTTCTGCATCGATTAATAAAATATTTATTTTTTGAGTATTAAAATATTTGAAACACAAAATACATGTAATTTAAATCAGGTAAATCATGCTATAGAATTGAATTTTGCAGGAATGTGTTTTGCCAAATAGTGTATTGTTGGTTTGAATAAAAATTTATTGCTTGAGAATTTTGCTTTTATTTTAGAGTTAGTATTTTAGTTGAGATACATATATTAATATATACTACAAATGTTCGAATGGCAGTAGAAGAGATGAGATTAAATATAAGAAAACTTGGACTTGAGTTTATATTAAATGCTGATATAAGATTCGTAAGTATCGTCTGCACTAATGAACGAAATATTCACTTACAGTATTCCAAAGTATTTGAACCACAAAATTTAGGTAACTTAGGTTAATCGTATTGGAATATCTCCTTTAGAAGTAGATTTCATCAAATTTCTCAAATGTAAATATCTCTTTTGGAACAATACTTAAAAAGAAAAAAAAAATCATAAATATTGTCCCAATATTTTTCTATTACAATTTCATTACCAACGTAAATCTTCAAGTAATGTAAATTTGCTAACACCAGAAATTTTATATAATAAATTATAAAACGTTAATGTTAGTTATAACTGTAACTTTGTTTATTAACCCTTTCACGCGCGGTGGGATATATGCGTCCCACCTAATTTCACTTCCCAGCTGGAAGAATTCATCCCAGAAATTTTTTAGAAAAAACTTACGTTTGTAACATCAGAAAAGGCCGGATTCCTTAACCTTAAAATTCAAAATTTCTTTTACTTTAATTTAGTTCACGAATTCCGGTGGCAGTGTAATTTAAAGGATCCGAATTGTCTTGTGCGTGAAAAGGTTAATTGAAATTTCCGTTGTAAAATATTGGGTTGTTCGATAGTTAATGTCGTTTTTTTTCATGTTTTTCAAAGTGAATTTATTTATATTAACAACAAACATTAATCAATGATATATTGACCAATTTGTTGGATGACCTTTTGCCATCTTTCGGTAAGTTGAAAAATTCCACGTTCGAAGAAGCCTTGGTTTTTAGAAGCGAAGAACTGGTGCACCTCACTTTTAACAGCCTGATCAGAATTGAAAGTTTTACCATTGAAATGGTTTTGAAGGGACCGAAACAAATGATAGTCTGATGGTGCTAAGTCAGGGCTATAGGGTGGATATGGCATCAGTTCCCAATTGAGCTCTATTAATTTTTGACGGGTTATCAAAGAGGTGTGTAGTCTGGCGTTATCATGATGGGACATCACGCCTTTGCGGTTGGCCATTTCAGGGCGTTTTTTCTTGATTTCTTCGTTTAATTTCGATAGTTGACGACAGTAGACATTCGAATCAATAGTTTGGTTTCTTGGAAGCAGCTCAAAATAGACTACACCCTTGTAATCCCACCACACAGAAAGCATAATCTTCTTTTGGTGAATATTGGCTTTGGACGTCGATTGTGGGGGCTCATCTTTCTTGGACCATGATCGTTTTCGGACTATGTTATCGTAAACAATCCATTTTTCATCACCCGTTATGATTCTTTTCAGAAATGGGTCGTTTTGGTTACGATTTTTGGTGAGGTGGATTTCCTTTAATTCGGGAGGAACTCAAAAATCCAGTTTGTTTACGTAATCAAGCTGTTGTAAATGCAAGTAAACTGTTGAATTCGATATGTCGAGCTTCTCTGCTATCTCTCGAGTTGTCATACGCCGGTTAGTTTCGATTAACGGCTTTATTTTGTCGTCATCAGTAGTGGTTGGACGACCAGTATGTGGTGGATCTTGCACATTAAAATTTCCAAAACGAAAGCGAGCAAACCAACGCTGACACTGGCGTTCAGTAAGGCAGTCCTCATTATAAACAACACACAATTTCTTTCGAGCTTGCACCGCATTTTTGCCCTTTCGGAAGTAAAACAATAAAATATGCCGACAATGCTCTCTTTGATTGTCCATTTTCAAGTTTATTTTTAACCAACTTGTTGTTTACTAATGACGCTCAGTTTTTGACTGAAGGTAGTCTAAAGTCTAACCTTTAAAATAGTATAACCTTTAAAATAGCCACGCAATCACTACAACATGAAATATGCAGTTCACCCCGTCTATGAGAAAAAAACGTCATGAATTATCGAACAACCCAATAGATCATTTCTTTTTTTCACAGTTTGTGTATATGCTGTAAATTCTGACTTATATTTCTCTCCTTCTTTTTTTTAAAAAACTTTATTTGTATGTTCTAGCAAACAGCCCATGTGAGCTATTCTGCTCACCAAAAGGAGGAAAATTTTATCAAAGAATGGAAACAAAAGTTATTGATGGAACTAAGTGTCGAAATGACGGTTCTTTAGACATTTGCGTAGATGGACAATGCATGGTAAGAATCTTATGTGTGTGTGTGTGTGTGTGTAATACTGACATAAATTTTAGACTACAGTGTAAAAGTGAAAATATGGAGTTTATGATAATTAATATTTCACATTTCGAGAACTGAGATTATCTAGATTTACTATCCTTTTTCTTTCTTTCTTTTTTATAAAGAGGGAAAAGAAGTAAAAATAATCTATAATCAATAAATAAATTCTTGAACTTGTGTTAATGATGGTTCAATCAGGCAGATTAATTCAAGAAGCATTTTACAAAAGATAAATAAATTCGTCATAATTTTAACATTAAAAAAAAAAAAAAAAAAAAAAACGCAGTTTATTTTTGTTTTCTAAGTGACAGATGTACGAAATAGAATTTAATCTTCAGAGACGGGAGTAGGTAAAAAAGGAGAGTCGGCGGGTGCACTGGTGCACCGGCAAGTCGTGCGGGTGCCGCACCACCCCCTGAGGGGTCTAGATGGGTTGACATCGACCTTGAGACATCCTCTAACTTGATCGTGAAAGATGACGAGGGTATTAATGAAGAAAATTAATTAAAAAATTTAATGAGTGATTTATTGTAAAAGGTGACGATGGTTTTAAAGTGATGTTTGCGGTATAAGGTAAAAAGCATGCTATTGTTTGTGAGTTATTAGAAAATTAATTAGGGAGTTAATTAAGAGGTTAATTAGGAGGTTAATTAAGAAATTAATTAAGAAAAAAAATTGAGGGATAAATAAGAAATCGATGAAATATACGAATGCGGATAGAGTATGCAAGAAATAGAGTGGTCTGACTGGGGTTCGAACCCGACACCTTGCAGTAAAAACATTTCAGTAGTTTTCGCGTGTGTGTGAGTGATAATTATAGTATATGTCTGCACTGTTCTTTTTAAACTATGAATGCTAGTGTCCGAAAAGAATTCAATCGTTTTAATGATATTAATTAGAGAATAATAATTAAGAAAAATATTAATTAAGGATCTTCTTGTAAAAAATCGTCAATTATTTTCCGAAAAAAAGGCAATGAAAGCAAAAATTAAGTATAAAGAACGAAAGAAAGTTTAGAAACATAGATTTTGACTGAGATTCGAACGATTCAACCATTTAAATTATATAAATTTACAGAATAATAATTAATAAAGTATTAATTAAGCATTTCCTTCTAAAAGATTACGAATGTTTTATGAAAAATGACATTGAGAGTTAAAATTAAGTATAAATAATGAAAGAAAGTGTAGCAATAGAGACACATGACTGAGATTCGAACCCGGCGCCTGTTTGAAGTGAGGAAACAGTAGTTTACAAGTACTTTAACCACTGTTCTTTAGAAATATACCTACACAGATCTTTTTAAACCTAAGAATACAAATGTTTGAGAACGACTCAACCATTTAAATAATATTAATTACAGAATAATTAAAAAATAATAATTGAAGATCTTGCAAAATTCGCTAATATTTTATGAAAAAAGATGATGTATGTGAAAATTAAGTTAAAAGATGTTTAAAATCTCAAATGTATAAGTGAAATTAAATTAGAATGAAAGACGAGAATTGTTTTTTGAAAGATAACTAAAAAGAGTGATTAAAATTTCTTATTAATTACTTAATTGAAGAAAGTTCGTTAAAAAAATACTTTTCATCATAAAGATGTTTTTAATTGTGAATACTAACTAGCATCCATTTTAAACTGTATATATTTTTTACTAAATAGAATAAAGATCGACTTAATTCGCCAATGGTGACGTCACAATGTTTTTAGGGAAGAAGGTGACCATCCCTTTAAGCATTTTCTTAGAATCGGGGGAGATGCTATTGTACATTCAATACAAGAAAGAGGAGGAAAAATACCAGTTTTGTCGCTACCTTTAACCGTGTTTAAATTTGATTATTGTTAGACGTTTTAAAAATATAAATTCATTTCTTTCTATCTTTAGAAGAATCTTATTGATTATTTGATATACAATATGGGAATATAATAACTTTTAATAATAGACATTTTCAGTAGATTTTTACAAATCGCTACAAAAAATTCATTACAACTTCAGAAAATCAAAAGTTTTTTAGATATAACTTGTAACTTTTTCGAATAATCCTTCACATATTAGACTACACCCTTACATTTCTTTAGTGTAAACCCGTGAAATTTTACCAATAAAATCAGAAATAGGGTCGTAAAAATAAGAATTTTTCATGATTTTAAATAAATTTTAGGATATATCTACAAAAATTTTAGAGTATTTGGCGATAATTCGGATTTGGTGAGAAACACCTAGTATTAATTTCGAGTGGAGTAAAATTTTGTCACATGCTAACTTATTTTTGCGTGAGTGAAGACATCTGTTTTTTAACCTGAATTCAGTACTACATAAAAATTATTTTTTCAAGATGGATGTCAGAACAGATATTATTTTGTTAAATACATTTACTCATATATTCAATAGATCACATCTACGCAAATCAGAACTAGGGATTATAAATCAGCTTAAATTTCGAATGAATGAATTTATCAATTCAGAAATTAGCAATCAACTTTATGAAAATGTTGATATGTTATCTGATGAAAATTTTTATACCTGTTTAGATATTGTCTTAAAAGAAATGATAAAAAATGAAATTAATTGGGATAAAGTTGTAATTTACTTAGTATTTTCAAGTGAACTTATGGCAAAGCGCTTTAAGAGATCTGGAGAGTTTATCATACTTTGGATAAAATTTTTTAATATCTTCCAGAAGTATTTAGGTAGTTGGATTATTGATAATCAAGAATGTATAAAAGTCAAAGAAGTGAAAAAATCGTTTTTTCAAAGAATGTGGAGTTTTATCACTCGATCATAATATGAAAATTGTAAAAATATTATCTGCTATGTCGAATTATGTTCAGTTCAATCTGTAAAAGAACAATGTTCAAGAAAAATGTATGTATGTAATGTGAAATTCAAAGTAAATAAAGAACTTTGAATGGAAATTTTGTTTAAGAAAAAATTATTTGAAGTAAAATTCATCTTTAAAAAATAAATAAATAAAAATAAAAATAAGTTGATCAATGTAAAAAACTTAAAAATTCACTAAAAATATAAGAAACGCATTTTCACAATAATAAGATTGTAAATGTAAGATAAAATCACAAAATTACCAGCATAAGAGACTGTAGGTATTCGAAAAAAAATTATGAAGTCAACAATTTTGGTGTTAAACAGCACATCTTATTTTACAAAGTACTAAGTTTTTTAAAATCATTTAGTTTGAACTTTTTCAAACTTATACTTATAAACTGAAATTTTTGTGAATGTAAAATTTTTTACACAAAGTATTTTAGAAAAAATATCATCTCAGAAATTAACTAACTTATTTTTAGAATAAAAATATAAGAAACTTATTTTTACTAATGATAAGAATGAAAATGTAAGGTAAAATCTCATTCTTACCAATTTAAGAGACCGCAAGTATTTGAAAAATCATGAAGTATGGAATTTTAATGTTTCACACGTGTTAATAACGCGTCTTATTTTACAAAGTACTAAGTTTTTTTAAAGTCATTTAGTTTGAAGTTTTTCAAACTTATACTTATAAACTGAAATTTTTGTGAATGTAAAATTTTTTACACAAAGTATTTTAGAAAAAATATCATCTCAGAAATTAACTAACTTATTTTTAGAATAAAAATATAAGAAACTTATTTTTACTAAAATATTTTTGTACAAAGTATTTTAGAAATTTAGATAACTTGTTCTTGAATAAAAATATAAGAAACTTATTTTCACAATAATAAGATTATAAATGTAAGATAAAATCACAAAATTACCAGCTTAAGAGGTTGTAGGTATTCGAAAAAATCACGAAGTCAACAATTTTGGTGTTAACAACACATCTTATTTTACAAAGTGCTAAGTTTTTTAGTCATTTAGTTTGAAGTTTTTCAGACATATGCTTATAAACTGAAATTTTTTGTAAATGAAAAATTTTTTACACAAAGTATTTCAGAAAAAAATATCATCTCAGAAATTAATTAACTTATTTTTAGAATAAAAATATATGAAACTTATTTTTTCTAATGATAAGAATGAAAATGTGAGATAAAAACTCATTCTTACCAATTTAAGAGACTGTAAGTATTTTAAAAATTATGAAGTATGCAATTTTAATGTTTCACATGTGTTAATAATGCATCTTATTTTACAAAGCACTAAGTTTTTAAAAGTCATTTGGTTTGAAGTTTTTCACACATATGCTTATAAATGAAATTTTCGTAAATGAAAAATTTTTACACAAATTATTTTAATACAAATTCTATCTCAGAAAAATTAACTTTTTCTTTTTAGGTTGAAAATGTAAGATAAAAATCTAACACTTATCGAATTTAGAAGCTGCAGATGTATGATGAAATCATGAACTTGAAACTTTAAGTATTAACAACCTACCTTCTTTGAAAATACTAAACCACAAGTTTCGACAAATCTATAATCAACTGTTAAAAAACATAGAATATTTTTTTCCCTAAAATGTTTAACGTAGATGCTACATCCATAAAAATACAGAGTGAAAGTGTACAAATTATCTGTTTAGACATGTTGATAAACTAGAATTTTCCACAAGATTCGAGTATTATAGCAAGGTATGGGATAATATTTGGCTAAATTTCCACTAATATTGGCGATAGTTATAAAAATTTGGCATGAAATAAGAGAATTTGCCGTAAATTCTTAAGTAAAACTGATGAACGAAGAAAAAATTTGAATTAGTTACATTCTTTTCTCGCTGTAGAGTTGTCTAAGTTCTCATACTTAGTAGTTTTTAAAGTCTCACTTTTAGAGTGATTTTTTACACTTCGCTAAACTGAAGTACAAAATGAATAATACTTTAACGTCCGAGGAGACACACGTTTCCGTTCAACAAACCCCTTCATCAAGTTTTGAGGATGAGAAGTTATCTAAACTTTTTATTTGTCCAACTTGTAAGAAGCCATTTTTTAAAAAATCCTATCTTACTAGACATGTCAAGGTTCACAATGATATTAAACCTAATATTTGTTACGTGTGTGAGAAAGGATTTGTTACTTTACATCGTTTAAAAAGACATATGGAAACCCATAGAAAAATTTCCATAAGATACAAATGTGAATATTGTATTGAAAATTTCAATCGCCAGTGTGATTTATTTAAACATAAGAGATTATTTCATCAAAAAGTCTTACCTGAACATCTATGTATTATTTGTAAAGATGCTTTTAAACACAAGTATGAATTGGAAAAACACAAGAGGGTGCATTATCGTAAACCTGAGTATCTATGTGAGGAATGTTCTATAACCTTTACAACAAAACATGCTTTTTCAAACCATAAGCGAAAAAGTCATAAAAAGACTTTACATACATACTGTTGTGACGAATGTACTGATACTTTTTCAAACAGACGACATTTTTTAAAACATAAAAGAAATATGCATAAAAAATCTTTAATGCAAACTAGATGTGATGAATGCAGTGAAACTTTTCAGTGTAAGTATGAATTATTGCAACATAAGAGAAAGAATCATCTTAAAGACTTTAACATACGTAGAAATTGTAATGATCGAAGCACTAACAATGAATTATCAACAGTTAATAATGACAGTGAGAATCTGGACTTGTTAAATTTTTTGGATAATTTTCACATTGAATGTGCGAATGGTGTTTTTGACTTACATTCCAACAACTTTCAGAATGAAAATATAGACTTAGACTTAAAAAATTTTTTGAACAAATCGAATGTGGAATATACAAGTGGAAATAATATTGATGATTTATCTGCCAAAGATGAAAATAAGGACTTAAATAATTTTAACCTGATACAAACTGATTTACCTCTAGTAAACTATGACAATGAAAGTCTGGACTTGTTAAATTTTTCGTATAACATTAATCCCAAGTGCTTGAATATTTTTTCTGCTAACGACGAAAATATGAATTCGAATAATTTTAGCGCGAAGGAAAATGAGTTGGTGACAGATAACTTTAACAATGAAAATCTAGACTTGCTAAATTTTTTGAATAACTTTAATACTGAATGTATGAACGATATCCCAACAATATAGATTTGCTGTCTTGTATTATTGTGAATGAATTTCAAATAAAAAGATTTCAATGAAAATGATTTGTTTTAATTTTTATTACAAAATCATCTTTTTTATAATATTTTCTATTAGAATACAAACTGAAGTGTCATCTTTTTTTAAAATAAAAACATGTAAAAAGTTTACTTGTGTATTAACGATATACTTTTTCATTACTGTAGTAGAATTGATTGAGTATAATATTTAAACACTAAGTAAAAATTATGCACAATAGTAGTTTTATAAACTATCAAACTTACATCGAAGAAGAAAAAACTTGTAAAATTATTTTACCACTCAACTGTAAAGTACTTGTGAAAATCTTAAATGAATTTATCTTATTATCAATTTTCCTGAAAAACTAGCTTATAAAAATTTTAGATATAATTATGAAGTTAGTATTTTCCTAAGTATCACATTTGAATCTTACTTTGAATATACATCATCAAAGTGTTTTATTCTTTAACTAAAATCACAATCTCTATTCCAAAGAGTGTAAAAATAATGTTATAGTAACAACTTAAACTTTTATATATAGATACTTTCACGATTGTATTTTAACTTTTTTTATTTTTTAGAATACAGAAAATATTTTGTAAGAATTGTGAAAGCTTAATTTTAGAAGTTTGTGAAATTTCACAAAAATTTTTTAAACATTTTTGTCAAATGTTTTCTTTATGTCACATCACTTAAAAAAATTTAACTGTTTTTAACAGAATTGCTAACACAAAACATTAAGTTAGAAAATTTATAGATAAAACTTATAAGATACGAAAAACCATATGTGAAGTAATAACAAAAGGTGTATATACTTTCAAGTTTAGACATGGTTCAACAAGCTTGAGGAGACACTAAAACCTGTAGCTGGCGTCATAACCCCTGTAGCGTAACTTTTCCCTTACTACTACGTCACAAATGTATAATTTAACAAAAAGTACTTATGTCACCCCACAATTCCTGTCTTGTAATATTTTACTTTGTGTATAAAATCAATGATCTATAAAAAAGCTTTGTCGTTTTTATACACTTTGAAGTAAAAATTTTCTCCAAAAACATCAAATTATATTTCGCAAGTATGAATTGATATGTATTTGTTTAAAATATCTCTAAGTTACATTACACCAAAGTATAATTTCTAATATTTAAACAATTCTCACTTTACAAAAATTAACTTGTATGCATTTCTAGATCTTTAATAAAAATCTTTAATTTTTTTATCTCAAAGACTTTAAACTATTCGAGATATGTGCAGCTTAAGTGCAATCCAATACTATTTGCATAACAATGTGGAATATCATATGTTAAGAAAATCTTAAATTTTGAATATTTTTCAGTTATTAAACGAAAAATTGTATAAAATTAACAATTTTTTACTTATTTATTTATTTATTTATTTTTTATTTATTTTTATTTTTTAATTTGTTTTTGCAATAATGTTTTAAAGATTTCTCTTATATTGTGTGTTTATGTCCACGAATGTAACTTAGTGAATTTAGTATTTCTTGTCAAAACTTTTTAGTGTAATTCTCTTCTTTAGTGAAACACTTAGTAAATTTTACACAATTTTTCGTTTAATAGCTGAAAAATATTCAAAATTTAAGATTTTCTTAACATATGATATTCCACATTGTTATGCAAATAGTATTGGATTGCACTTAAGCTGCACATATCTCGAATAGTTTAAAGTCTTTGAGATAAAAAAATTAAAGATTTTTATTAAAGATCTAGAAATGCATACAAGTTAATTTTTGTAAAGTGAGAATTGTTTAAATATTAGAAATTATACTTTGGTATAATGTAACTTAGAGATATTTAAAACAAATACATATCAATTCATACTTGCGAAATATAATTTGATGTTTTTGGAGAAAATTTTTACTTCAAAGTGTATAAAAACGACAAAGCTTTTTTATAGATCATTGATTTTATACACAAAGTAAAATAATACAAGACAGGAATTGTGGGGTGACATAAGTACTTTTTGTTAAATTATACATTTGTGACGTAGTAGTAAGGGAAAAGTTACGCTACAGGGGTTATGACGCCAGCTACAGGTTTTAGTGTCTCCTCAAGCTTGTTGAACCATGTCTAAACTTGAAAGTATATACACCTTTTGTTATTACTTCACATATGGTTTTTCGTATCTTATAAGTTTTATCTATAAATTTTCTAACTTAATGTTTTGTGTTAGCAATTCTGTTAAAAACAGTTAAATTTTTTTAAGTGATGTGACATAAAGAAAACATTTGACAAAAATGTTTAAAAAAATTTTGTGAAATTTCACAAACTTCTAAAATTAAGCTTTCACAATTCTTACAAAATATTTTCTGTATTCTAAAAAATAAAAAAAGTTAAAATACAATCGTGGAAGTATCTATATATAAAAGTTTAAGTTGTTACTATAACATTATTTTTACACTCTTTGGAATAGAGATTGTGATTTTAGTTAAAGAATAAAACACTTTGATGATGTATATTCAAAGTAAGATTCAAATGTGATACTTAGGAAAATACTAACTTCATAATTATATCTAAAATTTTTATAAGCTAGTTTTTCAGGAAAATTGATAATAAGATAAATTCATTTAAGATTTTCACAAGTACTTTACAGTTGAGTGGTAAAATAATTTTACAAGTTTTTTCATCTTCGATGTAAGTTTGATAGTTTATAAAACTACTATTGTGCATGATTTTTACTTAGTGTTTAAATATTATACTCAATCAATTCTACTACAGTAATGAAAAAGTATATCGTTAATACACAAGTAAACATTTTACATGTTTTTATTTTAAAAAAAGATGACACTTCAGTTTGTATTCTAATAGAAAATATTATAAAAAAGATGATTTTGTAATAAAAATTAAAACAAATCATTTTCATTGAAATCTTTTTATTTGAAATTCATTCACAATAATACAAGACAGCAAATCTATATTGTTGGGATATCGTTCATACATTCAGTATTAAAGTTATTCAAAAAATTTAGCAAGTCTAGATTTTCATTGTTAAAGTTATCTGTCACCAACTCATTTTCCTTCGCGCTAAAATTATTCGAATTCATATTTTCGTCGTTAGCAGAAAAAATATTCAAGCACTTGGGATTAATGTTATACGAAAAATTTAACAAGTCCAGACTTTCATTGTCATAGTTTACTAGAGGTAAATCAGTTTGTATCAGGTTAAAATTATTTAAGTCCTTATTTTCATCTTTGGCAGATAAATCATCAATATTATTTCCACTTGTATATTCCACATTCGATTTGTTCAAAAAATTTTTTAAGTCTAAGTCTATATTTTCATTCTGAAAGTTGTTGGAATGTAAGTCAAAAACACCATTCGCACATTCAATGTGAAAATTATCCAAAAAATTTAACAAGTCCAGATTCTCACTGTCATTATTAACTGTTGATAATTCATTGTTAGTGCTTCGATCATTACAATTTCTACGTATGTTAAAGTCTTTAAGATGAGGATTCTTTCTCTTATGTTGCAATAATTCATACTTACACTGAAAAGTTTCACTGCATTCATCACATCTAGTTTGCATTAAAGATTTTTTATGCATATTTCTTTTATGTTTTAAAAAATGTCGTCTGTTTGAAAAAGTATCAGTACATTCGTCACAACAGTATGTATGTAAAGTCTTTTTATGACTTTTTCGCTTATGGTTTGAAAAAGCATGTTTTGTTGTAAAGGTTATAGAACATTCCTCACATAGATACTCAGGTTTACGATAATGCACCCTCTTGTGTTTTTCCAATTCATACTTGTGTTTAAAAGCATCTTTACAAATAATACATAGATGTTCAGGTAAGACTTTTTGATGAAATAATCTCTTATGTTTAAATAAATCACACTTGCGATTGAAATTTTCAATACAATATTCACATTTGTATCTTATGGAAATTTTTCTATGGGTTTCCATATGTCTTTTTAAACGATGTAAAGTAACAAATCCTTTCTCACACACGTAACAAATATTAGGTTTAATATCATTGTGAACCTTGACATGTCTAGTAAGATAGGATTTTTTAAAAAATGGCTTCTTACAAGTTGGACAAATAAAAAGTTTAGATAACTTCTCATCCTCAAAACTTGATGAAGGGGTTTGTTGAACGGAAACGTGTGTCTCCTCGGACGTTAAAGTATTATTCATTTTGTACTTCAGTTTAGCGAAGTGTAAAAAATCACTCTAAAAGTAAGACTTTAAAAACTACTAAGTATGAGAACTTAGACAACTCTACAGCGAGAAAAGAATGTAACTAATTCAAATTTTTTCTTCGTTCATCAGTTTTACTTAAGAATTTACGGCAAATTCTCTTATTTCATGCCAAATTTTTATAACTATCGCCAATATTAGTGGAAATTTAGCCAAATATTATCCCATACCTTGCTATAATACTCGAATCTTGTGGAAAATTCTAGTTTATCAACATGTCTAAACAGATAATTTGTACACTTTCACTCTGTATTTTTATGGATGTAGCATCTACGTTAAACATTTTAGGGAAAAAAATATTCTATGTTTTTTAACAGTTGATTATAGATTTGTCGAAACTTGTGGTTTAGTATTTTCAAAGAAGGTAGGTTGTTAATACTTAAAGTTTCAAGTTCATGATTTCATCATACATCTGCAGCTTCTAAATTCGATAAGTGTTAGATTTTTATCTTACATTTTCAACCTAAAAAGAAAAAGTTAATTTTTCTGAGATAGAATTTGTATTAAAATAATTTGTGTAAAAATTTTTCATTTACGAAAATTTCATTTATAAGCATATGTGTGAAAAACTTCAAACCAAATGACTTTTAAAAACTTAGTGCTTTGTAAAATAAGATGCGTTATTAACACATGTGAAACATTAAAATTGCATACTTCATAATTTTTAAAATACTTACAGTCTCTTAAATTGGTAAGAATGAGTTTTTATCTCACATTTTCATTCTTATCATTAGAAAAAATAAGTTTCATATATTTTTATTCTAAAAATAAGTTAATTAATTTCTGAGATGATATTTTTTTCTGAAATACTTTGTGTAAAAAATTTTTCATTTACAAAAAATTTCAGTTTATAAGCATATGTCTGAAAAACTTCAAACTAAATGACTAAAAAACTTAGCACTTTGTAAAATAAGATGTGTTGTTAACACCAAAATTGTTGACTTCGTGATTTTTTCGAATACCTACAACCTCTTAAGCTGGTAATTTTGTGATTTTATCTTACATTTATAATCTTATTATTGTGAAAATAAGTTTCTTATATTTTTATTCAAGAACAAGTTATCTAAATTTCTAAAATACTTTGTACAAAAATATTTTAGTAAAAATAAGTTTCTTATATTTTTATTCTAAAAATAAGTTAGTTAATTTCTGAGATGATATTTTTTCTAAAATACTTTGTGTAAAAAATTTTACATTCACAAAAATTTCAGTTTATAAGTATAAGTTTGAAAAACTTCAAACTAAATGACTTTAAAAAAACTTAGTACTTTGTAAAATAAGACGCGTTATTAACACGTGTGAAACATTAAAATTCCATACTTCATGATTTTTCAAATACTTGCGGTCTCTTAAATTGGTAAGAATGAGATTTTACCTTACATTTTCATTCTTATCATTAGTAAAAATAAGTTTCTTATATTTTTATTCTAAAAATAAGTTAGTTAATTTCTGAGATGATATTTTTTCTAAAATACTTTGTGTAAAAAATTTTACATTCACAAAAATTTCAGTTTATAAGTATAAGTTTGAAAAAGTTCAAACTAAATGATTTTAAAAAACTTAGTACTTTGTAAAATAAGATGTGCTGTTTAACACCAAAATTGTTGACTTCATAATTTTTTTTCGAATACCTACAGTCTCTTATGCTGGTAATTTTGTGATTTTATCTTACATTTACAATCTTATTATTGTGAAAATGCGTTTCTTATATTTTTAGTGAATTTTTAAGTTTTTTACATTGATCAACTTATTTTTATTTTTATTTATTTATTTTTTAAAGATGAATTTTACTTCAAATAATTTTTTCTTAAACAAAATTTCCATTCAAAGTTCTTTATTTACTTTGAATTTCACATTACATACATACATTTTTCTTGAACATTGTTCTTTTACAGATTGAACTGAACATAATTCGACATAGCAGATAATATTTTTACAATTTTCATATTATGATCGAGTGATAAAACTCCACATTCTTTGAAAAAACGATTTTTTCACTTCTTTGACTTTTATACATTCTTGATTATCAATAATCCAACTACCTAAATACTTCTGGAAGATATTAAAAAATTTTATCCAAAGTATGATAAACTCTCCAGATCTCTTAAAGCGCTTTGCCATAAGTTCACTTGAAAATACTAAGTAAATTACAACTTTATCCCAATTAATTTCATTTTTTATCATTTCTTTTAAGACAATATCTAAACAGGTATAAAAATTTTCATCAGATAACATATCAACATTTTCATAAAGTTGATTGCTAATTTCTGAATTGATAAATTCATTCATTCGAAATTTAAGCTGATTTATAATCCCTAGTTCTGATTTGCGTAGATGTGATCTATTGAATATATGAGTAAATGTATTTAACAAAATAATATCTGTTCTGACATCCATCTTGAAAAAATAATTTTTATGTAGTACTGAATTCAGGTTAAAAAACAGATGTCTTCACTCACGCAAAAATAAGTTAGCATGTGACAAAATTTTACTCCACTCGAAATTAATACTAGGTGTTTCTCACCAAATCCGAATTATCGCCAAATACTCTAAAATTTTTGTAGATATATCCTAAAATTTATTTAAAATCATGCCAAATTCTTATTTTTACGACCCTATTTCTGATTTTATTGGTAAAATTTCACGGGTTTACACTAAAGAAATGTAAGGGTGTAGTCTAATATGTGAAGGATTATTCGAAAAAGTTACAAATTATATCTAAAAAACTTTTGATTTTCTGAAGTTGTAATGAATTTTTTGTAGCGATTTGTAAAAATCTACTGAAAATGTCTATTATTAAAAGTTATTATATTCCCATATTGTATATCAAATAATCAATAAGATTCTTCTAAAGATAGAAAGAAATGAATTTATATTTTTAAAACGTCTAACAATAATCAAATTTAAACACGGTTAAAGGTAGCGACAAAACTGGTATTTTTCCTCCTCTTTCTTGTATTGAATGTACAATAGCATCTCCCCCGATTCTAAGAAAATGCTTAAAGGGATGGTCACCTTCTTCCCTAAAAACATTGTGACGTCACCATTGGCGAATTAAGTCGATCTTTATTCTATTTAGTAAAAAATATATACAGTTTAAAATGGATGCTAGTTAGTATTCACAATTAAAAACATCTTTATGATGAAAAGTATTTTTTTAACGAACTTTCTTCAATTAAGTAATTAATAAGAAATTTTAATCACTCTTTTTAGTTATCTTTCAAAAAACAATTCTCGTCTTTCATTCTAATTTAATTTCACTTATACATTTGAGATTTTAAACATCTTTTAACTTAATTTTCACATACATCATCTTTTTTCATAAAATATTAGCGAATTTTGCAAGATCTTCAATTATTATTTTTTAATTATTCTGTAATTAATATTATTTAAATGGTTGAGTCGTTCTCAAACATTTGTATTCTTAGGTTTAAAAAGATCTGTGTAGGTATATTTCTAAAGAACAGTGGTTAAAGTACTTGTAAACTACTGTTTCCTCACTTCAAACAGGCGCCGGGTTCGAATCTCAGTCATGTGTCTCTATTGCTACACTTTCTTTCATTATTTATACTTAATTTTAACTCTCAATGTCATTTTTCATAAAACATTCGTAATCTTTTAGAAGGAAATGCTTAATTAATACTTTATTAATTATTATTCTGTAAATTTATATAATTTAAATGGTTGAATCGTTCGAATCTCAGTCAAAATCTATGTTTCTAAACTTTCTTTCGTTCTTTATACTTAATTTTTGCTTTCATTGCCTTTTTTTCGGAAAATAATTGACGATTTTTTACAAGAAGATCCTTAATTAATATTTTTCTTAATTATTATTCTCTAATTAATATCATTAAAACGATTGAATTCTTTTCGGACACTAGCATTCATAGTTTAAAAAGAACAGTGCAGACATATACTATAATTATCACTCACACACACGCGAAAACTACTGAAATATTTTTACTGCAAGGTGTCGGGTTCGAACCCCAGTCAGACCACTCTATTTCTTGCATACTCTATCCGCATTCGTATATTTCATCGATTTCTTATTTATCCCTCAATTTTTTTTCTTAATTAATTTCTTAATTAACCTCCTAATTAACCTCTTAATTAACTCCCTAATTAATTTTCTAATAACTCACAAACAATAGCATGCTTTTTACCTTATACCGCAAACATCACTTTAAAACCATCGTCACCTTTTACAATAAATCACTCATTAAATTTTTTAATTAATTTTCTTCATTAATACCCTCGTCATCTTTCACGATCAAGTTAGAGGATGTCTCAAGGTCGATGTCAACCCATCTAGACCCCTCAGGGGGTGGTGCGGCACCCGCACGACTTGCCGGTGCACCAGTGCACCCGCCGCCTGGGCTAGAACTCTCCTTTTTTACCTACTGACGGGTTTTTTAAAATCCCATGTTGTAGCGTGACAACTACTCACACAGACCCTCTCTAAAGGTTAATTTTAACCTTCTTAACTTCACAGTTTATTTCTCACTGTTATTAAAAGAAAGAAAGAAAACATTATTCACTTTTATAGTTGAACCGTATTTGGTTGAAATAATTTTTGCCGGTATGCGGCTTTGATCAATAGCAAGACATCTGGATGTGTAAAATGACTTGATACTTTAAAATGCTGCGTGTTGGTCGAAAATATTTTACCAAATATTCATTGGTTTTCGAAAGCTTAACTGTAATCTGTTTTTCTTTTTCTTTTGTGCATAACTTTTAAACAAATTAATACAAAATCTGAATAACAGGCTGATTATCAAATAATGAATGGATTTTATATTACTTAAACATCGGGAATGATTTTTAAATTGATATTAATTCTTTTTTTTTTTCGCAAAAGCCCTTTCATGAAAAAGGGGAAAATTTAAACAGCTATAGAAAAGAAAACTAAAAGAGGTATGGGATTAAGAGGTCAGGCAATTTTGAAAGGAGAAAATTTCACCAAAAGATTAAAATAATTTTATTTACAATAACTCGAAAAAATAATTACTTTTAAAATTAGAAAGTTACAACAAATGTTGAAAAGAGTTTTATTACAGCATTTAAAATAATTCTAAATTTTTAAATTTATTATTATTATTTTTTATAAAGATGTCAGAGCGAGTTTTTGTTCTACTGATGTATCATAGCCTCCTAAACTAGATGCCTTCCGCGTGGCTCGGAAAGTTGGCAACAGTTCAAGCGGTAGACAGCGCCACCTGTTACAGATTGCGCAATGTTTTTATTTTGTTCAGCCACCAAACATTTTAAAATTGGGATTTGATATACATAAAAGGCGAACAAAATCGAAGAAACGTAGATTATATATATCATATATCACTTCTTAAAATTATTGGGGACAGTTGACTAAAAAAGTCGCGCCATCTGTACCAGATGGTGTTGTCTACCGCTTGAAATGTTGCGAAGTTTCCGAGCCACGCGACAGGCATCTAGTTTAGGAGGCTATGAATGTATAATCTTTCGTGCTCTATATCTCCATGTTGGTTAATAAAAATTTAATGAATGTTTAATAATTTTTACATGACACATAAATACATGAAATGACATTATGAAATATATGAAAAGAATATTATGGAATATATATTATTTTATTTTTAACATAAAACTTTTTGTAATTATAATTACGCTCAAAATTGTGATTAAATTTTTAAATAATAATTATATATATATACATATTTGCCAACAACCTAATTAATATTCCGTAATGTTGTTAGTACCGTTCTTTTTTTCACGCCAGTAAATTTCTAGAGTAATATTCTCCAAAGGCAATTAACGATTAAATATGAGGGAAAAAAAAAAAAAAAAAAACTCTAAAAACAGAGCTGCCAACCTAATCCGGCAAATTGTTAGTACCGCCCCTCTTTCTACACCACTTAATTTTTAGAGTATTTTTCTACTTAATTCATCATAGATATATTTGAAGAGAATTGCTCTAAAAATTAAGTGGTGTAGAAAAAGGGGCGTTTTTCAATAGGCGTTAACAATTTGCCGGATTAGGTTGGCAGCTATGTAAAAAGATACTGGTGTGAAAATAAAGGCGGGGCTAACAATACTACGGAATATTAAAACTTTCGCGACCGCATGTTTTTGTCTTTTTGATCGTATTTTCCACCTGTGGGCATTATTCTTTCCCGTTACATTAGTTCAGAACAATATTTTCTGTATCCATATTTATATTACATATGAATATACATAATAATTATACTCTTTCAAATGAAAGTATTTTTATTCGATCATGCAAATATGAACATAGGGAATATCCTTAAGAAAAATATAGCAACATACGAATTACAAAAGAAACGCCCACTGGTGGAGTTACCGATTTCAAAAAGACGTGAATCTACGTCAGTGGTCGAAAAATGTTAATTAGTATGCTGGCAAGTATGTATGTACCAGGGATGGAACACGGGCGCAGAATTCATACCAGTATTTCTTTAAGACATTTCTCTACCTATAATATCGTTGATTTAAGAAGTAGAAAATTTTGTTACATTCATAGTGGTATAAATTCTGCTCCCGTGTTCCATCCATGATATACATATATTATCAAAAGAATGGAGCTTTCCAGCAAAATTATTTTTAGTCATTTTAATTGTAGGTTATATTTCAATGCGTATATATTTTTTTAAGTTCATGTGATCTAAAATTTGCATGTAATCTTGCCCGCAAGGCTTATGCCAAGAAAAAATTACCTAGTTCTGACACTTTTAAGGAATATATATATATATATATATATATACAGATACAGATACAGACTTGTAAACCTAACTCGGAAGATTGTTAGTCCCGCCCCTTTCCGCCTATTTCTTCACACCAGTATTTTTTTAGACTACTTTTCTTCCTATTTAATCGTAAATATATTTGAAGAGAATTAATCTAAAAATTAAGTGGTATACAAAAAAGGCGGGAACTAACAATTTTCCCGCTTATGTTGGTAAGGCAAGTATGTATATGTTAAAATAAAAGTATATACAATTATTCTAACTTATGTAATAGATCATTAAAAGCTTTGCTAAAAACTGTTGAAAATTAAAAATTTTAAAAGTAAATATTTTTTAAGTTGCTATAAAAAGGATTACGACCTTTTTTTTTTTTTTTTTTTTTTTTTTTTTTTTTTTTTGCTGATATTTCCATTAAAAGAATACAAAAATTTAAAAATACATTTTAATTAAAAACATTAAAATACACGACAGACGTTTCGGCTAGAACACTAGCCCTCCTCAGTGTCGAACATACAAGCACAACATTTACAAAAATTCATAATACATCATAACAAGATTAAATATTCAGGAGGAATAGCTTTAGCCTCGTTCAAGGCAGAATGTTGCATTTTAGTAAAAGTGCCCTCTAGAGAAATACGGGATTCACATATATTACATTAGAAGCTAAAATTTTAAAGTTTTCAAAATCAGGAATTTGAAAACTTTAAAATTTTAGCTAAAAAAGCTGCAGCAGTGTTGCTAGATTGAAAAATTTTTTTATTCAATGGCCACCACTAAATTTTAATTGTAATAATTAAAATTTAGTGGTGACTATTGAATAAAAAAATTCACTAAATCTGGCAGCACTTGAGCGGTTGTTGACTGCAGCGGTCGTGGTACGTGATACCAACCAGCGGCAACTGATTATGAATAGACAAAAGGAAATTCACAGTCAAATTCAACATTTACATTGCAGGATAGGTTACAGAAATCGTGAAATTTAAAATTACTTGACAAACTAATAATTTGGTAATCCATTTTCCTAAAGTATTTCTGGCTTAAAGTAAATATTTTAAAATAATTATTGCCACCCCAAATGTTGGACAATTGGGCAGACACATTCTGCATAGAGGTTGCACTGCTTACTTTGTAGATACCTTGAGTCTAAATTAGGAAGCAAAATTTTATTAAAAAATAGCTTTTGCAGTTGGAATGGAAACTAAATAAAATCCCTCCATTCTTCAAAAGTTTAAGAGTTATACGCAAAAAGAGAACATGAGAAAACAGATTGTTACTTAATTTTTGGAAACTAGTAACTGTTGAAGTGAAAGTGATTTTTTTTTTTTTTTCCCAGTAAAAAAAAAATAATTATATTTTTCATAATATTTTTTAAGCCTGTAGGATGTGATAACATATTAGGATCGACAAAGACGGAGGACGAATGTAGGGTATGCGGTGGAGATGGAAGCACCTGTTCTGTCATCAGGGGTATCTTTGATGGAGACAATTTTGAAGTTGGTATGTGTTTGAGCTATTAATGTACTCATTAACTAAATTTAGTCCCATACAATATTATGCATAATAATTTCAGTTGCTCAGTTTTTCTTTTTTTTTATCTGTAGTAATTCATTATAAATTTCTAATAATTCACATTTCTCTTAATGCTTTAGGCGTAGCTGCCAAGTTTTTTTAATTTATTCCGGAATGCTGTTAGCCCCGCCCTTTCTTCACACCGTAAACTTTGTAGGAAATTTTTCTTCAATGTATAATTACGATTAAATATGAAGAAAATTACTCTAAAAAGATTACGGTGTGAAAAAGGGGCGGGACTTACAACATTCCGGAATAAATTAAAAAACTTGGCAGCTACGGCTTTAGGAATAAATGTTAATGAATTTATGAAATAAGATTATGAAGATTAATTGCATCAACTGTAAAATACTAAATACTTTTTGAAGAAAGAATAACGATAAATAATTTTAAAAATGTATGGGGGGAAAATGCAATATTAATTAGTTATTAAAGAAAGGTGCTTAGTAGAAATCCATTAGTAAGCAATATTCCGAATTTGTATACCACAGCTCCCAAGTGCTTAGTTTTTTCCGGACCTCTTATTAACGCTGTTTTCATGGAATAAAATTTTGTACTGTGTATGGGATCACATGAGAAAAAAGTTACTCATAAAAAATAGTGGTTACGAATCTTAAAAAAAAAAGTAAATTTTGATGCCGACGCTGCAGGGGAGATAGTTTCGTTTCACACCAGAAACTTTTGAAATAGATTTTTTTGTCCAGTGGTGTTAACGACTGAAATTGCTATACTTAAAACTAAATAAAGTTATTATTAGTAGCTAGCAAGCCTGTGCGGAATTTTCGCATTTTATTTATTGTTAGTTACCTTTAAAACTTGAAACTCATAAATATTATACCAATTTCGCCCCCTAATTAAAATTTAATTTATTAGAAGCCAAATTATTATTGCACAATAGTGAAACCAAAATTATTTTGATGTAATTTTTTGTTAAAAAAAATAATTGCTATTTTGATTATACTTTTTAAAACCATTGCCTTTTTTTAGTCAATTTATGATAATAATTCATATTGTGTATATATTTTTAACCCCTTAACGCGCGGCGAAAATTCATCCCGGAAATTTTTTAGCAAACATTTACGTTTATAACATATCAGAAAAGGCCGGTTTTTTTAACCTTAAAATTTAAAATTTCTTTTAGTTTAATTTAGTTCATGAATTCCGGTGGCAGTATAATTTAAATGATCCGAATTGTCTTGCGCCGCAAAGGGTTAAAGCATTGTTATATGCTTACAAAGGTACTAAAGAAGCAACTTTTAAAAATATATTTTTCCATAAAATAATTTCATCAGACAAGTGTCGTCATTTTTTCTTATTAGATCATTGAGCAGGATCCGCGTGCTTAAATATTGTCCATTTATAAATATTATTTTTCTCCCTTGCGTATTTTATTAATTAGATCATTATCGAACCGTTTCGACAAAATATAATCGTAACTGGACCACGTTAGAGAAATATTATATGTATAGATTATTATAATTAAATTAATAAATAAAAACACTTTAAAACACATATATAAGTTTTAAAAATATATATTTAATTAAAAGCTACGCTACATATTTCTAAGCTTTTCGCCCTGAAAAACAGGGCATCATCAGGAAGTCTACATGGTTTTGCACAGTGTGCAGCTGTGTTACAAATATATACCATAAATCAGGTTAAAATTACAGTTACATCGTTACTTTAATACAAAAAAATTTAGTTCATTGGTTGGAGCCATTCTACATTGACACTGAGGCAACACTTGATTACTGCAACTTGCGTTGGAAAAGTCAGTTTTGGATGGCTATTGGAAAGGCTGGCGTGGTGGTAACATCAAGGTGAAAAAAACTTGTTGAGCAGTGGTAGTGAATTGGAATTCATTCTTTTGGAGGAGTCAATGGATGGAAGCTGAAACACTGGACTGGTTTCGTATCTTCTAGCAGTTGTTAACGCCAGTCCAGTGTTTCAGCTTCCATCCATTGACTCCTCCAAAAGAATGAATTCCAATTCACTACCACTGCTCAACAAGTTTTTTTCACCTTGATGTTACCACCACGCCAGCCTTTCCAATAGCCATCCAAAACTGAGTTTTCCAACGCAAGTTGCAGTAATCAAGTGTTGCCTCAGTGTCAATGTAGAATGGCTCCAACCAATGAACTAAAATTTTTTGTATTAAAGTAGCGGTGTAACTGTAGCTTTAACCTGATTTATGGTATATATATTTGTAACACAGCTGCACATTGTGCAAAACCATGTAGACTTCCTGATGATGCCCTGCTTTTCAGGGCGAAAAGCTTAGAAATATGTAGCTTTTAATTAAATATATGTTTTAAAACTTATATACGTGTTTTAAAGTGTTTTTATTTATTAATTTAAAACGTTACACGTGTTTTTTAAAATTGTCTCTATATGAGATATATTTTTTCTATTATAATTAATGTTATAATGTGATATCTTTTAGGTTACAATGATATTTTGCTTATTCCCGTTGGAGCTACATCCATCTTAATTCAAAAAACTCAACCAGCAAAAAACTTCTTAGGTATGTAATACCAAATGTCATTTGTTTCCTTCAATTAAAAAAATTCTTTTCTTTTTGGAGAGATAAATATAGTAACTAACATAAAGCATAAAAACATACATTTTGATAACATTTTTCATAAAATGCTTCTATGTTTTTTCTTTTTTAAATGATGATTGGTTCTTTTACTTCTAAAGCTGTCAGAAATGCTGAAGGCAGATATTACTTAAATGGCAACTGGAAGATAGAATTTCCAAGAGCTATTTCGTTTGCTGGTACTGTCTTTACATACGAAAGAAGAGCACCAGGAACTCTCGCACCCGAGACTCTGCGAGCACCAGGACCAACTACTGAAGCTGTTTTCATAGTTGTAAGTAATTTAAAAGCACAATCTTATTAACAATCTCAGCCTCAGTCTTTCCTTAGTTTTCACAATAATTTTTATTAGATTTCAAAAATACATTCTATATTGTTTTTGAATTTTTGTAGAATATTATTCATACTTTTTAGAAGTGTAGAATTCTGTTTCCCATTTTAAAACTAATATACAGGGTAATTACTCATATAATGAAAGTGACTTATTTTAAATCTCTTCTTGAGCTTGTTCTATTCATAAAATTTTGATGAAACTTTATTTATGAATTAGAAAGACAATTCAGTGAAGTACACCAAAAAAATTAGTATACAAAGTTAATGGAAATATTGTAAGAAACACCATACATTACAAAAACTTCGACAACGGTTTTGGTTCGAGATCATAACACTACCCTTCATCAAGCTGAAAAAAAATAGAGATTAGTGGGCAGTATACCGCTTTTGCTGTCGTATATAGTCACTTTCATACTGCACTTGTGCCTACATTTCCACTTGACGAAGAATCGTGCTATTATTTCGACCAGAATTAATAATTTTTAAGATTTATCAATACAATTTCCCAAAGAAATGTATCATTTTTTTCTGTTAAGTACACTGAGAAAAAATACATACCGCTTTCATCTAGAATGAATAAGTGGTCATTTTCTAAATCCCTTAACTAGAAATATAGATTTCTGAGCTATGAGCATAAGGCTCGCCAATGAACTGAATAGACGAAATGATCGAGAATTTCTAGTCTTCACATTTCTAGATGGTGAAACAATATTCTGAATCTTTTGTATTGCGAGAAATTCTCGCTTGGTTTTCTAGAATTGGGTAATAAACCAAGACTATAGTTGCTGAAACCCGCCTCTTGTATTCGAATTTATTTGCAGAGATTTTTAAATAACTTTGCCCCCGAGAATATAGGCAAACGCTCTAGAATTCTAATACGGTATTCTAGAACTCGCTTTCAAAGGGGACTAGAATTTATAAGAATGACATGAAACTATTTTTTCTAGAGCCACAATTTAGATTCTAGATATCAGTTACAGAATTTTTCCTCAGTGTAATATATTAATAACATTATTTATTTATTAAAATATGTTAAATTAGTTGACTGTTCGACTATGGTAATACATTAAATAACATAAAACTGCAAAATCATAATTTTCATTTTTTTTTTTTCACTGCTGTGTGTGTTTTTGATGTTTTTTGATATGTTGAATTCAGAAATGCTTGTATTTTCTTCCTATCAAGTAATGGTTTTTCACAAAGCAAGGTGAGATCTGAAGAATTGACACAGAGTCTGTAACAGAATCGAAACTCTTTATGTATAAAATACATTAAAATAGGCTATTATTTACTCATTATCTTTTAAATGTCACCGTTTCTTTACATCGATGCTCGTTTAGAGTCTTTTCGCTTGTGCACGGCTTTAAGATTCTCTCTATGCAACCTGCAAGAACAGTCTGTTAATATGTTAACATTTCATCGGCCGTGATACATACTTTTCATTTCTTTGATGTCTTGATGAAATTGCTCTCCTTTTTATTCATTCACATCGCTTGAATTTTTCTGTAAATAAATGAGATGGGAATTGAAAAATTTCATTTAAGCTCATTTCTGTCAAAATATGGAATTATTTTAATATTTTTTCCTTAATCAGCTTCTAAACATAAATACATCAGAAGAAAAAAATAATCATCACAGACCTGTGTAAGGGAACAATTTGAAAATATTGGTGCTAAAGAAAATTGTAAAAGTTGCTTTCAGTAACGAATAGTTGAGTTTATGTATTACTGAATATGCAAAAATATTTTCAAAACATTATATTTAGGTAGATAATAATTTTGTGTCGATTACGTTATATAAATACATTGTATTAAGGTTTACGTATATAGATTAAAACTATCTTTAGGGGAAAAAATAATGTTTAATAGAGATTGCCTGAGGAATATCAAACCTACGCTCCTACGCATTTTTATAATGAAGAATTACAACCTATATTTGTAAAAGAAAAAAGAATGAATTTAATTATTCAATTACATTTGCATCACATCAAAAACTATAATGAGGTGGTTTCAATAGTATGAAAGGTATTCTATTGTGAATGTTAACTTTTAATGATTGAATTAAATATTATATTGTATGTAAAATTACACTGTTAAAAATAAACATTTTAAAAGCAGAAAAAAAAAAAAGTTCCAATTTAGCTGCAATCAGTATTTTAAGAAATTTAGTGGTAAGTCTCACGATTTCTTCAAAAATTGGTTACAGTTAAAATGGCACCGCGTTTTTGGCGAATCGTTGAACTTTACTTTTAACAACGTAGCATAAGACATATGCATACTTGCCAACATCCTACTTAATATTCCGTAGTCTTATTAGTCCCGCCCTTTTTCTCACACCAATAATTTTTTAGAGTAATATTCTCCAAATTCAATTGCGATTGTATAAGAGGTAAAACACTCTAAAAAGATACCGGTGTGAAAAAGAAGGCGGAGCTAACAATACTACGGAATATTAATGAGTATGTTGGCAAGTATGCATATGGCTGTATTCACCATTAACTTCAACTCCCGGTTCAACGCAAAAACTTGAAAAGCATCTAAAGGTAGGGTACAGCTTTCCATCAAAATTTGTCATGCTGTTTCTGCCACCTAGCGTCAATGATTTCATATAATCTTTGATTGGTTTCTTTCACCTAAAATGTCTGAAAATAACTATACCGCTAGATGGCAGCAACAACACGGCAAAATTTGCTGAAAATTTGTACCCCGCCTTTATACGCTTTTCAAATTTTCGTGTTCAACCGGGAGTTGAAGTTATTGGTGAATAACAGCCATAGACTTTGATATTTACTGTGATATATTCTATGCAAAAAAAAAAAAAAAAAAAAAAGAAGAAGAAGAAGAAAAAGTAATTTTTGCACTCATTATTTTCAGCTACTGTACCAAGAAAAGAATCTTGGTATTTCTTATGAATATGCCGTTCCAGTAGCTCCTAAATCACCATCACCTGATTCTTATCTCTGGACGTCAGGAGAATTTGAAGAATGCAGTCAGACTTGTGGAGGAGGTAAGATTTACGAAACGAAGTCTTATTTTATATAGAATTCCTCGAAATATTCAAAATGAGCTTTGATTGATGGATATATCTTTATTTTCAGGAGTACAGGCCAGGCCTGTACGCTGTGTCCGAGAGAGTGACAGAGACATTGCAGATGAAAGACTGTGTGATCCTTCGACAAAACCTGAAGTAAACGTTACTTGCAACAACCAGCCTTGTCCTTCAAGGTAATGAACTTAAATACAATAACTCAAATAATAATTATCCATTTAGAAGAAAGTCTGTATTAGAAATACAATAGACATTACGAAATCATGCATACCATGACGAATAAACTTATGTATGTTGCAACAATTTATCTAAATTTAATGAAAATATTGACGAGATGTATAATTAACTGGTGAGATTTGTAGATATTCTATATTTAATTCATTGATTTTGAAATATATATATGTATATATATAAACTTTTCACCACTGAATAATAAGCAATATATAACAAATTTCGTTTTAATTAGCTCATAGCACTCATCTTCATACTACTAAAAGTTTGATTAAGAGTGTTTTAACCATTTGCGCTCGGCATATTTTCCTATTTTGAACAGTAAAACACGACTTTTGGCGTTCCTTTAAAACGTCATACGTATAGTTTCCAACTTACTACCTTTTGGCTACCGAAAAATTGTAACAATTTGTTTTATTTTACTTCATCATTAAATAAAATAAATCTTTCTGTTAAAATTTTCCGGTAGCCGAAAGGTAGCCTATAGTTACACGTTTTAGAAAAATAACATTTCATTTACAGAGGAACACCTTAAGGCGTGGCTCGAATTTTTAATGTCCCTTCAGAAGGGACATACGAGCGATAAGGTTTAAATGGGCATTTTGGATGTTATTCAATACTGATTTAGCTTTTACCTTGACATAAAATAAATTAAAATAAAATGACAGAAACTACATATGTTCTGTCATATTAAAGTTAACAGACCGTGTCAGCCAATCAGAATCATTAATTTTATGAATAATTCACGTCCTTGAAATCTTTGATTCTTACATTTACAAATATTAATTTTAAAAGAATTCAGTGGGTTTTTTTTTAAATGTTTGTTTGTTTTAAGTGACCTGAATAAATGTTCATTTTGTTCCCCATTGTTAGTACCAGTTGTAAAACAATGGTAAAACCATGTATCCATAACATTTCTTCTCCTATATTTTATGTAGAAAATATGTACTATTGTCGTATTTTCCTCATTGTCATTATTTCATATAGATTATGCCAGGTACATCAATAACTAAGCTTAAGAGTAAAATAATATATTTTGAGAATTTTATTTGAAATTCCAAAATGCGTTTAAACCATACTTGCCAACATACTTATTAATATTCCGTAGTATTGTTAGCTCCGCCTTCTTTTTCACACCGGTATCTTTTTAGAGTATTTTTCCTCTTATTCAATCGTAATTGAATTTGGAGAATATTAATCTAAAAATTTATTGGTGTGAGAAAAAGGCGGGACTAACAAGAATACGGAATATTAATTAGGATGTTGCAAGTATGGTTTAAACTAACATTTAATTACTTTAGGCACACTTTGGACAAGTTTGAAAGATTATTTCTCTGGAAATCTAAACAAAACTCATAGTTTGGTCTATAGAAATAATCTGTCATTCCATCTGTACAAATTGTTTGTTTGTTGAGAACCAATTAACACTTTCGCGACTGCATGTTTTTATATTTTTGACAGCAAACACCGCCTGTGTGCGTTATTCTTGTATATTTCATTATTTTAAATCATTGTTTTCTGTATTCCTATTTAATACAAAAATGGATATAAATTACAATTACTCTTATTCTAATCAAAGTAATTGATTAGAATAGTGCATTGATTATACAAATGTGAATACTGGGTATATTGTTAAGAAATAATGTAAACTATGTAACCTAAAGAAACGCCCCCTGGCGGAGTTGAAACTTTTAAATGATGTGAATTCACGTCAGCGGTCGCGAAAGTGTTAATATAGCTTTTAATCCAATTCCTTCCTTTTTCCTTGATAACATACCTTCTGCCTAGATTTTCAATCTTATAACTTTTACAAAAGTTAAAGGGAAAAAAAAAAAAAAAAAAAAAGGTAAATAAATTCCTAGATTATTTGGGCTATCATTTATTTACTTTATTTTTTATTTTTATTTATTTATTTTTATTATTATTTTCAATTAATATTTTAGCACGGTGAATGACTAGAATTTTTACACAATTTTTTTTTATGAAATTATTCTATAACATTATAAATGTTTCAATGTCTGTGTATTTTTGTTTTTTATAGAATTTTTCAAATTTTTGTTTCTCAATTTAGATGGAAAATTGGAGATTGGAGTGAATGTACTCAGGAGTGCGGCGGTGGTTCTCAGTTCCGTGTCGTATACTGCCATCAAATGAAGGACGGAAATACTGTACTAGTTCCAGATGAGGCTTGCGAAGAATCGAAACCTATATTCATGCGAGCTTGTAATTTGGACAAAGAATGCCCTGATTGGGTTGTAGGTGAATGGTCTGAGGTAAATAATCGATAAATCATTCTACGTCATAAAAAATTATATAATGCAAGCTTGTAATTTGGACAAAGAAAGCCCTGATTGGGTTGTAAGTGAATGGTCTGAGTTAAATAATCGATAAATCATTCTATGTCATTAAAATTATATAATGCAAGCTTGTAATTTGAACAAATAATACCCTGATTGGGTTGTAGGTGAATAGTCTGAGGTAAATAATCGATAGATCATTCTACATCATTAAGATTACATCATGCGAGCTTGTGATTTATACAAAGAATGCCCTGATTGGGTTGTAGGTGAATGGTCTCAGGTAAATAATCGATAAATCATTCTATGTCATTAAAATTATATAATGCAAGCTTGTAATTTGAACAAATAATACCCTGATTGGGTTGTAGGTGAATAGTCTGAGGTAAATAATCGATAGATCATTCTACGTCATTAAGATTATATCATGCGAGCTTGTGATTTACACAAAGAATGCCCTGATTGGGTTGTAGGTGAATGGTCTGAGGTAAATAATCGATAGATCATTTTGCATCATTAAGATTATATTCAGTCAGAGAAAATAAAAATACATACATACAAAAACTACCAATATTTCATTAGGAAATTTGGAAATATAAATGCAATGAATGTAGATAAATTGAATTACATTGCTCCATTACCATTCACGAAACACCAAACACCATTTTTACAAAATGTTATGTAAAATGACCTCCTGAATCCGAATAGGACGCCTATTTTGCTCTATCACCCATCGTTTTTTAGGGACGGCCTTCTGTTTTTATCACTTTTCGGTAATTTTATGGCTTTAATTATGGCTTTATGAATTTAATTTTAGTGGGGAGGGGGGGGGATTATTTTAACTGTTAAATATCTTCTGGGGGGGCTACAAAGTTGGAAAATTCTAAAACATGAACATTTGCAGCTAGAGGAAAATTTAGGGGGGATTTGCCATTGGAATTATATATTACATTTCTTATATTTTTTTAATCAATTATTAATGTTATTTATCAAATATATATATATATATATATATATTAAGTGTTAAATTAATTCTTTTTCATTCTACAAATTAAATTCCTGGCCATAAAATTACCGAACAGTGACCAAAATTAGGGGAGGGGATGGTGTCCCCAGAAAACGGTCGGTGATTGGGCAAAATGGGACTCATAGGATTTAGGAGGTCATTTTACATAAGAATCAGCAAAAATGGTATCAGAGCTCAAAAAAAAAAAAAAAAAATTTTTTTCTTTCTTTTTTTTTTTTTTTTTTGCAGCGCAGTGTAAAATAAGAATACTTAACAACTCTTAATCATTCTTATTACTTAAACACACTGGGCAAGGGTCAATTTCTAACAAAAAAAAAAAAAAAAAAAAAAAAAAGGGGGGGGGGAGGGGGTTGGGATATGCGAAAATAAATGCACAATAAAGTTTGTTTTTTAATTTTAAACTTCTTCAACATTTTAACAGACAGGTAAGCTGAAAAAGTGCTATAGAAATTTAATATCCTCCGGACACTAAGTGAATAATTAAGTGAAATTTAATAAAGAAGGTTTTTTAAAATATATATTTTATAGTATCGAATATCAATTTTATTTAAAAGACTGAATGCACATTTTTATGCATCATGAGTTGCCCAAAAATAAAAACATATATGTTATTTATTTACAAAAACATGTTATTTATTTATAAAAACAAATATGTTATTTATTTACCTTCAAAGCTGTTTATAATCAGTACTAAAAAATATATCCTGTCTGTTTTCTCTATAATAATTTTAAAATTGATACTAAATAGCATTAATAATAATAATAATAATAATAATAATAGTATTTCAAAAACTAAGCATTTAAGGTTTATATTATTTTTTCAATTATTTTATTATTATTATTATTATTATTTAATAAACAGCATTTCACATCAGAATAAATTAATAATTTTTTTTTTTCTTTTAAACAGTGCGACAAAGAGTGTGGAAGTGGAAGCCAAAATCGCAGTGTGGAGTGTATTGCTAAAGAAACTGGTGAAACATTGGATGACAGTTCTTGTAAAGTAAAAGAAAAACCAGCCGACCAACAAAGTTGTTCTCTTGGGCCTTGTGAGGGTGTGGAATGGATAGTATCTGACTGGAGTGGGGTAAGATTATTTTTATAATTATTATTACTTTTTTTTTTATGGACTTTACCGTTTTCTGGGTTGGAGGCTACATTATACACAAAATGTACAACAATTTTTTTCGACAACATTTTTTTTTTTTAATCTTTAAAGACGATTCACTATAAAATTCCCTCTTTTTTTTTTCCCCAAGTACACTCTATTTTGTAAGCATTCCAGTTCGTTCTTTTTAAAATAAAAATGACAATTTGAGGAATAAAAAGATTCTCCTTCATAAAATTTCTTTGATGAAAATAAACGATCATTTACCACCATTATTTTTTAGTATCGTTCCTTTCAGTTATTATTATTAATCTGAAATTAAAATTTGGATGAAGATTTTATTTAAAAATTGTTATTGGTCTCAATAGAATTAATTTCCATTAAAACAGATTTACCAATAATTTGTTTTTACCGTTTAGAAAATAGTTTATAGAAATCTATACCCTATAGTACAAAAAGAATTGTTAAACTGTTACTCAAATAATCCCAGTTACATGTGGAACCTTTAATAACTTTTTAATTAAACAATTTATATGCATAATTAATTATGATAAATATTTCATGTAAAGTAATAAGAATAGTTCTAATAAACCTAATAGCATTACAGACTTGCCAATTTCTTGATTAATTCATACCACTATTCTTCAACAGTTACTTTCTGCTTATTTAATCACAGAATTTTCGTCAAAATATAAAACCGATATTTCTATTTAAAAAAAAAAAAAAAAAAAATACTGAAAATAAGAAATTCTGTAAGTTAGTAATACTGAGAAAAAAACATATAGCTCCTTCATCTAGAATGAATAAGTGGTCATATAGATTTCCAAGCTTGCGCATAAAGCACACCAATAAACTGAACAGAAGAAATGATCGAGAATTTCTAGTGTACACATTTCTAGATGGTGAAACAATATTTTGAGTCTTTTGTATTCCGAGAAATTCTCGCTTGATTTTCTAGAATTGGGTCATAAACCAATATTATAGTTTCTGAAACCCGCCTCTTATATTCTTACTTATTTGCAGAGATTTTTAAATAACTTTCCCCTTGATAATACAGACAAACGCTCTAAAATTCTAATAGGGGTTTTTAGAACTCGCTTTCACAAGGGACTAGAATTTATATGGATGACACGGAACTATTTTTTGTAGAGCCACAATTTAGATTCTAGATGTCCGTTACAGAATTTTTTCTCAGTGAAGTCCAGTACTTATGTTAGGCTGAAGCATGCCGTACTAGACCTGCTAACTATGTTAGTTTATCCCATACTTGCCAACATACTCATTAATATTCCGTAGTATTGTTAGCTCCGCCTTCTTTTTCACACCGGTATCTTTTTAGAGTGTTTTACCTCTTATACAATCGCAATTGAATTTGGAGAATATTACTCTAAAAAATTATTGGTGTGAGAAAAAGGGCGGGACTAATAAGACTACGGAATATTAAGTAGGATGTTGGCAAGTATGGTTTATCCGTAATGGTATTAGACCCCGCCTTTTTTTCACGACATCAGGATAGTTGTAGAGTAATATTCAGCAATATGTTCTCATGATTAAATAAGAAGACTATTGCTCTACAACTATTCTGGTGTGAATAAAAGGCGGGGCTTAATACCATTACGGATAAACTAGCATAGTTAGCAGGTCTACCGTACTCCCTAATTTCTATTGTAATTTATTAATTTAAACTATATATTCTATGAATGAAATAGACATTTCTTTTTTTATAACAGTGTGATGGATCTTGCAGTCCTCGAATGGAATCTAGGGAAGTTCATTGTGCGAACGAAGAAGGAACTGTTTTTCCAAACGACGCTTGTGAAGCAAGTAAAATGCCAGAACTCACCAGGCCTTGCCCAAAATCAGAAATTTGTGAACCAATGTGGCATACCTCTGAATGGACAGAAGTAAGCTGAACTATGTAATTCTAGCAATTGTGAGACAACATCGCATGCAAACGAAGTGTTAATTAAATTTCTGAAGATCATACAATGCTTATATGTATAATTAAATGTTCTAAATTCAAAAGACACAGTTATTTGTTATTTAAATTTTAATTTTAATTTATCAAGTTGTCATAATTTTTAACGTATCCCACAAACAGAGTTGCCGGATGGTCGACAGTCAATTTGCCCAAACAGGCTTTCAAATTTCCCCAAATCAGGGTTTTTTTGCAAAAAAATCCCCAACTCAGTTTCTACTAAAAAAGTAAAAAAAAAAAAAAAAAAAAAAAAAAAAAATGGTAACAAGTTTAAGCCCAAATTTTTCCCCAAATGAAACTCATTTTTGAAAAAAGTCCCCATATATATATATATATATATTATATATATATATGTATGTATACAGAAAAATTAAAATTAAAAACTTTTTTACGCACTAGTTATAAAAAAATTTTAAACCTGCATAAAGTACGTTAGGGCTGAGAATGTACACAGGATTTACTTTCATCTTCAGAATGTCCAGGGAAGAAGGGATACCTTCCAAAAAACCCTACATGCTAAAGAAAACTGTTAAAAGTCCCTACGTGTAGAGATTGGGAGCTTATCAGGTGTTGAAAAATTCCCCAGACTTCTCCCTAAAAATTTCAAAAATCCCCTTGAAGTTCCCCACAAACATTCGGTCCCCAAAACTGTCCCAGCTCAAAAAGTCCTCAAAATGAGGACAAAATCCCCAATCTAGCAACACTGCCCACAAACTACATTACTTTATGTTTCTTGAACTGTTTCACCTTTCTTTGAAACTTTGCGATTCACAATTTTGCCTATTTTAAAAGCAAGTCTCGCATTTTGCGTTCCACAAAACGTTAATGTATTTAATAAAAGAATATTAAGTATTCATGTTTAAATCATTTAAATTTTATCCTCAGAAATCGATGCAATAAAGACCACTATCATACATTATGTACCAATAAGTATTTGGACACTTTTGAATTTAGACGTTTTGTCAAATACCTAGGATAGTTCTTTAGGAATCATCTTGAAACTTCGGTAGTGTAAAGAACAGGTCATGCCTCATATATTTCAGCAAAAGTTGTGTCCTGAAAAGGAAAAAGGGACCAGTAAAAAATTAAACGAAAATCAAAATGTTTTGGATCACCCTGTAAAAAGTTATGCTTTAAATGCGTTTTGGCTGTAGCATGTGATTATGAGGATTTTTCTCATTATTTGTATAAAATTTTATTAGGCTTCCACGTACTATGAATTTCTGGTACTGGTATATTTTCATAAATTATTTTTATAAGTTTTTGTAGCAGTTTGTTATGATTAAATAAGGTGAAATTTTCTACTAAAAATTTTTGGTATCCAAAAATAATAACACTTGACAACTATGGATATGCGTCAAATATATTAATTACAGAACAAAAGTAGTACCTTTTAAAATTCTTCAGCACATGCTTATTACGTACAACAATGAATGCAAGGCATTTTGAGTCGAATAATTATGCTATTACTGCATTCTCTTGCATACCAAATGCATTTTCATAAAGAGGGGGGGGGGGGGAGTTATTTCTCTGAAGTTTGGCCGGCAACAGAACAAAGAGAAATTCAGCAATTAAAATCAGATTTCCTTGTCAATAACAAGCCTGCCACAGGCGACTTTTTTTTTAATTATTATATTTATTTTCGAACCGCTATTTTCATAACATGAAATTTGTAATAAATTTATTCAAGCAAACTACAGACTTATCTGCACAAATATATACTAAATTTTATTTTTTTGAAATAGTGGTACAAAAAGAAAAAAAAAGAAAGTCGCTTGGGGTAGACCTGAACAACAGTATAATATTCTAAAATGCCAAAGCAGAGCATCGTCTAACAAGAATTTTGATAAAATATGAGTATTTTTTAACACGCTTTTATTAGCTTCACCTGTATGTATGTTTGTATGTATGTTTGTAACCGCTCTGGGAGCAAACAAAAAATCTATATTGTAATAATGTTATAGTTTTAAAAAAATAAAGAACACGCTTTTATAGAAATGTGAACTAAAAAGCACAAAATATCTACCTTAGTATTAAAATGCAGGGTAAGAGAAAATCGTGTGAGTGACACACGATAATATTTACATTCATTTAAATCTTTAATTCAAATAATTTAGAATTAAACAAAAACCATTTTTAAAAAATCTCCCCTGACTGGGCTCGAACGCTAGACCATTAGGTTCGTAGCACGGAACTTTACCTCACAGCCAGAGCGTTCACGTAGGGAAAGTCTTTTTTTTTACAATATAGATTTTTTGTTTGTTCCCAAAGCGGTTACAAACATACATTGATACATACAAACATACATACAGGTGAAGCTAATAAAAGCGTGTTAAAAAAAGACTTTCTGCTGTGGCTGTGAGGTAAAGCTCCTTGCTACGAACCTAAAGGTCTGACGTTCGAGCCCAGTCAGGGAAAATTTTTTGAAAATGGTTATTGTTTAATTCTAAATTATTTTATAATCACCCTATAATATGGTGTGTCACTCACACAATTTTTTCTTACCCTGCATTTTAATATTATAAAGATGCTTTTAGTGCTTTTTAGTTCACATTTCAATAAAAGTGGGTTCTTTAATTTTTTATAAGTATAATTTTATTTACTTGCACTTTTAATAACATGTTGACTAAATAATGTTTTTTTTTTTCTTTCTTTTTTAAGTGTTCTGTTAAATGTGGCAATGGCGTTCAGAGTCGTGTAGTTTTCTGCGGAGTTTGGCAAGATGATTCTGTCATCAAAATCGAAGATAAAAAGTGTGATCCTGAAAAGAAATTCGAAGATATGCAGAATTGCAGTGCAGATTCATGCGAAGGTGTTTGGTTCAGTGGACCATGGGATAGGGTAAAAACTTAAGATACCTTTATATGTACTTATCTTAACTGTTTTAATTATGTGAAAATATATTTTTGATCTCATTATTAAACATTAAAAACGTTGAGTTAATGAATTACTTCTAAATATCACACACACACACACACATATATATATGTATGATTTAAAGAAAAGAATAATTTTATAACATTTAAAAGCTTTGGTCTATAAAAAGAAACGTTAAAGTAACATTTAATAACTTTAATTTTTAAAAAATGACATCAGTTTATATTTTAAACTTAATTTGATTTAAAAGATAATTAACATTTAACATTCAAATAAGTATTTTATTTATTTATTAGGACTGAGGTCTATTAGTCTCAATCTACGGATTTTTACGATACCAGTTTTACGATAGTTGGACATTTATCGAAATCGAAAATATAATTGAATAATTTGAAAGCGGTGTTATAATTTGAAAAAAAAAAAAAAAAATCTAATAGTCCTCCGTACTAAACTAAATTCTCCTTTTGCCAAAATTTCATCAAAATCTTTTTTTTTTTTTTTTTTAGAAAAAAGAAACGAAATTAATAATAATCAGTTTCGAAACGGACAGTTTGGAAAAAGGTTTTTTAATAATTTTGATTTAGGAAATAAAAAGCACGCTTTCAAAAGGAAATAAAAAATAAAATAAGATTTATAAATGGGCAATATTTAACCTCGTGGACACAGTTCAATGATATAATAAGAAAATAATGACGATCATTAGTCTAATGAGATTATCAGATTATCTTTTTAATGTAACAATGTACAATATTATTGTATACAAAGTAGCAGTACAGTACAGTAATATTTATGATGTCATTTTTAATTTCTTGGAGACGTTTGGAATTCAAAAGATATAAATATCATGATGCAAAAGATGAAGCCATTTTGTTTTAAATATCATGTAAACAAATGTTTAATACTTCGAACGGAATCGAGAATTAAAATTGGAAGCATATATGTAAAAACGTTATTATTATTATTATTATTATTATTATTTATTATTATTATTATTTTTTTTTTTTTTTACAGTGCTCTGTTCCATGTGGCGGTGGCGAAAGAACTCGTAAACTTTTATGTTTCCACGAAGGGGAGGTTGTCGATCCAAGCCAATGTGATGCAGTTGAGAAGCCTGATGATACCCAAACATGCAACATGATGCCTTGTGATGACGGTAAAATATCTTCTATTGTTAAAAAGTTGATAACAACAATACATATTTTTATTAACATTTTCTTAATTCCTTATGTTATTTCTTATTTATGTATATTCACTATTCTGAGTATATGCCAAGTACACGGGGTTTTCAAAAAGAGGTTAGACAAAATTAGGAGTGATTGTATGTATCAAGATTAGCTATATTTTTATGGTATCCAAAGCTGTACCCTATTCTGAGTGTCAGAAAAGAATAATTTTGAAGCATGTCCATCAAAAATCAAGTCGTCACTTCTGACGTAATTTATTTCATTCTAGAGAGGTAGCACATATTCAAATTGCCCATTGTGCAGCACTAGTGCGACGTAAAACCCAATCAACCAACAATATTCAAACACTGAACCTGGAAATTGCCAGTGAAAAGAAACAGTATCGGCATTGCAGGTGATTGGCTTGTTACGAAAGTTCTACAGGAAGCCATTAAAAGAGAGCATTATTCTTTGAAAGCGTCACAACCTTAGTGCTAAAATAATGCATGTGTAAGTTGTCCGGAACAATTGCGTAGATACTATGACAAATTACACACACGGTAAATATGCAGACATGCATCAAATCTAAATGTATGATAAAAAACGGCAGTACACGCAAAATACGAATCGTATCAGGAATGATGTCCTAGCTTTCTTGGTTATCCTAAGATGTTTACAGAGTGCCATTGTATTTCTGGAATAAGTGCTTATCGGCTCAGTGCTGCCTATCACTATGCAGATGGAGATGTAATTTATGTAAGAGTATGTTGAAGCTCCAATTCCCTTTTCCATCGTAGTCCGACACTTTCATGAATACCACCTACCACATTTATACTTCTTTAGCTACCACGCTGACTAAATCTAAAACCATACGATTTTGTCTTCTAAATACACTACTCGGCATGAAAATTGTCGCCAACACCATTTTGGCAAATTCTTATGTAAAATGAGCTCCTGAATTCGAATATGACGTCCATTTTGCCCTATTATCCACCGTTTTTTAGGGACGGCCCCTATTTTTATCACTTTTTGGTAATTTTATTGTTGTAAATTTGATTTTTTTTTTTTTTTTTTTTTTTTTTTTTTTTGAGGGGGGGGGGGGATTATTTTAACTGTTAAATATCTTCTGAGGGGTTATAGAGTTGGAAAATTCTAAAACATCAACATTTGTGGCAAGAGGGAAATTTAGGGGAAGATTTGCCACTGAATTTATGTATTACATTTCTTATACTTTTTTAATCTATTATTAATGTTATTTATTAAACATTTTTTTTTTTTTTTTTTTTTTTTTTTGTTTTGTTTTTCAGTGTTAAATTTTTTTTCTTTCTCCAGATCAAATTCATGGCCATAAAATTACAGAACAGGGATAAAAATTGGGGAGGGTGTGTTTTCCCGAGAAAACGGTGGGTGGGGCAAAATGGTAGTCACATTCGGATTCAGGAGGTCATTTTACATAAGAATCAGCAAGAATGGAATCAGGGGTCTTTTTTTTTTTTGCAGCGCAGTGGTGTACAAAAAAATTGGTTTTCGAGTCTTCTGTGGATAGCATATATGACTGTAAGACCCTCGTAAGAATCATTGTTGTAATGGATAGAATAAAAACCACTCCATGAGTCCCCGAAAGGGTGCACCAGTCATTTATTCGTTGGTGTGAATTACGTAATCCCATACTTAGCCGCCAATTTGAGCATCTACTTTGAGTTTTTTCAGATATCATTAAATGGGTGACACGTGTAACTAAGTATTTAATTATTCCAGAACTTTCCTCTGTTGACAGTTCAACTTGGTCATTTTTATATACGCTTTTCTGCTATTGAGAGTGAAATATGACCCTAGGTTCCATAGCAAATATCGTTCGTATTGATAGTCGTCTTATTTTGTCCTTTATGAACACCTTGTTTTTTTTTTTTTTTGACATTTTGACATATATTGAGACCTATAGTTACAATGACTTTCGTCTCGATTGATCCATACTACAGAAATTCACAGAAACAAGTACACAATATTTTGTAGACATAGGACAGCACAAACATCCATGCCCGCACCAGGATTCGAACCTGGGACCAGAGGATTCAGAAGGCAGCGCCCTACCGACCGAACCACCTGGCCGGCAACACCTTGTATATGCATTTCTATAAGCGTGTCATTACATGCATATACAGAATGTTTCAGATTTATTATTCATAAATGTGGAAGGAGGTACGGAACACGACATTAAGCAAGAAGCATATTGAAACATATAATCGTACGGGAATCTTGACGTATTACAAGTCCATAAAGACAGAGACAGAAAAATCGCAAGACAAATATCAAGTATACTGTAAAAAAATATCTGTTATTTTACAGTTTTTGCTGCTTAATAATACTGTAAAATATTGTATTGCTATAAATATTGAGCTTTCCCGCTAACTATCAGTTAGTGACAACAATAATCTGTTATTGGCTGTTATTTATCGTTTAGTTATTACTTTATTGTTATTTATCTGTTATTGCTATTATATAATAATCTGTTAACTGATAATATATTTTTTAATATTATTCTTGCTCCAGTTGTCATATACGACCAAGAAGATAATAAAACGCAAGTTTTACAGTCTTTAACAGGAGATCATATAGGCTATTTTAGTAAATTAATTGTTATTTGTGACCAGAAATCATGATCGTACAGTAGATGGAACATAAATTGAACAGTAGATTGAACAGTGGGCATCTAGCTGGATGAACTGATAGTGGCCCTAATACTGTCCTTTACAGTCTAATGCAGTCTAAATAGATAACAGTACAGACTGTAATATTTACAGAAAAATGCAGGAGTCTGTGTTGCCAATGGTGAAATTTTTATCAGTGTAATGAAGATTTATTAAAAAAAAAGTATACCCAACAGTGTTATTTGAAATGAGACTGTAATATCAGGCGTTCGAAGCTGTGACCTGCAGATAAAATATATTCCTTGCAACTACGAAGCGTTGGTTAACGAATGTTTGCAAGAATGTTGAAGTTGCAATCACTGTTGCAAGTGGGCTGCTGCATGTAACTTGTTTAATCAATTTTCTTTTGGAAGACGGTCTTATACATAAATTAAACTAGTGTAATTTAATTTAGAAGTTTATTCATAAAGCCTGAAAGTTCATTTCAGAAAATTTGAAATGGAAGACTGATTTTTTATACCAACTATGTGAAAAATACCAGAGCCGGGAATCGAACCCGGGCCTTCCGCTTTACGTGCGGATGCTCAACCCATCGAGCTACCCTGGCTGATTACCAGCAAGGCATTTCTCACATAACATTCGTTGGCAAAGTCACCTCCGCACGTAAAGCGAAAGGCCCGGGTTCGATTCCCGGCTCTGGTATTTTTCACATAGTTAGTATAAAAAATCAACCTTCCACTCCAAAATTTTCTGAAATTAAACTAGTGTATTTAATTTCGTCTGATCTATCTATAAGGTAATTCCGGGACAGATGCCCCACTTAAGGAAAAGGAGCTATAAAATTAATTGTGTATTAACAATGGCAACGAAAATTTGTTGGAAAAACATAATATATATTGTTTATTAATACTAAGTAGTTTTTTTGTACCGTATTGTAAATTTTTCAAAGAAAAAAGTAAAATTGCAGCACTACTATATTTGACCACCTTTCCCGAAGTTGCGGTGAGATGCCCCACTCACGTGGGAGAGATGCCCTACCTGTAAAAAACATAATAAAAGGTTTTAATAATGGTCAGTAGTTTATAACAATTTTTCAGTAGTTTATGACACATGAAACGTAAGCTATTCAAAAAAGAAAAAAAAAAAAAAAACGACCTTAGCATTAATTTATAAAATATTAAAATATTTAGCTACCATAGACAAGATGTAAAAATTAGAATAAAACACATAAACTATTGAAAAATATTTCAAATATATATATATATATATATATTCTTTAATATATGGGAAAATTTCATATTTACAGCTTAGAAAGTATAATAAAAATATATTACGAAATATGTCGAATTTATTCAGATAATATTTTCTTTTTCTCTTCTCTAATTTTTGCTTTTCCGCAAACATTGCACAGATCTCCATACATTGTACATGATTAATGCAATCATTTATGGTACATTATGCAATTTATCCAATCTACTGTTTCTTTTGTAAAATAATAGTTCTCCTCACATTCGAGGCAATTGTTTGTAAGATCACTTTCGTCATTTTCAATAGGCATGTCCATCACCAGCTGTTTTGACGTTTTGCTAAATTTAACAGTGGATATTAGCTTTTTTTCTTGGATGTGCTCTTGGGATGTAATGACAATTAGCCGACAGTATATTTTTTTTCAGCATCTTTCCTTTAACCTAGGTACAGGGGGAATCTGTTGCAATATTTTTGTCGGGGAGGATGTTTATTCAGTTGATTCAGAAATTTAGGACTGTTCACACGTCTGTTTAAATTCTTCACTTATGGGAAAAAAAGTGGTTTGGAATCGTTGCTTGGTTTAGAGGAAAAATTCCCGTCTCCCGAAAGCCATTAATAGCAGTGTCAACAGAAGCTGCCCTTTTCCAGGCTATACCAATCAGTTCTGCATCTTGTATTCTCCCAGTGGTCCTTCCTGGATGATTAACAATCTATTTCCTTGCTTCCTCTTTAAAGTAGTGTTTTAGTAGCTTAAAAATAAGACCGGTCAAGAGGCTGAAGTGCTTGTGTCGTATGGCTGGGCAGGCATACAATTATAGTGTCATTCTTGTCCGCAAATTCCAGCAAAATTCCAGTGAAATATTGTCCTTCTGCATTGCAACAGGCAATGACTAATTTTCTCCTCTCTCTGTAGACGTCAAAACATGAACATCTTTTGCCCCTTTAGTAGCCACGACCTTCCCTGAAACTTTATTTCACTGACAGCCGGTTTCGTCCATATTATAAATACTCCCCTGTCTGGTAAATAATTGATCTTCTTCAAACACTCGTGAAAGAATTTTTAAAAAATGATCAACACTTTCTCTGTTCATGCCTTCCCCCCTTGCAAAGAGAGCCCCTGGGCTTGTCTAATACTTAGTTCTGGGATTCTCTTTAAAAATGATGACAACCAGGCGTACCCAACCATTCTTGCTTCTAAATTAAATCGATTTTTGAAACCTATTTTTTCAGCAAACTGAAATGCAACTGTCCTAATTGTCTCTCTGTCAGGTGCAAATCCACATTTTTCTAAACGTTGGATGTGCTTGACGAGATGTTTTTCGTTTTCAACTCCAATCACTCCTTGTGGCTCCAAACAACTTGTTTTGGTATTATAACCCGTTTTTATTCGACGACGACGAAGTGTCCGAGAAGGAATTCCATAGTACCTAGAAGGTTTATTGGCGCCAATTTCCCCTGCATCTAGTCTCCTGAGAGCCTCATTTAAATCGTCTTCTGTCCAGGTCTCACGAGCTGCTTCAGTATTTTTTCTTTTGTACACTGTAAGCATCTTTCCTGAAAAAAAAAAAAAAGAAGCACTGAACAATTGCATGAACAAATACAGTAATATACACTCACTGGCACAATTAACCGCCCCCCCCCCCTACAGTTTCGTTAGCGCCCAAAATTTATTTATGTTATATTTTAAATGTGAATATTCGGTCAAAGGTCAGTCTGACATACCTGTGCGTTTTCTGCTTTCTTATCTGGGTTTAATCTGCATTTTTATGATTTCGTTTTGAGTTGCCACTTCTAGCGATCACGCGAATTTGAATTTTATTTTAAGAATTTTAATCTAAATTTATAGTTGAAAAATTATTTTTAAGTTGAAAAATTGTCCATTTACAAATATTAAGCATTTTATAAAAAAGTATAATTTAAAAAATATTAGTTTAAATTTTAAATAATTAAAAGACTTTTCTCCCTGAAAATGTATGTGGGGCATCTCACCCGAATATTATCTGGGGCGTCTATCCTTTTGGTATGGGAGAGATGCCCCGGAAATTGTCCAAAGTACAAGACCGCAAAAATGGCCGCACAATGCCCGAGGTCGACTGATGAACTTCTTACTAAAGGTCTTTAAGCTTATATTTAAAAAATCCCTACTTATTAAGTAGTGCCTTCCTTACAATGCAACATCACTCTTATAACAGAGTAGGAAAACATGGTACTTACTTGAAATATTGCTGTGGTAACAGAAAACGAAGAAATGACTTCACGTAACTTCCACAGCACACTATTCAACATCTATCTGAAATAATAATCGGACTCGCAGAGCCATCTAGCGTTACGTCTCGAAATTATATAAAGTGGGGCATCTCTACCTGTGGGGCAACTCACCCGGAATTACCTTATGTATATATAATGTTATAATTGCAGAAAAATACACTAAATTCTGGTTTTTAATGACGAAGAATGCGAGAAAATTGTTAGTAACATTATAAATTGCAAAAACGTGTAACAGTTGTTTATAGTCGCATGATTCTTCACTTATAATAGGTGTATAATATAAATAGTGTGCTTTAAAGTTCTTGCATTGCGATGTATACATCTATTTATGCAGGCATACAGGTTAATTCTATATTAATGGCACAAACTTTTGGGGAACAGCTGACTTAAATGAACATTTTTAATAGAGGAATGTATAGGTATAAGACTTAAAGGCAAAACCACAAAAAATTAGATATGAAAGGGAAAAAAATTGTTTAGTATAAAATGCACCCGAAGACTGGTAGCGAAAAGAAATAAATAATAATTTAAAAAAAAAAAAAAACTTTTTCTAAGCACCATAAATTGTAGAAAGCTCGCAACAATTGTTTCGGGTCGAAATGAAACGACATCCCTTCATCAGTCCACCACTGCTTTCTTTGTTACACTCGTGCCTAAATTGTTAAATGGGCCGTAAAAAGGGCCGTAATTTTGTTTTAACCTGAAACAATGGTTGAGAGCATTTTGAATTTTATGGTGTTTATACAAAGTTTTTATTCATTAAAAAAAAAAAAAAAAAAAAAAAAAAAAAAAATCTTTATAGCAGCTTTAAAAGTAATGCTTAAAATTACGACCATTACAAGCTTGGCAGCGTTGTGAGAGTGATAGATGAATAGTTTTAAAAATGCCAAGTATTTATCTTACACTTGATGTCGCTCTCACGCTATAATTCTTAATAGCAGTTAAAATTTTAAGTATTTCTTGTAAAAATTGCTCTAAAGAAGCCCTTTATGTCGATGTTGTAAGTAAACTTCCTTTTCTATATTTATTTGTGTATTTGTGACTCTACACGTCTCTTCCTCCGAACTTTTCTGTAATAAAAGGAAAACAATATTCACTATGTCGAGCTATACTAATCCTCAAAATCTTTTTTATATTTTAGAAAGACCCTGTATAATATCATATATGTATATATATATATATATATATATATATATATATATATATATATATATATATATATATATATATATATATATATATATATATATATATAATTTGAAATTTTTTAGTACCATTGTAACACTCAGCAGACAAAAGATAGATGAAGATACCAACATAAATTAAATTTTAATTGAGATTTATGTCGATTAAAATTAGTCACAGTATTAAATTAATTTGAGTACCAATGATTAGTAAAACAAGTTAAAGTACTTACGCAGAAGAGAAATGACACCAACATAACACTTAAGCCTAAAGATGAGAGAATTAGCAATTACATTGAATTATTAGTAACAGTGAACATTTTAGAGAAAAAAGAAAAAGGATAAAATCACCAAAAATTTCCGTTAAAAGGGGAAAAAAAATGGAATTCATGAATTGAAAATTGGAATTTTAAATGCTGAAAAATAGAAATGTATTCTTCAGGAAACTTGCATTTCTATCAGCATTTGCAAGATTTCGTAAAACTGTATAGCTAATTCCAGCAATATACAGCTCAAGTCTCTATCTTGCAACAAAACAAAAATAAAAGAAGAAAATTGAATTAAATTAAAAAGGAAATTAAATTAATCAATAACACAAACCAAAATTTAAACAAGGAATAAGTAGTTTAAGCACTCCACATGTTAAACGTTACTTACGGAGATAGTAAAAATAGACAGGTTGCCAAACGAACATTAGTAAAAAAGAAAAAATTAAAAGTTTAGAAACGTTTAATCGATTTAGGTGCTACTGAAATACTTTAATTGTTTACATTATTTGTTATATATTATTTATTTATTTATTTATTTTTCAGATGAAATTATGACTTTTGGTGGCTGCAAAGATACAAAATACGGCTGCTGCCCCGATGGAATGACTCCTGCTGGACTGAATTATGAAGGTTGCAGCAAACTGAACATTAGCGGCACTAACGTGTCTTGTGAAGAAGCTGAATTCGGTTGTTGTTCGGACGGATTCACTTTGGCATTGGGTCCTTTTAAGTAAATATTTTAGTTATATTATTAGCTTGTCTTTAGTATATTGAAATAATTATTATAATAGATAACTATAAATTATTATAATATGTAATTATATTACAGTCGAACCTCGTTAACGTCAATTTCAAGGTGGATAAAAAATTTGTTCATGCTATCAGTAACTAACCTTCATATAACTAAACTGATTTTCATTTTGACTGAGATTGTGGAAACAGTTCATGTTAAAAGTAATTCACATCAACAGTGTTCACGTTCACGAGGTTCGACTGTATAGATAATTATGAAATTCTTTATAGTTAGTATAAATAGATGGTTTTTCACAGCTCAAATAGTAAAATATAACTTATATAACTTCTAAAATCTCATTGTAATCCATGAGTCTTTTTTTCCATCATATTCAGTTAAATATATCGGTTGATGTTCGTAGATTAATTTCTAAACAATATTTCACGTTTTCGAACATTGATAAAATTAAACAAAAAACACGCACTTTTAACCATAAAATGAAAATATTACAATTTTTACAGTCGTTAGTCTTTATTATGCAATCGTCATTGCTTAATCAAATTTGCGGGAAACACTACAGATACCTTTTACGGATTCTGTAATTCTTTTTGCAACAAGCAAAAGTTGTAGTTTGACTTTTAAGTTCTGTTACACGAATTTTAAAATAAAGAATAAAACAAGTAGGCTTTAGGCACTAAAATAAAACCTATCAAAGAAAGCTTTCTTTCATTTCTTTATTAACTTTAATCGATAATGTTGTTTACAGAATACTAAGTTAAAAACATATCGTTTTATTTTTCTGACTTGCAGGTTTAAAAGAAACAATGGATATTCTACCGGTTATAACGCAACACAATCCTAAAGTATTAATTTAAATGTAAATTTAAATTATCATGCTGTAGTCTATCCATCAGAAAGCTTATTTTTCTATCATTCTCAGTAACAGTGTCATCTCTCAGTACAAAATATTTAATCAGCAAAGCTTTTTGCAATAAATAATTTTCACATGCATATTTGTGCACTTTTAACTAATAAATGCTGAGATATATCTATCTGAAAAATCGCAGCAAGTGAGTAACAGCGCTATTTCATCGATGATGTACATAAATATATATATATATATATGTATCGATTTTTTCATATTATACATCATAAGGAAAGCTTCGTGTGATAAGTTCCGGTGGATGTTAATCATGAAAATTGCAGCTTGCATTGTTAGTTTTTTCTGGTGATATGATTGATAGTTTCTCATGATAGACAGTTCATGATAGTTCATAATTGACAGTTTCCAGTTTCGTAATTAACATTTCTAGCGTGTTCAGGTGTACAATGCGTCACATTTGATATACAATAGAAGTTGAAATATAGATTTTCGATAAATGAGGAAAATTGCAGCATAGCAGAGTCACTAGGAGATATATGACAAAATCTAATTACCAACAATGTATGCCAATGTTAACTAAACATAAAATTTTGTAGATTTTCATACACTGTTTCATGAGGTACAACAATTACTATTACGTTTGGTAACACAAAAACTATCATTTTCCAAAAATCGCCAAATCGTGTTCAGGGAATTTGAAAATAATAATAATAATAATAATAAATTCTTCGAAAACCAAAATTCATAATATTTCACGTATCTAATGCATTCTTCTAATGTCTATATAAAAAAAGTGAGAAAGATTTTATGCACAGTATTATCTCATCACACATTACACTGTCCATCATGAATCTCTCACAAAATTTTTGTCTGCATTTCATTAGCAAAGTCATGTTGTTTTCAACAATGTGCGTATTAGATATAAATTTGGTCCAATTTTACTTATAGTACTAGAAAAATATCTGTAATGTGCATTATAATTTTTTATACAACAGAAATTTCTGTTAGAAGATCCAAATCAAAATTGAATAAACATATTTTAGATCTTAAACATAATAGAGTAAAACACCATTTATACTTATAGTGCGACCACGTTTCCTACGACTACCAGTGAGGCCGAGTCCAAAAGTTTTGAGGGAGGCAAAATTGTCCGAGAGATTTTTATTTGGCAAACATCCAGTTATTCGGTGTTCCCTTATGGCTTGTTTTCTCTCAGTCACCCCTATTTTAACACTGGACTCGTTCAATCCGCACTTGCGCAGAGGCTTCCATGGTCGCAAGAAATGTGGTTAAAGAATAATTTACATTTATACGTCCATTTTAGTGAAGTCCAGATTCATTTTTATTCATTTTTATTCAAAAATTCTTCCTTTATACGCCTTTTAATATGGTTATAGGTCTTTTCCATTTTTCTAAAAAAATTGCAAAATTTCTCAACCGGTTATTACTTTTTCATTCTAAATAAGGTCTAAAATCTGTTTTAAATACTAATTTTGATCAGTACGTGAACTGTGATACCGTGATACTGTGATATCATGACTGACATCGGAATTATTCACAATCGATGAAATAACTGAAAACAAATTTTATGATGATGTTGAATACGAAGATGTAATTCCTCTACCTTTAAAGACGCAATGAACTGCAAAGTTAAAAAAAACATTTAATGAACCCAATTCAATTCTTAATGCATTTCTTAATACTCAAAGGCAATTAATACATCAGGTGAGCATTAAAGAATTTTTAGTGCTATTAAATAACTACTTTTATAGATATAAATCATATAATACTTGCTATTAAATATACGCAATATAGTATATAATCAATGCTCAAGATATGCTCATTATATAGTATTCAAGATATGCAATATAATACTCAAGATATGAGATATATAATTAATACTTAAATCATGCATTAATCGTATGATTTTATTTTTCTCACTTTTTATAGTAAATCTTTTTTTAATTTAATTATTATCTTCACTATAAATTAATAAACTAGTTACCATATAAAAAAACTTTATTAATTAATATTTTAACATAAATTTTGCTTCAGTCTGCCATTAAATTTGCAGTAATCAAAGTTTTATTTTTTAATTTCGATTATACGCCTTTTCGTTTATGTATCTTTTTATAACTATCCGTTGAAAGACATGTAGATTGTGCTTTACTGTATATCAAGTTTCGTATGATTTCGTATCCTAGAAACCAAGGTGTAAATATTATGTAAGCAGTAAAAAAAGCAGAAGAGCAATGTCCTATTTTATTATATATACAATAAAGTTTTAAAAAATTATAATTAGTCGTTTTTAACATCTTTAGAATAAAGTTCAGTGTAATTATGTCTAATGGATGCCAAGTTATAGTTTTACGTGAATTGCAATAAAAAATTCGTAACAATACTTTAAAATTGTAACATCGCGGTTTCTCATAATAAATATCTTCTATATTAAATTTAGTCCGATGATATCTAATAGAATGTATCTATTTATGCAGTCTATTCTAAATCCTCATGAAATTTAAAGAAAAATACAATATAATAAACAAAAACTCCAAAGTTTGGAAGGTATACACCAAAATGTTAATCATTAATAACTTATGTCAAGGTCTTGCTAAATATTAAGTTTAATTGAATTCTATTCATAGCTTTCCCATATCCCATAAAATGTGCATAAGATACAAAGACAGAGAAAGACATCATTTTCTCAGAAAGAGAGACTAGTTAAAACATGTGCATAACTACACTGTAAGAAATTTCTGTTAAAATAAAGCACTTTTTTAACATAAATACAGCATACAGTCGGTAACAAAAGTCTCCGAACACTAGCAAAAATTCCTATATAAAAAAAGTACACTAATACAGTTTTGTTAAATAAATCCTTGTCGAATCCTGTTTTTAGACTGACTAAGAACAGGATTCGACAAGGATTTATTTAACAAAACAGTATTAACTCTACTTTTTTTATATAGGAATTTTTGCTAGTGTTCGGAGACTTTTTTTCCGACTGTACGTTGCTGTATATATTTACAGCTAGTTATGTAAAAATAATTGAAGATTGGTTACTTCACATTATGCTGTAAATCGGGTGCATATAACATAATTTATCAACCAATCAGTGCTGATGTTGACCTTATCTGTTTTTGCAAAGGAAAGTCATTGTGAGCCCAACGGCGTGATTGGCAAAGTGCTGGCCACTAGAACAAGATATTATGAGTTCGAATCCCGGACTACCGAAGGCCGCTTGCTCCGCATGAAAAGTAAATAAAGTAAATTATATGTGTAAAAAAATAAATAAGTTGCTTAGTGTTGTGGATTTCTCCCTGCACGCAACTGTAATAATTGCAAGAAATATTTCAAAGCATACTGTGAAAATTACAGCACACGTGAGTAAAAATTGCAACAAATTTATTTTACTGCACATTGTAAAAATACAGCACAATGAGTAGGCAATACTTTTACCAGCACACTGTGCTGTAATCTACTATAGAAAATTTTTGCCGTGTATTTAATTTGTTACAAGACACTTTAAAAACACATAGATATAAAACATTATATTTAATTAAAAACTTGTTTTCAATTAAAATACATTGTTTCGAAACTTTTCGCCTTGACTATCAAATCGTCATCAGGAAAAAAAAAAAAAATGACTATCGTGTTTTTGAAGTGCTTGGGATATAAACTGAGCTGCACTTTAAGAACACGGCTGTAAAAAAATGTTTTTCCTGATGTTGATTTGATAGTTAAAGTGAAAAGTTTCAAAACAATGTATTTTAATTGTAAGTAAGTTTTTAATTAAGTATAATATTTTATATCTACGTGTTTTTAAAGTGTCTTTTAACAAACTATAATAAGACAGAGAGACACATATTTTATAGACATAGTCAAATTAAATTCTAAAAGTCAAAAAAAGCTCTAAATTTCTCAAAAATTTCATGAATTCAATACCATCTTCATATGCATTAAATAAGAATAATTTTTCTGTCATTCATATTAAACTCAAATATTACTAATAATTATTTTTATTTTCTAGAAAGGGTTGTCCAAGTAACATTAACTGCAACGACACAAAATTTGGTTGTTGTCCTGATGAAATAACTGCTGCAAAAGGTCCTGAATTTGAAGGATGCACTGAAGAAATCCCATGCATTAACTCCACTTATGGCTGTTGTGCTGATAATGAGACGGCTGCATCTGGACCTGAATTTGAAGGATGTCCAGAAATGGAAGATTGCTTCAATTCTACATATGGTTGCTGCAATGATGGGATAACATTTGCAGCAGGTCCAGACGGCGAAGGTTGTGAAACAGAATCGTCTGGCGGCTTTGACATTATTCCCGTAGAATTAGAATCGTCTGGTGAAGATTGTTATAGTCTTGAGTTTGGATGCTGTCCAGATGGTCTGACGCCTGCAAATGGTCCAGATCAGGAAGGTTGCGAAGAAGTTGAAAACGGCACTGATTGCAAACGAAGTGCATTTGGATGTTGTGAGGATAAAATTACTCCAGCAGCAGGTAATTTAAAATAAATGTGTTTATATGTAAATCGCCTTTGCTAATTTTTGTTAAAAACAGTTGCTTTAATTTTATTAAGATTTTCGGATGAACATAAAGCTTAAAACTCTGATGAGAAAGAAATTATTTCCTCTATGCTAATAAAATGAGGTGTTTGTTTCTCTATGTGTGACGTAAAGAAAAGACTATGACACGTAAGGTTCTGAAAATTATTTTTTCCCCCTAGATAAAAGAAGGTGTGCAGATTTGAACCATGCCTTTCAAATTTAGATATTTCTATTAGAGTTTTTTTAGGTAGATTCCTTATAGGAGATCTACCTATTGCAATGGTTCTCATGACACGACTTCTGGAAAATTTCTTCATATCTTCACCGATCATGACCCCTAGAACCCAAAACCACCCTCCGTTCAAAAGTTTATATATATATATATATATATATGTATAACGCTTTTTCCCATGTTAAGTTGTGAACACGATAACTGGAGTAATTTTTATTTAAATTTCACCAGCTCGGGATATGTTGTCAGGACACTAAAAATCTCGGTCGAGTTCGTAGATGGGGTATCCAGCTCAAAGGGGGTGGAAATGGTGGGGGGTGGAAATTTTCATTTGCCCATAATTTCTTTAATATTGAAAATAGGAAAATACTGAAAATACTTCAAATCAGACGAATTACCGCCTTACCCTAAAGAACAACTTTTGTATTTAAACTTTTTCGATAACTTCAATTGCTTAAAAGTTACAAGTTAAAAAGTGATTTTTCTTGTGATGAAGCCGACATTTTCTATAGCTTTCATTGCAAAAATTTATAATCTAATGCTTATGTCACGTGCAAATGATAATAAAAAAGATCACTGCAAATATAATAAAATTTTAATCATATTTTTAAACAATATAATAATCTGATTAAAAAAAAAAAAAAGTTTAATTTAACAGAAAATATGACGTCACAATTACAACAATGTACTGAGAAAAATGAAATAAAATTTTACCCGTGATTTTAAACAAATAAAATACAAGTTAATAAAAAAATCAGTAAATAAAATCAACATATCTTAGGGCTAAGCATATTTAGACTTAGCTTTATGACATAGATGCTATAATGTAACAGATAAATGTCATCGTTTAAAAAAAAATAAAAATAAAAATAAAAAATCTTGTAAATCGATGCTAAACGAATTAAACTGCCCAGCAAAACCTGGGATGATGGCCAACACGAGGCCAAGTGTTGGCTGCCAACAGTAACAGCTGCTGGCCCGTTGGTGGCAAAAGTTAAGGTGCCGAAGGGAATATGTTACGCCGGCCATCAGATGGCCACATTCGGCCGATCCACTGCTGGCAGCCTGCAGTACGATCGGAATATGTCAGTGGGCCACTGATGGGTCATTGCTGGCAGCGAGCTATCGGTTAAAAAAAGGTTGTGGGCCACTGATGGCAACCAACAATAGGTTAAAAATCGTTAGTGGGCCAGTGTCGGGCCACCTGATAGCAAACATAATTTTTTCGTATTGTTGCTGGAAGCCTTCAGTGGGCCAGTTGTGGCAAACATAAATAATTATATTACTCCGGGTGTTTTTGTTGGCCCTTTATATTTTCCCATTAACGGCCCTCTTCATTTACCGTCGCCGGAAGCCCGAGCCAATGTTATTCTATGGGGAAATTTTCTTTACAAATAACTCATTAACTAATACATATTTTTAAATTCTGTTTTCACATTCTGAAAATTCCCAACTGTTAAATTGACCGACCTTTTTTAAAAATGTATTTTTTAATTTTTAATATTTTATTTTGAAATTGCAAAAGGAAAATGTTTCACATATTGAAAATTCGTATTTTGCAGCTTCAAAATAAAATATAAAAAATTAAATAATTTTTAAAAAAAGGTCCGTCAATTTAACAGCTGGAAATTTTCAGAATGTGAAAACAGAATTAAAAAATATGTATTAGTTAATAAGTTATTTGTAAAGAAAAATTTCCCATAGAATAACATTAGCTTCGGTTTCCAGCGGCGGTGAGTGAAGAGGGCCCTTAATGGGCCAATAGTGATTTGGTTATGACTATTATTTTATTTTATTTTATTTTATTTATTTATTTATTGTGATACCTTACATTTTATTAATGCTAATTTCTATGCATCCAATATTTAATTTGGTTTTGTAGCAACAGAGGGTGATCAAACTATTATTATTATTATTTTTTTTTTACACTTTTTTTTTTTATTTTGATTAAAAAAAAAAAAAAAATGCTTGACTAAATGATTTTGAAATGCAGACATGTAAAAACGTTTAAGAACTCACATTTTCTACTATCGATTTAGTCCAAAGTTCAATTAAGGGACCAACTATAAATTAAAGAAAAGTACAAATATTTTGGATCACCCTGTGTCATAAAAAGCTACAAATGACTTGTAACTTGAACACATTATTGCTCTTACTATATACAATGTTTGTAAGTTTTTTGTATGGGAAATACACAATTTTTTAGGCATATATATATTTTTTTTAATTATTACATTTTTGGTAATTTTTTTGCTTATAACAAGAAGGAATTTTCACAAAATTTTACAAAACTTGCAGAAAAATTGATAAAACATTAAAGAAACATTATTCTGAAACATAAAATTCATATGTGTAATTTTCGAGGAGATTTGAGCATTTACATTCATTTTTATTTATTTATTTATTTATTTTATTTTTCTGAGCGTGCGCGAAAGATAGAAATTTTTTTATTACGTAAGTCGAAAACCAGATATCTTGGGTAACTTATACAAAAGTTTATTTCAATGGAATTAAAATTAAGCAAATTATTTGTAAAAGAACGAGCCAGATTTTAGATATGTTCAACCATGTTACAAAAGGTCATTTTTGTGAAAATCCCCTTATGAGCTCACAGATCGTACTAAATAAATAAAAGTATGTTAGAGTTACAAGTCCAGAAGGTTTTTTTCAGAAAGAAGAAATTATGAAACATGGTTGAAAAAATTTAATCTTACAATTAAATGCTTGGCATGTGAAAAATCCCTTATGAATTTTCAAACCTGTATATACCTAAAATCTGCCCCATTTTTTCGCAACAACTTGCTTAATTTTTCCTGTATTGAAATGAACTTTCGATATAAATTGCCCAATATATCTAGCTTTTAACTAATGTGATGAAAATTTTTATCTTTCCCGCAAAAGCAGTAAATAAAATATTTATTATAAATACTCATATCTCACAGAATATTACACGTATAAATGTGTGCTTTAGAATAATATTTTTCTAGTGTTTTGTCATTTTTTCTGTAAGTTTTGTAAAATTTTATTAAATTCCATTCTTGCTATAAGGAAAAAAAAAAAAAAAAAAAAAGAGAGAGAGAGAGAAAGAAAGAAAGAAAAGAAACTTGCCCTCCCCCCCCCCCCCCTTGCCAAAAAAAAATATATACACATATTGTTTATAATATATGCAGCGTGTTAAGGTTACAAGTCATCGGTAGCTTTTCATGATATAGGGTGATCCAAAGTATTTGTGATTTTCTCCAATTTGTGGTTGCTTCTTTAATTGCACTCATGACTAAATCTATAGTGGAAAATATGAGTTTTTAAATGTTCTTTGCATATTAGAAGTTCAAGACCATTTCATCCAGTATTTGTTTTAAAATAATAATAATAATAATTGATTACCCACTGTATTTATAGTTCAATTAAATTTTTACAAGCATTTGATTCTTAGACTATGTTTATAAATTTAGGATTTCTAGTACAGCGTGAGAAACACTCAGCCGATCCGTTTTCATTAAAAATAAATCTATGATAAGCTTTTTATTACTTTTGTTCTATGAAAATATAAGATTTTGATAAGATAAATATATATTTTGTTCTATGTAATATTATATTCTTTATAAATTTTGTTTCAAAGTGTTAAATTTTAAAACGTTTATTTAACTGTGTTAAGTTTTTTTTTATATAAATAAATGTAACGTTGCAAGTGACTAGATAAAATATTGAAATAAAAAGTTTGTGATTTAAGTATGCAATATAGAGAACATTCAATAAAAAAATATTTAAATCAGAGTTAAGGAGATGGTAAATATTGAAAATCGTTCTTTGAAATTTCTTCCTTAATGTCGTGATTTAATACATAAGTATTGAAATGTATCAGTATTAAGTACATTAAAATTTCTCATAAACTATTGAAATAAAATAAATAAATAAATATTCCATGCAACATAATTTTTAAATTTTACACTCGATTCTACATCATTGTAATTTATCAAAATTTCTAAACATATTTGGGTATAACTTTGTGGATTGATTGAGAAGTTACTTTTTGAAAAGTATTTTGTACTTGTGTGCTAAATTTTAGAGCCAAACATAAAAGTATTAAAAAAAAAAAAAAAAAAAAACTCACCAACCAATGCACAAAGTAAAAACCTAATTTATTTCGAATATATTGATACATTACAATACAATGAAATCAGGGTAAGGGGAGAATTTATTAAAAATATTAATCGCATAAAACACTTAAAATCTTTTGAAAATTTTTTATTTGATTTTTTTTTTTTTTTTAAACATATTTAAATAGTTTTCCAGAAATTTTAATATGCTTAGTATTGATACATTTCAAAGCATATGTATGTAAACTTTAAGAAATCTAAGACGCTAATTTCAAAGTACGATTTTCAATTTCGTCTTAAAAGGGATTTAAAAACTACTAAAGTACGGAGTTCTGACTCTGAAGAATAAAATAATAAGTTACCATAAATCGGAAAAAAAAAGCAACAGTGACCCTTAGTCAGGCGAACAAAAGTGGACACGAGTGTAGCAAAAGTACTTTGCCGCACTCGTGCCTACTTTGTTCACCCAATGAAGAGCCATGGTATTATTTCCACTCGAAACAAATGTTGCGAGTATTTTTTTTTTTTAATTATTGGGTTTCCTTACAAAGATTTTTATTATTAATAACGGTTCTTTGAAGCGTTTATTACTGTAAAAATAAATAAATAAATAATAAGATATTAAAATAAATAAAAAGGCAACAGATGTCACCACTATTATCCTTAGTCAGGCGAACAAAAGTGGACACGAGTGTAACAGAAGTGCTTTGCTAAACTCGTGCCTACTTTGTTCACCAAATGAAGAGCCGTGTATCACCAGAAACAAATGTTGCCAGTTTTTTTAATTCAATTATTGCGTTTCTTTACAAAGATTTTTATTATTAATACCGGTTCTTTGGTGCATTTATTACTGTAATAAATATGTGCTTTAAAATTTATTTTTATTCATTTATTTTTTAATTTAATTTTTATTTTAATTATTTTTATTTTTTTACAATTAAATTATATAAGTACGCATTTTTTTCTTTTTTTCATATATTTGCTGTCATAAAAATTTAAATTAAACATGCATGCATGATCCTAGAAACCAATTGAAAACCATTTTTTTTTTCTTATTAATTTATTTAAATAACTAATTCATCTAAAGTTATTGATTACTTTTTTTAATCAGAAAACAAACTAACTGCCAAGTTTATTATTTAAAGCGCAGATTACAATTTGAGATTCAAATTCACATTTAAACTAGTATGTTGTGGCCACCACAAGACTTTCTTCTATATTTTCCTACAAATTCACTCAGTAACAATATATATATATAAAAAAAAAAAAAAAGAAAGAAAAAAAATTCCAAGTTTTTTTTCGTTAAAAGTAAAAAAAAAATCGATATCTTTGTTTTAAATTATCACAGATTTATAGTTCAACCATTCGTTTTAAAGGTATTGACGAGACCTTTCGAAAGATACTCATCTTGAAAATTTACTCCCTTCGAGGGGCGACTTCCCCCCCCCAGGGGGGTTCACGAGGCTCCTACACATGCAAAAAAAAATTTTCCCAGTTGACTATCTCTATTATAAATAATTCTTGTAAATTTCATAATGATTACTAAAAAGTAATTCTCCTTATGCATATTTATACAAAATTTTGCCCTATATCACCATGTTAACAATTTAAAAAAAGCGGGATGGCAACGCAACCTGTGAGACGATTTTTACCAAAAGTTGATAGGCACTAATTTATGTCAAGGTGCAACTACATACCAATTTGTATGAAATTCTGTGCAGTAGTTCCGGAGATACAGTTGCCACAAAATTTTGTCACACACACACACACACACACAGACAGACAGACATTTTCTAAAAATGGTCAAATCGTGTTCTACAGCTCTCAAAACGTGTAAATCCATCAAAAACCCGAGGTCGAAAATTTTTACGAATCCAATACTTTCTTCTATTAAATATAGAAGAAAGTAAAAATTACTTAATGCAGTTCGGCATTTTTTGAACTGATAAGCGCTGTTCCTAACCTTCAAAGATGCTTAGACAGGAAGCATTTGGGGCCATCTGGACCTGGTTATCATAATTGCTGACTAAGAAAAATATTCCAATTCAAAACTAACACATTCGTACTGCACTGACTGATATACGTTGGTTTGGTTTACTTTAAAATGAATTTATTAAATAAAGACGTAAGATGGTTCCAGTTGCTCTGAAAGATTTCATCATAACTATAGAGAATTACTTATTTCAAATCTTACATAACGAAAATGAAACAGGATGTTAAAAAATCTGTTTTATACACAGATTTAATGAGAATGACTATTATTTTAATTATTTAGTAGTGGGTGTACATCAATGATTTATATTTCCTTCTAAAGAAACCTTAATTTTCCTTAATTATTAATACTATTTGTTGAGAAATAAAACAATTTGAAAAAATAAAAATACGGGATGAAGGTAAAGAATTTCGATTATTTACTTTTAGTTGAAAACCATTGTAGAATTACAGAGACACTGGATAAACATTAAAAAAAAATTTATAGTCATATTCATTTAAAGTTTACTCAGTGTGTCTTACTCACTTAAAGTTTAGCAGTCAAAAGTGATCATTTAAATTACAAATATAAACAGGATATATAATTTTATGATGCAGTATAGTTATAATAATAATGCAGTTCAAAGATTAACGTCTGTGATAAGTATATAATATTTGAGAGAAAATTATTCTAATCTAAACAATTTTTTTTTAGTTTAGTTTCTTGTCTTTATTTATTTAATTGAATTTATTTTTATTTATTTGTTTTTTATTTATTTTGTCTCACATCTTTATGTGGCGAAAACTTTATTAGTTTGTGAGTGTTATCTGTGTTAATAATAATAATTTCGGAATTTAAAAGGTAATAATGCACTTGTTATTCATGAAATATGAATAAATTGATTCAGATTTAGGACCATCTTCACGATTCTTGACTTTTTGAATCATACTGGTGGTCAGGAATGAAAGAGTTCCGCTTTTTTGCCACCACTAATTTCCATAAAAAATTTCTGCTCTATAAAATCACAAAAATAATATAAGAAATATGATACAAATTTCTGTATTGAAACACTTTTGGCAGAAAAAGCAGAACTCTTTCTTTGCTTGGGCGACGTTTCTTTGGGATATAATAGAAAGTCTAATACTTATTTTGATTATAATTTTTGCTATTTCTCTTTTAATTAATTTATGGCAATACTTCATTTTCTATTTATATTTCTAACATATGGTAATTTTTAAATGCTGTTTACTATTTTACAAGTACATTTTTTTAAATACTTTATATCTATAAGGATCTAGTCAAATATATATAGAAGGGATAATTTTTAAGATTTATTTATTTGTTTATTTATTTTTTTTTTTTTCAAGCGATGCTCTCTGTATTAAAAAGAAAAAAAAAATCTTGGCTGACTGTTATTAACATAAGCATTTATTTATTTTATTTCACATCTAAAAATTAATTCTCATTATGTGTATTTATGCAAATTTTCCTCTCATACTGCCATGTTAAAAACTGGGGAAAAAATGGAATGAAAGCGGCATATTTTGAAGGATTGATCCTCAAATGTAATTAGCACCAATTTAAGTCAAAGTCCAACTAAATATCTAGTTAAGTTAAATTGTATTAAATTGTTCATAGAATACACCGTTCAAAAAATTACTGATAGAAACAAAGGTAGACAGATAGTTTTTTAATGAAGTCAAATCGTGTTCAGAACATATCAAAACGTGTAAAACAACCGAAAAACGGGAGTCGAAAATTTTTACGTATCAAATACTTCTTTCTTATACATGCAGAACAAAGTAAAAATAAAAAGGTTACAAATTTATAATTGTTCTAATAACTTTCCCACAGTTATATTATACAAATATAAAGTTGGATCCATAAACTTATTAGCGCTGTTAAAATAATAATAAGAAGAAATAATAAGAATATAATTAGAAAATTAATGACTATCATAGCTCATTTTAAACGGACCAACGAGATATTTGCTGTACTTTTCTAGAAATCCTAATATTTTAATAATAATTCTAAAATCAAAGCCGCCTAAAAATTATTAAAAAAAAAAAAAAAACACAAAACCAAATTAAAAAATGAATCACTTACTCTTACACTTTTTATGAGATCATTTAACCTTTTAGTATCTTGTACGCCACAGACTTGGCACGAAATGGCGAAGCGAAATGAGTGGGAATTTCAAATCAACAGCAGGTGAATCGCAGCGCCCTCTATGCATTCGAATTGCAAGTGATGGTCCGGTACCGGCCTTATAAATTGTGGCCGCAATATGACAAATATAATGTTGGCCGTGTGCTGGTACCCTGCAAAAGGCCAGCTGTTATTATGCCGCTTCTGAACCACCGGCCTTTTCACTGTAGGCTGGCTTCAATGCTGGCAGCCGTAAGCGGCCCACTGCTTCAGCTACATGTGGCAACCTGCAGCTGATGGCAAGTGCAAGATGCCAGCTGTAGGCCAGAACGAGCCCATCAGTATAAGTTTTGCTGGGTGGCATGGTAGAAAAGGTAAAAAATTTGGGGACATTTAGGTATCCCTTTAACAAATGAACTAGGGACGATTTTAATGAATTTTCCGTTGAAGTTTATTTTCATGAAAATTTAAATTTAAATTAAAGTATTTCATTACTCGAATTCCCTTATTTTGATAAATAAAATTATACCATTTAAAAAAAAAAAAAAATAAAGAACACTCTTTTATTGAAACATGAACTAATAAAGGTTTTAGAAAACTATTACATACTTTTAAATCTTTAATAAAAAAAAATTAATTGTTGCCACTCGACATTATACAAATACATCCAAATCCTGTGTCACATACGATAGTTTTGTATAAGTATAGATTTTTTGTTTGCCCTTGGAACCTGCCTCTGTTAGGAAAAGTGCCTGGAAACACTTGCATCTACTATTGTCATTGATTATGAAGTCGTGTGCAAAATTTCTGGTCCTTTGGACGACAAGAAGTTGCCGAAAATTGAATTGCAAAATTCCGTTACATACATTAATAGTTGCATCATATCAAGTTAATAAAAGTGTGTTAATTAAAAACCTTGTTAAACGCTTTAATTTATCATTTAAAAATATAAAATTAAAATAATACGTCAATCTTAATACAAATATCGTTTGTGGTGAATAGTTTAGAATGTCAGTTTAGGCAAGAATTTAAAATTTACGATTGAGAGTAATATGTTACAGCTTCCTTTGACTTTTTATCTTGTCGAAACAAGATATTGGTCTGTGAAGAGATATGAGGTTTTCGCGTGGAAAAAAAATATAATGACGCCAAAGCTGCCTTTCTCCATCGCCAAGCTCGCCAAATTTTGTCGCCAAGTCAAAAATTTCGTCCTCAACTATCAACTTGAGCCGCCAAACCACAAATTTCATTGCTAAGTCGCAAGTTTTGTCACCAAAATCTCGCCAAATCATACAATTTACAAAATTCATAGCAATTAACATTGAAATTCAGCGGTGCCAAATGGTCAAATGTTAACTAATGTTAATGTTAATGTTCCAGCTTATGTGAAACAAAACAGTTTCACTTTACAATTTTTACTCATCTGACAATAAGAATCACAAAAACACAATACAAAACTTTCAATAATTCAATAAAAATTACAATGAAATAACTATCCAAAAACCGCTACCACTTATCTGTATTTGACTTGACCATAGCAACGCCAGGCTTACCAGAACTAGTAAGATCACAAGTGCATTTTCACGCTTCTATTACTTAAATTAAGCTTGGGTGGGGGGGGGGGGTGTAGCCCAATAGCCCCCTCCGGGTTTCACCATTGCTGGGATTGTATATCTTTAAGGCTTTTATTTGTTGAATGATTGTGAGCTTGAATTTTAAAAAATTGAAACATTTACAAACCAATAAATTTAGCCTAAAATTTTAAGTAGAATGAATAAAACCCTTCTGTAGTTGAAAATTAAATTTCTTGAAAACAGAATAGCGACGTAAATAATGCAATGTGTGGGAACAAAGCCACTGGCTAGGTATTAATGCATATGTAAAATTTCTTTACAATTGTAACATTAACGTAAAAGAATCTACCTTTGCCTTTAAGCTTTCCGAAAAGGGATTTTTTTTTTTTTATTATTATGTTTTACATATTTTTTTGCGTTAATTCCGGACCCCTTTTTTTTCCCTGTATGTTGTAATTTCAAGGTGATGTCAATAAAAATTAAATGTTCACAACTTTCCATTTTATTTATTCATTTTTTTTTTTTTTTTTTTTTTTTTTTTTTAAGTTAAACTGCATCCTCAAAATTTTCTGAAAAAACTGACGTCATATTAGCTTTAAAAATTTTATTTTGAATTATTTATTTTTAAAATATTAATTTCAATTAACCAAATAGCCATGTTTTTTTTTTTTTTCTTGATTTCATCATCCACAAAATAATGTGGGTAGAGCTTTAATATAAGGGCCCTCCTTAGCGACTTTTAATACTTTTTGCCTTTTGGCGATGAATTAAAATGGCTAAGGCGTAAGTAAAGAGAGAAATTGGCAAGAAACGTCCGACCTACTTCGGTGCCGAATTTCAAATTTCGTCCAGAAGGCCCTATACTAAAGCTGTCTCCCAATGTGAATGCATATTAGCTAGTTTGTATTAAAATAAACGTGTTTCTAATGGACATATTGAACTGCAAATAATTAAATGTCATTTACATTTCATTAACAGCTTTTCATCAGGGTATACGGCCGTGTTTTTGATTTGCTGAAAATAGTCACTAACCGAAATATATTTATTTAAATTTTGTAATTATTCAATTAAAAAAAAATCTACACCTTTTTTTTTTTTTTTTTTTTTTTTTTTCCAACAGGTCCAATGAAAAAAGATTGCCCAGAGCTTGAAAGTAGTGGTGATGGTGAAATGACGTGTGAAGACAGTCTATTTGGATGTTGTCCAGATAATATTACTGCCGCAAAAGGATTTGGAGGGGAAGGGTGTGATTGCAACAATTCAACATTCGGATGTTGCCCAGATAATACTACTTTTGCTGTAGGTCCAAACATGGAAGGATGCTTTGAAAACTGTACTGATTCCTTCTTTGGTTGTTGTGATGATAATGTAACATTTGCAATAGGTCCAAATGGTGAGGGTTGTTTCCCAGAAGACTGCTCTAACTCTACTTTCGGTTGCTGTCCTGATAATATAACAACTGCTGTTGGTCCTGATTATGAAGGATGTTTCCTTGAAGATTGTGAAAATACGACATACGGTTGCTGTCCAGATAATGTAACAGTGGCTTTGGGTCCAGATAATGAAGGATGTGGTCCAGAAGACTGCAGTAATACTACATATGGTTGCTGTCCCGATAACATTACAATTTCCGAAGGGCCAAATGGGGAAGGATGTATTATTGACTGTTTTAATTCTTCATTTGGTTGCTGTCCCGATAACATTACAGTTGCTCTTGGGCCAAATGATGAAGGTTGCAATGAAACTCTTAACTGCTTTGAAACTGTTTTCGGCTGTTGTCCTGACAATGTTTCAATTGCTATTGGTCCAGATAATGAAGGTTGTGAAAATATCACAAGTTGTGAAGAAACTGAATTTGGTTGTTGTCCTGATAACTTAACTGTATCATTGGGTGCTAATTATGAAGGATGCAATGAAACAGTCAGTGCAACTGATGTGTCAGAAGAGACAACTGAACCTCCTCCTGAATGCTTGAACACATTATATGGATGCTGTCCGGATGAAATTACTACCGCACTTGGCAATAATTTGGAAGGATGTTGCTTTGGAATGAGATTTGGTTGCTGCCCAGATAATAAAACTGCTGCTTTAGGACCAAATACTATCGGTTGTGGCTGCCAGACTTATCCATTTGGTTGCTGTCCTGATACCATAACTCCAGCTCAAGGACCTAAGTATGAAAATTTCTTTTTAAATTGACATAATATTTTCATTAATGATATTTTGGGTGAATTTTTATGTATTGTAATGTTGTGTGGTAATGTAAAAGTCAACTTTTACACACATTTTTAATCTGTATCAACCTTAAGTTTCAGAATCTACTTCCAGAAGATTTTTTATTGTCTTTACAAAGAAATTAAACGTTTGCAAGCATACCAATTAATAAAAACTGAGAGCTGACATTTTTTATGTTTTTATCTTTTACTGCAATGAGCAGTGAGGAAAGGAATTGGTACAAATTAAATATTCCTTTTAATGTAAGATGATTCATGTGAAAATATGAGTTATATATGAGACATATTTTTTTAAATAAATCTACTAACACATGTAAAAGTTATAATGTAAAACAAAAGAAAAAAAAATCCTTTAAAAAGAAATGCTTGTTTTATGAGGGATATTAAATATTTGATTCTAAATACAATTCATATTTTTCTTTTTTTTTAGCAATTTTATCTAGATTTTCAATAATTTTGTCCGCTTGAGGTGCTATAATTTATAATTCATGAATAATACCAGTTCTCATTCATTCTCAAAATCTACTCATTGTTGCAATGTAGGTAGGTAATTTCTTGCAAAAATTTCTAAACATTATGGTTTGTGAAAAGAAAAACATATACAATATAGTTACATACTTGCCAACCATCTCATTAATAACCGTACAATTGTTAACGCCCCTTTTTTCACACCATTTTATTTTTAGAGTAGTTCTCTTCAAATATTGTTACGATTAAATAAGAATAAAATTACTCTAAAAAATTGATTGGTGTGAAAAAAAGGCGGGTACTAAAAATTGTACGGTTCATGATGAGATGGTTGGCAAGTATATAGTTCATCAATAATTCAAAAATAATATTAAATACGCAGCTATTGAAGCGATACAGGAAATGTACATCTACAAATATACATTGATTAATGGGTCCTCTTTCACATTCACATTAGGTAAATTTCCTACCGTCTATAAAATATATAATAAAAACTGTAATGAAAATTTTTAGACATCCATTTCAATTTCGAATGATTTATTTTTTAAAAATTATGCATTAACTTCAATGGAAAGTGAAATAAAATTCTAACCGAATTGCTTTGTAATTTTGTGAGGTTACGTCGTTTTTTGCAACCTCCTGATTAGACACCTTTGCTGCTGAAAATGTAGAAAGGCAGTGCAAGATTCAAAATGCAACCAGTTTATTAAATCTTATACTATTAAGCGAGCAAGATTTGTATATATATATGTGTATGTATATTTTACTATTCTCGAAAACGGTAGCTCAGACAGTCATGTGATTGGACAAAAAGGTCCCTGAGGGGTCCCTGTGCACCTCGAAGCCCGATTTTCGAATTTTTGATTAGTTTTCTTTTAATTAATTAAAATATGAAACTAATAACCTGATAATAGCTTAAAATTAGCCATTTAAATTTTATCCATAATCTAATTGTTACCAAAAAAAAATTTTTCGAGATTTTTTTTTTTTTTTTTTTTTTTGACAGGAAAATAAATACATTTATTTGAATGTAAACAATTAAAAAAAAAAAAAAAAATTATGCATCTCACAAAAATTGACTCACTAAAGCTGTGACGAAAATAGTCGCCAATCAAAATACATTTATTTAAACGTCTCAATTATTCGATTAAAATGAAATCATTTAAATATAGCGCCCAGCGAAGCGGGCAAAGCCTGCTAGGGATTAATAAGGGAGGTACTTGCTACTCGCGAACTGAAGTGGTTAAATGCAATGAGTGAAAGTGAAAAACGAGTGAGCAATTGTTGTAAGAGGAGATGACATGTCTGGAAAAACATGAAGCCAAAACAAACGATGCAGAAACCATTAAGTAACACAGTTATATTAAGAAATTCTGCATTGTTATGGTCAAATTGTGTTATATGGTTCACTCGAGACGAAAGTCATTGCAACTATCTCCATGCTGTCGAAAAAGTAGAATAACACAGCACCAGCCAATGTTTTGGTAGACTCAATAGGGCTCTTGCAGTAGCCTTGGTTGCTATTGCAACAGCCATCTTGAGTAGACATCTGTTAACTTCATGTACACTGCATGCTGATAGGCTGTATGCAGTGGTATGTCATGAATGACGTTTTGGGTATGCTCCATACGGGTGGTTAGAAACAGCTCGTTTCACGAAAAGCTAATTCTTCTGACTGACTGTTGAAATGTCGTCATACCTACGTTGTTTCTCAAAATAAGCAAATTAACCAATAAGAGGATTGGATATCTTCTTTAATGTACTGTTTTTAACTACTCGAGTGGAGCATACCCAAACTGACATTCACGATACGCCACTGGCCGTATGCCAATTTCTCTTATATCTTTCCTCCAACGTGTTGTTTTAGTTTACAAATGACGTTAAATTTGAATTCACTTACGAGGACTTGCTTCTCTGTATTGTGTTATCTCCTAAATGAAACTTTCTTCGATATCTCTCATAGACTTCTCAAAACTTTTTCAAAACTTCTCCGAAAAACCAGTGTCGTACCAACGGTGGGGCGGAGAGGGCGGTCCTTCCCGAGACTCTGGTCATAAGGGGGCCTTCATAGGAAAAAACCTTATAGTATATGTATCTGGTGAAGTTGTCATGCAATTGTTTTAATTTTAAACATTCGCTTCAACTCCACTTTAAGCCGTAGGTTCCTGTCTAAAGAGCCCGTAGAACGACAATTATAAAGCCAAAAAAAAAAAAAAAAAAAGGAGAGAGAGAGAGAGAACTCATTTATGCAAAGTCTGTCTAAGGCAGAGCAAGTGGGGCCATTGCCCCTGGCCTTCTTGGTGGGTTGGGCTTCTGAATCAATCTTAATTACATGAGTGTCTTTCTCTAGTAATAAATTTTAGTTAAAAAGCGCAAGGGGGCCTCAGTCTAAGAGAGATTTTAATTGGGGGTCCCCAGTGAGACTTTCGCCTCGGGCCTCGAGAGTTGTAGGTCCACCACTACGAAAAACTTCTTTTGTTTTGAATGTCTCGCTACAGTCGGTAACAAAAGTGTCCGAACACTAGCAAAAATTTCTATGTAAAAAAAGTTTTGTTAAATAAATCCTTATCGAATCATGTTCTTACACTGACTATGAACAGGATTCGACAAGGATTTAATTAACAAAACCCTATGAAGTGTATTTTTTTTACATAAGAATTTTTGCTAGTGTTCGGACACTTTTGTTACCGACTGTACTTAAACAGATGATACTGGGGAATCACTCGCCATTTTAATAACCATCGTAACAAAAATTCCCTTGAAATACTTTCTAATCCCACTATTCACACCAAAAACCTCAAGGAAATCCGTAACTTTGTCAAAACTCGCAACTCCACTAAAACTCATATCTCCATCCACAACTTTCTTCACAACATTTTACTTCCACCTAATACCTTACTTTAACCAACAAAAACATTTTAACTACAAGTAAATCTTTGTAAAACTTTTCAGTTTTTGACACTACTATAAAAACTGCTTGTGGGTGCTCACAACTTGATAAATTGCTTAAGCTACTAAACTACATATATATATATATATATAAAGCTGAAAGTTTGTCTCTGTATCTGTCAGGATTTTTAGTTTGCTATACATAGCTACTCCATTCAACCGATCGCTGCAAAAGATGATATATTTATTAATCAGAACGAAATCTAGCTAACACTGTATTTTTTTAGCTCAATCGGATAATTGGTACAAAAGATATTAAATAAAAACGCCATTTTAACTATAAAAATATCAAAAAAAAAAAAAAAAATAGTGCCAAAATAAATAAATAAATTACACAACACACAAAAAATCTAAAAAAAAAGTTTTTTTTTCAGTTTTATTATTTGTATGTTAATAAATATATTATTTTATATCGAAAAAAAAAAATGAACGAAACTTTTTTTTTTTTCTTTTTTTTAAATAATCTTTTATTTGTGGTTTTATTCATTTTAGTTCTCACAATGAGTTCAGATCGTTATAATTAGGATTTTATAGATGTAGTACATGTAGCGATTCACTTGACTGCTTTCTATCATTCTCCTGAATTAGGTTTGGAATTGGAATCCATTTATTTAAAACATCCTATTACAGTATCACAAAGATGGAAGATTTTTACTTTAATTTTAATTATATTTTTTAATTACTTTCTTTATTTTCTTTTTCTTTAATTCAAAATTTTTATAAGCACTGCAGCAACGCCAGATATACCTACTAATTTATCCTAAAAATACTCAAAATCTAACAAAAGAATAATTTCCACTGAAGTTGCTTTGAATTTGTTATGTAATTCAATTCAGATTTCATTTTATTTTACTCATGTTAAAGAAATTTCATCGAATTTTTTTGCTTTTCGAATAAAAATAATCTATCTTTCCGTTAATTACGTTGTTGTTTATATAATAATTATTTTGTGTTATAGTTACCAAGGGTGTAAATGTGAGCATTTCCGTTATGGTTGTTGTCAAGATAGAATTACTCCAGCTAAAGGACCAAATTTTGAAGGATGCGAATGCCAATTTATGTTCTATGGATGTTGTCCCGATGGCATTACTCCTGTAATGAACGACAAAGGTGAAGGATGTGGTTGTGATTCAACACCATACGGCTGTTGTCCTGACGGAAGGACAGCTGCTGTTAGTGCAGATTTAAGAGGATGTCCTTGTGAAACCCTGCCTTATGGATGTTGTCCTGATGGTCATACCCCTGCTAGGACATCAGATTTAAGAGATTGTCCTTGTGAGGCTCATTACTATGGTTGTTGTTTGGATGGACTAACACCTTCAAGAGGACCAAATTACGAAGGATGTCCATGCGAATCCACTCGATTCGGATGTTGTCAAGATGGTAAAACTGCTGCGCAAGGACCAGGCTTTAGTGGATGTCCTTGTGAAACGACACCTTATGGATGCTGTGCTGACAACTATACACCAGCGAAAGGTCCGCTCTATGAAGGTTGTCCTCACGTGCTAGAACCCAAACCACCCGTTTCAACAGGTATGTTTTATTTTACATAATTTAAAAATCTTAATCAATGATAACACATAAGAATTAGAGAAGGGTTAATTAGAAATTTTTATTTTTCTGCTACACACGAAATAATTATGAAATTGAAATTCTTAGTAAATTATCAATGCGATAAGCCATGAATTGTCATAACAAAATATAAATCTTTTTCTTATGGTATTTTTTATATTTTATATTTTAGATAACGTACTCAATTATTATTATTATTATTATTTTTTTTTTTCAATTTCCATGAAATTACGGATTTTTTAATGTTGAAAATAGCAATAATAATAAGTTTAATTTTTTTATGAAATATTTCATGTTTGCAATTATGGCAATATGGTAACCGAATGGTTAGCGCTTTGGTCTTCTGTTTCCAGGTGCCAAGTCTGAATCCCATTTCAGGTATGGATTATATAATGGTTTGGAATTCAGAATCCGCTTTAATTCGTGATCCTGGTCTAAAATGCTAATGAATCTCACAGTGCAAAAGATGACCATAAAGCGTCCCCATAATACCTAACTCAAATCTTTATATTTCAGCTATTAAAAAGCCTCTATCTTTAAAACCTTAAAGCATGAAAGATTTGGATTTCTTTTATTAAAGCTAAAAGAAAAACTTTTTTTTGAACATTTTATTTTAGCATTTATAGTAATTTAAAAGCATTTGTTTGCGGAGCGGGGTTAAAAAAATCCTCTTACATTTAACATATTTTTTTCTTTTCAGAGATCTATTTTGGAAAAAATACACTTTGTGGTATTTTAATAAAAGAAGAATGTTAAATAATTTGACAAGACCTGAATAATTCTTTATCTTAATTGTCAAGAAGCAAAAATTTTAACAACTTTATTATTATTATTTTTTTTAATTTCATGCTAAATTTGATAAAAATATGAAATGCCAGCCTATGTTATCAAATGTAGAGTAATTGTACCAGCAGTTTCCATTTTAAAGATTTTTTTTCCATATGTACTGTTGAGTGAACTTAATTTTAGAGTCTGTACCCAGATAACAAGCACATTTGCAGCAAGTTTGATTTTTCTTCACATTATCTTGCCATTACAAATTTGATGCGATAAATTTGCCGTGAAATTGCCGCAAAGTAGACACAACATAAATCTATCTTTCGTTTTAATTATTATTTTTTTTCCCCTTTCACACCATTTCTGTTGCAAACTAAAATTGCTATGTAAGTATTTGAAACTCAACCAAAAATTGATATTGAAGCGGTTTCGCAACGTTTTCTTGCTCGTGTTGTTTACTGGTGGAAGAAGCGTGACGTTATCCGCGGGCTCGAAGTCTCGTATCGACAGTCTTATGCGAAATACAAGCTATATTTATATGTTTCTATGCATATTTGCAGATAATGTGACGTGATAAGAAACTGAGTTTGTAATGCATTAATAGTTGGTGTGACATGACAAGCTTGCCTATTGCAATGAATTTGCAATAGGCAAGCTTGCAAAAATATGACTTAATAAACTATTAATACGACAAACCTAACTTTTCTACTAGTTTGCAACGAATTTGCATCAAATTTGAGTGCAACTTGCACGACAAGTTTGCTGCAAATTTGGCGTATGGTGACTTCGGAGTTTGCGTTAACTTGCTTCAATCTTGCTATGAACTTACAGCTTGTCACACTGAACTTGTTTGTTGGCTTACAAAGCAAGATTGATGCAATTTCGCTGCAAATTGCATTGCCATGTGGGTAACTATAACCGATATCCGATTTCGATATCACAATTAATTTTTTCTGAACATGACTGTACAGCGAAAAGTACTAACTTAATATATATATAAATATTACCTGAAAAAATTAATTTTCCAGTAAGCTTAAATCGCACTGATAGTTGATACTTCAAAATCCAGTAGTAAACACCTTCTCTGCTCCAGTAGTTGGCGCCTTTCTTGTTCTGGTCGATACTTTTGAATTTGTCCAGAAAAAATAAAATTCGGAAGAATACAAACTTGTTCCCACTATTAGATCTTACATTAAAAATCAAATAAGCCATTCGTGGCTGTCCGCCACTGGTCATAGTGAAATTTTGCTATACCAGTAGCATGCACTCATAAAAACATGTATGTTAATACAAAATTAAAAATTTAGCATGATAAATGTGTTTTGGATACTTATCGTATAGAAGCAAAAGATACAAGAAATTACTTCAAAATAAGCTGAAATATAAAAAACAAAATTTTATCTCCTTATTTTAAACTAAAAAAAAAAAAAAAAGGAAAAGGTAAAAATACAGATACACGAAGGGACAAAAAAAAAAAAAAAACCCGCACTTTGATACTTTTATTTTTATTTTTTTCAAACACCACAATTTTAACATTTAAATGTAGGGATGTAACTGATAGTCGTTTTGCCGGATTTCGAATATCCAGAACTCTATTGCTTGGATACGGATATGCGATATCCGGCAAAATCACTATCCGTTTCATTCCTTTTTCTAATTGATTAAGCATACTTGCCAACATACTAATTAATATTCCGTAGTATTGTTAGCTCCACCTTCTTTTCACACTGATATCTTTTTAGAGTATTTTTTCCTTTTATTTAATCATAATTGCTTTCGGAGAATATTACTTTAAAAATTTATTGGTGTGAGAAAAAGAACAATACAACAGAATATTAATTAGCATGTTGGCAAGTATGGATTAAGTTAGCCGTTTTTCAAAGAAAACATAAAATAATCCAAGTTCGTCTTTTTTTTTTTTTTAACCTTAGTGCAGTTCAAATATTTTCAGTTAAATTAATCTTATTCAAAAACAAAACTGATGTTTGAAATATTTGTAGCTCAAGATATCAATAGTTGAGGAGTGTAGCATCAACCCTGAACGCTGCTTGAATTTATGCAAGAATAAGAAAGTTTGTTTTCAGAGTTTAAATTAAAAAGTTTCCACTATTGTTCGACCACAATTCTTGCGACAATGGGAGCCTCTACGCATGTGTTGATCCAACGAGTTCAGTGTTAAAATGCGGTGGTAACCCTAGTGATCGGGAGAAAATAAATAATTATAAAGGAACGTGAAATGACTGTATGTTTATTAAATCCCAACCTGTCAGTTAATTTGGCAGCCCTCCAAGATTTTTGAATCGATTTCTGTGCTAGGTGCTTGAAGTGGGGTCGCGCTATACTCTATTGGTCCACTACTACTCTACAAATGATTAATTTTTACCAAAAAAAGACAAAATATCTTTATTGCATTTATAGCTTACTGTGTTTACCTTATTTTTGCTTCTAATTTATCATAATTTTTATAAAGTAAACTACATTGTGAAACTGTAAAACCCTCTTAAACTTTTTTTTAGAGGTATGCAGTTTACCTAAGGAACCAGGTCCATGCAGAAATTTCACCGTAAAATGGTTTTTTGATTTGTCGTATGGAGGATGCTCCCGATTTTGGTACGGCGGTTGTGACGGTAACGGAAATGTTTTCGCTACCCAAGAAGACTGTGAAAGAGTATGCGTTAAGCCTGAAGGACCTGGTATGTTGAAGTGTTTTGTATTACCGTACTTTCTTGAATAAAATCCGCAGATCAGATAAATTAATTTCACACCAGAAATTTAATTTACAAACAAGACAATATTTTTACGAGACCAAACTTATGCAAAGGAAGATGTGTGGCCTTTTGCCACAGGTGCTTCCATGGTCCAAAATATTTGAAGTCCCTCATTAAAAAATAAAGTTTTGTCTGTAAATTAAAATTTTCGGTGTAATAGTAAGCGGACTGTATGGAATCAAATACGACAATTATTTTTTCTTAAAAAAAAAAAAATCTACATATCTGATAATTGTAAATAATTCTTTTTTTTTTTTTTTCTGTAGAAGCATGCCTTTTGCCGATGGTGCCAGGATCTTGCGACGGCAAAATTCCTTCCTGGTACTTCGATGCTGGTTCGAAGACCTGCGAAGCATTTACTTACGGTGGTTGCCTTGGAAACAACAATAGATTCATTACAAAAGCAGCCTGTGAACTTAAGTGTATCAGAAAGCAACCTCCAAGTAAGTTAAATACATTTTATTCCTCTTAGGATTTTACGATAGCAAAGTCAAAGATCGTAGCGTTCCTATTTTTTTCGTTCGTGCGTTTTGTTACAGTGTCACCACTATTTCAGAACAGTATTTCTTAAATAATATCATACCGTTAAAAATTTCAAGAAAAATTTCTTTTCAAAAATAGTGGTGACAATAGGGAAAAAAAAAAAAAAAAACTCGTAAAAATGTATAGGAACGTTGCGACCCCTGCAAAGGATGGTAATCAGGAAGTACGCGCAATAATATGCTTTATTCTCATCCCATTATCGCAGTTAAAATATCCTTTGAAAAAGAATTAAAGCGAAATTTGGAAAAACCTATAGGGCACCAAAGATAAAGGACGCTGTGCTATACTTATAAATTAATCCCTAAACTCACGCATATTTACACTAAAATCACTTACAATATTCATAATAAATTTCTACTTATATTTTTACAAACCATGGTCCCTTCCAAACATATTTATTTACAGTTAACAAACGCATGTCACTGCTCTGCGTCTTGAAAAACTATCCACGTTCTGGCATTACGTTCTCACAAAATCCTCATCAATTATTATGATGAGATGATATGCATAATTTTTATTGCATATATCTTTAAAAAAAATACCCTTAACACTTTCGCGACCGCATGTTTTCATCTTTTTGACAGAAAGGTCCGCCTGTGGGCGTTATTCTCCCGAGTTACAATATTTCAGAACAAAATTTTCTAATATTCAGATTCATATTACAAATGGGTATACATTATGATTATACTCTTTCTAATCAAAATATTTATATTCATAGTACATTGGATGAACAAATATTAGTATTATGTATATTTTTAAGAAATAAATGACATACGAATTGCAAAGGAAACGCCCACTGGCGGAGTTAAATTTTTTTTAATGACGTTGATCTACGTCAGCGATCGCGAAAGTGTTAAGTAACTAAAAAAAATATGTTACAAATACATTTTTTGTCTATTTCATAATGCTGTAGATAAAGGGGTTAAATCAAATATTTTTAAATTTACCTAAAATAAAGTAATTCAATTCATATTTGCTATTCTATTAACTCCGAATAAAAAGTATTTAGAATTCATTCAATAATTAAAAATTCATTATTAGGACACAGTTTTGCCTGCAGTTATATTTTCATAGGTTGATTATTTTTTACCTATTATTATATTATAATAATAATAATGACCATCTTCTGTCTGGAACAATTCCGGTTAGACCGCTTCAAAACAGAGACTTTTGGTAGACCTTTTTTTTTCTTAGAAATGCTATGTATTTTTATTTATTATTATTATTTTTTTTTTAATTAATCCGCATAAATGTTACATCATTAGAAAGATATTTCAAAACTGAACATTTTTTTGTGCTTACACTTTTCCCTTAATCTCAATATGTAAAAAAGATTTCAACGAAAGTTTATAACTACCATTGCAATTCTAAAATACTCATGGAGGGTAAAATTAAAATGTAACATAAAATTCAATGACAAAAATTATGGGCTAATAGTTATTGCATCATTTTCTTGCAATCATGATAATGTACTTATCTGATCTAAACAAAAAGTTGATTGTGACGTCATATTTATCAAATTAGTTAAAATAAATAAGGTTACAAATAAGGTACCTAAGGTTACTTCGTTACAAATATGGTACCTTTCATTTGGTACCTTATTTGTAACGAAGTGTGGTTCCCTTGGTAACAGCTTATTTTCAGTAAATTTCTATGGCAACGGTTTGGAGATTGTTCTTCGCATAAGTCATAACCGCCAATGTTTTTGTTTACTTAAGTAGTTTAATGTTCTTTTGTTCTAAATCATTTTGATTTTGATTTTACTTCTTTTTTATTTCGTGTAGTTGATCTTTAGCCGACAAAATGCTTAAAAATAGTTGAAAAATTATTTGTTGTTAAATTTAGCTCTTTAAAAGTTTAAATTTTCTTTTATAAACACTTTTAAACTTTGTTGGGAAACGATGAAAAAAAAAGGTATTTTATTATTTATTAAAATGTGAAATATGTGTAAAATTATTTTAAAAACAATTTATTTCGATCATAGGACTGTCATGTTACCTAATAGTAATGATAATTTGTCAACTGATATTTTAAATGCCAAAATAGCAATAAAGGGCCAAACGCAGCAACCTATTGGAACATGTCACGTGATTCATCTTGAACCACAGAAAGCTAATCCTTCATCCATTGAATCAGCACTCTAATTTATATATCTCGTTGTTAGATACTTTAGAATTAATTAAAATATGAAAATAATGGGCTCTTGCCACCTGACGTCAGAGGTCACATGATAGAGGAAAAACAAGTAGCAGACGAAGTCTTGTTTATCTAGAGCGATTGCTGAAATAACATATTTTCTATTCTTATTTTTGATCAATCGTATTTAATCTGTGTTATTTTTTGTTTGCTGTATAGATTTACAATCATCATTTAGTTTATATTTGTTATTGATGTTCATGAAGAACATGTTAATTACTCTGATTTTTGGTACTTAAATCAGTGACAGTGCAATATCGTACTGCGTAAATCCATTTAGACCAGTAACTAAGTTAATTAACTTGTTGTTGTAACACCTTTAGGCAATTAAATTAAATGAAAACATTTTAAAATTTCAAATTATAATCCATAAACATTCCACAAGAACAAGCTATTACTTATTGCTAAATCAGTTAATGCAACAGTTATACTTCAGCATACAAAAATCGATTCTTGCAGTTGAAAAAAAATAAACACATAAAGTGTTTTTTAAAAATTATTAAATTTACAACATACAATTATTCTATTGTTTACAAATTGTTTACAAATACAATTTTCTATTGTTTACAAATACAATTATTCTATTGTTTACAAATGCACGGTATTACTCTTATTTTATTTTATATTAAATATTTGCATTTTTGTTCTTAAGAACAATATTTAATTGAATTCGATTCTCAGAATTTGATTATTCGTTTTCCTCTATCACGTGATTGAGCAGACGACTGTGGGAAGAGCCCTCAAAACTGGACATTTAAATTTATAATTGTTGCCAAAAAAACTTACCAGTTATTGTGATATATATATATATATATATATTTGGGGGGGGGGGGTCATAAGATAAAATAATGTTTTCACGCGAAAACTTAAAAATTAAAAACATAATAAATTTGCATATAAAAAATACTTATTAAAACGAGTCAAAAAAGGAAGCGAAATAAGTACTGAGTTATATTACGATAAATACGATATATAATATGATATGTTAGACCTATCGTCCAGGGTTAGTAGGTATAAAAGAAATAGTTTGCTCGTTCGGTGCAACTTGAACATTAGTCTCGTCAGGTAAAACTTGCATATTAGTCCCGTCAGGTGCAACTTGCACATTAGTCCCCTTTAAATATAGTGTCCAGTGAAGCTGGCAAAGCATTCGTTGATTCACTACCTTAACTGATTTCACATTCCGTCATTTTTGACGGGTTATATACTAGTTTATCATATTAGTGTAATTTTTTCTTTTTTCTTTTTAGAGCCTGTCGACAAATGTTCCTTACCAAAAGACGAAGGTGGATGTGATAGCGCTATCATTAGATGGTATTACAACGGTGAACGTTGTGAGCAATTTTATTATGGAGGATGCAAAGGAAATACAAATCGCTTCGAATCTAGGCGAGAATGTGAGAAGTCATGCATGCCTTCAGTCATTAAAGGTAATATTAACTTCTTACCCTTCATAATAATAATAATAGTAATAATAATATAATCTTATTTTTATAACACGCTGTGGTTTAACCTGTTAACGGCCGAATTAATTTTGCAAAATATTATTAGCTGATTATTTCACTTCTAAATTAATATAGGCAACTGACAGCAAAATATATTAACTTAAGCAATTCTTCTGATAGTTTTAAATTTAAAGCCTATCCTCATTTATTGACGTTTAGTGTTCTAGCGAGAAAACTTCGAGATAGAAAAACTTCGAGATAACAGATTAATTTCCTATTATATGTTGACAAAGTATTATAATATATATTATTAATCAACTTGATTTAAGTTAGTATACCTGCGCAAAAAGCAAATATATGTGCGAGGAATGAAAAAACGTAAAATGACTATCCAAATTATGAATTAATAATTAATAGTAGACACATAAAACTTTCAGGGATCATTTAGAGTGACGCTATAAACTGTCACTAAAAAGCAGAAATCATTCCAAGAAACCACAAAAAATATACGGGCCATTTTATTAGCTGTCCGCAAATGAGGACACTGGGCGCTAACGGGTTAAACTGAACAGACGGCTACAGAAGCCGATTGTACCATTTCTGTTGAGGGGATCCGAATAAAACTTCAAATGTGTGTTATTTAGATCATGGGAGGAAGGATTACGGGAATAAAAATACAGGGTGATTCAAAAGGAATATAGCGGTTATAATGATTTATTTGAAAAGAATGTATCGATGTTCTATGAGATTATGTGAAAGATCTTGTGCAAGTGCTTCCTTTGCCGAAAGCAATTTCAAAGCTCAAAATGCGCATTTCTCGCTCTTGTGTTGGTGATTCTAAATATGCTTCAGAATGTATTGAGGGAAACGGATTATCGCTTAAATGTCCGTATTACCAAGGGGAGTCACACAGAACATTTATTAAGTATGTAAATAGAACTTTGAATTACTTCTACTTTCTGTGTAATTCTTATCGATAAATTATTTTCAATTAAATAGTTATAGCTACTTATAATCCTGATATAACTAGTCAAAATGTCTTAAAAGAATTTTAATACGGTTTGACTCACCCTGTAGATTACATTTATTCAACATTTGTACATTTTGAATCACCCTGTATTATTACATTTATTCAACAGATTTGCAGACAAATGCAAATGCAAATGAATAAGTTCTAAATGAATTCAGCAGTGAAAATGATTTATTTCGTTGTATTGTGTTTCTTCAACACAGATGACTGATGATCAAGTATATTTTCTTCTTATTAAAAACTATTAGTTTTAATATTAGTCATAATTAGTTTTTAACTATTAGTTTTATATTTTTAATTATTAAAAATATAATACCTAAAAGTTCTTTATTACATATACTTTTGTTCCAGCCTTGTAACTTCTTCATAACTACTTATTGTATTTGATTTTTTCTTCAAGATTTAGCAGCATCTGATAATAAGGTTGCTTTACCCACACTTGCCAACATAATAATTAATATTCCGTAGTATTGTTAGCCCCGCCTACTTACACTGGTATCTTTTTAGAGTATTTTTTTTTTCCTTATTTAACCGTAATTGCATTTGGAGAAGATTACTCAAAAAATTTACTGGTGGGAAAAAAAAAAAAGGCGGAACTAACAACACTACGGAATATTAATTAAGATGTTGGCAAGTATGCTTTACGTTTACCCCACATCAATGTCAGTGTTTATTGGCCAATGTTTCTACTGCTTCACGTTTATAGATTTACGTAGTATAGATTTACGTATTGATTTGCAGTATAGATTTACGTAGTTTGCTAATTTCCGGTAGGGTGACCATATGGTCTTGAAATTCGAAGACAGTCCATATTTTTAAATCGTTTTTCCAAGTTTCGAAAAATTGTAGCAAGGAAATTATTTAACATAATTATTATCATTTTCATTTTCATTAACATAAACTAAATCTCTGAAATTGAGTAATTGTAATATTTTTAATACTAATATATTATAAAGGTACTCTAATATGGTCACTATAATTTACGGGAATTTTAAAATCAATTTTTAAACTTTCTTTTTGGTTAGTTTTGGTTGCTGCTGCAGTTATTTTGAGATAATTAATGTCACTTTTCACTATACTTCATGAAATTGTGCTGAGCCCGAAACGAAAGTAACCGCAATAAAGAACTGATTCTTAATTTTTAATAAGTTAAACGTGTTTTATATAAAGATACTCTAATTTTCTTCTCTACCCTAAGTTTTCACGTTTACAAAAACTGTGTGAGTTCTTTCGTAAGAAATTCGTAAGTTGGGGGTTACGAAAATGTCAGTCTGGGTTGAAATCTTAACGCTAATTTATAAAAGTATTCTGTAAAGTGGTAGCTGATCGTTGAGTTTGAAAGGAAAGCTTCTAGTTTAGCGAAATTTAATAGATAATTAGATTTGAGTAAGGTTGTTGGAATGTAAGTAGCATAAAATTGTAAATTTATTCTTTGGTATATAAAATCTATATGAAAATATATTCAAAGATCAGGTCGAGTTCAGTTCCGTGGAGTTCAGTACACTTTCAGTATAGTTGAATTTGCTGCTGTCCAGCTCATTGCAGTTTGACTGTAGTTCCGTCTCCTGCACTTAATTGGTAAAATGAAAGTATTTATTATCTTACATTAAATGCACACTGAGGTTACTAACTTTCACTACACACAGAGAGAGAGTAGTTCCATACTTCTCCCACTTCAACATATCACATTAATTGCTTGTTGGTTTTACTTTAGTCTGTTCTGTTTTTTGCCTAATTATACAGCAGAAATGGAAAAATTTAAAATTGTCCCACAAGAACAAACATCGTAAATTTTTCACCCCTCTTACATCATTTTTTGCATAATATTTCAACCTGCTTTAATCGAGAGTGCAAATGAAGAATAAACGGAGAATATACGCTTCCAGTTCCTAAGCCCGGTGTGAAAAAATGGGGAGAAAGACTAGATAATCAACACCCTCGCCTTTGATAACGACAAGCACCTGTGATCTTGATCTGCCTATTCTAATGGTGCTACTACACTCGGCAAATTTCGCGCAACTTTCATTGACACAATTTTTCTTCTAACTTCTGAAGGCTGAAATCAAAAGAGGGTTGCAAGTGTTAAGTCAAAAATCGTCCAAATGCTGGTTTTCACGGTGTTCAATACATGTCAAAGTGCTCTTATTTATTGCTGTTTTCTAGGTGCGTAAAAAAAGAGCTTTATTCTCATTAGTTGATCGTAGGAGATAATAATTGCTCATAGAAACAAGTTTATAGGATCAACCCAAAAAAATGTTCGTACTCCCAACTTCCATTACACTGGGCATTGAGGCGATTTGAGCCAACAAAATTGGCTCAAATGCTGCGCTAAATAGTTGTTGTGTGTAATAGCGTCATAAGAAAATAGACTATAAAAAGAAACAATTACCTACCCCACAGTGATCCACGCTGTTTAACAAAAAGAAACGCGCATAAGTTTCTTTCTTTTTTTATATATATATAAAACTCATTTGCATCTGCTTCAATTAGCAAAGTAACTTTCGCTGATTCAACTGCACAATAGCATCGTCGCTACAAGCCTCAACAGCGCTTTTTTTAGCATGATAATTATTTTTTTTTCCGGTGTAAATCGCGGCACATATTTGATGTTTCATTTCGATCCGTTTAGTAGAACCAGAACTGTACGTTTTTGGTCACTATCAGTTTAACACTTTAATTAGCAAATGGTGAAAAGTTGTCTCAAATGTTTGTACATGTGTTGCCATTGAACGATAACCAATCAAAATAAGATATCGTCTGTTGGCTGCTTTATAACTTGATGTTCAACGACAAGAATAATGCCAAATAACAATCATTTGCATCTGGAAAAAATGTACCATTTTAATCATTATGATTTAACTTTTTTCTACATATTCCAATTTTACCTCCTTGTTCAAAGTATAAGAAAATATTGTGAAAATTATTTACAAAACAAATATCTAGCATAAATCAAAAACGATTAACCGTATATTGTTCCAAACTTACGTTTGTGAATATTATAACATCTAGTTATACACTTCCAATTTAGGTCTTGATATGACCGCACATAAGTGATATCCACAATACGACAATTTTTTTTTTTCTTTTGCTTGTCGTCTGTATGTATATATCTCTCATAACTCAAAAATAGGTAGAAGTAGAACGTTGCAGTTTTGTATTGAAATTTCTTATAATATCTACTCTTTGGAGATACCCTTGAAAATTATATTCATAATGAATGCTCAAAAACATAAAATTTCCATACGGTCTCAGAAATTTCAACAGAATAATATTATTACGAAATTGTCGACTTTTCTGCGAGTAAACAATTGTTCTTATAGAAATATACAGTTCTAGTCGACGAATGTTCTTTATATAACGAATATTCTGAAAATCCGATAAAGTTATTACTCATACGACGGAAGTTAACAATCAATGGATATTCTCGAAAGCGTCCTAAAACAGTCACTAGTACAACAAAGGTCAAATAAACGATGTTAAATAGGCCATAGATAAGGAATTTTGCTCATAATCTCTTACGAAACCTCCTCTTACAGTCTCTTAGAGACAATCGCTCAAGCCGAAGTTTGAATACGAATTAAACTCTTCGAGATTGCGTCCTCTCTTTCAGCAGTTTCGGCCGTGATTTCACAAACTTTCCAGGTATTTTGGCACCAAAAAGCAATGAATCATTTAAGATACTTCTGAAATTAGAGCTTCCAAACTTTGGCAACCTAAATTATAATTTGCTTACCAAATCACCGAAATTTATCACCAAATTGCCTGTGGAAGTAAAAAGACTGCTTCCAATTAATTTTAAATTTACTTTTTCCGCAACAACACCTATGATGCAGAAAAGGGTCTAATTTTTAACTATATTGTTTGCCATGCATGTTTGTCATAATATCCTTTGTTTGTCATATTTTCCTTCGTTTATTATGTATGTTCGTCATAATATCCTTTGTCAAGTCTGTCACTTGGCGAAGACAATTTTTAGCCCAATAAAGTCATAGCGATTTCATTATAATTTGATGACTATTTTTTATTAAGTTGAAATTGCTTAATACGTTAAAACTAATTTATCGATGTTTGTGCTTGGATAATATTCAATAATAATAGTTTAAAAAAATTAAATTAATACTTCAGTTTCAGCAATTAGTAATTATAGTTCTTGCTTTTTTAAAGAAACGGACATCTGCCGGCTTCCTCATGAGATCGGACCTTGCAATGACTTCAGGGAACGCTGGTACTTCGATTACGAGAGTGGTCAGTGTCACAGGTTTATATACGGAGGATGCAGCGGCAACGAGAATAACTTTGGCTCTTTCCAAGAATGTGAAAAGAGATGTGGTCGAGACACAGCATCAGAACCTCCAATAGACCATGAATTTAAAACAGGTATTTACTACAATCAGACAATAAATGTACTATGTGAAATATATTTTTACTTTTTTCATTGAGGAATTTAAGTTAGTTTTTCTCTTTTCATTGGAATTTTCTTCTTGAGATTGTTCTACTGCATCAGCCCTTTTTCTGTCTTTCTACTATCAGCCCATTTTCGTCAACGTAATGCTACGTTGACGAGAAAAACTGACGTCCTTACCAAGGAATAATTACCATATTTTTATTTTTATCATTTAATTATTTTTCATTGCTGTTTCTTCACTTTGTTGGATTTGTTTTCTGTTTTTTTTTTTTTTTTTTTCCTCCACCCAGTAAAACATCTTCCAGAGTTTAATTTTTTTAATTTCTCCTTTTTATGATTTTTTTTCCCCCCTTAAAATTTACTTTATGTTCTTATTCACTTTTCGCTGTTAAAAATTTCTGCAAATTTAATGTAAATATTTATCCAGAGTCTCTGTAAATTTACAGTAATTCTTAGTTAAAAGTGAATAATCGAGATTCTCAATCTTTATTCTGTATTTTTACCTAATTTTATTATTTAATTATTTAATTAATTTAAAAATGACTATTTCTACTTTAGAAAAAGCATTCTATGGTCGAAATATATTCTCAACAATAATTAATTAAATTAATATTAGTTATTAAAATGAATGTATAAAATAAGTTTTTTAACATTTCCGTTTATTTTTCTCTGTAATTTTACATAAGACTTAAGATAATAGTTCACACAAATTTTTCTGTTGAAATTTTAACAGTGTTGTTGGAAAAAAGCACTGATTGACACTACTCCTTTAAAATGAATGTGTGAAATTAACTGAACTTAAGTTAATTTTAACTCATTCTCCTAGAAGAATAGGATCCACTTATCTTGATTGAATTCAATTAGTTAAAGGATTTAATATAATACGTTCTCAAACAAGAGTGGCTTTTTCTCCTGAGATAATTTCACTGAATTATTAATTTAGGATTAACTTTAACATGTTCCAATATTCATAACTCTTATTATTTGATAGGTGCTAAAAATTCTCTTAATCTTGCAGTCAATACTTCTTAATTACACTCCTTATTGCATTGGCTTTTTCTCCTGAGATAATTTCACTGAATTATTGTTTATATAGCTACCGAAAGATGGCGCTGGCTCACTGATATCATATGCATTCATTCTTTAGTCCTTTACTTCTATTTAATTTAACTCTACTAGTTTAAAATTTAATTAACATTAAAATAAATTTTGACATTCTCAATTAATAATTACTCTGTGTATTTTATCGTTAATGAAAATGCTCTGAAGTTCATTCGATTAATCGATTTTTGTAAAGCTTTTATTTTTAATTTCAATTTCTGTTTGGCATCATCCTCTTCTCCAGTTTGTGTTAGCTGTTTTACATGTGGTTACAATGCTTCTTTCTCGTTTTCTATCCGGTTTCCATAAAGATTTTATTTAATCTTTGTTTTAATTTAATATTTCACTTAATTTCTCATTCTATCTGGTTTTGCTGCTTCGATAGGGGCGTGAAATGATATAAATTGCTATGATTAGCTATATTGTTTTACGAAATCGATGCAGCGTCCACAGCTTTATGAAGTACTCACCCTCTGATGAATATACTTCTAATTTTAAGCATTTTTATCCAATTATTTCTGTGGTTAATTATTTTTTTCTCTGTCATTAGTTTAATGGTCCTTTTTTATTATCATTCATGTCGGCGTAAGTATTTTAAGTTATTATTGTACCTTATTGGTTCTTAATATAAATCGCAACTTTTTGTGTTAGTCTTTCCTCTAAGTTAAATTCAGTTCTATATTTTTGTGTGTTGTTATTGTTTCAGTTCTATTAATTGCTAAATTTTAAGATTAAATTTTATTACGTTATCTATCATTTATATATATATATATATATATATACTTTTTCACCAAAAAAGAAAAATATATAAGATATTAGTAGTTTCAACAATAGAAACCACTGCAGTAATTTCCTACAATAAAAGAAATTCCTGCATTTCAGCACAGTGTGTGGTCGGTCCAGAAGTCGAACGCGGGTTTTCAGGACTGTAATTGAGAACTCTTCAAACACGAAACGATTTCATATCTCAAATGGTATAAGTTAGACGTCCTCAATAATTTTCAAACGAATATGAATATTTATTTTTTTCTTCATTTATCAACAAAATAAAAATTATGGGAGTCCAATGAACCAATCTTATTAAAATATTGCTAATTACAATTCAATATCCTTACTTTTTGAAATTTTTACAATGTTAAGCTGAATAACAATTTTTACAATAATAAACTGAATATAATAAAATTATAAAATTCCAATAGACTTTAATGAATTTAAGCATTAAATACATACAAATTTCATTAACTTTATATTTTATATGCTTATTTTGAAAAAAGTTTTACGTTATTTATTTTAGAATTCATCAGAAAATGCTGATGCTTTCAAAAATGTAATATTATGTCAATGGTATCAAAAAAATATAGTATATTTTTTTTTTTTTTTTTTTTTTTTAACACTCACAAGACAATACAAGACATTCGATCAGAGCGCTAATTACACACTAAGTCTATAAAGGCATAAAAACATAATTCGTGATATTCAAATAATAATTAAGTAGATAGACTAAGTCGAAAGAGAGAACCTCCCCAAAATTACAGTTTTCTCTACTAGTAAATTATAAACGAGCAGAAATAACTCAAATATTGATTCGATATTTACAACTCGTTCGCTGAAATACATGAAACTATTTCAAAATTGCGAAATCACAATTTACAAGGTTTTTAAAGTTAAAAAAAACCTTGTAAATTGTGATTTCGCTGTTCCCTATTTGTCTGATTGTTGGAAATTTTACATCCAGTCCACATTTTCTTATTTTTTCTACTGTTTACGCAGCTAACATTCCTAATTTCCTATTGGCCATACTCCCCACCTTTCTCGTAATCCTATTGGTTGAACTAAATTCGGCCCCTCTCCTATATATACGAGCACTTCTCCAGATTCAGAATTCTTTTTGCACTGAAGACGGTATGCTTAAGGCTACCGAAACAGCTGTATGCATCTCGAATATTTTTCTTTGGCGTTCCTGACGTAGTAGTTTATTCGGGTTTTAATATTCCAACGCCAAGTCTCCTGTTATTATAATTACATTTAATGCCCAGTCATAAAAAAAAATAATAATAATAATAATAATAATCGCCCCCTTAGTCTAATTTCGCCGTAAATTAACGTAGAGACATGCGGCTGGTGCTAATCGATTGGTAATAACATTTAGATTTTAATGCAACAGTTAAATTTTGCTTAAGGTGCCATCTGCGTATTAAAATATGCATCAACTTCATTTTTTCGAACAGTAACACTCATTTTTAACTCCAAATTCGAATTTCTGAGGTCAATGCGGTTCTGAAAATATATAGTTTATATACTTTAAATTAATTCTTGATACAGCTACAAGCGAAAATGTGTTAGGGTAAATCTCTATACTTAAAATGTTTGAATCATTTCATTCTAAAGAATTTAAAAAATGAAATTTGAGTATATTATTTTTTTCTGGAGTTATGAATTAATGTTTATCACATTCATTTAACATTAACATGCCTATATTTTAACAAATTATAACTCTCTATGTGAAAAATGGAAAGAAATATATAAACTATACAATTTTCTGGCTGATTTGATCTAAATAATCCCCCCCCCCCCCCCAAAAAAAAAAAAAAAAAAAAAAAAAAAAGTCAAAAATAAAGGTTGTCATTGGAAATATATATATATATTTACTTATCTTATAATAATATGTCCAAATTGTAAAAATTTTTACCTATTTGAATATCGACTGTTAACTATTGGTGTAGTGAAATAATTAAGTTAAACAAAAGTCTCCTATTATGTGGGGAAAAATTCAAACCATTTAAAATTTAGACAAATAAATAAATAAATAAAATAAATAAATAAATAAGTAAATAAATAAATAAGTAAAATGTTCGAATTAGTCATTTTTCTTATACACGCGTCAAAAATATTATTCTAGCTTGATTTCCACTGACCGAAGCTTTTTGTAGACTATAGAATTAAAAATCATGAAATAAACTGTTTTTTTCACACGTTCTTACAGTTAAATAAAAATAAATAAGCAAAACTTTAATTTAATTTATTTGGTTTATTTTCCATTTCGAGCTCAAAAAAAAGTAATATAATATATTAATAATATAAATTTCTTAAAAAACAAAATCACTTGAATTTTTATTTAAATTAATATAGTAACCGTTGTTGAGGAAAGCAACTTTATAGTTAAAAAAGGAGAAAGAAATTATTTCCAAAACCAAAACACAAAACATGCAAAATAATCCTGTCGTACTAAATCAAATTCCGTCTCAAACAGATTTATATTTACATTTTATTTATTTATTTTCCCATATTTGATTTTTATTTATTTATTTTATTTTTTCAGAATATTGCTTCCAGCGACAAGATCCTGGTCCCTGTTCCAGTACAGAATTGCACTGGTATTACGATTCTACTGACGGTGTTTGCAAAGAATTCTACTATGGGGGTTGCAAAGGAAATAGAAACAGATTTAGAACTAGGAAAGAATGCGAAAAATCATGCTTTAAAGCTCAAGGTAATATTGTGTCAAAAATTAATATGTTTCTTTTATTTTATCCTACTGTCCTTTAAATATATTTCATATTCAAAAGATTTTAATGAAGCAGTTGCATTTTGTAGTTTTGTTACATGGGTTTTGAAGGCTAAATTAAGTATACATATATATATAATAACTTTGAAAATTGGTACACGTATTAATTCGGACAAAATCTAGCTAACGTCGTAATTTTTAAATCAATCGGATAATTGGTTCAAAAGGTATGCAATAAAAAACCCATTAAGAAATTATTAAAAAAGTAAAAACAAGTTAATGTCAATAAATAAATAAATAAATAAATAAATACGCGTTCTTTTTTTTCCCCATTATCCGCGTTTGTAATGATCGATAGATGGCGCTCTCTGAACTGCAGTTGTTAGTAAATATAATAGCCACGTGTATTTATTATTACTCTTTCTCCGCCATTACATCATGGAAAATCGATTGCATAATATGATGATATGCAGTGGTGTGATAATTTCACCTTAGCCCACCAGAGGGCGAGCATTTCATTACAATCGCGGATAGAAGGAAATAAATTTATTTATACACGAAAAATAAATATATTTGGTTACACATCGAAAAAATGAACGAGTAACATTTTTTTTTTTTTTTTTTTTTTTTTTTTTCTAATTTAAATTGAGGGACAAGATAATTATTGTATGTAATTATAAAAACTTTTACATGTTGGAAAATCGATATTTAGCTATTGGATTGAGAATAGTAAAATATAGTTAAACAAAAAACTCCTATTTCTCAGAAAAAATAATCCACACCATTCAAAAATAAAAAATAAAAAGTTTAAATATATATATATATATATATTTTTTTTTTTTTTACGTGGATTATGAACTGGAGCTTTTGTAGACAATGGACAATATTCCTGTGACGTTGTGACGTCACAGTAGGTAAAATCGCCGAACACGTGGCCGATGTTTTGTAAACAAATTAGATTCAAGATGCCGTTTTATTGTTATGTATAACATTTTCCAGTCTAAATATTTCTCCAGTGAAACTTAACAATCAGATATCTGTTCAAACAAGAACAAAAGAGAAATGTAAACAACTGAATCGAATGGTAAAGTTAAAACTATTCCATATCGTAAAATTGCAGAACGTTTTATCTATACACATACACACATATATATATAATGAATAAAAGAAAATAAAAATTAAACGCGTCAAAAAATGCGTAAAAAGTAAATCAATCATCACTTATGAATCATGAAACTAATATCAAAGTTTAAAACGGAAATAGCGAAGGCTATTGCGAACAAAATTAAAGGTTACAAATTAATAAATAGAAAAAAGATGCCATTGGATTACATTGGATATAGACATCGAAGCTTAAATAATTAGAATTTCAATCACTTTAATAAAGGAATTTATTAAATGGAACATCCATTTAAATTTATTAACATCACCACAGTTCACATGGCAACTTTTAATATTACATATGTTAATTAATATTAAAGTATATTACAAAAACTGGAGTAAAAACAAAACAAAGGTATCACTATATCACTCTTACTTCAATTTCATATAATCCGTAACTCTTATAAATAATATTGCAAGATAAAAATTTGCAGGCCACAATGCTTTGCTTATGGTAGAGTTGAGGATTGTTTCCCCACACAGCTGATTTCCTTGTAGCCTCGAACCCAAAGTGGGAATATAGTCCATTGGATTCAAAATTCAAAATCATGGAGTAAACTACTTTTAACGTGTTCTTATGTGAAATAAGAATAAAAGAGTTTAAATATAATTCATGTGTTTGTTTTTAAAGGGAGAAAATTACCGACCATGATTTAAGATTTAATCCAAAACAATATACGACAAGAGGCAGTATACGACAATAGAAGCAACTTTTTCCAATAAAGGTATGCAAACAAGGGGTTATATGAGTGAGCAGAGCTATCGTATGTCTTTATGGGAAAAAAATAGACAAAAAAAAAAAAAAAAAAAAAAAAGCTTTGAAGTACAAGATAGTCTTGTCGTACTAAATTAAATTCAGTCTCTGACAGTTTCTTTTCCTTTTTTTTAATAGATCTGTGCACTTTACCAGCGGTGAAAGGACCCTGCAGTGGAACGTTTACTCAATGGTACTATGATCAATCACATGATGATTGCTATGAGTTTTTATTTGGTGGTTGTCAGGGTAATGCCAATCGTTTCAACAGCAAAGAAAGTTGCCACCAGAGGTGCAAGAAAGTTCCTGTAACCACGGAGGCACCACCCGTATCAAGTGGTGAGTGAAATTTATCCTAAAAAATAAGATTGTATAACAGTGGATGTAATTTAACAATATAGGGGAAAGGAGTTGAATATGGAAATAACATTTCTATTTGAACTCATCATTATAAATTGAAGTATTTTCGATCATTGAGAATTCGACTATTGCAAACTTTTAAGTGTTGTTTAATGTGTTTTGATAGTTTTATGTTACAAAAGAGAGAGTTTCGTGCAAAATTTTTAGCTAAAAAAAGAAAAAAGTTATTTTCGGATAATGTGGAATAGTTATAAAGGGACATATGGAATACCTGTTTCTTTAAAGGATAATATGAAATAAGTTAGTATTTTTATAGAAAATCATGAAAAATTTCAGTATAAACATTTTATTTTGAAATTATTGTTCAAAATAAACAATACTGAAAATATTATCAACATTCAAGTTTTACAAAAATTGCAAATAGCGTAGAATATGTGGTATTCCATATTATCGGAATTGTGACCTTGAAGAATAAATCAACCTCAATCACCTCTTAGTAGAAATAAGTTCATGGGAATCAAACTATGGTACTTCACCCTATGTCAGTGAGAAGATCGGTTATTGTGTCATACGGCTTCTTTTGTTTATCAAGATTCAGACCTTTTTTTTTTTTTTTAAGTAAATATTACGAATTCTATAATCTATTTACGAATCAGTAAAATGAGTAAAAACCTATTTTCCCGTACGGTAGATAACTGAGTAGTACTCTGATTCCCATGAACTTATTTCTATCAAGAGGGGATTGGCGTTGATTTATTCTCCAAGATGGCGATTTGAGAAATGTGGAATACCAACTATACCACATTATTTGCGATTTTTGTGAAACTTTAATGTTGATATTTTTTTCAATACTGTTTATTTTTAAATATGATTTTCAAATAAAATAATTATATTGCAGTTAGTTATTCATGATTTCTGTAAAAATATTACCCTATTCCATATTATCCTTTAAGGAAATTGGCATCTCATATTTCCTTTTATAACTATTCTACATTACTCGCTTAATCCAAAAGAGTTTTTTTTTTTTTTTTTTTTTTTTTTAATAATTTTGTAGCATACGCTGGGGAAAAAAATACACCGCCTTCATCTAGAATGAATATGTGGTCATTTTCAAAATCCCTAAACAAGAAATATAAATTGCCGAGCTATGCGCATGAGGCACACCAATAAACTGAATAGACGAAATGATCGAGAATTTCTAGTCTACACATTTCTAGACTGTGAAACAATATTCTGAATATTCTGAATCTCGTGTATTGCGAGAAATTCTCCCTTGATTTTCTAGAATTGGGTCATAAACCAAGATTATAGTTGCTGAAACCCGCCTCTTGTATTCTCATTTATTTGCAGAGATTTTTTAAATAACTTTGTCCTCGATAATATAGGCAAAGACTCTAGAATTCTAATAGGGATTTCTAGAACTCGCTTTCAATGGGGACTAGAATTTATAAATATGAATGGAACTTTTTTTTCTAGATCCACAATTTAGATTCTAGATGTCAGTTATAGAATTTTTTCTCAGTGTAAAACCATCAAAACACATTATGACAACACTTGAAAGTTTGCAAAAAGTTGAATTCTCATTTACAATGATCCAAAATAGTTCAGTAAATTATGAGGAGTTCAAATAAAAATGGTATTCCATATTCATCTTCTTTTCTCTCTGGGAAAATAAAATAAAATAAAATGAATAAATGATTTTTACCATTTTTTTTTTCTTGTCTTTCAGATATATGCAATTTACCGAATGAACCTGGACCTTGCTTGGGTTACTATAGGGCATGGTACTATGACAACTCTGATAACACATGCAAATCCTTTATATATGGAGGATGCGACGGAAATGAAAATAGGTTCAAGGAGCGACGAGACTGTGAACAACGATGCGTCAAAAAAGCACCAAAAGGTACGTTGCTTAAAATACTAACTTTTATTTTGTCTGTTTGTGAAGAATGATATTTTAGAATATTAGCATAGCCTCCTAAACTAGATGCCTGTCGCGTTGCTCGGAAACTTGGCAACAGTTGAAGCGGTAGACAGCGCCACCTGGTACAGATTGCGCGATTTTCTTATTCAACAGCCACCAAAATTTTTTAAAAGTGGGATATGATATACATGAAAGGCGAATAGAATCGAAGAAACGTCGATTATATATATCATATATCACTTCTTAAAATTATTGGTAACAGTTGAATGAAAAATTCGTGCAATTTGTACCAGGTGGCGCTGTCTACCGCTTCAACTGTTGCCAAGTTTTTGAGCCACGCGACAGGCAACTAGTTTAGGAGGCTATGATATTAGAATGTGTATGTTACAGCTCTTCAAATAAAAACAGCGAATGTTTTCCTTGCCTGCTGTTTTTGAATTTTCCTGCACTATTTTATTTCCCTTTTATTCGTAGATAAGTTTGAAATGAAAAGGTATAAGGTATACAACCCTTGTTAAAAATTACATTGAATTCATATGCATGCACAATGACAATGCATGGTGTACCAGAAAACTCTGTCATTTTAATTTTAAAATTTGACACCGGAAAAATTTTCTGGGTAACATTTATATAACTTTTAAGAATGTGCTTTAAAGTAAGTATTGTTTCAAAAAAAAAAAAAAAAAAAAATTCCGGTGTCGCATTACTAATTCAAGCTACAGGACTTTCTGGTGTGACCTAATATAACCTACTGCAAACAAAGTAGCATGTTGTTCTGAAAAATAAAAACTGAATTGCAAAAACAAGCAACAATTGTTTCGTGTTTAGCATTCCTTCATCAGGCGATTTATTTTTTTCTTTTACCTGATACATATTTGCATCATTCCTATACGGGGCTTGAAATAAGGTCGCTCGGTCACCGTTGGCGACCAATATATTTTAACTGGCGGCTACGTTTTCAACTTTGAGGAAACTTAACATGTTTTTTTTTTTTTTTTTTTTTTTTTTTTTGTGGAAAAATTGTTCCCAGAATCAGGTTCCGATTCCATTCCTGATGTAGACTAACTCGCACCGTTTTGATTCACGCTTCTCTCACCATGTTTTGTGTGAGACACTGTGTTGGATCAATTCACCATTAGGGGATTTACACCACTTTTCTCTGTGCATGTTTCGCAACTCGGTGTTAAGTTAGTACACCATTTTAGAGAATTGGTTAACATTGCTCCTTTTTGCACATGCTTTGCGAGCCGGTGCTGAATCGTTGTGCCAGTGTAATGATGTATCTATGCTGATGGTGCAGGACTCGCAGCGTTTCTAAAATTCTACCGTTATATCCGTACTGCTAAGTATAAAGAATTTCAGTCCATATTCTTGATTTTTCAGGAGACGAAAAATAAAGTTAAACTAACTAAAAACCAATCAGAAGAATCGATTAGGAAAGGGGGACTATGTTGATTTATACCTTTTATACCGTTCAGTGATTGTCAATCTTCATTTAATAAAGGGACAAAATTGAATTATATATTTTATACAAAGATTAATGCTGAATTTCTGATTTGAATCTTTTTTTACCAATGGATTTTCTCAAAGACTAAATGACATGGATTTAAATCCTTTATACCAATCGATAGATAATTTTTTTCTGAGTCTGACTATGTACTTAACAAAATCGACATTTTTTGACTTAAATCCTTTATACTTATCGGTACAGATATTATTAAATTATCCCCAGTACTATCAATAAGAAATATTTCTTAAATGTTTTTGACTGTTTTAACTGTAAAATATTATCATTAAAAGTATTGTTTTAAAATTGTGGTGAAAAATATAATAAAATGAGTGTAAAATTTTAATAAAGCTGTGAGACCTGATGTGAGACCTGAACCTTTATTCTTGCCCTATTTTAAATACTTTCTAAAATTACAATTTTCCTGACAATTGCATTTTGTTTTTAACACTGGGCTCAATCCTAAAGTGTACGTAGAGGACGACGTACTTAGAATCTGTTCGAAAATTTGCTTTTTAAACGATAAAATTAGCAGTTGCAGAAAGAGAAAAGGAAAATTTCCAAGTGCGACTTTTTTTTTTATTATTACTATCCCTTAGTGTAGTTAATACTCAAATTTACATAGTTACACTAAAATATTAAGATACATCAAGGGCTGTAGTTAGAATCTAAGGGCTACATTTTCTTTTGCGCTAAGCATTTTTAACACTTTCCAAAGATGTTTAAAAGTGTTTATGAATTCAATTATTTTATCTGTATGCCTTTCAGTCTTTCTGTTTGTCCGTTGTGTAATAATGAAGGCAAAGAATATTGAAATTTATACGATACAAGAAATACGTACAGCTGGAAAGTGTTAATAATCAATGCGCACTGCATGATGTTTCGTTCTTGTTTGTTATAATCTTCTAACAGCACAAATTATCAGGGCCCGATTAACCTTACAATTGAGGGGAAGCACAAATCCATTTGGGGACCCCCACTGACTTCTTGGTCTAAAAACTCATACAAACATCTTGAAATCATTAAATTTTGTAGTTACCTGAAATTGAGGACAAGTAAATTCGCCTAAAATATAGACAAGGAAATTCACTTGATTTTTGTACTAAGATTTAAACTGGGTGAAAGCCTATATTCACCACAATATATGAAATTATTCCATTATAAATGAATGCGTAAAAGCTTCATTAGCATATATATATCCTACATAATCTAGAAATGATAGTTGTGCAGTCAGGTAGAACTGTGACGTTTTATAATCAGACAATGCTTTTAGACCACAAGCTTACAATTCGGGCCCATTTTTTTGCTTAATTTGGAGCCTTTTCAAAAATTTCCAGGGGAAGCACATGCTTCTCGTGCCTATTGAGTAATCAGGGCCTGCAAATTATCCTACTTCTAGCGGCTTATCCTTGTAGTTTCTTGGTGACCGGACTGCTGGTGTAAATATCCTAAGTAAAGTATTCATTACGAAATTGAAGTCTGGGTTGCTCTACCCTTTTCTAGAGAGATTTAACTCATTTATTCTTTTTTATCCAGAATGTTAAATCCAGCACTCCAGATTTTGGAATTTCGTGTAAAACCATCTCGGGAGCTAACGGAGATAGGCCATCCAGATCTTCAGACACGTAAGTAAGGGGTCTTGTATTGATCACTCTTTCGCAATCACATAGCACAATTTGCAATTTTCCGTATCCAAGAGCAGCAACGCATAAAAAAATTTGGTAAGATCGGGATTTGCAGATCTCCCCCAATACAAATGAAGAGAACAAACATTCCCAAAGAAAGAATTTACCACTATCAGCACTGATGAAACCCTCTTGCCGGAGAGAGCAATAATCAGAGAACCCGAGCATGTAAATATTTGTGTGGCTTTAACTTTTTTTTTTTCAAATCCATATAAACTAATAATCAACACAAAAGTTCCTTTCTTAAATAATATTGTGTTCATAAAAACAATTAGAAAAATGTCAATCTAAATATGAGTTTAAACAACCCATCTAAATCTTCGATTGAAAAAATAGCAACACATTGAAATTATTTCAGAAAGTTATGCCTGTTGAAATGACTTTTTCTAACGTTCCCTTTCCCAAGCATGCTGCATGTTTAGTTTGAGTATTTTTTTATTCTAGAACCCCGGCCTCCTTATGTTCCAGATCAACCTACAAAGCCAGCTAACGAAGGTAAATATCAATTTTATTTAATTTTGGAGTAATTTTAGAGAAATTTAAAGCATGAGTAATGTATGCTTGTGAAATAATACCAAGTATTTTAACTGTATTTTTTTGAATGAAATCAGTAACTGCATGCAATTATATATGCAGTCGAGCCTCGTTAACGTGAACGACTTTTAACATGAACTGTTTTCGTAATCCCCGTTAAAATCAAGATTAGTTTAGTTATATGAAAGTTAATTACTAATAGCATGAACTAGTGATAACATGAAAAAAAAATTTCCCTTGAGATTCTTGTTAACGAGGTTCGACTGTATATGTTTCTCTATGGTTTGTATTCCCATCAGAATTATTTTAAAGGGAATATTCTTCTTCTTTTCACATTAAAAATAAAAAAATACTCGTCGTATTATTTAAATAATTTTATTTTAGTTAAATAGTAACCTATTAGCTTTCTGTGGATTGTTATGAAAATTTAACCACCTAATTATTTTCCATTATACTTCTTTTTGTTATAATTAATATAATATATATATATATATATATATATATATATATATATATATATATAAATTTATTTATTTATTTACAGGAGAATTTTTGCCCTGTACAAATTTTTGTACAGGAATCAATAATATACTTATGGCTTCCTTTGTGTTAACACTAGATCCTGATTCAGCAAAAAATGGGCACAGGGCCCAACGTACATTAAGACTTTTCCCACCCATGTTTTATTAACATTTTTTTCAGTGGTTTTTATCACTATAAATAGCATATATATATATGTATAATAAAGGTCTTAAATTTTTTTCTCTATTTCACACCAAAATACATAGTTCAGTTAAAAAAAAAAAAAAAAAAAAAAAATCCTTTTCTAAAAATTCGTCATTTTGCTTTTAGAAAAAATTTTTTTCATAAAATGTTATTTTCATGAATATTTTTATACATATCGTTTGGTATGTTATTTTGAACTAAAAACGAATTTTTTTTTTTTTTTTTTTTTACTGTTATATAAAATAGAATTTTTATACATTGCAGTCTAAGGGATCAAACATTTTAATTTTCGCTTTAGTAATGTTAAATTATTTAAAACTTAAGAAAAAACAGAAAAATATTTGATATTGCGAGCTTACCATTTATAGTTCTTTTACGGGGACGCACAAAAGAATTTGAATACATTACGTTCCGTTAAACAACATACTATGTGGAAGAAAATATTCAAACACCCTATTATAATTTTATCTTTTGTTTGTTTGACGATTTCTTTTACTTTAATTTATTTAAAAAATCTTTAATTGCTTAATATTCGGAAATTCGAGAAATGTCATTCCAGACTTCTAATGAATCACTTGATGTTCACAAGATGATTTTTGCGGAATTCAGTGGGATGATTCTTTTGTGTATGTGTGTGTGTATGTGTATGTGACAGACTTTTAAGATCGACCTTGTGTCGATTCTTTCACCTTTATAAGTTTTTGTAATTAATTCACACTTTTCCGTTGGACAGATGTCTGTCGTTTACCTGTTGAACCTGGACCTTGTAATGAAGAACATCCTAGGTGGTTCTACGATGCTACATCCCAAAACTGTCTTCCTTTCGTTTATGGTGGTTGTGAAGGAAATAAGAACAGGTTCAAGACGCCCGATATTTGCTTGAGATTCTGCAGTGGAATAAAAGGTATGTACAACTAGCTTTGGAATCACGCAACTTTAGACAAATTCATTCTTTGAATAAGATATGCAAAGTGTGTTTAAAAAGAAAAAGAAAAAATCTTTTGCTATAATATTTTTATTGTTTATTGTACGACATTTTCAACACTGTCCTTTTCAAAATAGTCCTCTGTACTGGCAATGTACGTTTTTCACCATTTCTTCCAATTTTGAATAGCCTCCTGGAACACACTTTCTAGGATAGCTCGCCGGTTAGTTCTTGCATTGTTCTGAATATTCTCTATGGATTGGAAACGATGTACTTTTAATGTGGGAAAAGTCAGCTGGGGCTAGATTCGAAGAATACGGTAGATGTAGCACAACGGTATGGTATTAATGCTGACATTTTGGTGCGTGAGCTAGCACGTTATTATGATGCAAAATCCAAGCTTGGTTTTCTCACGGTTCATATCTTTTCCTGCGCAGAGCATTCCCCAAACGCACTAGAATTCTTTAGCAAACTTTTCCCTTTTCCCAAGTTTAAAACTATATTGAAAGAACGTCGTTTCTAAACCATAGTTTAGATTCGGGACAGGGCGACAACAGACCTGCGCACCATCCTAGAAAGTATATTCCGTTCTAGAAGGCTTTCTAAAAATGGAAGAAATGATTGAAACTATATATTAGAGGTCTGCACGGGCCGGAATTTCGAGGCCCGGGCCCGGCCCGGCCCGTACGAAAACTTTACTTACCCGGCCCGGCCCGTTATGAAGTCGAAAAATGCGGCCCGGCCTGGTCCGTTTATTTTTTAACGATTTACGGCCCGGCCCGGACAAAAAACGATAAAATCAAGCCCGACCCGGCCCGGCCCGATTAAAAAGTATGTAAAATAACAAAAAAAAAAAAGCCTTTTTATAAAAAAGATTTTTAGTATGTGTTTTGCAGAGGTTTTATATAACTAAACAATAGTACGTTCTTTAATATAACTGCTGAAATTTTACAAGACAATTATATATAAACAGAAATTTATTATTATAGACAAGGCACAAAGACAAACAGAAAGTCAAATCGAAAATATTACCATTCATCAAACAATATAGGAAGATATTTAAAATGGTTAATACTACTGAAAATGCAATTTCAACCATTTTCTCTTATATACCATAATGTATCCGAATCTTTCATGAGCTCCGGTCAACAAAACTTTAATGTTAATCCAACCACATTCAATAGAAAAGTTGCTTTTGCCCATGATAAAAATGATGCTACTTTCGTCCACTGGAGAAAAGGAAAAGGAGCCTTAGAGAAAAAGTTACAGCGGAAAGATTTTTATAGCCTTTATACCACCTAAACTTAACAGATCATAAGAAACAAACCCTCATACACAGTAATGTATCTAATTTCTTTTGTTATGTACATGTACGCAAACTGGTAGTGACATGCATACTATTTTGAATAGGAAACCATCTAATATTACCTTAAATAAAATATTCGAGGCACGCTAAAAATATTTGCGAAAAATCAGATTTCGGACAGACAGACTGATAGGCAATTAAATTGACGTTACAGACACTTTTTTAACAAAATAGAACTTTATGTGACATACAAGCCTGTAAAATTACGTAAAATAAATGACTGAAGAAATATTTTATCATTTTCCTTTTTCGTTGATTAACGAGGAAAACAGAAAAAGATTCGGGCCGACACGGCCCGACGAAAATTTCATTCAGGCCCGGCCTGGCCCGGAGAAAATTTCATTCAGGCCAGGCCCGGCCCGAATATACATAAAAAAAACTGAGCCCGAGCCCGGCCCGGCCCGAGAGCAAATTCAAAAATTCAGCCCGAACCCGGCCCGAGGGCCGGGCCGGGCTCGGGCTCGGGCCGGAAGCTCTGCCCGTGCAGACCTCTACTATATATAGCTTTGGAGGGTGAACAACGCTTAAAATGCTGTTGCTGTACAATATACAATAATAATAAAAAAAGTTATAGTAAAAGTTCGCTGCTTTGTAAACGCGTCTTTTTTTTTTTTTTTTTTTTTTTTTTTTTTGACGTATCTGTAAATTATATCGCCTACGTACTATATGTTTGAAGCTATGAAGCAGTTGGTAATTCTAAATGCAATGCAAACAATATATGACATAAAAGTATAAAAATATGTTTGCATGGTCAATTTTGGTCAAAGATAAGTAAATAAAAATTAGAACTTCAACGTGTTTATTTTATGTACCCTAAATATCACATAGTTTTGAAAGTGCAAATATTTTTATTATTTTATTATATAAATTAGATTTGAGATCATATATATATAATTTTCTTTTCTTTTAAATATATGAGTGATTTAAGAAATTTGCATTTATTTATTACTTTCATTTATTTTATTTTTAATAGATTGTTTGTTGATTAGAAAATATTATCTAATAATCAACCGAAAGTGATTAAAACAAAAACTTCCCCTTTTTAGTTATGTTTTTTTTTTTTTTTTTTTTTTTAAGAACACTTCTGTAAGAGCGTTCCAATTTTTTTAAGTCGCATTTTTTTTTTTTTTTTTTTTTTTTCCTAAAGAGGAAAACGAATTTTCATTTCGTCAGTTTCGGTAATAAAGAAATAGAAAACAACATTTTTCACATATTTTCATTTAAATAAAAAGTTTAAATAAGTAGGGTTCTGCAGACATGCCAGCATTTTAATTTATTGTTAGTACTCTCCCATTTATCCTACATTTATTTTTCGTAAAATTTTACTGAATATGTAATTATGACTAAATAAGAAGGAAACCACTTTTCAAGCAAAGTGGTGTGAAAAAAAGGCGGATACTAACAACGCTCCAAAACAAATTAAAATGTTGGCATATCTGTATCTGGGGATTATGTTAGCTGTTGTGTTAGGTTTATTCCCTGGCTTATATCATTTCATTTAAGGAAAAAAAAAAACTTTTATTTTATTTTATTTTTTCCTGTTTAAAAAAAAAAAAAAAAAAAAAAAAAAAAAAAAAGAAAGAAAGAAAGAAACCAAGTGTATGTTATTGTCTATTTGCTTTTTCCTACATCCTGTTTTTTTTTAAATTATAAGCATAAAGCATTGTATTGCAATCGACTGTATAAAAAAAACTAATAATTAGTGCTGACTCTAGGCTAATTTGGCTTGCTGCCCTTTCAAACCCATTTTAGTACCCTACTGCCCTTTTAAAAACATTTTGGCACCAAGTAGCCTTTTTTAACATTTTAAATGTTCAGAGGTCTTTAGATACTTTTCAACCTTCTAGCAATAGTTCTACAGCATTTCTGGAAAAACAGATGCATATAACCTATATATACCGGTAAAATTAGTAATTTACTTTTGTCATGCACAAAAATCACAACATAGAAGACCGCAAATTATGCTAATAATGCCCTTCTTGAAAATAGGTTGCCCTTTTTATTGAATCCCCCCCGGCGGCCCTTTTATTCTAGAGTCAGCACTAATAATTCGAATGTTAATCAGGCTCAGGCATGTATCTGTTATATGGACATAAAGAAGCAATCAGTATTGATTGTAATAATTACTATACGTACGTACATATTAACTTTTTAGCGAGAGCCTAAGATCTTATGTTATGAGATATTAGATTAAAAGAAAAAAGTATTACTAGAAAGACGAGAAACTAATAGGAAATCCAATAGTTTAAATCTGATGAAGGTAAAGTGTGACTTCAGTTTGAAATTATGAAATCCAATTTCCTGGATGTTTTTTCATACTAATCCCATGTAAAAAAAAAAAAAAAGACTAAATATCTAAAATTTTGTTTTCAACTACTATTTTAAAATAGTTCTGGTCTTGTCACATCGCAATTGTGTCTTTACACCCCGAGTTTGCTTATGATTATTTTCAAGATCTGTCGCTTACCAGTCTTGTTTCTGTTGTTCTATGCATAAAGAACTATTAAATCTTTCAAAAATATAGTGTTGGCTTTAAATTTGTTTATGTATTGTATTTCACTGTTTAGATTTCGACATTTTAACTTAAAATATAAGTCTAGAGCCCAATGGTTAGTTAATAGATTTAGATGTTTACGACCATTTTTTAAGAATAAAATTACTTATTTTATATTAGCGAAACCTGGAGAGGAAGTACCCTATTTCACGTCCTCCACAACAACTACTACAACTACGATTGCCCCGACACCTTGTCCACCATCAAATTGTGCCGAAATTCGATGTCCTTTTGGCATAGAAGAAACCTTTGATACCAATGGATGCTCTTCGTGCAGATGTTCTAACCCATGTGAGGTAAGAATCAGAAATTCTATTTACTCCAGTCATTTTTTAAAAGCAGTGGTTACTTACACTAACCACCCCATACAGCACAGAATGTTTCAGTTATGTTTCAAAATGCTTATAAACTTTCAAAAACGTAACACATTTTAATATGCTCTCTGATACCTTTTTGAAACATTCGACCTTTTCTGTGTTCTCTCTGTTATGTGATTGAAACGTTTCTGTTACGTATCCGATTTTTTTTTTGTTATGTTCGCGAACATTTCTACGTTTATGAAAGTAATCGGAAAGCAAACTGAACGTTTCTGTAATATTTACAATTTTTTCATATTATATGACTGTTACGTTTCTGAAACATTTTGTGCTGTTAGGGCACCTAATTTCAATTCCCAACTGCAAAAATTTCCACCGGGTTTTTCAACATCATTTTACTTTTATAACTATTGTGAAAACTTCATTTGCATCTTTTCTTCTAAATCCTTCGTAAATTCGGATGATCTTTTATCTTAAATGAGCGCAATTAATTTGCATCGAAAGGCTCATTATGTGAGTATTTTCAAACAGAGAAGAAAATTAAAAACTGAATTTTTCGATCCTCATTATCTCAATGGAAATCTGATGAACAATCTGAATGAAGAATGAAGAAAACTTCTAAATGACATGAAAATTTAAAACTGCTGAGAATAACATCTTGATTGTTCTTTTCATACTAAAAATCTGCAATAAATGTAAATAACAATAATAACAATTTTATTAAATATCATTGGTAATATTTTCTTCTTCTTTTTTTTTCGTGATTTTATTTTTTATACACAATCTTAATATTTTTTTTTTGTTTCAATAAGAAAGATAGGGATTCGTTTAAAGAATATTACTATTTATTCAAAAATTTCTATAAATTTACATATTTTTCTCTTAGACGACTATATAATCATACCAATTCACACTCTATTGTTAACACTTTCGCGACTACCGCATGTTTTTGTCTTTTAAACAGTAAGCTCCGCATGTGGGCGTTATTCTTGGTTGGTTGGTTGGATTTTACGTCGCACTAGTGCTGCGCAGATGGACAATTGGCGACGGTGTGGGACACACCCCTAGAGGTAGTCCGGAGACATGCCATCACAATTTTGATCCTCCACGGAAGGGATACGTTATTCTTGGTTATTAATATTAGGTCGTTGCAAAAGTTCGTGTGGTTTTTTATTGCTTCATTTCATAAAAATACATCAAATCAAATGACAATTTTTAATCTAAATACTCTCCATTACTTTCTACAACCTTTGCCCATTTTTCGTGTACAAATGTATACCACGGCGATAGAAGCTCTCGTTTTGAAGGCAATAAAATGATCCGCGTCCGCACGAACTTTTGCAACGACCTAATATTTTAAATCAATGTTTTCTGTATTCATATATATAATATAAATGGATATACATTACAATTTTTCTCTTTCTAATTAAAATATTTTTATCCATAGTGTATTGATTGTACAAATGTGAATATCAGGTGCATATTGTTAAGAAATAATATAACATACAGTCGACATCAAAATTATTCGAGCGCTAGCAATAATTTCTATATAAAAAAAGTACACTTAATACTGTTTTGTTAAATAAATCCTTGTCGAATCATGTTCTTAGTCTAAGAACATGATTCGACAAAGATTTATTTAGTAAAATAGTATTAACTGTACTTTTTTATATAAGAATTATTGCTAGTGCTCGAATAATTTTGCTTCTGAGTGTATGTAACCTGAAGAAACGCCCACTGGCGGAGTTACGGATTTTACAATGACGTAAATTCACGTCAGCGGTCGCGAAAGTGTTAAAAATGTCAATTGATAAAATTACTGATTTTTTTTTTTTTTTTTTTTTTTTTCCCCGGATGAAATACATTGTTTTTTAAAGTTGAAAGATTGCCAGGCATGTAGTTAAATGTTAAATTAGAAAATAAAAACAAAGTTGGATTTGCGTTTGAATTATTTTCATTGATAAAACCGATTATGTTTTTACTTTACTTTCTCACCTATGACTTATTTTCAGGTCCATGATTGTCCTGAGGGAAGCCGATGTGCTATCGATGTTGTCCGATCAGGGGATGGAGTTCGAACAGAGCCAGTCTGTCGTCGAAGTAAGTTATAGATATTTGAATAGGGGATCTAATTCCAACAGGAATTGTATGAAAAGTCTATGAAAATGTACGTTGACTTGTTGTAAACATCGTAGAAATGTTACAATACATAAATTATTACCAAAATCCCTTAAATAAGAAGAGGAGAATGGTAATAAAAACATACCACAAATATTTCTTTTTTCTATTTTAAAATCATTCTCAGGAATACTGAAGTTTACTAGTAAACAAAAAAAAAAAAAAAAAAAAAAAAAAAAAAAAAGATAGTAAACATAAATAATTCCCAATTTACGATTAAGCACCACCGTGCACGAAACAAGTTCTCGGATTATATTTGTGACAATCTGTTCCACCAGTGACTAAGAGGTTCTGCTCTCGAATCTGGTAGACGGGAAGAGCCGGGTTCGATTCCAGATCACGGTCGCTGACTTAGCAGTTCAGAATTTTTAGCATTTTTCTCACAAACTCGTGTAAATGCGGGCTAGGAACAATAAGAATGACCTTCCTCGGAGGACATTCCACTCATGCATAGGACCCATGCGCAACTACCGTAACCAGCTTCTTACAAAATATAACACTGATTGAAAGGTAAAAGTAGCAGGAATTATTTAATGCTGCTATCTAAAGCAACTAATTGTTTGAAAACGAATTTTCAGAAAATGAAATTATTAATTTATTGCAGAAATTTTCAAGAGTTTTATCAAAACACGTTTTGGATAATACTTTATTTATAAAACATAATGCAAAACATTGATTTATATATATATATACAGTCGGCAGCAAACGTATCCGAGCACTAGCAATAATAATCCTTGTCTAAAAAAAGTACACTTAATACTGCTTTGTTAAATAAATCCTTGTCGAGTTATGTTTCTAGTCAGTCTAAGAACAGGATTCGACAAAGATATTTCTTTTTTTTTTTTAACAAAACAGAATTAAGTGTACTTTTTTGATATCGGAATTATTGCCTAGTGCTCGGATACTTTTGCTGCCGACTGTATGTATATATATACAGGGAGGGAACATTGTCGAAGAACTCATACCACTATCAATGTAAGAAATTTTTTTACTACTTAAATCAACGATATTATAGGTAGAGAAAATTCTTAAACAAATACCAGTATGAATTCTGTACCCGTGTTCCATCCTTGTATATATAGGGCTCGTGAAACATGGTCGTCATTCGCGAACAATATATTTTAACTGGCGACTATATTTTCAAATTTAAGGAAACTCAGGCTACACAGCATTCCAGTTCCTAAAATTTTACTCGCATTTTATTATATTGTCATCATTACCGTTAATAAGAAAAAATTTTTAAACATTTTTGAATGTTTTAATGTTAAATTGTTATGTTAAAAAGTATTGTTTTAAAAATGCGTTGACAATGTAATAAAATGACTGTAAAATTTTAGGAACGCTGTGAGATCTGGAAACTCTGGTGATATACAGGGTATCCCATAAGTCTGTAGACATTTTAAAAATTCAGAACTATTGAATGAATTGAACGCCGTTTGCGAAAAAATCCTTCTCGTGAAGGGGGATTTTATTTTTATTTTTATTTATTTTTTGGTAAAGAAAAAAATAATAATTGAGTTACTTGTCGATAGAAGGCGCTGTACGTGACCAGATCACATTTTCATGAAAAACTGTACTTATTTGCATGCAAATGTTTACAGGCATATAAATCCTTTTCTATGTATCTGTCATCACTACAAATTACAGTTTGCAAACGAGTTATAACACTGCCAACTGCAGCTTCAGTTGACGGTTCTTACCTTAGGGAAAACATCTTCACCAATAACGCTTTATCCACCAAGTCAGCATCACAATTAAAACTTCAAACTTTGCACAAGTAAGAGGCAAAATAAGAAATAAGCTGTTCTAATCGCAAAATTGTGAAATTTATAGGACTTTCATTTGCATATTTTTCTTTCACATCCGTGAGAAAAATGTAACTATTTGTCTAACTATCGTCGGCAAAAAATTTAACCACTTTTTTCTTTACCCCCCCCCCCCAAAAAAAAAGAAAAAAAAAAGAAAGAAAAAAAAAAAAGAAAAAGAAAAAATTCTTTCACGATAATGAATTTTTCGCAAAACGAGTTCAATTCTATAAATTCATTCAATTGTTATGAATTTTTAAAATGTCTACAGACTTATGGGATACTCTCTGTGTATTTATAATATATATGTGCATATTGGTGAAAAATCTCGCCCCAGAATCAGGCTCCGATTCCAATCCTGATGTACACAATTACCGTTTTGATTTCCGCTCTTCTCACCACGTTTTGAAACACTGTGATGACTCAAAATACCAATAGGGGATTTACACCACTTTTTTTCCCGCGTATGTTTCACAACTCGGTTTTAAATTAGTGCACCGTTTTAGAAAATTGGTTTAAACTGCTCCTGTTTGCGTATGCTTTGCAACCTTGTGCTGAATCGTTTTGCCGGTGTAATGATGTATGGATACCGATGGTGTATCAGATTAGTGAAAATAATAAAACTGGTTTCACGAAGTTAAATTTAAACGAGGGTTTCTTGATGTATCATTCTGTCCTAGTAAATATTTGGTTTTTATGCATAGAATTTTAATTTCTGTAATCAAGTAAATTTCAAAACTGGTAGAAAAAAAGGTGGGGATGAGGGATATTTTTTTTTTCAAATTCCTTGAGCCTTGTATATATATATATATATATATATTTGATATTGTGTTGCACTGAAAAATACTATATTATGTTTCACCTTAACTTGGCAGCTCCTTCCGATATCATGCCTTCGGAAATAATTATCATTATTTTTGAATTAAAAATAACTATAAACCATAAAAACTAATAAATAACCCCCCCCCCCCCCAAAAAAAAAAAAAAAAAAAAAAAAAAAATGGGTGTTATCCAATTGCATTTGAAATACACCAACTACACTCGCTAGTCTTAACCCCCCCCCCCTTTCACTTCTCTTGCGAGTTTCTATCTTACTACCCCTTCGCTCTGAATAGGAAGAACCCAAAAGTTTGTTGGTGGAATTATACTAACTGCCCTAGCTGGGAGTTTATAATTTTATTTGTAATTTAACCGAGTTACGTGCGTTTTCAGATTCATGCACAGCGAGGTAAGAGTGTCCAGTGATGTTTTTTTGGTTTTTACGTGCGTAGTAGTGATTGCCGCGGAACCAAGTTACGGGCGTTCTCAGGTTCATGCACAGCAAGGTAGGGGTGTCCAGTGATGTTCTTTTGGTTTCCCATTACATTTTTCATTTCCTATTTCATTACTTTCAGTGGAATAATCTAAATTCATAACGGTGGTTTCAGGTAGCAGGAGGCGTTTGCACGTCCGAGTGCTGTTGGTACTTTTTTAAAGTGGTGGAAAAATAAGCGAGTGCAGTTGGTAGTCGCCCAGAAATTTTGTTTCTGCAACATATATTTAAAGTTGCTAAATATTCCTTTGTGTTGTCAAGTTAAAGTGAAAGAGAGGTATAATCCAGAATTACAAAGCATAAAATAATATGCATTATTTTTTCAGTTAAAAGATTAATAATTACGTATTGCTACTATTTTTTATTAATTAGCACAAATAACTTATTTTGAAAATTTCTTAAGAAAAATTCAATCAACTGCTTAAGATTTTCTTTTAAAATTTTTGAAACTCAAATTTTCATTCACTTTTTTTTCTTCCTCTTTATTTTTCAGTCAACAAACCAGGTACCTGCCCATCAGTAGGTGTGGTCTATGGACCCAAAGACTGTGAAACCAGATGCAGAGATGATGCTCACTGCCGAGGAGAACATAAATGTTGCAACAACGGCTGTGCTTTTACTTGCATGCCTCCAGCAGGTATTGCTTTTCAGTCAAATCCGAAAGGAAATTATATATTAAAAAAAAAAAAAAAGGTTATAATTAAAGCAATTGAAAATAAAAGTTGAAATCTACCTTCTATAGATTTTAGTAATATAACCACAATGGCCATTCCTTTGTTTGGAAGAACAGGAAAGTATAAGACATTGTATCTCATAAAAAATATATATACTAATTAAAAATACGTGTATCAGTCTAAAATTTGTAAAAAAGACCTTTAAAACACGTATAGAGACACAGAAACACAGTTATTACGAATAATTTCCGATGATGCCTTGATGATCAAGGCGAAAAGCTTTGAATGTATTTTACCTATAAATAAGTCTTTTAATTGAATATGTTTCTAAATATACGTGTTTTAAAGTGTCCTTTTTACAAAAAATAAATAAATAAATAAATAAATAAATAAATAAATAAATAAAATAAAAAATAAAAATAAAAATAGGAAAGTGTTAGATAATTTGTGAATGACATATGATTTTACAGTGTGGATGTGTATATACATTTCGTGTACATATGTGTTGGCGCTCGCAAATGTGTGCATATGCATGCATGTGTGTGAAAGTAAAATTAAAATCTCCTATGATCTAGTATTTTCGCTCCCAAATATCATTTTTCCCCTATAAATATAGGAAAGTGTTTCATAATTTAGAAGTGATGCATGACTTTACTTTCTTGTTCGTTTAATATATGATTGGTTTTCATCCTATTTTAAAGCAGGTAGCCCAATTAAAAAATGACAACGTTTTTATTGAATACAGAAAGCAATAACTTTTTTGGGCTAAAACAATTTTTTTAAAATCATAATTTGTTGTGAATGCAAGAAAAATTCTTTTTACCAGTTTTTTTTTTTTTTTTTTTTGCCATTTAGTGAAAATGACGGCATGCATTTTGCACCATAAAAAAAAAAAAAAAAAAATAATAATAATAATAATAATAATAATAAATTAATAAAAAGTCCTTCTGGCTCAGAAGTAAACCGATTTCTTTTTTCTCAACAAGTGGCCATCATTTTGAAAGTGGTAGAGGTACTGATGTCAGCTGTGTACATTTGGAGTTTTCAACAAATCGATTCGTCAATACTTTTTTCACATGAATTTGAAATTTTAAAGTGGCAGACATTTGGAACGAAAATGGTGGATCAAGTTGGCTAATGAACATATCAAATTTCTGAGATAAGTCTACTTACAAATTTGGTTCGATTTAATCCAGTATTTCAAAAGTTAATGTAATGATAAATTTTTAAGTAGTTATCAATTGAAAACAAAATGACAGAGAAAGTTGGGCAAAAATTCATCAAAGATACTTGTAAGATAAGTCCACTCTCCAACTTTGTTTCGAAATAACACAGTATTTTAAGTTATCAAGATTTCAAATTTTCAAGTAGCAGCATGATTTTATGTGGCCACTACAACTACTTAGAAACAAAACAGCAGAGCAAGTTGACCAGCGAACTCTTCCAAAATATTTGTAACATAAGTCCACTGTCAAACTTTGGTTCGAATTAGTTCAGTATTTCAAAAGTTATCCTGATGACAAATTTTAAAGTGGCAGTCTGATTTCAAGTGGCTGCCACTTGAAAAAAATGGCAGAACAAGTTGTCCAAAAAACTCATCCAAGATATTTGTTAGATAAGTCCGTTGTTCAACTTTGGTGAGAATTAATTCAGTATTTCAAAAGTTATGATGACAAATTTTCAAGTGATACCCTAATTTCAAATGGCAGCCAATTTTCAAATGATCCCTTTAATTTAGGGTATCCATCATTTTGAAACAAAATGGCAGATCAAGTCCTTTAATAAACTTAATAGAGACACTTATATGGTTTATATATATATATGAAAATTCATGCAAAGATTAAAATATGCTTTTTATGATGTGAATTTGAAAATTTCAAATTAACACCACTTGAAAATTTCAAATAAAATGGCAGAGCAACTTGATTAAAAAATTCATTCAAGTTATTTCATTTGTAAGATAAGTCCACTATCCGACTTGGTTTGATTTGGTTCATATTGTGAGGTTATCGTGATCAAAATTTCCATTATATATTAATGGATAAATTAAGTAATTGCAATAGGTCGATTTCCAGAAAAATTCAGCCTAAATAAAACTACTTTTGTTTTTTAGACAATTAAATAACACATGTGTTGGTGGAAGATATGCAATAGTAAGTATCACATATTGCATTTTTTTTTTTTTTTTTTTCCTGTTCAATAATTTAATTTTTGTCCTTTCACATAGTTTGAGTTATTCATATAGTTAAATGTGGAAGAATGAGTTTAATATCTAAATAAAAACTTTTTAAAAAAAAAGACTCCAAAAAGCAGTCATATTTATTATTCAAATTACATTAACCCTCGCTTTCCCAGGATCAGGACGTTACTGCAGGAAAACTGCTTTCAGGTACCGCTTAGCATGTTTGGCGAAAATCACCAGCACGCGTCTTTTTGTATCGTTTAGAAGTTGCAACATTCCACTGGTTACGTTTGCTATCTCTGGCGAATTAGCGTACTTTTTGAATGACGCGGACTTAACTAAATTTGAACTTCAAAATGGGGTCAAAATGATCCCATCTTGGGAAAGCAAGGGTTAAATAACATAAAAATTGTTGTGAAATGAAATAGAAAGTTGCACCTAAAAGTATAAAATTAATTCCTTCACCAAACAACATAAATACAACTATTAATCATAATTTTTTTAATTTGTGTAGAACTAAACAAGTTATTATTTAGTAATTTGTTTTGATTTTCAAATAATCCATCTTCATAGTTTCCTTTATTGTTTAATCACTGTATAAATTGATCCACTAATAACATCCGCAAAGAACATCCTTTGCAATTTGCAATTTATGTTTCTATGAAGTTACTAGAGTTTTTGTTGCAAACTTTTACTGCTTGTGAAATGTTACTTGTTTTCTTTGAACCTAAGTACACTGTTGCCAGATTGCCCGACGTTTTTATTCAACAGTCACGAATAATTTTGAGAAGTGATATTTAATGTACGTAATCGACGATTAATCGCCTATTATGTATATCAAACATCACTTCTCAAAATTATTGGTGACTATTAAATAAAAAAGTCGCAATCTGGCAACACTGTCTAAGTAGTTTTCTGCTGTGTTTTGCAACTGACAAAATGAAAAGTATATTTTTAATTTAATTTAATTTGTATATTGAATATATATATATACACATATACAAAGTATGAATTTGTATTTAATTTTGTGCCGACTTTAAAAGTTTTGATTAATAGTAGTGTTTGGAGAAAGAATTTATTCTGTATTTTTAGGTGTAATTTACAATTCTATTTTATGCCAATTCCGATTTTATTTTTAGTAGTTTGTAATATTGTAATTGCTTTTTGAAGCCAATTTACTATACCTAGACACTACTTTTAAAACTATAACTGCAACTGTTCAGTAGTTAAAAGAATGGGAACAGACCTTAATAGGCACTTTATATTTTGTTTTGTTCTTAATGATATCAAAATGGGACTTTTCAAGCCAAGATCTTTACAAAAGAAAAAAAAAATGTATCGAAATCGGAACATCTGTTAAGAAGTTATGAGCGAAAAAAAGAAACGGTTTGAATAAAGAAGCTACTCCATTTTGAAGCTAAATAAAAACAATATATTTGCGTTACATTTTAAAGAAGAATGCTATAATTAATACTTTTCTCAATTAAATAAATTTACTTAATAACGCATGCATATTTGCATGAATTTTCTTTATGCATGACAGCAATTAATGCTATTCTATCTTTATTATTTACCATTTTTTCTCTTTAACATTGACTAATTTCATTTCTTTGACTAATCTTTTAACTAACAGTTTTTCTTTCCTTTTTCTAGATGAATCTAATGTAGCAGCTACACAGCCAGGTATCTTTAATAATAAATAATAGAGAATTTCTGATAGAATTTAGTAAACTTTTATATGGTATTTATTAAAAAGAAAAGTTATGCAATTTAATAATTTTAAACAAATAGTATTTTAAAATTAATCTTATTACAGATATATATATATAGTATATAATTTTTTCAAATAAAAAATCAATAAAAGTAATAGAAAAATGGTTTACGCAATAATAAGTATTTTTCTGAAATCTAGAAGTTATACTAACCGGATACACGCTTTATGAATAAATTCATATGAGTAAATTAAAAAATTAAATTTGTGGGACTTTCAGCTTGTTGAATTATCAAGTTTATTTAATATGTCACACTATTTTTAAGCAATTCAGAATATACTCAAAAAATGTAAAATCATCATAAAGAATTTTATATAAAATTTAGTAACTGTTGGACAAAATACATTAAGTTTTACAAGAAATTCTTTTAATTGAAAAATCAATCAAAATTAATAACAGCATTAAAAAAAAAAAAAAAAAAAAAAGAAAAGAAAGGTTATTTTTAAATATTTTTTATATAAATAAATATAATGAAAAATAAATAAACGTAAAGTAATAATAATAATAATAAATTAATAAAATTATAAAATATAGAAATTATAAATTTAATTGATGCTTTTTGAATCGCTTTATATGGGTAAATTAAAAAATTCAATGTCTGTAAATTTCAGTTTTTCTAAACTGTCAAAATTATTATGATCTACAAAAAATAATTTAAGTTTAGAATATATTCAAATAATATTTTGTAAAAACAGTATAAAGATTAAGCACGATTAAAATGATGGATTCCCTTTAAGTAAGCTTCATTTTTCAGAAAATTATTATTTATTAACTGCTGCAGGGAAAAAAAGGGAGGAAATATGGGAAGAAGGGGTGTACAGGCACATAACGTCAAGATCATCCGAAGCCCATGTTTTCCTATTGCTAAAATTGTTTATAGAATTACACATTACCTGTTATTTTTAAATACCGTTTTCACATTCTGAAAATACACAACTGTTAAATTAGTATACTCATTTCCAAAAATTTATTTTTATAAATTTGAGTTTTGAGTTTAAAAATGTGAATTTTCACTAAATGCATTTTTCAGCTGTAAAATGAAATATTAAAATTGAAAAGAATTAATTCTTGAAAAATGGGTACTAATTTAATGGCTGTGAATTTTCTGAGTGTGAAAACGGAATTTAAAAATATCAGTTAGGTGATGAAAAATTCTATAAAATTTTTTTTCCATAAACTTACATGGGATTTGGTGACTAGAGACAGGGGAATTGTAAGAGAGAGTGAGCAGCTTTAATTAATAAATTTGACTGTGGGTGTACCTGAATTTAATTTTACATAAAATATTTAGCTAATGGAGGCTTCGTTTAAAGTTAACAATAGTAAATAGAATAAAATAAAATAAAATGAAAATAATTTTGCTTTATATATGGAAATTATTCAAATTAGATAAAACATTTCATAAATTATCAATAGATATAGAATTACCGTATATTTCCGAATATAAGCCGATCCATATATAAGCCGAGAGTACCTTTTTCCTTTCAGAAATTTGCCCAAAATTGCAAACATGTGTATAATCCGAATTGAAAAAATACTCTTTTAAAGTTCGAGTTTATCGCCAAAACAGCAAAAATATTGCCAATCTATAAAACTTTCAGGATAATCTGTCCAATGAAATTGCACGAAATGTGTGCTTATCCAATAGAATTCCTTACCTTGCTTAGCTATGACGCAAAACAATCGCATTGTGTTTGCCAACGGCAATAGTTTTAACTCTGGCAACCCTATCAGAGGCGAGGCTAGCACAGGCATCGAGCAAACATGCTCGCACACGCAGTGAAGGACAAGTGCCGGAAACTGAAAATGATAGTCGGCGTAATACCGGGAGGCCTAACGTCGATGCTGCAGCCGCTGGATGTTTGCATAAATAAGCCGTTTAAAGACTGATTGCATCGAATTTAATTTAATGACGTATCTAAATTATTTTACATATTACTACTTTTGAGTATTTTTATCAGTGCCTCAAGGCAATCTTCAAAAAAAAAAATACTTCTATAAAAAAAAAAAAAAAAAAAAAAAAAAAAAAAAAACGAAGATTTGCCACTTCTTTTGATAGTGTAAGCCTAGAAACATTTTAAACAGAGATGATTTAATTGTATAAAATAAAAATATGATGGGGAGTCCCGTTTTTTCAAGTTTCTCTTATACTATTTACGAATCAGACAGAGAAGTTACTCCGTTCGTGCAATCTGCCGATGACGTCAGCTATCGGCAGGTCAAAAAAAAAAAGAAAGAAAGAAATGTAAATACACGAGACTACATCGAGCTGCTCTAGAAATAAATTTAAAATTGCCAATTTAAGAGTTTTATATGTGATAATTATTTAAAAATAAGGTTTAATATCACTATTTTACTTTATATATAGTTTTTAAGCTTAAAATATATGCATTCAATCATTGTTTCTAATGTACGTTTTTTGCTAGAATTTTGTGAACTCATATATAAGCCGACCCCTGTACTTCAGCTTCCGAAAAATTTCCAAACATTCTTGGCTAATACACGGAAATATACGGTAGTCATTAATATATTTCTGATGTGAAAAATTCATTTTTTTCTAAGCCAATTTTATCACTAACATATTCTTTTAATTTTTAACATCAGTGAAATAACATTTTATCTGTATTAATATTTGCTTTCATAAGTAACTACAGGGTGATCCAAAAGGCATAAAAAAATAAATAAATAAAATAAAAAATATATTATTCAAAAAGTATTGACCATAGTGCTATGCTGTTTTTACTGAAATGCAAAGAAAAAAAAAACTTTTTTTAAGCAATGAAAGATTTATTGCCAGATTAGCTTAATTTTTCTTCATCAAGTAGTGGTTTATTTGTAAAATTATTTTTTTACAGTGGTGCAGTACATTCAACAAGGCAACTAGGATTATAAATGTTCAATGTGACAGCCATTATTCATGAGTAAAGCATTGGAAATTCTCATAATAAAGCTTAACTCTAACAATGCATTATCTCTTAAAAATATCATGATTTCCTTCAATTTAACCCTTATCGCTCACATGTCCCTTCTGAAGGGACATTAAAAAATCGAACCACGCCTTAAGGTGTTCCTCTGCAAATGAAATGTTATTTTTCTAAAACGTGTAACTATAGGCTACCGGAAAATTTTAACACAAAAATTTATTTTATTTAATGATGAAGTAAAATAAAACATATTATTACAATTTTTCGGTAGCCAAAAGGTAGTAAGTTGGAAACTATACGTGTGACGTTTTAAAGGGACGCCAAAAGGCGTGTCGTACTGTTCAAAATAGGAAAATATGCCGAGCGTTAAGGGTTAAATATTTACTAGCATCTGAAATCATATGCAACTCTCACCAATGTTAGATTAATCAGTATTTGCAATATGGCATCATTTCAGAAAGCAGATCTGTTTAAAATGTGAGAGGATACTTTGATTACAGTGCTATCTGTTGGTGGAAAATGTACTTAATATTTTTTCTCATGTATAAAAAAAATTCCATGCTTTTCCGCACATTTCAGTGAAACCTGCATAGTGCTACGGTCAATACTTTTTGAATAATTTATTTTTTCTCTAACTTTTGGATCACCCAGTATATTCTATCTGAATTAAAATTAAGAAATCTCTTGAAGTTTTGCATGATGCATGAAGCAAAAGACTTTCAAATGTTAGACTGGAAAACTATCTGTGCATTATTGAAAAAGATATGATAATTAATAAAAATAACTGTGTGACAATGTATTAAAATTAGTGACATGCTTACAGATATTGATTTTATACCATTAACGAAATTTACAGATATTAAGATCAGAGGGCAACTTACAAATTTTCGTGCCCAGGACACTAAATGTACCACCTTAAGAATAAGTAAAATTACAAAAAATATCAGAGGATAGTGAGCAAGGGACAAGAAAGTATACAGTCCCCACACCCATCCGAAATTGAAAAAAAAAAAAAACTTTAGTCAATCTACTGACAAATATAATTTTATTTATTTATTTATTTTTCTTTTTAGACTGTTTCAATACTAACCAAATATTCCACAGGCCAACTGAAAATGTACTGGCCGAGAGATAAAACTTTTTGCTTTTGGCCCCAAAGGCAGCAAATAAAATTATTGCAGTCAGCCTAATGAAAAATTTTATTTTAAAATTTTACTCATATAAATGATACATGCCTAAGTTAGAGGAAAGAGCTGGAAGATTTGAACCAGATATAAGGTTATACACTGCAAGTTTTAGAGGAAAATTTTTAAACATGCAATTTGGTGGCATCAGATATCGATATTCAACCAGTGAGAACATAATTAAAATTATGCATCCAGTATACTTACAAAATTATATTTAAAAACTGTTTCCATAATTTAGATTTTGCAATCAGCGAGGATATTAGACAATAAATATCTCTTTTAAGGTTGAATTCCAGTCTAAGTTTTGAAAGTCTTTCTATCCTATTAACAAATGCATGTGTTTTTTGCTTGAATTTCATGCAGAACCTGCAACTATCGTACCTGGTGTAAATACCACAAAAGGCGAAGTAGGAAAACCAGCAGAATTGCCTTGCGATGCTAGAGGTTGGCCAAAACCAACAGTAACCTGGTGGCGTGAGGCCACAATGTTACCGCTTTCCAGTCGGAGATATGAACAACTGTCTAACTATGCCCTTCTCATAAGGTCTGTAGAATATGAGGACGCGGGTGATTATTCATGCAATGCCCACAATGGATACGGATCTGGTGCAACTTACAAAGTAACATTGATAATAGATTTAACACCAGAAGCAGCTGTACGATCAAGAGGGGATGAATTTGACACTAATATTAGGGATTCAGAACCAGAACCACTTCCTTTTAATTCATGGGATAATGGTAATTTTTTAAAAATATATTTTATACATAATTTCTTAAGGTGCCTGCCTACCGCCTTTTTTTTTTTTTTTTTTTTAATAATTGAAAAATTGCCTACTTATGTGCATTATATGATAGAATATAGTAAAAAACAGTGAATAACCTGAAAAAAATATGCAAATTTTAAAATATTTTGATATTTAGACTCAAAATACGCATAAAATTTGCAAAAAAAAAAGCACTTTTACAAAACATCATAAGTCAAATTTAAATAAAGATACTTTTATTCTGTAAATTTTATTTAGATTATTGAAAGGTCCTTAACGGCCCTCTTCACTTACCGTCGCCGGTAGCCCGAGCCAATGTTATTCTATGGGGAAATTTTCTTTACAAATAACTTATTAACTAATTTTTAAATTACATATTTTTGTTACAAAAACAGTGAATAACCTGAAAAAAATATGCAAATTTTAAAATATTTTGATATTTAGGCTCAAAATATGCATGTAAATTTGCAAAAAATAAAAGCACTTTTACAAAACATCATAAGTCAAATTTAAATACTAGAATTTAACTATACATATTTTTAAATTCTGTTTTCACATTCAGAAAATTCCCAACTGTTAAATTGACGGACCTTTTTTGAAAAAGTATTTTTTTAATTTTTAATATTTTATTTTGAAATTGCAAAATGAAAAAAATTCACATATTGAAAATTCGTATTTTGTAGCTTCGAAGTAAAATATAAAAAATTAAAAAAATAATTTTTTAAAAAAGGTCCGTCAATTTAACAGCTGGGAATTTCCTGAATGTGAAAACAGAATTTAAAAATATGTATTACTTAATAAGTTATTTGTAAAGAAAAATTTTCCATTGAATAACATTAGCTTCGGCTTCCAGCGGCGATGAGTGAAGAGGGCCCTTAAGGGAATGAACTACTCTCAAAACTATAACCATGCTATTTAATATTTTAGAGAAGATAACATTTTTACATGCTAAAAAAATCATGAATATACATGACAGTTCATAACTTCTATCGACAAAAAAACAAAAAATAATTTAGCTAGATTTATTGTCATAGTTCAATTCCTAAAACAATTCCTCTAGAATATTTTGTCAAAGTTTCATAACGTTTTAATTATAACTTTTGGAGTTATGATGTTTTGGGATAAAGCAAAATGCTAAAAATCTCATTTTGAGAAAAAGCAGAAAACATATTTAAAAACAAGATTTTACCTATTAAACAAAAAATAATTTTAATAAGTTCCTGATTTATTTCAAAGCTTTTTATTTTTTTTTTTTAAATTCATTTTATATTCAGTAACAAATTTTGATGCTTATATTGAGTAAAACATTTATGTAAACAAACATTTACGGGTCATTTACGGTCACTTCTGGTTTTAAAAACTGGCTAGTGACTAGTATTAAAATGCCTGTAACTCAAGTTCTAAGCAAGATAGAAACAAAATTCAAACTGATTTAGAAAGCTAAAATGTCAGGCTTTAATACTAACCCAAAAATAGAAAATCGGAGTTTTGACCAAAAATTGCGTTTGAAAGGTAGGCAGGCACCTTAATTTCAAATTAATGACCTGAATAGTGAACATTACAATGATTTTTTTTTTTTCTGTTTGTTGGATTAGGCAAATTAATTTTTACAAAAAGAAAAAGTGTCAAGGCCAGAATTCGAACTGGGGACCTCTTGTTTATTAGCTAAGCAATTCTAGTGCATATCTGACATATAAAACTTGTTCAATTGAAATTAGAAATTGTTCTTACACTTTCATACAGAAAAAGAGTGATTTAAGATCCACCAAAATTTTGAGACTGATGTATCAAGATCCGATCATGTACTGAGCCTGCTTTTTATTAAGTTTTTATTTTCTAACTGAATTATTTCATGATTTCAAAATCTGTTAAAAAAATGACATCATACTTATGAAACAATATATATTTGCATGTGAAAACAAATTTGTAAAATTAATTATTATATTTGATTTCAGATTTTTATCAAATACGTGAAAAATTATGTCATTTGTCATGGTTAAGAGGCAATATGTATTTACATGTGAAAAATGAACGAAAAATGTGGCGATACTTTGAAGAGTATCTTTATGATAAAAATAGTATTAAAAATATTGCAATTATTCAATTATGGAGGTATTTTTTTTTATACTAAGTAAATAAGGACAAAAAAAGCAATTATGATAAATAATTTCCTTGATATGTTTTTTCATAAACGATTTGAAAATAAAGACAGTCCTTGAATTTCCAGGATATATAGTCACACCAATTCAGAAAACATTTTGTGAAATTTGCGTCATAAAAAAAAAGGGGGGGGGGGGATTTTTTTGTGTTAATTTTTTTATAAAAATACATAGAACTAAAATATTAGTGAAAATGAATAATTTATTTTTGCTAATATTTTTATTTCTGATAAGTACAGCGATAAGATTGATAAAGAGATAAGAAAGCTGAAAGTTTATATAAAAGATGGACATTCTTTATCGAATAAAAAAAAAAAAATTGATTGTTTTCACAAACATGGATATCTAATTAAACAATTAGATGGTGTAACAGAAACACAAACTTTGTTAAATAGACATTGTTACAGAGAAAAAACTAATTTTACATAAAAGCTGAATCTCTATTTCCTGAAAGGTAGTGAATCTAGTTGAATAACAACAGTAAACAATTATGCAGTGTTTTTTTATTTTTTTTATTTTATTTTTTATTTTTTTTACAGAATGCAAATAACACTGCACTGGAAAAAAAAAAAATTGAGCTCTGATACCATTCTTGCTGATTCTTACGAAAAATAACCTTATGAATCCAAATATGACTTCCATTTAGCTCAGTCAACCACCGTTTTCTAAAAAGACCACCCCTTCCCTCAATTTTTATCACTGTTCGGAAATTTTATGACCATGAATTTGAATTGGAGAATGAAAAAGAATTAACACCTAAAAACAAAGCAATATAATGTTTATTTAATAACATTAATATTATATTTAAAAAAAATAAGAAATGTAATACATAATTTCAGTGGCAAATCTCCCCCCCCCCCTTTCCCAAATTTACTTCTTGCTGCAAATATTCATGTTTTAGAATTTTCCAAGTCTGTAGCCCTTCAAAAGATATTTAACATCCTCCCCCCTAAAAATCAAATTTATAGCTACAAAATCACTGAAAGTGATAAAAAGTTGGGGCCACCTCTAAAAAATGATAGGCGATAAGGCAAAATGGGCATCATATTCAGATTCAGGAGGTCATTTTACATACAAATTTGCCAAAATGGTGTTGGGGCAACTTTCATGCCGAGCAGTGTAATTTGTGGTGTTTGCCAATGGGAGAGAGCACCAAGACACTTAGAAGCACAAGTTTATCATGCTCAGGTCAAGAATTTTAGCATGATCAATCTGGCAGTAATAATTGTTCAAAGCAACACATATGAATTATGACATTGCTAGTACAATTGAATGGGAGTTTGTTAAAGTCAGAAATTAAATTTCGGTCACAAAGCAGCAATTCACTGAAGACAGTTAGTCAACAATAAATTGAAAAAAAAAATTATAAGTTTAAAATCCTAATAACAATTGTAAAGCTTCTGTAACATTATCGTTGACATAAATGATTATAAAAATACTTTTTAATTGCAGAAAAATCTCAATTTTCAGCCCCCTGATCAGCCCTTCTCTGTCCCACAAATTACATGGATCCTGTATTTCTCCCAGTTCATCAATTATTTTCAGATCAATTGTGATTTCAGAACTGATAATTGATAAGCAATACAAATTTAGCATTGGCTGAAGTTTGAGGGTTTAGTATATCATACTAGAGCTGCCAAGTGGGCGATTCATCTTTAGTTAAAATAAACAGCATAAATTTAATTATTTTTGTCTAACATTAATCTCAGTGCAAAAAATTTTTTTAAGATAGTGCATGAATTAAATAACTTTTTTAATTTGTTGGAGTAAAATATTACAAATAAATAAAGAAAAACATTACAAAATAAATAAATAAATAAATAAAAATAATAATTATTGTCTTAATTATGTCTACTACCCTAAATGCATTCTTTATTTTAAACATATTTCTTATATGAATAAAATCTGAAATTATTTTTTATTTAAAGATAACATAATTCAAAGCATTAAATAAAAAACTTTAATTAAAGTAAACACCTTAATTGCTTCATTTTGGGCCGGAGTACTTTCTGCGGGGTGCCCCACTGTCATCGGCGGTAGCAACAGTATAAAAGTCTTACAACTGTTCTTGATGTTTTGCACGACGCTGGGCAGCTCTTCCTAATCCAAAATGCAGCATGTAAGGTGTCTTAAACCAGTAAAAACTACAACGTTAGAAACACCAAAGAAAAATATTTAGGAAGCATACAGCTGTTTCGGTAGTCTTAAGTGTACCGTCTTCAATGCATAAAGAATTCTGGAACTGGAGAAGTGCTCGTATATATAGAAGAGGGACTGAATTCTGTTCAACCAACAGAATTCGGTCCCTTTTCTATATGTACGAGCACTTCTCCAGTTTCAGAATTCTTTATGCATTGAAGACGGTACACTTAAGACTACCGAAACAGCTGTATGCTTCCTAAATATTTTTCTTTGGCGTTTCTGACGTTGTAGTTTTAACTGGTTTTAATAATCCAGTGGCAAGTCTCCTTTTATAAAGTTATTTTTCATTATTTACAACATTGATATGTAAATTTTATACCTTTTAAAACTATATAATTTACATACACTATTAAATTTTTTATAGTATCTATTTCATTATTTTTTAATTCTTGCACCCAAAGAAGTTTGACACGTTTTTTACAGGGTTCCCACTCAATTTCAAAAATGAAATTCCCTGACTTTTCCAGGTCTATTTTTACAAAATTCCAATCACAAAATTTGTTTCGAGACATAAAAAATAGCTCGCGGTATGAAACAGAACATAGCTCGCGACATAAAAGACAACATAGTAACATCACTTGTGATATAAATTGAATGCTCAAAAAGCATTTTCCAGGTTTGTATCATTATTTTTCCAGGTTTTTGAGCAATATTTACAATTTTCCCTGACTTTTTTTCGTAATTTCAAATTTCCTGATTTTTCCAGGTTTTCCCTGACCCGTGGGAACCCTGTTTTTATTACTAACCAACATATAAATAATAAAATTAAATATTAATTATTGTAGCTATGAAAAGTAAAACTTCTTATTCTATAATTCTCAAATAAGTAATGGTAAAAGTTCTCTTGATTAACACCTGATTTCTTATGATATTATTGCAGTACCTATGTCATCGGCAGTGAACCTTGTAACAAGCAATCCTGTGGTTGGATCGCCATTACAAATTGACTGTGTTGCTGAAGGGCCACCAGATACTAAAGTGACATGGCAGTTTGGAGACACACAATTAATAGTGGATGAAAGAAGACGAATTCTTTCCAATCATACATTATTTATAACCAAAGCGAACATCAGTGATAGTGGAGAATACAAATGTACTGCACAATATCTTAACAATGTGGCTACATCATCTGTTTTCGTAGAAGTAACATGTAAGTGAAATTTTATATAAAATAACTTTTATATTTATTATAAAGTGAGTGATCAAATTATTATAATTTATTTTTATTTTGATATTTTTTCTAAGAAAATACTGAACGAAATGGCTTTGAAATTCACACATGCAAAGAACATTCATAAACTCACATTTTCCAGTAATGATTTAATCATGAGTGCAATGAGGGGACCAGCCACAAATTGAAGAAAAACAAAAATACTTTGGATTACCCTGAATCATAAAAAAAAAAAAAAAAAAAAAAAAAAAAAACTACACATAACTTGTAACTTTTTCTCATATTTACATTATTGGTAGAAACACAGGAATATTTAGATACATGTATTTTTTCTAAAATTATTAATTTTTTTTAGCAAGTTTTTTTACTTACAATGAGAATGAATTTCAATAAAACTTTACTAAACAAGTCATTTATAGCTTTTATGATTCAGGGTAATTCAAAATGTTTTTATTTTTCTTCAATTTGTGGTTAGTCCCCTAATTACATACATGACTAAATCCTTACTGAAAAGTGTGAGACTAAAAATGTTCTTTGCATTTTTGAAGTTAAAGGCTATTTCATCAAATATTTCTAGCAAATAGAAAAAATGTCAAAATAATAATAAATTCTGATATCATCACCCATTGTATTTTAAAAACATGTAATCTCTAAATTTATTTATAAAAATATTTATTAAAAACACATTTAAAATCAATTTAAACACTGGAAACAAAAGCAAACATTTTGGACTCCCTTTAAGCCCCTCATTTTTAACCCCTTAACAATCTCATAATTTTCAAGAAAACGGTAAAAAAAGTGCCTATTTTTTTATTCAAGGAAATTGTATAAAATAAAGTATATGAACAGTACATGCATTAATTTTCAATTTTTGGAATTTTTTTTTTAGCTTGAAATCAAGAAAATTTAATTTTGCAGAAAAACCAACAATCGGGGTTGTTATGACTGAATGCTGGTTTTCCAGTAACTAAAAAAAATAAAAGATATGTTTAAAATATTAAAATAGAATTTTATGAAAAGAATTTTTTGTATAATACACTGCTCTTAAATTCACTACCTGAACTTTCATAAATATCACTTATTTTCAAATCACTCTCACAAGGAAACATTCAAAAGGTGTTGTCTTCAAAAAATATTGAAAAAAATATATGTGATTCTACTCTTTATAAAACCCCAGAAAATGTAAAAATTATCGGCTGAAATGAATTACAGCGACTACAAAAAATTATCAAAATTAAGCCTATTTGGCGATTTCACACTGTTAGGCGATTGGTTTTGAGTACTTGGCGGAGAAGCAAAACACGGTTCTGTTTGTATACGGCAATTTCAGTGCTAGCAAACTTATCGCCAAAAATGCTTAATTTTGATAATTTTTTGTGGTCGCTGTAATTTATTTCAGCCGCTAATTTTTTTCACTTTCTGGTGTTTTATGAAGAGTAGCATCACATGTATTTTTTTAATACTTTTTGAAGATGACAACTTTGAATGTTTCCTTGTCAGATGTGTTTATACTAAAATTAGAATCTGAGTTACTTTGTGATTCTCATTCTATAATATACACAATATTAAAAAAAAAAAAAAAAAAAAAAAACAGAACACAAAACCACGTGCATTCAAAAGCCTGTCTGATCTAAGATTACAAAATAAGTATTACAAATATTTAAATTTTATAGTGCTGACAGTTTAAAATAATCCTACTACCTCCAATTACATTTTAAATAGTCTGCTACTTCTATCTACATGAGAAATAGCAAGCAAAACCTCACCCTGTCATTTTCACGGGAGCAAGAAGTAAGGGGTTAAAATCCAGTACTGTGGTTGCACATAGGTCGAAGAAACAATAGCACAACAATTCGGAGAATTACAGAAGCTCACTATGCTTATAAGTTAAATAGGTGACTTGAAATCTGAACTAGTGTACCATTACCGGAACACTATGTACTGGATTTTGAAAATGTCAGCATTCTTGCAATTGATGTAAAGATGACTGTCAACATATCTTCCCACAGAATCACTTAGAACCTCTCAATAAAGCACGAGTCATAATCTATATATTTCTCTAACGTGGACCAGTTTCAATTATTTTTTGTACGATACGATAGTGGTGTAATTAATAAAATACGTGAGGATAAAAAATATTTATACATGGACAATATTTAAGCACGCGGACTCAGCTCAATAAACTAATAAGAAAAAATAACGACATATATCTGATGAGATTATTTTGTGGAAAAATATATTTTTGACAGTTGCTTCTTCAGAATCTTTGCATGTGTCATTTTAAACCTAGCAATACTTTAAAGATATATACAGAATATGAACTTTTGTGTCATAAATTGACTAAAAAACACAATCATAAAAAATATAATCAAAGTAGGAATTGGTTTATTTTATTTATTTATTTTTTAAACAAAAAAATATACCAAAATTAATAAAAAGTCATCGCCAACATGACAACAAAAATTTAAAAGGTGTCGTGGGAGTCCAATATTAAAGCTGTACTGCCTGTGGAAGTATGAAAATTGGGTCGTGCACCATTAATTTTATTTAGAGACCTTTCTTTGAATGATTTTGGTTTCACTATTGTACAATATTAATTTGGCTTTAATAATAATTTGGCTTCTGATAAATTAAAATTTTAATTAGGTGGTGAAATTGGTATAACATTTATGAGTTTCAAATTTTAAAGGTAAATAAGGAAAAAAAAAAAACTGCGAATATTTCGCACAGGTTTGCTAGTACAGGAATATTTGTCTTTAGTCTAAACCATCAAACAATATATGAAGATTTCTGCTTTTGTTTAAAGTTTTATGTTTTAAGCTGATGAAGAGCTCTAAGCGATCCTGAAATGCCTGCTTTTTGTCTGCGCTTTTTAAAATTGATTTTAAATGCATTTACACACTAAAAAAAGAAAGTGTTTGTCTGCTGTGTGCTAAAAAGCTATGGCACAAGTTTTTTTTTTTTTTTTTTTTTTTTAATAGATAAAGGCATTTGTATAGTTTTGCAACATATCTTTGGATTTTTGATATTCTCAACAGACTTTTTTTTTTAATTTTATGTTTCATGTAATATTTTGCATTTCTTTCTTACGTTTTTTCTTTGAAATATAATTTTAAGCTAATACCGATAAAAATAAAATACTTACAACTTTTTATTTTATTTGTTTTTTAATATAAAAAGAAACATCTCTTTACATATGAATAAAAAGAAGAAAAAAAGAGAAGTTAAACTTTTATTAAAAAAAAAAAAAAAAATTCTGATTAAAACTGATCTCATAATAGTTTTAAAATTATCAAATATTCAATATCATCTAAGCTCAATGTCTTGCAGATAATAATCAAGGAATAAAATTACAGCAAGTCTGATATGAATAAATTCAATTTTGATTAAAACATAGTGTCAATTAAATCAAATGTTTTCATGTAAAAATTAATGTAATTCGCTAGTTAAATAATTCAGAAATTAACTATATCTTAATGGTTAATTTGGATTTCAGTAACATATAATCATCTGTTACTTTTAATCTACTGAGTCTTAATTATAATTTTGTAATTTTATATATATATACATTTCTCCTTTTAAATATTTTATCTTGATTTATTTACAATTTCAACCAATCAAATACTCTAATATGGTTTTTCTTGATTTTATTGTCTGTAAACTAATGTGAATGCACGTTTAGTTCATTTTAAATGAACCGTATTTGTAATCAACATAATGAAACTCAAATAAATATTTTTTACATTTCATTAATGGCAGTAAATCACAGTATTTGGTCATGGTTTTAAATTGACGTAAATAGAAATATAATTATTTAAACCTTTCAATTACTCAATTTTTTATTCATTTATTTTTGCATTCATTAAAATATAGTGACTAACGAAGCAGGCAAAGCATGCTAGATTTAATAAGTATCACGTTGGCTCTAACAGTCGGACATACTATTTTCATGATATAAGATGAAAACTTCAAGAATTCTTTTGTCGACAAAATGGAGAGGTTTTCTTATGGTGTGAGGAGCGTTCTGCTTCAATTGAACAGCAAAGAATGCTTTTCCAGAGATGCCAACTTCTAATGACAAAAAAGCAGGAGATTTTTTAACAGAAACCCCGAGACTTTTTTCAACAAGAAAATTTGTAAGAAAAACGAGTAAAATAATGCAAATTTAATTTTAAGTAAAGCGTTATAAGCTTAGGAGGTATTTACAAAGCATCAGTATTAAAATTAAATGAATAATATATGTTTCTTGCAGTAAAACAAACTATCCAAAAAAAAATCCCTCAGACATACAATTGTTTAAAATTGAAGTCAAAATAGACAGATTTGATCATTCTGCTTCTAATATAAAACAATAAGGATCTTATTTATCTTTGTAAAAGGAAAGGTAATAAAGAATTGAAAATATCAGCTATATTCTAATGAAATTTGAATTCTTTAAGTTTTCAATAGTCACGGTATTTAAAAAAAAAAATAATCTTTTGATAATAAGATATTTTTTTAAATGCAAAAATGAAAGTTAAAAATTTATTCTTAGCAAAAATTAATTTCAAAGCATTGTATAGTAATTCACATTCAAACTGAACTTGATAAATTGCAGGGCAAGATAAATTTCAATTTTCTTTCAAATTTTTTTACCCAATCCCACAAATTTTAAGCATAAATTATGCTAAGAGGGATAGATAAAAATTACATCAGAAAAGCAGGAGAAATGAGTGGAAAATCAGGAGCATAGAAAAACAAGCAAAAAGCAGGAGACTTGGCATGTCTGCTTTTCTCAATGGTCCATATAACTCGCAGGATTATTAAAATGCCCTTACAAGCAATCTACTTCCAACTGGAAAATATCTTATTGGGGATTGAAAACTTTTGGGAAGTACTTGCACAAGAGGTGTACCACCCATGGTGTTCAGTTTTTGATTATTCAGAAATTAAAGTAACAAACAGAGCAGAGGTGGTACTCATTGGAGCCACACATGCTTCAAACTAATTCTAAGCATGCTCTATAGGATTTTCAAGATAATTCAAAGGAATGGATACAAAATTTGAATTTAAATACCAAATACTTGAAGAGTCTATATTTTTCAGGCATGAGAGTGCAGAAAATTAAAAAAAGAGGAAACACGTGTGTTCATAAAATTAATTTTAAAAGAAAAAAAATGCGTGCGGGGAAATCTATACAAATGTACGTTCATAAAATTTATTTCAAATGAAAAATAATGCTCTCAGGAAAAAACTATACAAAATACTTTAAAAGTGACAAATTAAACTAAAAGAATAATGCCCATCAACACAATAAAACATGTGTTTAAAAAAAAAAAAAAAACGTTGGCTAGCCATCAACATTTAAGCATTGGCTGGTGGTGGAAAATGGGAAAGAAGGGCGAAGGGGTAAAAAGTACTTCATGAGAGAAATATTAAACACAATTCTACTTCTTTATAGGTTCTAGAATATCATAAAGTAAGTTTCAAATTAATATTGTGGATGGATAAATATTCAAAAATAAAAGGTTTCCCGCAGAATATTCGATCGGCAATGGTTAGAGATGAAAAAAAAGGGGGGGGGGGGGGAAGGACTAAAAAAATTACATGAGTGGGAAATATTGAATAATTCTGTTCTTTTATATGTTATAGAATCTCATAAAGCATGTTTAAAAGGAATACTGACATTTATATTTTGGATGGAAAAAGATTGAGAATTAAAGTTTTTCGTGGAGCGTTTGAACACTGATCGTTATTGGAGTTTGATTTTAACAAAAAAAAAAAAAAAAAAAAAATTGCGAAATTAACGAAAATCGCAAAAAAGCGGAAAATTCTCATGCCTGATTTTTGAGACAGTGTATTTATTATTTTTAATATTTTTACAAAAATTCTGCAAAACCTAAACTATATTTCTGTACTGATAAGTATAAAGGATTTAAGTCCATATTCTTGATTTTTCAGGAGATGAAAAATAAAGTTAAACTAACTAAAAACTAATCAGCAGAATCGATTAGGAAAAAGGGATTATATTGATTTATACCCTCTATACCATTCAGTGATTGTCAATCTTCATTTAATAAAGGGAAAAAATTGAATTAAATATTTTATACCAAAGATTAATGCAAAATTTCTGACTTGAATCAATTTTTACCAATGGATTTTCTCAAAGATTAAATGGCATGGATTTTAATCCTTTATACCAATCGATAGAGAATTTTTTTCTGGGTCTGACTATGTACTTAACTCAAAATCGACATTTTTGGACTTAAATCCTTTATACTTATCAGTACAGATTTTTTCGCTGTTATAAATTCATATTCTAATTGCACATGCTTATTTTTTATTATTATTCATTTGTGTGAGTGATTATTATTTCATTTTTTGAACTGTTATTTCAAAAAATCCCCTGTCTCTATAATTTTGAGATGCACTCTATATATACATATACACAACTGACTGTTCCATTTTCAATAAATACCTTTGCAATCTGTTTTTATAATGTTAATTATTTCTAAAATTAATTTCTCATGAAAAATCTTTATCTTTTTCAGCCATGCCAACAGAAACTTCATGTGTTGACAGTCCAATATTTAAACATTGCGAAATAATTGTCAGGAGCAATTACTGTAGCAATAAGAGTTATGGTAAATATTGCTGTGCTTCTTGCATGAAAGCTGGCCAGTTAGTGGATATTCCTCTAGCGTGATACTACTAAAGTTCAACAACAGAAAAAAAAACTTTTAAAAGAAAAACTGTATTTCTTACATATTTTTTAAAGAACTTCGAAAGAAAATATTGATCTGGATAAGCTCTGAAATAATATTTTCTATTAATGTATAACTATATGTATGCATTTCATTTTTATACATCTTTTAAATGCTTGACATTTTACAAATACATGTAAATACTTTTAATTTCACATAAGAAAATATAGTATTATCTGTCATTCACATCACTTTAAAACATAAATATATCATTATTAAACATTAAAACACTGCATTTTATTAAATAAGCATCATTTTTAAATGCATAAGAAAAGTGTTTTATAATACAATATAAAAGGAAAAAATATTCAGCGTAGATTTTGAATTTAAGATTTTTTAAATACATCGATTATTTATTCTTGAAAGAATATATTAGAACAGCAGTTACGGCTCAATGTAGATTTTGAACTTTTGTTACAGATTTTTGAAAACATCAATCATTCTTTTTTAAAAGCAAAGAGCATCAGTTAAGGCTCAGTGTAAACTTTGAAGAATTTCTGATTTCATATTTTTTAAATACATCAATCATTCTTTCTTAAAAGAATAAATAAGAATATCAACTAAGGCTCAATGTAGATTTTGAAGAATTTTTGATTTCAGATTTTTTAATTACACCAATCATTTTTTTTAAGAGCATGTATAAGAACATCATTAAAAATCAATGTAGACTTTGAATAGCTTTTGATTTTACACTTTTTACATACATCAATCATTTTTTCTTAAAAAGATGTATAAGAACATCTGTTAAGGATATTATACATTGTGAAAACATTTAAGCATTACGAAAACAACAGCTCATAAAGTTTTGAGCTTTGAGAAAACTTTTGAGAAAAAAGTTTTGAGAAAACTTTATTATAAATTAATACTAATTATTGGTTAAATAATCATTTTCAATTTTATGTATAATGGGAAAGAGAATATACTACTATACTTAAAATGTTCAGTTTTTACAATGGAAACATTTAATTTGTGCAAAAAATTTTTTTTGAAAACATCCCACATTTCTCAAACTATTAAACTCATATATCACTAAATCTCAAATTTCTAATGCAAACAGCATACAAATTATAAAAAATTTAAACTTATTAAATAAAATAAATATTTTTAATAAAAATTAATTATCTCATGTGAAAACTGCACAACTTTTATTTTGAAATTATATAATTATAATTTTTATAAACCAAACTGTACGTATATGTTTTTTTTTTTTTTAATATTTAAGCGTTTCTTATTAAATTGTTTAAAGTGATATTTGTTTTTATTAAACAAGTTTTGATTTCTAATTAAGTTTTTATTGAAAAAAAAAAAAAATTCTTCCAAAATATTATTTTTATATTTTATTTTCTTTCTTCAATTTAAAAGATTTGATTGAAAGAAAAACAAAAAAGCTTTTTTAATATATATTCTTTAACTACAAACAAATCATTCCTCTTTGTTAAATACATTTTTCGCAAGTGCAAGTAAATTTATTTTTAACTTGTCCTGTGTGTTTTGGATATTTGTTTGTCCTATACTATATTATTCCAAATCATGCAATATATTCCTAACAATAACCTGTGCCTTAAATAATCAAATCAAACATCAATTATGGTAACCAGAATAAGTACAAACTTTTTCTCAAAGATACTTGTGCTAGTCTCGATTATTGTATGTTGTATATTTTGTGTGTTAAAATTAAATGTTGTACATTTGTTTTATAGGATGAATTTCTTTATGAATAAAATATTTAATGAAAACAGACTTTAGTGTTTGGTTGAATTTTTTAAACACAATTCACTATGCAATATTATAATAGATAAAATTAAATATATTTGTTTTGTTGGTTACTATTCCAAACAGATAAATGAGACAGTACTGCATTGTAAGTGCACAGAAGCTGGGATGGAACACTAGAAAATAACTTAACCCTTTCATTCCCAATTTTTTCCCTCCATAAAACAATAAATCTTATATTTAGTCATAAATTTATTTCAAAGGTAATATATACAAATATATTTTTTTTTTTAAATAGGAGTAATAACAGTGTACGAATTAATATAGCTGACAAAGCAACTGAGAGGTGTTTATTTATGTTTAATATAACCACTGATGCCATTAAAAATCATAACTTTTCAATAAATAACTAGTATGTTGTGGCCACCACGAGACTTTCTTCTATCTTTTTCTATACAAATTCACTCAGTAACAAAAAAAAAAAAAAAAAGTATAGAATTAAGGGGAGAGGAAAAAAAAAAAAAAAAAAAAAAAAAAGTGGGACTTTATCAAATTTTCACATTTTACCCAAAATTTTGTCAAAGTCCCACTTTTTTTTTTTTCTCTCCCCTTAATTCTATCAAACTCCCACGGTTTCCGTGTTCTGACAAACTTAAACAAATTTTTGCATTTTCCCCCCAATTTTGTCAAAGTCCCACGGTTTCCGTGTTTTGACAAACTTAGAATAATTTTCACATTTTACCCAAAATTTTGTCAAAGTTTGTCAAAACACGAAAACCGTGGGACTTTGACAAAATTAGGGGGAAAATGCAAAAATTAGTTTAAGTTTGTCAGAACACGGAAACCGTGGGAGTTTGATAAAATTAAGGGGAGAGAAAAAAAAAAAAAGGGATTTTTTTTCTAAGTTTTTTTTCGTAAAAAGTAAAAAAAATCGATAACTTTGTTTTAAATTATCACAGATTTATAGTTCAACCATTCGTTTTAAAGGTACTGACGAGACCTTTCGAAAGATACCCATCTTGAAAATTTTTGCCCTATATCACCCTGTTAAAAATTTAGAAAGAGCGGGATGGCAACGCAACCTGTAAGACGATTTTTACCAAAAGTTGATAGGCACTAATTTATGTCAAGGTGCAACTACATACCAATTTGTATGAAATTCTGTGCAGTAGTTCCAGAGATACAAAAGCCACAAAATTTTGTCACACACACACAGACAGACAGACAGACATTTTCTAAAAATGTTAAAATCGTGTTCTACAGCTCTCAAAACGTGTAAATCCATCAAAAACCCGAAATCGAAAATTTTTACGAATCCAATACTTTCTTCTATTGAAGATAGAAGAAAGTAAAAATATCAAAATTTTGGAAGAAATACATATTAGAATTAATTAAAATACAAATTATAAACATTAAAAAATAAAATAAAAAATATTTCAAACGGTTTCACAAAACAGGAAACTGATTCTGATATTATTATCAGAATAGAGTAAAATATAATTTCATTCATCAACAGGGATAGTGAAATCATCTAAAGTATATATTTTTCTGTGGGAAAATGCATATATTTTTTTAATATTGTTCATTTTGAATCAGCGGGAGTGTTAGATGGTAAGAAAGAAAATGTGAAATGTTATGATTCCAATTGGCATCGCGGGGAATGAAAGGGTTAAATTCTATTTCACTATCATTCATTTTAAATAAGTAAATAAATAATGCCATCTAAGGATAAAACCATTTTAATTTTTTTTTTCCTCTTGCACAATTCACAAATTAAAGCTATGAGCTATGGAATATATAGCTGTGTTTTTTAGATGACAGTTGATCATTAAATTATTTTAATCATTATATTTAACCATTTATTTAGTTGACTATTTATTTTCAATTAGTTAAAAAGTTACTAACTCACAGAGATTACAAGAAAAATAGCACAACGTACTGCTAAAAATAAATCTACCTACAGTAGCACCAATACTTGAAGCAATTAGGTGATAAAATGCAATCAGTGGAACAAAGTAATATGTAATCATCTGAAATGAGGTTTTATTATTACAAAATTATATAGAAAATAGCGATTCAAGTTAGAAATTTTTATTCATGAATTCATCAACCGTGAATATTTATTTAAATCAAATTGGAGTGTACAGGTTGATATTTTTATTTATTACCAACTATGTGAAAAATACCAGAGCCGGGAATTGAACCCGGGCCCTCCGCTTAACGCACGGATGCTCTACCACTGAGCTACCCTGGCCGACAACCAGCTAGGCATTTCTCACATAATATACGTTGGCAAAGTCACCGAGTCTGCAAACGCAGATATATCAGGTGAGACAATAATAATCGTAGCACAACTCCATAGACCACGAAATTTCAATTTAGAGGGAGGGCCCGGGTTCGATTCCCGGCTCTGGTATTTGTCACATAGTTGGTAATAAATAAAAATATCAACCTGTACACTCCAATTTGATTTAAATAAATATTCACGGTTGATGATTTCATGAATAAAAATTTCTAAATTGAAATTTCGTGGTCTATGGAGTTGTGCTACGATTATTATTGTCTCACCTGATATATCTGCATTTGCAGACTCGGTGACTTTGCCAACGTATATTATGTGAGAAATGCCTAGCTAGTTGTCGGCCAGGGTAGCTCAGTGGTAGAGCATCCGTGCGTTAAGCGGAGGGCCCGGGTTCGATTCACGGCTCTGGTATTTTTCACATAGTTGGTAATAAATAAAAATATCAACCTGTACACTCCAATTTGATTTAAATAGCGATTCAAGTTTCGTTTTTAAAAATACATTTAAATATAGTCACCACTGAAGTGAGAAAAACCTGCTAGCTATGTCATATTTCCTGCCACTTATGAACCTCACAATATTCATTTTCCCAAATATTTTGTAGTTTTTAAAATTATCAATATTTTATTTTTTAAACAAAAGATAATAATAATAATAAAAAATCTGATTATTTGAAAACTTGCTATTGAACATTGAAAAGCTGGTATGTACACTTTTTTTTTTTTAATAAAGATTAACTTCCTAAATAACTGATACATCAAACAGTGTTTTTTTCGCGAGTATCTGAAAAAACTTTTATGCAAAATTTAAATTTTTCATTAATTTAATTCATATAATAAATCTGAAAGTAATTGTTTAAACTGTTGTATATAAATTACAATGTTCTAAACATTATTCTGAAAAACTTTTAATAATTATACTTTTATTTACAGATTTACCTAACTAAATTCTTAATAAGCATGTTAATATCACTGCGCGGCATGAAAATTGGTCCCAACAACCATTTTTTCAAATTCTTTTGTAAAATGACCCCTGAATCCGAATATAATGGCCATTTTCCCTATCACTAACCGTTTTTGGGGGACACTTGCCTATTTTTACCACTTTTCGGTAATTTTATGGCTATAAATTTGATTTAAAGTGGAAAAAAGAAATATTTGAACAGTTAAATATGTTCCGAGGGCCTACAGAGATGAAAAATTCTATGATTTTTGCAGCAAGGGGAAGATTTAGGGGGGATTTGCCACTGAAATTATAAGTTACATTTATTACAGTTTATTAATCAATTATTATTATCACTTATTACACATTGCATATTTTTTTATTTTTAAGTGTTAAAATAATTATTTTCCATTCTCCAAATCAAATTCATGGCCATAAAATTACCGAACAGTGATAAAAATTGGGAGAGGAGGTGACGTCCCGAGAAAACGGTGGGTGACGGGGCAAAACGGGGGGTCATATTCAGATTCAGGTCATTTTACATAAGAATCAGCAAGAATGGTGTCCGGACTCGACATTTTTTTTTTTTGCAGCGTAGTTTGAAAAAATATAATTATTAATTTTTTAAATATGAGCATTGCTAAAATGAAAAAAAAAATATCAATAAATAATTTTTTAAATAACATCTCATCAAATTTTCCAGTTCGTATATATACATAAGCCAAGTCACAAGTCTTGCCGCCTTCCTCCTCCAACCTAACTTAAGTTTCTTAAATTATTTTTTCATATATTTTGATATAGTTTATTGATTCGTTTGTTTTGCTGGTTGTTAATTAATAAATATGGTTTCTTGAAATTTGTGTATTTCATCATCTGATTAAAAAAATAAAAAAAAAAAAATTTTTTTTTTTCATTTTTCTGAATTTCTCAAATAAATTTTTAATCTTATTGGTCATTGGTGTTTCAGTGATCTTGTATCTGTTGCTTGGCTTCTACTATGCTTAATAGATCATCATTATTATATATATATATATATATTTAAAAAAAAAAAAAAATCATATAAAATGGAAAGAAGAAACAGAAAAGTGAATGCAGGAAGAAAAATATGGTTTTAATCTAACATATGGATACATGTGCTTCACGACCTACCTGTCCTAATCCTTAATGTCATTTCTCATTTAATTTTTTTTTTTTTTTTTTTTTATTTACAATTAAAAAAATTTAAGAAAATTTAAATTACTATCAGTTTAAAAATTATTTCTTGCACTAAAGTTATATAAAACTCGATTAATGATTTTTATAATGAACATACCATGCAAATTTTACATTTATATGTTTACAAATTATGTGCAAAATGGAAAAAAAAAAAAAGAAAAAATGTGTTGTTCTTTAACTTTTAGAGGCCATTACATATAACAACTTTTTTCATATTTTATTAATTTTTACCATATCTTAATAATACTTATAGAAAGAAGCCTATGACAACATTTTTAAAGAAATATTAAACAATAAAAAATTAACTACAAATATTGGCTCTACACAGTAGAAAAATAATTTTAATAATAAATTTATACAAGATGCACATTAATTACAATGTTAAAATTACAGTTATAAAACAGTATTTCATATTCTTGTACATGGACATTCTCAATTTACAAAAGATGAAGATGTACAATCCATTTGATATATATGAGTTCTAAGATGATTCATCTTGTCCTAAAAAGAAAAACTTTTTATAAACCAAGTTTTTAAATTTTCTATTGAATCATATAAACTTGACAATTCTATGTCTTAATAAAATATGCAAGGATAAAAAAAAAAATATATATATATATAAAAGAAATATTTAAACGCGCAGATCAAGTTCAGTGAACTAATAATAATAATAAATGTTGGTTTTAAAAATAAAATATTAATCCTTTTAGAACAACATATATTAGCATCATGAATTACATTAGCACTTTATCAATGTGTAGAAAAATTTTAAAGTTATAACGACGTCAATTTTTGTGCAGGGCCCAATTACCCAAAAGGCTCGGGAAGCACAAGCTTCCCTTAAAAAATTTACGAGGGTCCCCGAAATGACCAAAAACAGGGTTTTGAATTTACTGTTTAGATTTTCACACCGAGATTGAATTATTTTGAGAAAATTCGCCTAAAGCAAGGTAAAATATTCACTATTTTGGGAAAATTCTATTATTTAACCTCAAAAATCTGAATGTTCTTAATTAATAAGTTATACAATTTTAAAGTTCTGTATAGAAACCACCCAGATATATGAATGGAAAAAAAAAAAAAAAACTATAAACACACACTAATCTTTGGTCTACAGCATTTTTATATTACAATATGTAACAGAAAAAAAATAAATAAAAATATTTCCAGAAATAAAAGTGGGCCCCGAAAAGATACCGAGCTTTCCCTAGCTTCAAAACTTAATCAGGCCCTGATTTTGTGAGATGCCTAATTTAACTTTTTATAATTTTTTAATGTTCACGTTTAATCAAATGTATTTATTTTTAAGTCGAAAGAAAATGAGCTCGTAATTATTAATTTTTGGCAACAATTAAATTACTATTGCTAATATTTTAATGGCTAAAAGCGAGGTGCCTGTGAGTGCTCTGGAACAGGTGAACATCGACATGAGTGTTTCAGAGTACATGCATGTGGTTGCAACCAGTGCTTACTTCCAACAAAAGTTTAAAAATATAAAAATGAATTTTCTGAGAAGGAAAAGGGTTTGAATTTAAAATTTAGTCTCTGAATAAACCCTTGCATGAGCAGAAGTTTTTTTTTTTTTCAGTTTTCAAATATTTATTTTTACTTTCTTCTATATGTAATATAGAGAAAGTATTGGATTCGCGAAAATTTTCGACCTCCATTTTTTGATGGATTTACATGTTTTGGGATGTCTAGATTACGAATTAACAGTTTTTAGAAAATGTCTGTCTGTCTGTCTGTATCATTTTTTTGTGGACGCTGTATCTCACGAACCAATGAATGAAAGTTAACCAAACTTGGTATTTAGTTGCACCCTGACATGAACTGGTGCTGATTAGATTTGGGGATCAATAGCTCAACAGGTGGCGCTGTGATCGTATTTTATGCAAATTTTTAACATGGCAGCATAGGACAAAATCCCATATAAATGGGCATAATGAGAGTTATTTTAAACTTGTGACTGTAAAATTAACATGAATTATTGATAATAGTAGTAGTTACCTAGAAAAAAAATTATGTGCATGTGGGGGCATCGGTCCCCCCCCCCCCCCCCCGAGGGGGCAAAGTTTCAAGATGGGTATCTTTCGAAAGGTCTCGTCAATACCTTTAAAACAAATGGTTGAACCATAAATCTGTGATAATTTAAAACAAAGTTATTGATTTTTTTACTTTTAACAAAAAAAACTTAGAAAAAAAAATCGTATATATAGATATATATTTTTTTTAACGAAATTTAACCAAACTTGGTATTTAGTTGGTCCCCGACATAAACAGGTGCTGATTACATTTGGGGATCAATCGCTCAACAGGTGACGCTGTGATCTCATGTTTTCTAAATTTTTAACATGGCAGTATAGGACAAAATTTCGTATAAATGTACATAATGAGAGTTATTTTTAACTTATGATTCTAAAATTAATATGAGTTATTGATAATAGTAATAGTTAACTGGGAAAAAAATTCTGTGCATGTGGGGGGGGGGCATTGCTTCCCCCCCTGGGGGGGAAGGGTAAATTTTGAAGATGGGTATCATTCGAAAGATCTCGTCAATACCTTTAAAACGAATGGTTGAACTATAAATCTGTGATAATTTAAAACAAAGTTATCATTTTTTTTTTACTTAAAAAAAAAAAAAAAAAAAAAAAAAAAAATCGTTTTTTTTTTTTTTTTAAATATTGTTACTGATTGAATATGGAATATGTATTACTTTTAACAAAAAAAAAAAAAAAAAAAAAACTTAGAAAAAAAAAATCTTAATTTTTTTTTTATTTTTTATTATTGTCACTGATTGAATATGTATAGGAAAATATAGAAGAAAGTCTTGTGGTGGCCACAACATACTAGTTTTCTGTTGATATTTCAGGTTGAGATTAGGTTGGTTGATTTTTCAAAATGAGGTATTTTAAACAAATGAAGAAATAGAATAAATCTTTTTAACAATCTTAAAACTTTCACGAAGCAGCTTAATATTTGATTTTAGTTTCTGTTGGATATTATAATGCCATTTACTTTATTGCACTTTCTAAAAATGTTATTCATACTCAAACTGCTTATGTTGTAATCTTTGTATCGAAATATATAAAAAAAGTTTTATTAAAAAAAAAAAAAAAAAAAAAATGAAGCTATGTTCAATTCGTAGCAATGACTACAATTTTTTTCAGTTAGACCTTCAGTTCTGAGTTTCATAACTGGGAATTTTAAAATACCAGCAATTTAATGAAAAGATTAAACTTTTTGCAGCTAATAAAAGAAAGATTTAAAGTAATTTATATTTACTTCAGACAAAATGAAGCAAAAATGAAAAATAGTTGGGAAAACAACTTGAAAATATTTTTTGAATAGCTTTTTTTTTTTTTTTTTTTTAAAAAGATGGTTTTCAAATTATTATTACTATTACTTAAATTAAACCACCCGAGGGATGCTAAAAGAATATTTAGTTTTACTATGAATTATTATCATACCGTTGTATCAGAACCCCTAGGAAACTTGAAGTCACATCCTCTCCAATTGCATTGTGTAAGCATTTTCTTTTTCTGTAAATGATCTTTTTCAATATGATATGCTAAGTCTTCTGTCAAACCATATACAGCATCACATTTGGCAAACTACAATATATTAATAAAAGTCAGCACTGATGAAAAATTTATTCTGTGATTAATAAAAAATATTTCAATATGAATTATGTGTGGCAACGAAATTCTTAACAATAATGCATGGTTTTATAAAATTTTCATTATTATGCCACAGTGTTGTATAGCATTCTTTTAAAATAATAACTTCTATTTTGATTGATCTAGCAAGATAGTCATAGAATTTCACAATAATTAAATAAATAGATTAATTAAATCAGACATGAAATTATACAGCTTCATAAATAATCTTAAGGGCCCGCTTCACTCACCGCCGCCAGAAGCCGAAGCTAATGTTATTCTATGGGAAATTTTTCTTTACAAATAACTTATTAACTAATACATATTTTTAAACTCTGTTTTCACATCCAGAAAATTCTCAGCTGTTAAATTGACAGACCTTTTTTAAAAAAATTATTTTTTTAATTTTTTATATTTTATTTTGAAGCTGCAAAATACGAATTTTCAACATGTGAAATTTGTTCATTTTGCAATTTCAAAATAAAATATTAAAAATTAAAAAAATGCATTTTTAAAAAAGGTCTGTCAATTTAACAGTTGGGAATTTTCTGAATGTGAAAACAGAATTTAAAAATCTGTATTAGTTAATAAGTTATTTGTAAAGAAAATTTCCCCATAGAATAACATTGACTTGGGCTTCCAGCGACGGTAAGTGAAGAGGGCCGTTAAATAAAATATATATTCTTAAATTATTTTTTCATAAATTTTGATATAGTTTATGGTTTTAAGTTAAGATTTGTTGTGTTAGTCTATTGATTCATTTGTTTTGCAGGCTGTTAATTAATAAATCTCGTTTCTTTAAATTTGTGTATTTCATCCATTGATAATTTTTTTTGTTTTTTTTTTTTTCATTTTTTCTGAACTTCTCAAAGAAATTTTTAATCTTATTGGTCATTGGTGTATCAGTGGTCTTGTACCTGTTGCTTGGCTTCTACTATGTTTTATAGATCATCATTATTATATTATATATATACATATAATCTTCAAATATATTACTTAAATTAATGTATCTCATCAAATGAAATGCATCCTTACAGTCAATAACAATAGGTGCCTGAATTTTTATTAGATAGCCTGTTGGTCTCTGGCTATATCACAATTATTATACCCTCATAAAAAAATTAACTTGCAAGTATTCAAATAATTTAATTTGGTAGTACTTTGCAAGTAATTGCTACCTAATAATGTAGATTATGGTACATCTCTGATATCTAAACATTAACTACATGAGACAACAAAATTTTATCAAAGGCAAAGAACATACAAGGATTATGGATTACATAAACTGGTGTTTAGAGAAAGTTCATGGAAGAAAGAAAAAACAAAAGAAAGAAAAAAAAAAGTAATTTCTTACTAATTAAAAATAGATGCAAATGAGCAATCTCTTATTTACATATTCATCCCTTATTAAAATCTTTTAATTATAGTTTTGTTAAATTTATTGCAAATTTTATTGTTAAGTTAAAAATATAAAAAAAATTTCATGTAAATTTCAACACACTAAAATTATAATCACGTAAATATTTTCTTCCCCCCCCCCCTTTTTTTTCTTTCTCTTTTTATTGAATATATGAACTCGGTTCATGGCGTCAAGTGTCGCCTTCCGACAGAATCCACAAAAAGTCTGCTCCAGAGCGTTTGGTCCAGGGTCCATTCTTCCTCCAGGTCCCCTATTCTCATCACTTTTTTTTAAATCATCCATCCAGCTCTTTCTTGGTCTTCTTCGCTTCCTTACTTTATTTGTTTTATAGTTAAAAGCGATTTTAGATAACCTTTCATCACCCATTCTTTTAATATGACCACACCAGATTAGTTGCTTTTTTTTTTTTTTAAATCATCTAAAACGGTTTCCTTTATTCCGTAATTTCTTTAATTCTTTCATTTCATTTTCTTTCTGTCCTTGATATCCTGCATGATCTTCTTAGGGCATCTATTTTGCTAATTTCCTTTTCTATCCTCTACTCCGTATAGTACTATGTTCTTAACAATTGAATTATATATATTGTACTTCTTCCTAGTCTAGGAAGAAGTACAATATATATAATTCAAAATTCCCTGAATTTTCTCTGTCTTTGCAATAAATTTTGAAAAATCCCTGAATTTTCCCTGTTTTTTAATAGATTTTTAAATTCCCTGCGGTATCCAGGTATTCCCTGTTTTCCAGGTGCCGTAGCAACCCTGCCTCCACTTCCTCTTTTTATTACTGAATTAAAATGCTAATCAGCAAGCATTGTTCCAAATTAAATTTCACATGAGACATAAAATAATAACAACACAATATTTTCAACATCATCAAAACACCAATCAATCAAACATCATATTTTTCATTTAAGATGAAAAATGTAGTAAAGAAATACCTCACAAGCAGCTAATGCACTTGGGTCAAAATGGAATAATGAAACGTCACCTTTTCTATTACCAGTAAAAACCTAAAAATAAAGTAAAGAAACAAGAAAATGTCATATTTAATTATATTGATATATAATTTGTCAGTAAAGATAACATATAAAGTAACCGTAAAATGAATACTGCTTGTTCAGGAACAACTTCTCGCACATTCTGTCAATGACAAGCACACAGCTTAAAGATCGATGGAATTAGTTTGAGTGCAAATTAGAATCGGTTTGGGTCAACTGATTTATTACTACCATTACCCTACTACCCTAGATACTGGAAGTATTGTATTCGGTCCAAAAATTTGATATTGAATTTTCACCTAATTTTCACATTAAGGCCTCCTGAGCCCAAAAAGTAGTTTTTGGCAATTGGCCAATGTGTGTGTGTATGTGTGGAATCCTCTGGCTATCATATCTCTGAAACTAATAAAGATTGAACTACAAAACTTCACACTGATACAGGTCTGGTGAACAGATGAATTTTCCAAATTTTGGTGAATATTGAAAAACCGGAAGTGGGACCATAAGTCAGCATCTAAAAAACGGCTCTAACGATTTTTTTCAAAGTTGCTATATAAACACTCTATTAGATGCCCTTTCGAATGATAAAGTTGGTTAGTTCAGGAAAATTGATAGGCGCCCTGTACAAATAGCTCAATTTCAGGTCACACAAGTGCGTTCCTTTAAAAATGGCCGTACGTAATTTTTTCAAACTTGCCATATTAACTCTCTTTTAAATATCCTTTTGTATGTAATTATTGTTTTCCGATCAATAATTGAGAATACGAAGTTTTAGTAAAAGTTGGTATCTCAAAAACGGCTCTAATGATTTTCTTGAAAACTACTTCATTAATCCATTTTAGATAACCTTTCTCATAACTCGCTATGTAAACTCTGTTTTACACGGGTTTATACGTGTATCAAGTTTCTCTTATTGGAAATTTTTTTTTTAAAAATGTATATAATACATGTAATAGTGGGTAACGGAAGTCGTGTGATTGTTTCACACCAGATTTTTTTTCAACCGGGTCAGGTCGACTTGAGAACATTTTTCAAGAAAGTTTACCATAATAAGTTGAAATTTGTTTGATATAATTATAACTGTATATAACTGATGTAAAAATATTACATACGATTAAATATATATGTACCCAAATTATTATAGTAAAGTAAATAAACATATCAGACAAAAGCAATTAACAAAGATACATAAAGTTATTATTATTATTTTAAGAATATAAGCATTAAACAATAAACTACAAACACATCACTCGACGCTTATTTTTGTACGCTTGAAATACACAGAACACATACATGGTTAAAAATTATTATTAATCCATTTTTCAGATTTTGTTTTATTTTTAACTGAGTGTATTAGAACTGACATTTTTAATTCTTTTTAAAATTATTTAACAACTGTGTGACAATGAAAATTTACTTTATTTTATAACTTAAAAAAAGGCTTTGAATTATTTTTAGATGGATTATTAATTTTCATTTAATTTTCAGGGAAAAAGAATTCAGTTTTCCGAAAGTGGGTTGTCTAAATTCTCTATTATGGATTCGGGTTGGTTTTTGTATCAATAAAAATTTTTTTGTTGGGTTTCAGTTCGATTTAAAATTTGTCTGTTGAGAAAAATCTAACTTGTGCAGGACTTTATTGAAGATGGCCTATTTTTATAGTCTTTGGTAAAGATTAATGGTGAGAAATTTGTAGATTGTACACACACACACACACACACACACACACACACACAAAAAAAAAAAAAAAAAAAAAAAAGAAAGTGAGTTAACATTATTTCAAATTGATAGGATTTAAAGATTTTGGAAATTCCACACTATTCTTCTTAACTAAATTTGATCCTCCAAGCACATTGTTAAAGCTGACCTACATTAAAAACAATATACTGCTATTATATTTTTTCATGCCTTTATACGTACAGAAGAACTTTCATATAGTTCCACAAAATAAATAAATAAAATAAAAATAAATAAATAATAAATAAAAATAAAATAAATAAAGATATATAGAAACAAACTTTTTTGAGTACCAATTATATGATGAATAAGTTAAAGAGGCATAATTAAAAACAAGGAAAAATGAATTGAATATATGTACACACCTTAAAAAACATTTCTGGATTTCATTTATATTTATATGCACTTATATTTTTATAACAAATATTCTTATGTCCTGCTGTACAACACTTGTCAGTATCTTCAGTACAGCAAGGGTGGATTTAGGCTTGTTATCAGTACGGACGAGAGGTAGAATTGTCATATCTTTTCAATGTTAAATTTTTCCGAAAACAATCTGAATTTGTTTTTTAAATAAAAGCTCAACATACTTTTTTTTTTTTTTTAAACATATAGAAAAAGTTTTCTATGTAATAATCTTGGGAAATCATCGAAACTTCAATATATAGAAATTCTACATATGGAGGCTCCCCTATATTTTCAATGCAACAACAGTTCTAATAAAGGAAATCAGTTTTATCCTCTGTAACAATATTATTATGCCGATTTTATAACTAAGTTTTGTTGAAATTAAAAAAAAAAAAAAAAAGATTATATAATAACTAAAAAATTCTGAGTATTTGTGTTTAAAGATTAATTTAGCGCCCAGAAAGGAAGGTGCAGTAACAATCCTACAAGTGTTTAACATTCTATGTCTATTCTTGAGTTATGCGATGCGAGATACACACACATACATACAGGTGTCACAAAAAATCTTGTAAAATCGTGAATATTTCTAAAGTGGGTAATTATATTGAGATCAAAGTTGTTGGTGTAAAATTAGATGATATATTAGCCTTAAATATAAACTTTCAACATTGTTATCACCAGCTACTTTTTAATTCTCTTGAATGCCAGTTTCAAAACTATGAACATAATTTTTTAGACTCACAGTAAATATTTTCTCGATAAAAAATATAGAGAATTTTTATAATAATTGATCTTAAAGGATAATCTTTAAATATATATAAGCCCACATTTCAGGGTGACTAACATAAGAACTTTTTTTAATTCCCTGACTTTTCCATGACTATTTTTCACCATTTTCCCTGATCTACGCTGTTTATTTCCCTAAAAATTTCTCAAAATTAGTGAACAATTCAGCAATTTTTAACAACGAGCCTTCAAATATGGCTTATTTCCACAAAAATTGTCGAAAGTTCCTGACTTTCCCTGACTAGTGACCACCTTGGACATTACATAAAAAAAAACATTACTTAAAAGAGACTCCATTTAATAAAGTTTCAGAATAATTTCCCAAAAACTTCTAGGTAAATTTCTCGATAAAAGCACATATTACATTTTTATGCATTTTATATTATTAAAAACTTACCCAATTTTGATATATATACACACATGTAAGACCACCTTTTCCAGCACCATAGAAAAGTTTTTTATCACAACTCTGCAACATAAATAAGATTTGTAATTAAGGAAAAATATATACATTTCACATATAATACTACCTAGATATTATAACCATTTTTAAATCAAGAGAATATAAGCTATTCACATTTATTTAATTTTCTATGTATAAAAAGAATGGATGATGGTGATGATGACATATATAATTATAAAGATTTACCATTACAATGATCAAATACCAGGAAGGAAGACTTGAATTAATTAAAAACAACCAAACATGGAAGTGAAGCCTTATACAGGCAAAATACATTGAAAAAGTTAATGGGTATTAACAATTAATTAGAGAAGACATTTCAATTTAAAATAAACTTAATTGTCTTTACTTGTTTAATCTAAGCAAGTAAGGCAATTAAGTTTATTTTAAAAAGTTAATGTGAGTTGTTTCTTAGACACTGATAGATGAAATCATATATAAAAAAATACGAACAAAGTGTAACAGAAAAAAATAATTATAATAACTAAAAGAGGAAGAAGGAGCAGAGGCTACCATGGCTTAAGATGGATGAAATGGGTTGAACAAGTTAGTCAGAAGCCCAAATCCACTGCAAAACCACATGGTAGCAAAGAAAAAAAATTAAAATAAAGAAAATAATTACTGGGGAAAAAAAAAAAAAAAAAACCTTAAAACCTAACGAGAAATCATTGAAATATTTAATAAATTAACATAGTAATAACCATAATGAAGAAAACTTAGTTTTCTGGTGTAAAATGAGGTTTCAGAATATCTACGAGTTGAGAAATTTTAAGGATATCAACAACTATGTTAGGAAACATTTCATATTATTTAAAGGCATTTATCCTGTGACAGAATATTTTTAAGCTTTCTGCGATAAGTCTTATTCATTGCAAACCTTTTTTGCAAGACAATAGTGACATATTTTCTATTTTACACATGTAAATATATAGATTTTTAAATAGATTATTAAAGAATTCTTAAGTATAACACATGAGTTTCTATTTTCTACTGAAATTTAGAAATATCTTTAACTTTTATGAGCAAATGTTTCCGCAAGTGACAATTTCTTTTCTGCGGCAATGTCGCTGCGTCGTCTAAATTCCGCCACGGGGGTTTTTATTAAAATCAATTTCAATTTGATACAATATTTAAATCTGAGTATTTGAAAAGATTCAAAACAATTTTTGCAATCAATTTCTTTCATATACCTATATTCATATAATAAAAGAAAATGATCTTCCTGAGGAGAAAATTATGATGATGAAAAAAAAATAAAATAGTTTTTAAAAAGTAAATACTTGTTTTTATTATAATTAAAATTTTTTAATACATTACAATAAAAACTAAAATGTTGTATCATTCATAAAATTTTTCTACTTCTATTTTTTCCTATGCAAAGTCACGCAATATATATTAATTATCTACTAAAATATTATTTGTCAAAATTATTTTCCATGGTGAATGTAGATAATTTTCATCTCAGAGAAGTACAACACTAAATTTCAAAAGAAAGCCAATTTCGTGCCCTACACATAACATCTGAGAAAATGCTTTTGTTTTCAAAGGATTATTATTATTGTTATTATTTGATAATAACAATAATAATAATCCTAACAAAAATAATAAATTTCTCCCAAAAAATTTTTTTTTTAAAGAACTGCAATAAAATTACCCAACTGCAAAGAGTAACAAATAATAATACAGTCGAACCTCGTTAACATGAATTACTTTTAACATGAACTGTTTCCATAATCCCAGTCAAAATGAAGAATAGTTTAGTTATATGAATATTATTTACTGATAGCATGAACTACTGATAACATGAACAAATTTTTTATCTCCCTTGAGATTCACGTTAACGAGGTTTGACTGTATTAATTATTACTAGTATCGCCCAGTGGTCGAAACTCGACCATTTTTTTGCAAAGCAAGGCAAAGCAAAGTTATTGCCTTGTCCTAAACTCAATTAAATTGCAACACAGCTGCGGCAATTGTTTGCCGATATGCACTCTAACTGAATCAACAGAGTTTTACTTAATATAACTATTTCTCTCTGTAGATGTTAGTCTTTCCTGAAATGAGAGAAAATCGCAACGTGAAAACGCCCCTTGTTGGGTAATACAGCCCAAAAGCTAATCGGTACCATGTCAAACCAAATATCAAATTCTGTTAAATTAATTCGATTGGTTCATAAAGTACAGAGTTTGAATTCAAAAAGAAAGATATTTTGCAAAAATGGTCGAATTGAGTTCGGGAAATTTCAAAACGTGTATTTTTATCGAAAACCGAAAATCTAAAATTTTCTGAATCTTATATTTTCTACTTATATATACAAAAGAAAGAATAATAAATCAACTTTTTTAAAAATAAAAATCAGTAGTCAATTTCAGTTAATTGAAATGCAAGGAAATCTCAAAACGTGTAATTTCATCGAACACCGGAAATCAAAAGTTTTTCCGTATCTTCTACTTGCTTCTTATACCCGCAAAAGCTAGCAATAAATGCACTTAAAAAAAAAAAAAAAAAAAAAAAAAAAAAAAATAGTCAATTCCAAACGATAAAAGAACCAAATATTTAAATAGAGCATTTCCTCGTGACGTCTGGTGGTTGGCAAAAAAGCGCGCTCGACTTTCCCGCGCCCCGCCCACCATTGATACTATATTGGTGATCCGCCATCGCTATGCTTTTCCCAAGCCTTTTTGCCAACCACTCATAAAAGTTGAGATGTTTGTTTACAAACAAGGAACTGCCCTATAAATAAATAAAGTCACTTTTTGTTGCCAAAAGACAAATAACAAAGAACATTTGAAGTTTAAAAAATTAAATGATATATATTATTTACATATTAATACACAAACATGAAATTTATCGTACGGCTAATATCTCTTTAAACTACAGCTGACATAAATCATAAAACAAAAAAGAAAGAAATTAGATCATAAATAAATTAGAAAATAAATTAAATGATTTCTCTTAAATCAAATCCTTAGGAAATATTTTTGGTGATTCCACAGACGGCCAGTGACGTCATCACTTCGCTTGCGTATAAGGATGCTATACAAATTACTGTGTCTATGGTTTTATTTGAGTTTTATGAAATTGCCAGATTTAACAACTTTCCACTTTTAGGTATTTTTTAGTGTAAAGGAATACGTGTATAAAAGGGAAAAATGGGGGAAAATGCATAAAAAATAAATGTATTTTTAAATATCTTCTTGACATCGCAAGAAAATAATATTTGTATTCGCACCTTCCGGCTAACCATACCTTTCGAATGATACCATTTTCAACCCTCTACTCCCATAATTAATATGTTAAAAAGGGACAACAAATTTTATGCTTGCCTATTAATATATAGATATTATTATTATTATTATTTTTTGTCTTAATAGATATACTAGCATTATTTTATTTACAGTGTTAATAATTAATAGTTACATTGTGATGAGCGATTCAGAAAGAGAGAGCGGGAAAAAAGAAAGAAAGAAAGAAAAATGCAGATTTTTCCCTTAAAAAAATAAAAATAATTAAATTACAGGGAATTTTAATTAGTACCTAGTGATTAGTAGTAATTTTAGCTAGCCATAAACTTCAAACACAAGTTAGGACACATGAAATAAAAAGGTAATTTCAATTTATTTAAACTAAATATTCCTACCAGACAAATTTTCACCTTCAAAGATTCATTTATTTTATATGTATTACTTTTTTTTTTTTTTTTCCTTTAATCTTTAGTTACTTTCTCTGCACCTCTTCAATTTTATGAAATCAATTATTTATTACATTATAATTTTAGAAAAAAATTATTTGGAGAGTTATTTAATTAAAAAAGAAAAGAAAAGAAAGAAAGAAAAAAGAAGTCACTGGAAAACTTTTGGTAAAGCAATAGTAAATAAATAAACAAAACCCAATAAAAATAGCATTAAAAATTTATATTATTATTTCTGGGCACCTACAACAAATTAAAAAATAAATGACTGTTTGATGACATGACATCAAAAATAAATTGCTGTTAACGGCCCTCTTCACTTACCGTCACCGGAAGCCCGAGCCAATGTTATTCTATGGGGAATTTTTCTTTACAAATAACTTATTAAGTAATACATGTTTTTAAATTCTGTTTTCACATTCAGAAAATTCCCAACTGTTAAATTGACGGACCTTTTTTAAAAATGTATTTTTTAAATTTTTAATATTTTATTTTGAAATTGCAATATGAAAAAAATTCACATATTGAAAATTCGTATTTTGCAGCTTCAAAATAAAATATTTAAAAAATAAATTTTTAAAAAAGGTCTGTCAATTTAACAGTTGGGAATTTTGAGAATGTGAAAACAGAATTTAAAAATATGCATTAGTTAATAAGTTATTTGTAAAGAAAAATTTCCCATAGAATAACATTAGCTTCGGCTTCCGGTGGCGATGAGTGAAGCAGGCCCTTAATGCTCTTTTTTTGATAACTAACAATAGGGCGATTCGCTGCCAGTGCGACAAACTTATAGGAGATGTAGGAGACACAAAGACGATTTCGAATCACATAGCAGTGCAGGGTTGGAAATGCAATCCTAACGAGATAAAGCATTTTTTATCCTCTTTAGAATTGTTTAAAGACACACCCAAGTGGATCAATTTTTACTGAATTTCAGACACTTGCGTCAAAATAAACATATGAATAATAGGCATTTTCATTCACTTCATAGTTTTTAATACATTTTAAATAGTATGATATTGATTGATGCTTTAAAGTTTTCTAAAATATCAATAAAACAAGAAACAGGGGGGCATGGACAAATCACGTGGATTCTATATACAGGAGAGTTAAAGGATTAAGGGGCTGTCACGAGAAAACTGTCAACAGCCACTCGCAGAAATGTTAAGATGAAAACTATGAATAACATGGTGATTGCAAAATTAAATTTAAACATCAAAAGCTTAAAATAAAGTAAGATTATAATAATACCCTACCATCAGATCTTCTCCCAAGGATATCTTCAAGATGTCTTCAGGATGAAAAGACATCCCAGAGACATCCTGTAGATGTGCTGTGGATAAGTGTGCTTTTAGGGTAATTATATCCCTAACAAATCCCCTATTTCGTTAAGATTGCAATTCCGACCCTGCATTGCTATACGATTCTGAATTGTCTCTGTGCCCACTATATCTTCTGTAAGTTGTTCGCATCGGCAGAGAATCACTCTGTAAAGAGAATTCTGAATATCTTTATCCCTTGATTTTTCTTTCTTTCCCCCATTATTTTAGAGGGGAAATTACATCTTGAAATAAAAAATAAAATCTATAAAGCCATTAAATGCCTTATGTATTTTCAAGAATTGTGTTTCTATTAATTAATAGATAATGTAAAACATTTGTTATTAGATAAGTGTATAAACAAATTAGATTTTCAGATTCTATACTGTATATTTAAAATGACCATGATGTAAAAAATACCTTTGTTAATATATTTGAAGTTCAAAAATTTAATAGATTTACAAAATGAATTTTTTTTTTTTTTTTTTTTTCAAAGTGTGTAACATTTAACATGCACTGGTATAAAGAAAACCTTTACCAATGTAGTATTTTTTATGAAAAAAGAGTCTGAAGTAACAACAACTCTATAGATAATAACAAGAAATAAATCTAACATTTAAGTTTTTTGTTAAAATTAAAAACTACTGTAAGTTTAAAATTAGAAAGCATTTCACGTGTACAAATATTATATAAAAAAGTATAAAATCACTTTGAAAACACGTAGATAAAATTTTTTTTATTAAGCGAAAAGCTTTGTGTCTGGTTTTAATAAAAAAAATTTTATCTACATGTTTTTAAAGTGATTTTATACTTTTTTATATAATTTAAATATATGTAGTACTAGAAAAAAACTTACATTATCTTTGTTATAACAATTTATAACACCATTATAAGATATCGTAAAGATGTAATCATCATAGACTGCTAATCCAGTAGTATGACAGTTCATGTATAACTTTTTTTCAATTTTTCCACTCTAGTAAAAATATAAAAACAGTACAAATTAATGAATTATTAAATTAAAAAAATCATTTACTTTTGATAAACTTATTATCTATTTATTTATTTTTCAGACAAAAATATACAAAAAATATACTGAAAATTTCAAATCAATTCGGGAAAAAAAAAAAAAAAAAAAAAAAAAAAAAACTATTAGAAGTGAATGTAATACAGTTTTGAGAAAAGCAACATAAAATTTTACTTGAAGACTTGAAATATATAAAAGGAACAATATAACCAGATTTTTATAAACATTGATCCCAAAAGTGCATCTGCATATTTGTAGTACCAAATTTAAAATCAAAAGTACTGATTTCTAAAAATAAAAATCCCCGATACTTGCCAATATTGAAGAATCAAAATAAGAAAGATTCTATTAACAGCATTTTTAGCTCTAGACAATATAGACACAGACAGGTTTTTCGACATTCACCAGCTTTAATCCATGGCCTAAATATCAAAAATCTATATGCATAAGTGAAATTTAATTAAGTAAAAAATCTAGTTATTAATTAAAAATAGCCTTATCTATTGAGATGTAAGAGAATTTTCTTCGGGAAAAGCAAAAATCTTACTCGAAAATTTTAAGATTTGTTGTTGATAATTTATATGTATAATTTCAAAATGCTCATGAAAAAGGAAGAAAAACATAAGGATAAGGCAAAGTAAAAGACAATCCCAAAACAAAAGAGTCTTCCTTGAAATAAGAGAATATTGGCAAGTATGCACCATATAATCTTGAAATACAACACAAAAAAGAATTTTTTTGTCTAAATTTTAAAAACTCTTTATATAAAAATTAATCTAAGAAACCTATTACAATAAAACCTCTCTAAGAAAGCCATCTAAGATGCCATAGAAAATTGATCATTTAGAAAGGTGGTCCTTTTAATAAAAATTCTTAAAAAAAAAAAAGACAACAAAATTCAATAAATTAAATGGTTTTAATTATTCAAATTTATAGTGTTTATCAGTATAGCTAATGACTTATGACATACAGGATAGCCCTTAATAATTCACTGTGAGCTGGGCATAGTACCCAGAGATCTACTGTAATTAAAACCTAAAGCATCTTTAAGAAAAAAGTCTCGTAGCTGAAGCAAAATTCAGCAGAAACCTGATAGAAGTATCCTGCAGTTCCTGAGGCTCAATGAGATGCCAACCAAGATGCTCAAACAACAATGAACAGAAAAGGTCTCACAGTCTGCGGAGCAATCTACTCTTCCAGACAATCATGACAAATGGGATCAGAATTGATACCCATAATGTTCAGATGTTTCTCAAGGGCAGTGACTAATAAGAAGGACAATTACCTTCTTCTAACTATTTCTATTAAGGAGACTTTCTACTTATTGCCAGAAGCCAAAGCTATTCAGAGGGCCATTTTAACTCATTAACTAATGCATATTTTTAAATTCTGTTTTCGCATTCAAAAATTTTACATCTGGTTAAATTGGTTATATTTTTCCAAAAATTGATTTGTTAAATTTTTAATATTTTATTTTGAAGCTGTAAAATACAAATTTCACTTAGTGAAAATCCACATTTTTCACTCACCCGAATTTCATTTTGTCTCCAACTTGCAGGTAAGAGAGTTAATATCCTAATCCTTTCACTTCTTTTTCTTGTCTGTGAAAATATTTCTTACAATTGTTTCAACATCTCTGATTGATCATCATTCTTAGTATTTTCCCTTTGGAAACTAATAGATTCTTTATAATTTAAATTAGAAAATTAACATTGTAACATTTTCCCCATTTTTTTTTTAATGGTAATTTCTAATGAATCTGTTGGTCTTCCATAAGTAAGAACATTCTTTTTATCTTCATTTTTCCATTTGATGAATGGTGTTTGCAAAATAATTGCAGACAACATCATTCATTGAACACATATTCTTATAAATAAAGTTTATAAAATATGACAAAAGTGAACTAAAAACATAAAAAATCTCATAATTTAATCAAGTAACTAAGAACATATTTGATAACTAACTAATTTAATAACTAAACACATAATTTAATCAAATAACTAAAACATATCACATAATCAAATAATTAAAGGAATAAAATAACTAAGAACTCTAGAAAATTCAAAGCTAGAAGATCTGTTATCTATTCCGATAAAAAGTTTTTCTTTTTGCTTTCAATCATTAAAAACTCACAATAGAAAATTCAGAGTGACTGAAGCATTACCATAGTACAGTGCAGCCAAGACAGACTTGAAAAAGTTCACACTTTTTTCTTTCCCTACTCACATTTCAGAAATAACTTGTTAACAGAATTGAATGATTAGGAAAAGCTTTAAATTACTGTATTGGATTGCTATTTACTGAATATCTGTTGTAAATTTAGATTAAATGCTACAAAAAATAGAAATAAATAAAAATCACGATATCTACCATTAGATTGAGACCATTAGATATCTACCATTAGCATTGAGACTACAACTGTATCACAAAAGTTGACACAGAAATTACTGAAATTTCCAGCACCAAGACCAATGTTTTTACTATTATGATTGAAGGCTCCTAAATATAGAGCAATTCCAAACCTCTATCAGCCAGTCTCTTAGAAAAACCAAAACATCCCTGCTGTAATGGAGATTCAACTGACCAACCTTAATATGATCCATTGCAAGAAAATCAGAATAGGCATAGCCAGATGGAATTAACCATCATGGCCCCTGTCAGGCGGAGAGTTCTTCTGCAAAAGCTCTAAAGCTTTATCAATCTTGCACACAGGCTGCAATGAGTTAAGCTGCAAAGTGTCCTCTGACTCAAAGTCCAGCACAAGATTAGATAAACAAAGAGCAGAGTTGAAGCTGAAAGGGAAGAAGCCACTTCAACTTCTGGAGATATATCAGAAACTGGGAACTCCAAAGCAACTGGGAAGTTCAACAACTGGGGATGCAACTGGATGCTCAGCAGAGTCTGAGGCATTCAAAACATCAAAGGGAACCACAGAAGCAGTAGACAAAATCTCCATAGGTTTCCACCAGTATGGATCATGAAGTATTTTAAACACTTCACGATCTAGTCCAAACTCGGGGTTGAAACACTAAAGATAACTCAAAAATGCACTAGAGTCTGAGAATTCATCCTTGGTCTTAAAAACAACATTAACAGACTTGGACAACTCATTCTATTCAGAACCCTGAGTGCTACGCCACCCAAAGCTTTCTTGTCAAAGTTGTGCCTTATCCACTCCATGGTAGTAGCATTACCGGACCATACTGGAGAATCAAGGACCCCCTTGACCACGTTAGTACCGAGTATTTTAAACAGTTTGGTTCCAACAGAAATGGAGTCAGTCAGCATCAAAATCTCACTCTAAATACTATCAGCATTTTCCATAGACAGCCAAAAGGAAAATTCTATTTGTCGACCTAACAGCATGAGTATAAAAGCAAAGCTAATCATCCCTTCCAAGGTTGAATTACTTTCTGAAATTAGATTCCATTCCTAGTTAGAACATTCTTCTGAAATGAGATATCCTTCCTTAACTTCATCTTCACTATGTACACAGTGGGGGATAATGTTGAAAAACAGGCCATGTTCTTTTAGTACCAATACCACTATCCCAGTAGCAGCCTGAGGCAGAAATAACCAACCAGAGGAACACAATGATTTGGCTTAGTGCTTTAAAAACTCCTGGGGGAATGAGAAATCGTCACATCCACCGAATAAGCAAGTGCATGGCCCCAGAAATGGAGCAGAGGGGGAAGACACCGAAGAATGTCAACTCGCGTGTAGTGAGTAGCCCAAAATAACCATTTCTTCTTCTTCTTTTCTTTTTTTTTCAGATTATTTTTCTGAAATTAGTCAGAGCCTTAACAACTGTAGGCCGTCAGCCAGAGTCAGTCTCTTCACAGGAAGGACCCATGTTGATGTCATGACCATACTAGAGTCAGACTTCTGAACTTCATATTCAGTTCAGGATGAAATGGCACCAGTTATGTCCAAAGGTAAAGCAGTTACTACAGTAGCATCTGCACTAGTTATAGCCAAGGATAAACTACACGCTCGTGACTGTAATGAATTTTTCTTAGAAGATCCTCTGCCTAGGTCCTAAACAGACCTTTTTTTTTTTAATAAGGCTTTTATTTTGCACAACAAGGAATGCAGTATCAGAAAACATAGAAAAACTGTCCCTGATCCAATGTTTTTGCCTGCAGGTCTTAGCTGGGCACAGTGGAATGGCCTTCACGCCATGGGTGACCCTACCAGGAGTATAAACTCTGTGTACAGAATATATACTCCAGACGTACATCGCCCATTCCGCCCAGGAGCACCCCCTCGCCACGCTGAGGCGACCTGCAGGACTAGAGGGGGTCTATTTAGCTTTCTAATAATCTTTAGCATAATTTCTTTGAAATTTGAAAACATTTTAATAAAAATTCTGTTTTCCAAGAATGTATTGATTATATCTGAATGAATTGTTCAAATATAATCAATAACATCATTTTTGAGGGGAAAAGAGACCTTGATTAATCTATAAGTTTCCACTTATATTTCCTGGCAGAAAATGTTAATTTTAGCATTTTATTTTCAATCATTATATTCAATACATTTATTTTGGCCATTTAAAATTAATATTAATGATTTAGAAACCATTGAATGCGAATTTATTAACTAAATGAAATGGTATATATATTTTCAAGCTTAAATTTCATTTCAAAGGATGCCTATTCAGAAACAAATAGTTATCCTTTCTTTTCTCCACACACAGTTTATAATTATATACATGGAAATTAATCTCAGTTACTTCCTAGATAGGTAATTATTCAAGGGAAAAATAAAATTATTTGCCCTGAATCTGTCTTCGAAGAGAGGTACAGTTGAACCTTGTTAATGTGAACACACTTAACATGAATTACTTTTAACATGAACTATTTTCACAATTCCCATCAAAATGAAGACTAGTTTAGTTATAGAAAGATTAATTACTGATAGCACGAACTATTGATAACATGAACAATTTTATTTTCCCCCTTGAGATTCACAATAATGAGGTTCGAATAAATACAATTTTACATGGTGTTTAATGGAGTAAGAATTGGGGTAGAAGAAACTGTTCATAAAGGAAGGTGATCCTTCAATAGAGGTAACTAAGAGAGATTTCAATGTATATCATATCATTCTTATACTTTAAATTATCTATACAAAAATGAAACTTAAAAAATCCTTTCTTTTATCCCTTTAAATAAGATTTGACGTTCTACAGTAATTTTCACACTTACTGTAATATCAATTATGGAATTTTCCCATTTTTGTACAGTTAATATTTAAGCAGAATTCTCCACAGACTTTGAGCATTGCAGCCTGCTTGATCTTTGAAATTCAATGAACACCATAGGGTCTCTCAAAAAAGAAAAAATGCACCCTTTTTGCCTTCCAAATGCCCCTCTTGCCCCTCAAATTATGTCCTACTTGCCTCCAAAACATACCCACCTTGACTAAAAATAGTTTTTTAACAGTTTTATTTTTAGATATTGAAATATATTTCTACAACCTCAAACAGTAACAAATAAACTAAAAATTATTTACAAATATATAAAAGAAGGTGCCATTTATAGCAGCAGCAATAATTGCTTATAGACTGCATTTATAAACATAATTTTTTTGCAATAATGATGCCCATTTTTTCGCAAAGTGAAATGCACTTTTTTTTTTTTAAGTAAAAATTGTTTTTTTACACCTCTACAAATGCACCCTCTTTTCTTAGTGGCACGTTGTCCCCTTTTTCCTAGATATAAGTACCCTTCATTTTTCAAACTTAAGGGGAACTCTGGTTTATATAATTTAGCATGAATATTGAACAAAATTATAACTTAATTTTAAATGTATTATACAATATTTTTTGATAGAAAGGCTGGACTAATTTTGAAAAGGAGTAAAAAGTGATCAAGCAAAATCAATCACCTTGACAATAAATTATTAGGGTTATCAATCGAATGAAACTAATAATTGATGAAAAGAGGAAAAATTTCAACTTTTATGTGAGTAAATTGTGCCTGATTAGTTCATAAGGAATCTCTTTCAAGAGCTAATTTCTGGTTGGCTTGAAAAATTTCCAGATATTAGTACTCAATTCACTGGCAAATATTTAGCTGCTGAGTTGTAGCAGAAAAGCATCTAAAAATCGTTAATTTCATATTGTGAAATTAACGATATATCATAGGAAAACTACAAATATATCATAGGAATAACATATAATACAAATATATCATAGGAATATCATATAATACAAATATATCATAGGAAAACTACATTAACCCTCCATTAATGCAGATGTTCTTAAATATACCAAGCAGCTTTAATTTAAAAACTGCAATGCCATATCTTTCTATTATAGCTTAAATTTTCAATTATTTTGAGCACCTTCAAAATTGTCTAGATTTAAAATAAGGCAAATTCAATTTAGATTTATTTTTTATTTTTACATTAAGATTCATTTACCTGGCATATATATTTACATTAGATTGTAAATAATACAAATAAAATGAAATCATATTAGAATATTTGATTAATTTCAATTAACATTCAATGAATTGATTCTTAGTAATCTTTTTAGTAATTGTAAATGAAAATCGCAATCATAGAATCACCACTTATTTAGAAATATTACAGACATGAACTAATTTTTAGGAATTTTTTCTAACTTTTCCACTGTGATTCAGCAGCTAATATTTCAGGAAAACACTACACATAATTAAATCTTATGCAGTATTTTTTTTTTTTAAGAAAATCAGCAATGAAGCCCTTCAAAAACTTTCCTAGTCAGTAGTAGAGCACTGATGTGTTATGCCAAAGATCCAGGTTCAATTCCTGGCCTAGTCACTTTACATGCTAATTAAAAATAATTTTTTAAATAGGTGCTGCTATTAATTTTTAAAATAAATAAATGAAGAAAAATATCTACTACACCTACCCCCCCCCCCCCCTTCAAATTCAGACCTAAAAATAAATAAATAAATAAATAAAAATAAATAAAACAGGGCTGATTGTGACGCTACTTTAAAAATCCTGAAATTACATGAAAAAAAAAAAAAAAAAAAAAAAAAAAGAAAGTTTTTTTCATGACTGTAACCAATAAAATACATGTAAAATTGCTGAAAATCTAAAAAAATACTAGAAAATTAAGATATACCTAAATTTCTATTACACAACAATTTTCTCTTAACAGTCACTCAAAAAATTCCTGAAATCAGGAATTATATTATCCAAAAATTCCTGAAATCAGGAAAAAATCCTACACACAATCACCCCTGATAAAACTGTAATATTACTAATACACTGATGAAAGTACTTGGACTTTTAACTATTATGTCAAATATGATGAGGCTTTAGTGAAATTACTCAAACAGACCAGATTATTATGGAAACAAAGCCCCACAAATGTCTGAGGGCTCAGCTATACATGCTGGTAAATGTGAGGTGCCGCGTTTGAACCCCTAGCCATTTGGAGTTTTCTGTGGCTTTCTCCAAAACTTGCATAAATACAATCATTTTCTCTTAGAAAGACCCCCCCCTCCCCCCTAAAGGTGAGCATCCCACCCAAGCCCAGGACTCAAGCATAGTAAATAGGCTTTGATCCAATTCCAAAACACCAACGCTAACATATTGTGTACCCACACTTAATTTTAATAGGATGAAAATAGGATGTTTGTAATATTTAATTAATTTCAATATGATGTAAATGGGACAGTATTAATATTTAACGCATGAAAATAGAATTTACCATTATATCAAATATGATAAGACTTTTGTCAACACTACTCAAATAGACCAGATCATTGTGCAAACACATCCAGGACGGGTGCTTGATATTTATTTTGATATAGCGGATGAGCAGTCCTGTCTCTGCATCCCTGATAGCTATATTGCCTTCAGATGACAAGATGACCAAAACATGAAGCCGTCCTTGATCAGCAGTTGCTATACGGGATGCAGGTTGCTCCGTTTTCACAATTTCTATTTCCTCATACTAGGGAAAAAGAAAAAATTAATTGAATATGAGTCACAATAAATAAATAAATAAATAATAATAATATTTTGGTAACAATAAAGTTACACACAAATTTCAATTAAATAATAGAAAAAAAAAAATGAGTTATGAGAAAGTACACCTACAGAGCAAAATTAGTTAAATTTTAGACAGAGTGGTAAAAACCTGGTTTAGTATAGGAAAAACTATGTTTTTTATCAGACTGTCCAACAATACATTTTGCAGCATAAATATATTTGGTCAAAATAATTCTCATGTTTAAATATCTACCCAGTGGTAATTCAGTAAGTAAAAACAACCACAACTGTCTCAATAAATTGCAGACAAATAATTGTAGGGGAGAAGGTGGTAATATGAAACAGGGTGGTAATATGAAACCGCTTCTTTCTGCTTATCTATTGGAGCCATCTGTGTTTACTAAAGTAAACTTAATTAATGGGAATCATAATAGTTGCTATACCGCTTGGCATCAGTATAGCTTGTTTTGTTTATGGGGTAACAGGCGGATCTTTGTTTATGCAGTTCTAAAAAATTTCACAAGGTAAGTTTCATGACTATTTTTCACATCCTTATTGATAAATATAAGATATTGTTAATGTTGTTTTTATTAACTGTAAGATTGAATAGTAAAATAGCAGGATTAAATTATGGATAAATATTTTTCAAACTTAAAATTCATGGGATAGTTTATAATATGGCGATTGGCGGTAATATGGAACAATGTGTTCCATATTACCATAAGCCGGAGAACTTTGGATTAAATTTGTTGTATGCCAACAATGGGCACATGTTTTATGCAGTGGATGTGAAGGTGACATTTATATTTGTGACTTTTGTTCCTAAGTATGACTAATTTGAACTTTACGATTATTTTTTTTTTACAAACAATACTTTACAGGAAAAAAAATTCATCTTTATGTTTTTCGATAAAATACACATATTTTTTACAATACTTTCCTGTAGATGTTCAGGTTTTCCTTTTTTTAGTAATGTTTTCTGAAATAAATAACCCAATAAATATTTTTTTGTTTCACTTTTTATTGTTCCATATTACCACCCCACTTTCTAAGACAGCTATTTTTGTATTATGTTAAAATTAATGGTCTTCAAATCGTTTAATGTTTTACCTTCTAATAACTTTAAATGTTCAGTGGAAGGATACTTTGTCAAATTACAGTAGTTATTGTTGAACAAATTCCAATAAAAAGTGCATTTTTTGTTAAAAAATAAAAAGTGGTCCATATTACCACCTTCTCTCCTAATATAACATATAGATCAAATTATTGAAATTTGGAAACATTTGTAGAACAATTTACAGCATCAGTAGATGTCTTAATAAATAAATAAAAGATTTTCTTTTTCTTTCTTTTTTTTTTTTTCTAGATTATTACTCAAATTATAAAAATATGACATTACATTACTACATATTAAACGGATTTACATTTTATAAAATTCCTTTCAAAGGAATTTCATTTGTAAAAGAAACTTTAGAATTTATGTCAAAATCTAAATAATGATTATCTGCAATCTATAATATTAAAACACAAGGGTATTTCTTTAAGACCAAAATCGCCCGATCTAAGCATGCGCGAGAAAATTTCGAACCAATTAGGAACGGGAATATGCCTTCCCCATTATGCATTGCAATATGAACATCGATCATAGAGCTGGAGCAGACGACACCAGCAGACGCCTGATTAAAGCTCAATAAAAAAAACAATTCACACGATACATTCATTGATTCATACTTTCCAAGGAAGTATATTAAAAACAAAGCAATTTGCGAATACTTGGCTATAATCGTATGCATTTTTATTTCACCGAAAATTTTCTTACACAGGATAATATTTCTAGAGTTTTTGTGGTGCCATCTCTTTTCATATAAGCATACCATACCATATTCCTAATATTATTTTTTTCCAATTTCTTAAAAGAAAAAAAATCTTTTAAAAGTAATAAATTGTCGGAGTTTATTGTTCTTTAAAAGTTAACTTTTATCAGTTGAAAACTTTGTTTAGAAAAAATGAAGATAGATGTTTAAAATCAAAAGAGGTTTTATTTTATTTTATTTATTTATTTATTTTTTAATCTAATTTTAAATTGATCTCTTACATTTTATTTCTGTACTATATTACAGAAAAAAATAATTTAAAAAGAATAACCTTAAAAATATTGATATTTTATACTAGTAAAAATCTGCATAGAATAATTTATTATTAAAAATTTAATGAGCAAATTAACTTGCCAAAGTATTAAATGCATTCTTATTTATTCGAGCCCTGAGTAGCATGATCTAAGTGCAAATAAATTGTAATTATAGAATATAAAGAAAACAAAAACACTATTAAAATTTATTTTAAATTAAATTATTTTCCTTATAAATTTATGGTTTTAAAAATAATTTTATTTAAAAAAAAAAAAAAAAAAAAAAAAACTGAGATTTCATTTTTTTCTTTTTTTTATCGACAGATTACAGATGGCGCCACTGTCATAATGTAACTGAAATGGAAGATTAGCGATGCGAGCAAATTAAAATAATATATATAAAAAATATTGAAGATTGATGTGTGCTTTCTTTCTCCATTCTTACCATAATTTATAAATTCTGTCTCTCTTTTAATTACTCGAAACATTCTTTTGGTCACATTTAGAGTAAAATTAGATACAAATCTTCGGATTTTATTTTTATTATACGAAGTACGCATATTGAAATTTCATGAAATTTATTCACCCTTCCCCTCCAACCAAAAAATAATTGATTACAGCAGTGGATTTTAAACTGGTTAAGAGCAATGCGGAATATTAAAATAGGGATGTTTAAAACTTTATGCCATGAAGATTTAAGATGCACATGATCCATCAAATTTTGACAGGTATTAACTAGTTGCTATAAAAGAACACATCTGAAAAGTTATTTAAATGTGAATCACAGCAAAATCTCCAAAAGCCGGAATTAAATAAGAAAAGATTGGATTTGTTAGAACAAATTCAGACACCAAAATAGAGTAGAAAAAAGCAACTTTTTTTTTTTTTTTTTTTAAATGCAAATTAATTATTGGAAAAGGTATATCATGGTATTGGTATATCAAAAATGTATAGTGGTATGATTTTTTAGTCTTACGAAACTCACTCTAATATATGAAGTTTAAGAACTATGTTCTGCAGATTATAACCAAAATTATAGTTTGTTTTTGATTTTTTTCCTCTTTTTTTTTTTTTTTTTTTTTTTTTTTTTTAAGTAGATATAAAGTAAATTAGATTACTAATATCAAATATCTAACAAAAATCTATTTTCTTCCTTTTTTAAAAATAAATAAATAAATAAAAGTACAGTGTCTACAGATCTAGAATTTTCTTTTTATAATAAGGTTTTTTTTTTTTTTTTTATGTTAAACAGGGTTCATACTCAAATATGGGAAAAAAATTCCCTGAGTATTCCCTGAGTTCCCAGACAATTTTCAAGAAAATATTAGCGACATATTACAAGAAACGCTCTTCTAGACAACACAAAATACAGCTACTTCCACTGTATGACGTAATATTACTGCCGATCATAATAGAAATTCACGTAGAAATCATATTTACATGCATATTTTTACAATAATTCATTATATAAATTTTGATACGAAGCTAAACAAGAAAAACATAACTTGAGAGAAAAAAAAAATGTTTTTCCAGGTTTTATAACTGATTTTCCCTGAGTTTTAATGAAATTTTTTATTTTCCCTGACTTTTTTTAACAAATTCCAAATTCACTGAGTATTCCCTGTTTTCCAGGTTTTCCCTGACGAGTATGAACCCTGTTCAAGCATAGATGAGGACTTCTAGGGTAGTGGAAGGAGGAGGAGGAGAAGCGAGGAAGGGGAGAGGGAGAAGAGGAAGCAAAGTCAATCCTGAAAATATCAGACGAGATTTTAGAAGTGTAAGGGCTGACTGATGTTGCAAAAATCTAACTGGACGAAAATTATCAGTCTGGATCTTTTTACTTCCATTACTCTACTACCGTAGGTAATGGAAGTATTGTATTCGGTCTGAAAATTCGATATCGGGTTTTTACCTGATTTACGCGTTTTAAGGTCCCCTGAGTCCAAAAAAGTGGTTTTTGGCAATTGGTCAGTGTGTATGTATGTGTGTGTGTGTGTGTGTGTGTGTGTATGTATGTGGAGAATCTTCTGGCTATTATAGCTCAGAAACTAATAAAGATAGAGCTACGAAACTTTAGAATTGAAATACGTCTGGTGTACAGATGAAATTTCCAAATTTTGGTGAAAATTGAAAAACCGGAAGTGGGACATCGGAAACCGGAAGTGGGACCGTAAGTCCGTATCTCAAAAACGGCTCTAACGATTTTCTTCAAACTTGCTATATAAACACTTTATTAGATGTCCTTTCGAATGATATAGTTGGTTAGTTCAGGAAAATTGATAGGCGTCCTGTATAAATAGCTCAATTTCAGGCCTCGCAAAGGCATTCCTTTAAAAACGGTTGTATGGATTTTTTTCAAACTCGCCATTTTAACTCACTTTTAAATATGATTTTGTATGTAATTATTGCTTTCCTGTCAATAATTGAGTTTAACCGGAAGTAGGACATCGGAAACCGGAAGTGGGACCGTAAGTCCGTATCTCAAAAACGGCTCTAACGATTTTCTTCAAATTTTCTATATAAACACTCTATTAGATGTCCTTTCGAATGATATAGTTGGTTAGTTCAGAAAAATTGATAGGCGTCCTGTATGAATAGCTCAATTTCAGGCCTCGCAAGCGCGTTCCTTTGAAAACGGCTGTACGGATTTTTTTTTCAAACTCGCTCTATTAACTCACTTTTAAATATCCTTTTGTATGTAATTATTGTTTTCTGGTCAATAATTGATTTTTTGTAAAAGTTGGTATCCCAAAAACGACTCTAACGATTTTCTCTTTAGGTCACTTTTATGCTTTCTGATCACATTATCTTTCAAAAATGCATATAATACAATAGTGGGTAATGGAAGTCGTGTGGTTGTTTCACACCAGATTTTTTTTTTAAAGGGAACTTTAGAAAAACATTTTAATATTACTATCTTTGCATGGCCAGATATTAATTGTCCAGTTGATTCAAGCAATGGAAAAAACTTTTATTGCTTTAATTCTACCTGCACCCACTTTCAACAACTTAAACTCAACTAATATTTTGTACAACATTTTTAGGAAATAGAATTAACAATCTAAAGTCACCGCCCCCCTCAAAAAATTAATAATAAGATATTTAACAAAATTTGTATAAATAATAAGTTGTAAAATAGCACCAAAAATGATAATGTTTAAATTTTCCAGAAAAATTATTGATTAGTTACATTAATATGATTGATATTAGTTATAACAAACAGTTTACTAAATATGAATATGTATATATATGTTTGATTATTTGTAATCGCAGTAAAAAAGAAAAATTAATAATTAAAACATTTACTTAAACAGTTATAATCAGAATATCTATCAATATTAAAACCAGAAGATTTTCTACTCATAGCAATATTATTATTATTATTTTTTTTTTTTCTGAGTACTTGTTTAAAACATGTAAGTATATCTTTCTGATATTAAATTTTCGGAACAAAACTTCTGAATTAATATTACATATAAAATGTTATGCAGTAAATTTTTACACACAAACGCATGAGTGAAGACAAGACATATATTAACTGAACTTAAAAAAAACATTTTCCAGTTGTGTTGAGAAGTGTTAAAAATAAACTTTCACTCATTATACCATCAAAAAATATATAAACAGAAGACATTTACTTTAAAGTTTTTTTTTTATATAAATTAAAAAATCTGGAGTGACTCCACTCGACTTTCCAAAACATTAAGTAATTAATGATTATTTAAATAAATTTAATTAACGATTACTTAAATAAATTAACTTAAGACAGTTTGAAATTGATCAGCTCAATCGAATAAAGTCTTTAATGCCATTGCACTTTAAATAATTTCAGCCGATAGGTTATAATGATAAAGTGATTACTTACAAACTTTGAATAAACACCATAAAATGCAATAAACTCGCAACAATTGTTTCGGGTCGAAAAAACACACGACCCTTCATCAGGCGAACAAAGTAAGCACGAGTGCTGCAGTCAAAGCGGCAACGGTGCGTTGCCGCTTTGACTGCAGCACTCGTGCTTACTTTGTTCGCCTGATGAAGGGTCGTGTGTTTTTTCGACCCGAAACAATTGTTGCGAGTTTATTGCATTTTATGGTGTTTATTCAAAGTTTGTAAGTAATCATTTTTACAACGCCAGTTTTGTGATGCTTCTTTATTAAATATAATGATAAAGAATTTTTTGTTGTGTCCCTGTAAAAATTTTCATCAAAATCTATACAGTTTGTGCAACAGTGACCTATAACACCTATATACAAATTTCCAGACCATTTGAATAAGGCATTTAATTGCTATTGCACTTTAAATAATTTTAGCTTATAGGACATAATGATAAGATGTGTGTGTGTGTGTTCCTATAAAAGTACTATAAGTGCCAGATCCCCCAAAATCAATAGGGTTTGTGCTACAGTGATCTATAACAAATGTAACAACTTTCAGCTAATTCAAACAAAGTTTTTAAACACTAATGTGTTCACTTAAATACATACACACATGCATACATGTATCATAAAAAATCATATAAAATGGTAAACATCTCTAAAAGGGGATTTCGTGTTAAGGCTGTACATAAGTTAGATTCCCTCTTTCTTTCTTCCCATGTTACCCAATGGGATTTTCGTTGCTTCATTTTATAAAAATATCTCATTCAAAAATGAAGTTTTTTTAATATTAGGCTTTGGATATGCCACCTTTTAGCTTAGTGAGCAATTTTTTGAAAAAATAAATTTAAATGTTTTTGTTTAGAGATCCAAACTGACAGTCCTAAATTTACTTAATAAAATAAAATATTTAAATTATTATTAATTTTTTTTTTTTTTTTTTTAATGGTCACTAAGCTAAAAGGCAACATATTTAAAGAGTAATGTTAAAAAAACAAATTTCATTTTTGAATGAGATATTCTTATAAAACGAAGTAACAAAAATCCCAGAGAAAAACATGGGAAGAAAGAAAGAAAGAAAGAATCTGACTGATGAACAGCCTTAAGGGCCCTCTTCACTCACCGCCGCTGGAAGCCAAAGCTAATGTTATTCAATGGGAAATTTTTCTTTACAAATAACTTATTAAGTAATACATATTTTTAAATTCTGTTTTCACATTCTGAAAATTCCCAGCTTTTAAAATGATGGACCTTTTTTAAAAAATTATTTTTTTAATTTTTTATATTTTACTTCGAAGCTGCAAAATACAAATTTTCAATATGTGAATTTTTTTCATTTTGCAATTTCAAAATAAAATATTAAAAATTAGAAAAAAAAAAAAAAAAAACTTTTTTAAAAAAGGTCCGTCAATTTAACAGTTGGGAATTTTCTGAATGTGAAAACAGAATTTAAAAATATGTATTAGTTAATAAGTTATTTGTAAAGAAAATTTCCCCATAGAATAACATTGGCTCGGGCTTCTGGTGACGGTAAGTGAAGAGGGCCGTTAAGACCAAAGCTGGAGGTGTGCAACTAGATATCCTGACAGTCACAAATATAAATTAGCAACATCCTACAACCTTTTGTTTTTGAGCTGTATGAGGTACAAAATCCATTTTGCAAATCATGATTACAATACTTTCATTACATATGTATATATGTTTAGAAAATAAAAAGAGAGAGAATTTTGAAAGGGGTGATGCCTCCTTGAAAATTTACAGAGAGGGAATGTGCCTCAGTCAGTGTCCAATTTTGAATTTCACTGAACCCCGACACCGAAAAAAGTTTTAAAGTTTTTAATAATATTTTCTTTTACTTAAATATATCTTTTTACATAGAAAACAAAATGCAAATGTCAAAGATTTTAGAATAATACACTTTATATAAAATTACAAATGAAAAAAAAATAAAAATGAATAAAAATAAAACAAATGTATCACAAAGATGAAATTCTCACCTTCCAATTATACATGTTGACAGAGCCATTAGCTAGTCCAGCATAAAATTTCCCCCAACCTTTTGATATACTCATAACAGGGCAAGGTGGGAAGAAATTTTTAATTTTTGTGCCACTCTACAAATAAGTAAAATAAAAACAAATTTATTGATATTATTCATTATTTTCAATACAGTTTTATATATTATAAAAAACTTATGAAATAACAGAATTATTAAATAATAATATAGTACATGAATAAGCACAACCTGTACTAAGCATAGTGCAAGTTGCCAGCCCCTAACACGATAACTATGATTTGGACAAAGAAAAGAAAAAAAAAAAGATCAAATACATAGTCATTTGTCCTTTATGGCAATGATTTATGTTTCATATTTGCATTTTCAGGGATGAGATTGACAAATGGGTAAGAAAAGCTGAAGCTTCATAAAAAGATGGATAATAAAATACGGAATCAGGCGGCAAAATCATTATATTACAAAAATAATTAATGTAAGTATTTTATATTAAACCTATAAAAATAAAATAAAATAAAAAGAAGAAGAACTGATTATTTTCATTAACATGGACAGGTAAAACCTTATTTGATTAGGTAACAAAAATATTTGTCAAAAAATACAAACAAATTCTGTTAACTGCACATTATTAAAGAAAGAAAAATACATCTACATAAAGCTGAAAAATTTCATCCCTGCATTTTGAAGTTAAAACTTGCCATCTTCAATAATAATCATCAGCTACTGTTTTGTTTTTATCAGAAGGCAAAATAAAAATTTATTTTTAAAATATTTAAACTCGAAAACTTCTTCACACAACATAAAATTAAAGAAAACACTACCGGTTTCTAAAAGACATGATCTTTCGTCTTTAGGTGCAAAATATGTGCCACTGCGTTGGAGCCTCCAAGGCAGTAGCATGTATTTTGCACCTGAAGAAGAAAGGCCACTTGATTTCGAAACCAGTAGTGTTTTCTTTAATTTCATTTTGTGTGAAAAAGTTTTCGAGTTTAAACATTGATTGTGCACTAGTACTTTAATTTAGTATTTTTTAAATGATTCCTAAAATTGATAGGTAGTTTAAAAATTATGTAAATATTCTTCCAGAGGAAAGAATATTCACCTAAACAAATTAATCAACGTGTAAAAAATCAAAATTGTTGCATTTCAAAGAAAGGTATTTTTAATATGTTAAATTTGAAAGAAGAAAATAATCTTGTTAAAAATAAAAATGACTACAAAGAAACATCTAAAAGTAAATAAGCATATATCTATTAACAAAGTGAAGATCTAAATTTTAAAAGACAATGCACTTGTATCAAAATTAGACGCGTCCACTTGTTATTCCTTATATCAAAATTAGAAATGTCTACTCGCACTATAATACACGGTTATTTAAAATGATATGCAGTATTTTAAAAAGAAAAATTTAAATAAAAAATAAAATCTTTTTTTAAACAGAGGCTTACTGGAAATGGTTTAAAAGGAAGGAAATTCAAATACATTCTTTTTCCCACGCCTCCACATTGCAAATCAATATTCCAGTTTAAATATTTATTGTTGAGGAATTACTTAAGAATTCCTCAACAATATGATTCAGAATTGCTTTATTGGCCATGCCAGAACAAAGAACAAATTAATATTCTTTAGCTCTACAGGATTATTCTTCTGCAAATGCATGCGTCAAATTTTAGAGTGATGAAATGCAAACACTCTTGTTTTTCAAGAGTAAAACACCATGAAAGTTATTTGTACGCAGATCTAAGAAAAGTAGTGAAAAATGGCACGGGGGGGGGGGGGGGGGAGGATATGAATGATCAACCGACACTTTTAACGGAAATTCACACTTTTGTTTGTTTTAAAAAACCCAAATCGATAATATATAATTACGAAGCTTCTTTATTTTTTTTAGATGTGGCACGTTGCATTCATTTTATTTTTAGATAATTATTCTAATTTTTAAATAAGTTAAGTAAAATCTTTTTTTTTTTAAACTAAAGTTTCTATTTATTATATACAGTGTTAAACCAAAAAAGAAAAAATCTGAATTATTCCTTTTATTAAATTCCTCTTTTGGTTTGGAAAATTAAATTAAGATCATTTGTTAAATGTTTCATAAAGTCAAAATTATGATATTTCATTTTTAAATTCATTTGTTAAATGTTTCATAAAATAAAATTTACGATATTTTATTTTTAAATTCAATTTTGCCTTGTCATAAAATCTCCTGTTTAAAAATGCTTCATCTGTGCTTTTCTCCATTTACTTCCCATTTACCCTTTCCCAACAATCATGCACGGAATAATGTCATCTTTCTCTTTCTTCAAGTTTCTTATTGGACATTCGCTCTTTGGCGGTATGTGGGCTTATTGCATCATGTGTGAATGAATGTCCCACATGATGCATTAGGAGATTGGCTGTTTTAAAAACTGCTCCGTTCATTGGGATCGTTTGAATTTCACCGCTAATTTAGTTCAGGGGCTGCAGCAGAGTGCTATTGATGTGTTTAGTATGTCTCACTCTGATATATCTTTAACAGGAAAAATCCGATGGCCAGACAAAGGTTGAATTTCCTTAATTAATTTTTAGAAATGCTTTTATTATTATTTTTGAAGTAAATGAAAATACAACCTTAATTTCCAACAAACACAAACTAGAATTGACGTCTACTTTTACAACTGACGATCTCCAGAATCACGATGCAACTTGATGATGGCACAACATCATATTCGCACTGAATGACATTAAAAACATGACTTTTACTGCCTAAATAAGCTCTGTAGTTTATATGTATAATTTTGTGATATAACTGGTGTAGATATTTGAGAAAAGAAATTCTCTCTTTGGACTTTTACTCTTTCCTTTTAGTATAATACCACACATGAAGATGAAAATATGTATACTGAGATTATATTTAGATATGAGTAATAAAAATAATATGTAATAAAAATAAACAACAGAATAAATCTTACTCAGGTACGGTGATTGCACCCTACGTGGCCGAAGGCCAAACTCTCTCTCTTCCCAAAATACCTTCTCCCACTCACAGCGGCCACGAAGGTTGGTTGGTTGCATAAAATAAATTGAGGAGTGGTTGGTTGCATAACAATTTTAATTAAATGTCTCATAATAAAAAGAAGATTTATTTTAATGAATGCAATGATTTTATTTTAATAAATGCAAACGTTTGATAAAAATGAATACAATTGAAAACAACCAACAAAAGTTAAAAAAAAAAAAAAAAAAAAAAATTCAAATATTTTGTCACTTGTAAATGATTGAAAATGGCCAACTTCAGGAAATGCACAAGCGCTGAAATAAAATGACGCTGGAAAAGTATGAGAAATCTTTATATATTATAGAAAATTTTTCATAAGACAAAGTTCATAAAACAAGTTTACTAGAAGGCAAAAAAAAAAAAAAAAAAAAAAAAAACTCACTGATGCTATGAACAAAGAAATAAGTCTCGCTGAACATGACGTAAAGACAAGGGCTTCATTTTGCACTTTCTCAACAACAATTTCAGTCACATTTTTGGCAGAATGAACATATGTTGCAGAAAGAGAGGAATCCTAAATTTAAAAAATCCCAAAATGATTAAAATTTAAATACAATACAATAAATACAATAAAAAAACTGTTCTAAACATAATTTTGAATAAGTTTTTTTTTTTTTTTTTTTTTAACAGCATGTTGTAGGACATCCTGTTTTATTCAAGGTATTCATGGTAAATGAAACTTTTTTGCTATCTCAAAGAAATAGTAGTCTTTTCATCCAAACAAATCTGTCTTTTACAAATTTTAATTTGGTGCATAGGTTTCTAGTATTAATAGAAATGCTTCAAAGTTTTTTTCTTTCAAAAAACCAGACAAAAAAGTTAAAAATTTATGTTTGGAGATGATATAGAAATTAATTTCATATAGCTTAAATATTAGCATTCATCTAATGGTTAAGTTTTTCTAAAGCATGTTTTTCACCCATTTGATGTAATTATTCTATATAATTTAATATAATAGTTATCGTTTGATTTAAATATACAAGATGCATTAAAAATAACCTGATTCTTCACCCATTTGATGCAATTATTCTATATAATTTAACATAATAGTTATCGTTTGATTTAAATATACAAGATGCATTAAAAAAACCTGATTCTTCACTTTAAAATATTAAGTTGAATTCCTTAGCATTGGTTACTTGCTATATTAATTTCTTAAAATTTCCTTTACATGTCATTTTTGTCAATTTTATTTATTTCTTCTATATTCAACAGAAAAAAGTATTACATTCATAAACATACAGGTGCCAAGTCTGTGTTATTTTCAATAGAGATTTCATATGATACAGATGTATAAATTTGATTTAAAAATTAGTAATATTGGCAGCTATGGTAAACATTTCTGACTTTCCATTTCCAATAAATTTACATGTTTTGAGAGGTTTACAACATGATTTAACTTTTTTTTTTTTTTTTTTTTTTTTTAAGTTGCTGTTCAGCAAACATTTATCTATAGACTATATTAATAATATAATACTAGCAGCATAGTAATTAAATAACTACAGGAAATTATTAATGAGAAACTAATATAGTAGAGAGTATTTACGCATAGATTGAACACAAAGACAAAAAGAATTTTTATGATCATCTTGAATAACGATACCGTTTCTAATCTCAAAACAAAAAATATACACCCAAAATAGATCCATTTATTTATAATAATTTGTTATGAAAAGCTTTTTTTTTTTCCTAAAAATGTTTGATAATTTTAAATAAGAAAGAAATCACCTTTAAACTGAACCTTTTGGCTGTGTTGTCATTAGAGCAAGTATACAAATAATCTTCAAATACCTAGCAAAAAGAACAGAAATATTGTTTCATACATATTAATAAAAAGAAATATAACATAAAAAAAGGACATTAAAACTATCTGTTAATAATAAACAGTACATGCTCAGATACACACATAAAAAGTAATACATACATAAAATTTAATTGATTTAATTACAAAATGTGTAAAATAAAAATAATTTTATTGATTATAATTTGTTGTACAATTTACAACATTAATCAAGATAAAACTGTGAAATAAATTCTCATTTATTTATGTTCATGTCACTATTATACTACTAGCATGTTTTGCCCATTTTGCTACCTGTATTTAAATGAATCCACTCCCCTTTTTTTTTGTACTACTTCATAAATGAAAACTAAAAAAAATCCATTGCAATTGCTCAAAACCTTACTTCGGGTCCCCGCTGCCTTCAGCAGCATCTTCATCACCATTAACGGCCCTCTTCACTTACCGTTGCTCGAAGCCCGAGCCAATGTTATTCTATGGGGAAATTTTCTTTACAAATAACTTATCAAGCAATACATATTTTTAAATTCTGTTTTCACATTCAGAAAATTCCCAACTGTTCAATTGGCGGACCTTTTTTTAAAATGTATTTTTTTAATTTTTAATATTTTCTTTTGAAATTGCAAAATGAAAAAAATTCACATATTGAAAATTCGTATTTTGCAGCTTCAAAATAAAATATAAAAAATTAAAAAAATATTTAAAAAAAAAAGGTCCGTCAATTTAACAGCTGGGAATTTTCAGAATGTGAAAACAGAATTTAAAAATATGCATTAGTTAATAAGTTATTTGTAAAGAAAAATTTTCCATAGAATAACATTAGCTTCGGCTTCCGGCGGCAGTGAGTGAAGACGGCCCTTAATATCTCAGGTTCATGTTCCTATTGTCTGTGACAATGTCTTATTGATGGATTTAAATTTGGGTGTTTATCAGATGACAATTATGAAAAGAACAGTATTAAAAAAATCCAAGTAGCACTTTATTTAAATTAAATTGCATATTAACAACACTATAAGAACTATAAATAGTATTTATTGTCACATTATTTTCTATATTTTATTTGATTTATCCTGTCGACCATAAAATGACAGCAATTTCATGCCAAATTATAATGTGCTATTAGTGCTATTTCAACTGTATGAGACAACTAATATTTTTGTAGTTATATATATTTCTCACTCGAAATATTTTATTTTCATTTATTTAATTAAATGATTATTTAGATTAAACAAATAGTCTAATAATTTTGGCACATGACTAGAAAAACAATAATTCTGAGAAATTTATTTAAATTTGAGACTCAATTTGATCTGAAATTGAGAATAATTACTATCAACTTAAATTGCACCTAAACTCACAAGAACAGTGTTTTGAAACTCAAACTACAAACTGAATCTATTAGAAAATTCTAAATGAAATAACATTTTTGCATACAGTTATTTACAAATGGAAGTATTAATAAACAAAAATAATTTCCAAATACTTCTTAAAATCTAATTATCACCATTATTGATATTTTAAATATCTATAAATAATTTTAGGTTTTCCGCGAGATGAAGTTTTCCCCATATATTTCTGAATAGGAAAAATTGCATTTCTAATATGGTTTTATGTAAATAACAACAATAATAAATTTATAATTTTTTCTTCTTAAGAAATAAAATAAAACCAAATTATTATTACAGGGTTCCCATTCGGTTTTAAAAATAAAATTCCCTGACTTTTCCAGGTTTTCCAGATCTATTTTTAGAAAATTCCAATCAAAAATTTCGTTCACGACGTAAAAAATAGCTCATGGTATAAAACAGAACATAGCTTGCGACATAAAAGACAACATAGTAACGGGATTTACGAAATAAACTGAATGCTCAAAAAGCATTTTCCAGGTTTATACTATCATTTTTCCAGGTTTTTGAGCAATATTTATGATTTTCCCTGACTTTTTTCAGTAATTTCAAATTCCCTGACTTTTCCAGATTTTCCCTGTTCTTCCTGACCCATGGAAACCCTGTTATTATTATTATTTTCCAACAACAATAAAATTAGAACCTGTTTGATGTCTAGCTGAAACTATGTTACCATCCCATTTTCTCTCCCCTTCCCCTCCTCACACACATACATATAAAGAAGTACCACTCAATTGAAATTTACTACTTTACTTATAAAAGATATCAGCTGTAAAATTTCCTACTTTAAGCTACAACGTATGGTATACAGATCATTGTATTAAAAAAAAAAAAAAAAAAAAAAAAAAAAACTTACCACTAAGCTATTAATGACTGTTGTATGAGCATCTACAGTCTTTACCTCATAAACTGAAGATCCTATAATAAAAAAAAAAAATAAAAAAAGTTTAAAAGACATTCCAGAACAAAAAAAGATTAATACTCAAACTTGAATTAAATTAACAGTTGTAGCATGACTACATAATCATTATAACACACATAATACATACTATCCCAATTTTTAACATGTTAAATGTCATAATTTGATTCCAAGTAGATTTAGAGCTTTTTTTTCTTTTTTTTTTTTTTTCTGAAATTTGTGCTTAATCTTAATATAATGGAAATCGGCGCTTGCGCCGCACCACCAACCGACCCAGGCTCGCTTAGTAGCCTATGCGGTCCAAAAATTTTTGTCCGAGAAATAGAAATCCATGTCATCACGACAGCAGAAACCAATCACTTGACAGCAAGTACCAGCCCAGATATGGACAGCTTACAGACTTACAAAACCTACGTCAACCCTTCGGACCAACCTAGGTTGGTCAACAGCAGGCCTGTCTGCCTCGGATCCTGGCTGTTCCATGGTTTCACGGCCAGAAGGGCCAGTTTACCTTCTGAGGATGGCACTCGGCCATCCACACAGCCGTGCTCCCGACAGCGTTCACTGCGCTAGCCGAGCCCAACAGTATCGACTAGGCAGCTATACACTCGTTTCTCCTTTATATAAGCTGGCCTCCACTGCCACGTGACAGGCCCCACTCAGGACACCCAGACATGCCCCTGCTCTTAATCTTGGTATATTAGCTACTTGATAAACCTAAACGTAAGATGTGAAACATATGATGTTCCTAACTTACAGCAACTTGAAAAGTTGTAGTGAAACGTAAAGCATTTGGAAGTAAATTTAAAACACTTTTCCATCAGTGAATGCTGTTTTTTCTTCTGATAAGTTGAGTTAATCCTTCAACTGTAATAGAAATTTGATAATCCATGTTGCTGTACAGTTTCCTTATTCTTTATCAGCTATGAACCACTAAACCTTGAATTTTGCTTGTTTTACTCCATGAACAACTAAACCCCTGAATTATCTTGCTTGTTTTAATCCAAGTGACTCCAAACGCATCATCCTGTGAGTATTGTTTTTTTATTATAGTTGTTTTCTGTTAGATTCTCTGTTATTTTGAACTTAATAGTTTATTCCACTTAAAATTTCACTTCAACATCATTTTCATGTACAATAGGGGGCCCGCTAGTGATTTGTTATTATAGTCACTAGTGAACAAAATCATACATTGGTACTCAAGGGTGAAAAAGGTCTCCCCAGATGAATTTTTTTTTTCACCTTTCTGAGCTTCTCCTACTTGAAAAATATTCATTATTATTAGTCTATGAAGTTTCAGTGATTTTGTATCTGTTGTTTGGCTTTTACTACGTTTAACAATTCATTATTATGTATATATACATATATATTGTTAGCTGTTGTACTGGACAATCATACCTGTAAGATGCTATTGTAATAATAGTGAAAAGCTTTGTATATTATTTCAACATGTATGTTTTGATTGATTACAAAAGACCATTTAAAAAAGTTTTTAGATGTGTGTAAAAGTTTTTTTTTTTTTTTTTTCTTTACATTTAATCTAATCAATGAATGCTTTTTACCATTAACTTTTCTTGAAGAGAAAACGTTTTAACATTTGAAATTATGTTAAATTAAATATAGAATAACTAGTTGAATGCAAAAATATGCCCAGTATACAAACAAAGATTAGAAAAAAATATTATTAATTAAAAAATACACTTAATCAATATTATATGTACTATTCTGTTTAACTTTCTCCATCTCTACACTAATAGGCTGCAGTAGTATTGGTTAAGGTCGATTGACTACATAAGAGCAATAGGCCTGGGAGGGATTCACCCCTCTCCTCCTCATCCCCCAAAATTTACAGATTTGTCAAAAATTTTGGAGTTACACTTCATTTTTAATACGCAACATTATGTACAAAAGTTTGAACCTTTTTGGAAAAAAAATTTCTGGCTATGTTTATAATAGAGAAAGAAATAAAATAATAAAAAAAAAAAACTTTCAGAAATTAAAAGATGACATACAGTAAAGACATATTTTATTAATGTTGCTAATGTTTAAGACAGAGATAAATGTCATACAAAAAAAAAAAAAAAAAACTTTTCCCCATGAGAAACTGTAAATAAAAATTCACTTATCATTATCTCTTCAAAGTAAAAAAAAAAAAAAAAAAAAAAAGGAACAATTTTCAAAATTTTAGTTGAAACACTATGCTTCATTCTAGGGAAAATCCTAATTTAATCCCTCCAGTTATATTCATAGGTTGCTCTAACAATGAACAAACAATATAACTATATAACAATTTCAATACTTTAACATGCTTATCTAAATAAAATATTTACTTTTGTCTGATGGCACACTGCTACTTATTTTAAGCCTAAAATAGAAAATAAATAAAAATGAAAAGGCAGCCAGAAAACTATAAGTATTTTCACATTTCACATATATTAAAAGAATATATTAATATATAATATCTGTACTGATAAGTATAAAGGATTTAAGTCCAAAAATGTCGATTTTGAGTTAAACACATAGTCAGACTCAGAAAAAAATTCTCTGTAGATTGGTATAAAGGATTTAAATCCATGTCATTTAGTCTTTGAGAAAATCCATTGGTAAAAAAAGATTCAAGTCAGAAATTTAGCATTAATCTTTGGTATAAAATATTTAATTCAATTTTTTCCCTTTATTAAATGAAGGTGGACAATCATTGAATGGTATAAAGCGTATAAACTAACATAATCCCTTTTTCCTAATTGATTCTGCTCATTAGTTTTTAGTGAGTTTAACTTTATTTTTCGTCTCCTGAAAAATCAAGAATATGGACTTAAATCCTTTATACTTATCAGTACAGATATAACTAGTTAATAATACAAAATGAGTATTTACATGAATACAAATTCAAATATTAATATTTTTAACATTAATTATCTTCATTAAATATGATATAAGTATGTTTCGATTTTCATTCATTCATTTGATTATAAATTTTAATTATTAACATCTGTTCTATTGTTAGTTGATTCCTTTCACTTCTTCCATTTAACATTTTTATTTTTTAACACATTAACAAAACTAAAGCATAAAAAGAGTATAACATATATGGATAGATGAAAAAAGTGAAAATAACAAAAAACATGCAAAGTTATTTACTTATTAAATTAACTATTATTTGAATTTAACCCTTTGTTGCATGATGTCCACAGTAGCGGACAAAAGTTCAAACTTTTTTCCTTTCACACAAATGGTTTTCCAGATTTGGTTTCAATGTTTATTCTTTCTGTATTATTTAAGCTTTCAACTGTTGCTCATAGATAGCAGCATAATATAAAATTACAGATTGCATTGCTAGTTTGAAAATAGCGTCAATCTTTACTTCCAAGTTAGTATGATTTCTGATTGTAAACATTGTATATAAGTGCTAAACCTTTTTCATTTTGACATTTTGCATTTTGAAATAGTAATTTTAGAATATGCTTAAATAGAACACTTATTTTCAGATGCTATTTTTCATGAAAATTGATGTATTTTTCTTCTTGTCAACTACAATGAACGTTATGGATATAGGCTAATGTAGGACTGTTTTTGTTTGTCCATTGTAGTGGTACAAAAGGGTATTATTTCATTTTATAGATGTTACCGTGATAAATTCTTGGCTTCTTTACAAAGCTGTCATACCACAATGTTCTATGCAACTAGGATTTTTCAAGATGTCCATTGCCAGAGGACTAATACAAGCAGTATCAAGAGTAATTGATGAACAAGATACAGAAATACTTACGTAAACAAGGGCCAATGTCAGTGTAAAAGCCTACAAAAAAAATGTCAGTCAAAGCAAGCTCTGTTCTCTACGATGGAGTGGATCATTTTGCTAGACAAATATCAAATAGTGCTCAAAGATGTAAGATGGAGTTATGCTCAAGAAAATCTACATATTCATGCGTAAAATGCAAAGTTCATTTGTGTATCGATGAAAAAAAGTGACTGCTTTTATTATTTTTATCACCATTTCTACTTTAGATATCCAGTTTTTATATGCATACTGTCCACTACAGTATACATGCTGTAACTTTTAAAATAAACAAAATTTTTATGAAACAATTTTTTTCCCTGATTTCTGGGGCAATTTTAAATAGGAAAAACACAATAATTTCCTTTAAAGTTTCACAGGTGATTAATATGCAACAAAGGGTTAATCAAGTTAACGTATAGATGATTCAAAGCAAAATATTTTTGAATTTTTACAGGGTACGCCGATTTAAATCAGCTTGATTAAAATCATGATTAAAATCGTGATTAAAATCACTTTGATTTTTTTTAAAAAAATCATTGATTTAAATCAAAAATAAAATTTTACAATTTTGGGCCAATATGTAGTTTTATATAGTCTTAGAACATAAGAAAACTTGAACTTACTTGTTATTTACATCAAATACCTAATCCCCCCAAAAAATAAATAAAATATATGTGTTTATTAATTTAAAAAATGATTCTTTTAATTTTCTACAAAATTTTGATGAAACAATTTTTTTCCCTGATTTCTGGGGCAATTTTAAATAGGAAAAACACAATAATTTCCTTTAAAGTTTCACAGGTGATTAATATGCAACAAAGGGTTAATCAAGTTAACGTATAGATGATTCAAAGCAAAATATTTTTGAATTTTATACAGGGTACGCCGATTTAAATCAGCTTGATTAAAATCATGATTAAAATCGTGATTAAAATCACTTTGATTTTTTTTAAAAAAATCATTGATTAAAATCAAAAATAAAATTTTACAATTTTGGGTCAATATGTAGTTTTATATAGTCTTAGAACATAAGAAAACTTGAACTTACTTGTTATTTACATCAAATACCTAATCCCCCCAAAAAATAAATAAAATATATGTGTTTATTAGTTTTAAAAATGATTCTTTTAATTTTCTACAACTCTATTTCTGTCTTCTATTCTTATTTTGAAGCTAAGTACGTTCATTTGCAGCCAAATTTTTTTTTTTAATACAAAGCCTTAAATTCTCTGCCCTAAGTGTTTTTTTTTTTTTCTTTTAAGGATAATAAATATTGTATCATCTGAACTGAAGCATTTGATTTGTCTGTCACTCTGTCCTTCATGTTTATTTTTTCTTATTTCTAATTCTGATTACTATGTTTTTCCATGCGCGTAGCCAGGGGGGGTGCCCTGGGTGCCCGGGCACCCCCCCGCTCACGCACACACATTCAGTATATTTAACAAAAACATATTGAAAACAGAAAAAAAAAAAAAGATTTGAAGGTTAAAAAAAAATTGTTATTACTAATACCAATGATTCTATGCAATAGAAAGACACTTTCTTAAACATGGTGGTAAAATATATTTAAAAAAATAATCGAAATTGTTCATAAATCGAAATTTGCAAAGTAATTTTTCTTGATAAACAAAAAAATAAAATGAAATTAGTAGTTTGTTTTTTCTTCAAGGAAAAGCAGGAAAAGAGCAAGAGGCGATAAAATGATTTAGTTATTTAAACTCGTGGCCTTAGCAGAAAGTCACATTTTTTGCCATTTCTTTTTAATGAGCATTTTTTTTTTAACTTTCTCTTACCCATGCATGTTGGAGAATGTAATGTTTTACGGTCCAATTTTTGAATATGAAATGGTTTTTACAATAGTATGTCTTGAGGTCCGCTCAATTGTATAACCAGGTTCTTGTGGTTAGTCTGCATGGGCATAACTCAAAAGCAGGTATTGGCATGAAGTATAAAAATCGTAATCAATTTATATCATAATGATCCGTATACTATGACATGCAGTTCAAATACATTATTGTTTAAGTACAAAATTTCTAGTTGGTACATATCAACAACATTTTTGAAGTGAACTAAACATAATGAAACTAACGTATTTTATTGATACAAAATAATTTTCGTATAAAAGATCGTAAGAAAAGTTAGGTTCGATTAAAAGCATTCATACCAAATTATATTGCGTCCAGTAAAAACGTTTAACAATGATAATTACTTTCCCTTACCATGAGTTACAGAAAGTATTATTTACGGGGTCGAATTTTCGAAACTAAATATTTGCGATAATTTCAGGTTTTGAAGTTCTTTGAATACAAAAATAATTTTTTTAGTAATTGTTGATTTGAATGCACGTCTAGTATCATAATAGCTTAGCGGGTAAATTTTTTCTGATTACACTGGTCTGCGAAATCGTACTTTTCAAATTTTTTATGTACTACGTTGGGTGTCTCTAATGTGTTTTGGTAATCTGAATTCAGAAATTATTTTTTTTCCCTATCACGTAAGAAATTTTCACAAAGTAAGGATGAAAATCAGAAGAATTCATCTAGAAGATATAACAAATTCGAAACAACTTATATAAAAAAAAGTGCATTGAAATAGGCTATTATTTACACATTATCTATTAAATGTATTTCTTCACATCGAATCTCCTTTAGAGCATTTTACCCTGTGCAAGGCTTGAGGGTCTTGTATGTGTGTGTGCGTGTGGGGGGGGGGGGGGGGTGGATTCTCTATGCAACATGCAACAATATTCTGCTAACATGTTAAAAATGTATCGTCTCTGATACCTGCTTTCCATTTCTTTGATGTCTTGATGAAACAGCTTTCCTTGTTCTTCACTCACATCACCAAAATTTTAGGGAAATTATTCAGATGGGAGTCGAAAAAAAATGGAGCTTTAAGCTCAAACTATTCCTTTTTTTTTTTTTTTCAAAACTGTACAGGAGGGAAATTTTTAAATAAGTTTTCCTTAAACAGCATCCAAAAATATATCAGAAAAACATATCAACCTGAAGAAAAATATTTCTTCGTCGGCCTGTCTTAATTGCTATTTTTTAAAAAAGACAACACTGGAAAGTTCAAATTAGTATTGTAAATCATATCATAAGCAGACTTTTCTTGAAAAATTTACTGTGGGTGAAAGTTCTTTGAATCATTTTAAAAATATTTTTAATTTAAGCCTTAAATGTTTTAAGAATGCAGGTAGAGTAATCAAACAGAGGGTTTTGAAGGATGCAATAGACATGCTTCTCCTTCACAAAAATACATGCCAAACAAAATTGTTTCTAAAACAAGTTTCAACTTTTTTAAAGCACCTCAGAAATGGTCGGTCAAGTATACAATATCTTATTTTTGTGACGAAACTGCCACATTTTATTTATTTAATTTTTCTACCTTATTTAAAAGCTGTCACTCAAATTTAATAATAATAAAACATTTTATAATCGTTTGCATTACTTTTGAACTTTGACAAACGATTTATCCGCGTTTGTAATGATCGATAGATGGCGCTCTCTGAACACTGCAGTTGTTAGTAAATATAACAGCCACGTGTAATTATTATTCTTTCTCCGCCATTTCATCATGGAAAGTCGATTGCATAATATGAGGATATGCAGTGGTGTGATAATTTCACCTTAGCCCACCAGAGGGCGAGCATTTCATTACAATCGCGGATTGCTGGAAATAAATTATGTATTTATGAACAGACGATTTTGTATTTGTAATTAATAAAGAAAGAAAATTATTAAAAATTAGGCTACAATGTAAATATTTATTCGGATACCTTTTTCTCAAGCGATTTTATAAAACAATTTCCTCTTTCCTGAAAATCTTGGATCTGGAGAAGGTGGTGTGTAATTCTATTAAAGCTGTATTGAATGACTAAAGAAACGAGAAACTGTTCTGGAATCATGTGCAAAAATGTGAAGGACTTGATAATTATTCCAACCAAAGAAAAAGAGAGAGTTTGAAGAGGAAGCCCAAGACAACACAGAAAATACAAACATCAAAGAAAGGTATGCGTAAAATATGCTCCATTTTTTAGTCTTTTAATTTTTAAATAGCAAAGGCGTTTATTTGTGTGGGTAGAAAATTTTCGACATTATGCCATGATGATTTTTCGTGCTATTTTATTAATGAATGTTTCTGGATTCAATTATGTATGCAATTTTGAATTGTGGTGGTTGCTAGACAATATTTTCGGCTGATGGCCAGTGCACGATTGATAATGAGACACCCCACTAGCTTTTTATCTGTCCTCTATTGTGATACATTTACTTAGCGGGGATTTTCAGTGCAATTTATTAGTATGTGTCCCTTTTAATGTTTTCATTTTACTTTATGCAATTTTTCATGGAATTCTTATGTACAGTGTTGTTAATTCGTAAATTTATTTGGCTAATGGTCAGCGCTTGGTCCGGTCTGTGGCGTTTTTCTACACTTTTCCCGATTCGATACATTTATTTAATGCTGATTTTATTTTTTGCGACTTTTACACGCATCACATTTTATATTATGGTACACACAACAGTTTATTACAATCTTATTAATAAGTATCACTTTAATTTTATAGTGATCACAGTACCCGTTTGTACTATTCTGTTTGAAACTAAACATCACAACTACAACAATACAACAATGTTTTAAAATGTAGAAAATAAATATTCTTGAATATGGGAACGAATAAAATAATAATTTAAAAAAAGTAGCTACAAGATTGTATTAATTTAATATATATATATATATATATATATATAGGTTCATAATTTGAAACTGGTAAAATAAAAGAAATGAAATGAGATTATAAATAAAGTAAACATATCATTATAATTCTACTTTATCACTTTGTGTGCGCAATTTAAGTTCCATAGTATAAGGTTTTCCGTAGTTTAGTTTTTAGGTTTTCGTTTATAACTTAAGGTTTAAGATTTTTATTTACCTTTTAACGTTCATTGGTTTCGTACTGAAACCAAATATTCGACACAATTTAATATTTTTTATGCAATATTCTTTCCTTGTTTTATTCAATTTTCAAACTTCTGTTCCTTTCCTGTTAGACGGATAGCGGCACTACTCTGAAAGTCCAAACTTTATCAAATGATATTTCAAAGGAAGCCAAATGCACTGATTTACGCTATCGAAACTGCAGTCTGCATTTAACATTTTTTTTACATTGGCATTTTTAACGTTGTGTAAATATTGATATTTCTGTTCTGCGTCAAGTCTAGTTATTTATTCTAAGCGAAAGTTACTTAATTTACATTTTAAAACATACATGTGTTAACTTGTGTAACTTTTATACACGTGTTAAAACGTACACATGCATACATATGCGCACTATGTTCATAATGTATTCATATTGTAACTTTTAGTTTAATATTTGGGCACCCCCCCGCTCGGAAAGCTGGCTACGCCTATGTTTTCAACTGGCCAAGGCATTCTTAAACAATTTTTCCTTTTTTACTTAGGCTTTCATAAAATTAGAAATGAAATGGTAATGGCCTGGCTAGTTGTTGCAGTTTTCTTAATTTTTTAAAACTTTAATCTTTTGAAAAAATCTTAGAATTTATATGTATTTTATTGGTAATAAATTGCACAAACTAATGTGTGTATTATATATACATATAAATATTATATACACATTGAATTTCCTTTAATTGAAAAATTATTCTCCAAAAAGTTTCTCTTCAAACAATTTGTTAATGTGATATTCAAGATGTTTTAATATGTAGATTTTAATGTCAATAATAATAAAAACCAATGTAACATTTAAAATGAGATAAAAAATACAAAACTTTTAAAACTTTAAAAATACATTTTAATTAAAAACATTAAAACACAGGACAGACGTTTCGGCTAAAACACTAGCCCTCCTCAGTGTCAAGTATACAAGCACAACATACAAGCACTGTGATGTATTTGGAATTTTTGTAAATGTTGTGCTTGTATGTTTGACACTGAGGAGGGCTAGTGTTTTAGCCGAAATGTCTGTTTTGTGTTTTAATGTTTTTAATTAAAATGTATTTTTAAAGTTTTATATTTTTTATCTCATTTTAAATGTTACATTGGTTTTAATATATTAATGAGACGTATAAATTATGTTTAATTTTATTAAAATAATAAAAACATTAAAAAAATAATTATTATTATCTTATATGCTTTTAAGCTATTTACACTTAATCATTTATTTATTTATTTTATTTTTATTATATTATACTATATTATATTTATTTATTTTTTTTTTCTTTTTGAAAGGGGTGTGTGTGTGGGGGGGGGGGGGTAGAATGTACCTATGTTGGCTAATATTACTTTTTTTTTTTTTTTTAATATCCTCATATATGTTTTTTTAATTTAGTTTATTTATATTTATTGCTTCTTATATGTATTCACATTTAAATTTAAAAAAAAGTTTTCATGCTAATTTCTTAATATTTATTTTTAGTCGAATAATGTAAATAAAACAAAAAAATCTGATTTAAATCAAAAAAATCATGATTTTTTCACACCTTGATTTTATATATATATATATAATATTATGTAAATAACAAAAATGTAGCAAACCTTAAAAGGTAAAAAAAAAAAAAAAAAAAAATTATAAAAGAAAAAAAAAAAGAAAAAAAAATGTAAATTAAAATAAATAATAAGACAATTCCATAAATCTGCAAATTCAAACAATAAATAAATAAATAAATAAAGTAAAAAACTAATTTTGTATTAAGTTATAGATTAAAAGCCTGCTTATTCACTCCTTGGTCCATTTGACCGAGCACCCGGTCACCCTCAGGGAACATCAGTTGTGTTCCCTGAGGATGACCGGGTGCTCGGTTGAATGGACCAAGGAGTAAATAAGTAGGCTTTTAATCTATAACTTAATGTTAAGTTTTTACTCCAATATTGTATATTAACTAATTTTGCATATTTAATATTTCAAAGAAATATCATGGTTGCTACAGAAATCTGTAAAGAAATTTCCTGAGTTTTCCCTGCCTCTTTTAAAAGTAAAATAAATGACAAATAGATGAGTAAAATAGATGCAGTATTAGAATCTAGTACGTTTACCAGCCAACTGAACATACCATCAACAGCATATTAATTTTATTAACAAACTGTAGTTGGGGAAAATCATATAACAGACTTCTTTTTCTTCATTATAAAACTATGAAATTTAAAATTCCCTAAGTTTTCCCTGAATTCCAGGTACTGTAGCAGCTCTGACTACCCTCAAAGTAATTGAGACTAGAATGGAAAATAATAATAATAATAAAATACTAAATGCCTTGAAATTTTAGCTTGGTTTCCAACATTTTCTTCGTCATCACAAATGATAATTTCTGGAGGTTGTGGCTTTTGTGGAGCAGGTATAACAATAATTTCATCAGCTTCTAGGGATGGTGGCAGTAATTTAGTTTTCTTTCGTTGTTTATTGGGTGACGATGTGGCAAGAGGAGACATTCTAGAAGTATCCACTTCTGCACCGATTTCTATGTTATCTTTCCTCTTACTAGTGGATGGGTTGCTTAATATATTATCGCTTGACAACGGAGATTCTTTTTCAATTTCATCACTGTCTGTCTTAACAGTATCTGAAAATATTATGTTGAATTTTGTTATGAATAATAAATAAATAAATAAGTGAATTATTTAAAATGCATGCTACAAATTTTGAAAAAGCAAACATATTTTACCATGTTTTTATTAACTTTGATTCTTGCTTATTTGCTTATCCAGTACAAATCTTGCAATTGATTTTTAACTAACTTCCCTATGAGCTAGACATTTGAAACTTTCAGAATAGCTCACAACCCGATGACAACACAATACTTCGAAGCCCGATTTTTGAATTTTTGATTAGTTTTCTTTTAATTAATTAAAATATGAAAATAATAACCTCCTAATAGCTTTAAAAATAGCCATTAAAATATTAGCTATAATTTAAATGTTGCCAAAAAAATTTAAGAGTTCATTTTTTTTTCGATATAAAAAGAAATACATTTAATTAAATGTGAACGTTAAAAAATTGTAAAAAGTTAAATTATGCATCTCACAACAATTGACGTCAGTATCACTTTAAAAATTTTACACGCATTGATAAAGTTTTAATGTAGTCTATAGCTATGATTCAACAGAAAATTAAAAAATACGGTATACAAAAAGTTTTTTATCTTATAATTTATTACCTAAAGTTGTTTTTTATATACATCAGCTTTTTAAGAAATATAATTTTTTAATAAAATATTTTAATATTTTTAATATTTGAAAATGTCATAAAAATTATATTATTTTAACAACATCAGTGAAATCTTTTGACATTTCAAAAGCAACATCATTTTATGGATATTGAGAAACAACTATCAACGTTATGAAAAGAATCAACATCGTCTTTCGAGCCAGTTGATTCAAATACATTCATGAAATGCATTCATCATGTCATGTCTGAGATGTTGAAAAGCAATATTCATTGATGTCAGGAAATCTTGGTAATATTACCATATATTGGTAAATAATGTCTATAAATATTTTTTAATTGGAGAGGGGGGGGGGCATTTTATATTCTCTAATATTATATTTTGATATTGGCCAATATCTTTGTGCTACCTGAGATATCCTGTGTCTTTTTCTGGTCCTAATATTTTGAAAAAATTCACAAATTAATGATTAAATCTTTTGTGAAAATTCTAAACATAGTTTTTTAAGCAAGTCTACGCTTTGTAAAAGATTTTGAACTGCAAGCTGTTTTTTGGTACATGATCTTTGTATATTCTGTGTGCATGTTTTTTTTTTTTTTTTTTTTTTTTTTTTTTTTTTACATTCATTTTTGTAAAGTATTTTTTCCAGTTCAGTTAGTTGTATTTTTCCCTCATTCAGTTTTATTTATACAACTGTATTTCATTATGTCAAATTCTTAACTTTTAAAACAATTTTAAAACTGCTGTTAATAAAACTAAATGATGATAATGACTTTCAGTTTTTTCATTTATATTTATGTGCCCATGTGAAAATAACATAATATTATTATGTAAGTCTTTATATTCTTTATAAAATATAATAATTTACAATTGGCACAAAAAACTGAGAAATTATGATTATTTAATAATAATAATTAAAAAAAAAAAAATCTTCTCATTTAATTTTATATAACCAGTTAGGGTGTATCACAAAAATATAAGCTTTGAGTTTTAGCTGTTCATATTCGTAAGTGATTTTTTTAAATAAAAAACTAAGCAATTGCCTATTTAAGGTGAGGAGGGGAGGGGGGAAGAGATAAAGAAAGAGATGAAACTACCTTGCATTAACTTTATGATGTTATTTCTTTCTTTTCTCAGACTTTCCTCTTGTTCTTGCAGCTAAAAAAATAAAATCAGAAATATTTCAAACAGTAAAACTTTACCAAATTATACTTTAAATCCATAAAAGTAAATTATTAAATAAAATAAATACATTAAAATAAACTAAAAAGTTAAAGCCCTTTAAAATTTACTTATAATGTTTTTGCTCACATTTCCTTGTGACCTTCTACAGTTTGTATTGAACTGTTCGAGCCACTTTAGCTTTCTTGCAATCTAACTGCAGCAATACGAGCCACATTATATGCCACAATCTTGTGTCAGTTTGGATTGACTCAATATCATTCAGAGCTGCCAACCTAATCCGGCAACTTGTTAGTACCACCCCTTTTTTTACCCAACTTAATTTTTAGAGTATTTTTCTTCTTAATTCATTGTAGACAAATTTGAAGAGAATTACTCTAAAAATTAAGTGGTGTAGATAAAGGGGCGGTACTAACAATTTGCCGGATTAGGTTGGCAGCTCTGATCATTGAATGCACTTTTGGCTGAGGAAGTGCATGCAACAATATTGAGCAAATCCAAATCGACAAAAGATTGTGGCCATCATTGTGAGTAAGCCAAAGAGTCCAGTTCACTATAAACTGAAGAATGTGACAAAGAAATGAGACTGAAAATGTCATAAGTAAATTTTATATGTTTTTAAATGTATTTTGTTTGTTAAATTACTTTCAAAAGTAATTATGTTACAAAGCAACAATGCAAAATGTCAAATTATTTTTATAAATACAAATATCAAAATACATATAGTAACATAAATATCATAAATGAGGATACTTAAAAAATATAGCTACATTTTTGCATATTTTGTTGGAAATAATAAATAAATCTCTTTTATTTAAGTTTCAGTTTTTATACAGCTGTTTGCATATGGTAGTCATAGATTTGTCTATATTTTCTAATTTTAATACTTTATGGATTTGACAAATGTTTATAAAATAAATAAATAAAAATTACCAATTAAACTCTGTTACACAACATAAAAAAGATTTAAGAATCTTAATTTCAATTATAGAAACTTTTTATATATATATATACAAGTGGTGAATGGTAAAATAATGGAAATACTTTCAAATTTTGCATATTTAGTTGAACCTTTAAAAAAATACTTCATGAATTATTGTACAACTTCAGGGGAGTAAAGAACAAGTTATACACCACATATTTCAGTGAAGGTTTTGTCCTGAAGTTAAAAAGAACAACAGCACCATATAAAAAATGTCATGTATGAAAAATACTGTAGCTGTAACATAAGAATATGTAGGGTTTATACTCAATCAACAGAAAAAAAATTCCCTGACTTTCCCAGATTTTCCAGCTGTTTTCTAAAGAAATTCCAGTAGTAGACCTGAAAACTGAAATTATAAGTTAATTGTGAATTGTGAATGACCTTTGAGAATACTAGTAATTTTTTACTTAATTTTTTTTCCAAGTTGACCCTAAAATGTTATTTTTTCCAGAGTTAAAAGTTGCATTTTTTTTTTTTTTTTTCTGCTAGTTGGTAAATATAAAATATATTTTTTTGGCCAAATGCTGAAAGGAGGGATTATTTCGCTTCTGATAAAAAAGAAAAAAATGCATTTAATCCCAGCTTATTGTTGAAAAATGACATTTTTTTTATCGTTACAAATAAACAACTATTTCATTGCTAATCAGCAAAAAAAAAAAAAAAAAAAAAAAAACTGCTTTTTGTATTTGACTTCTGAGATATGCCACACTTTTCAAGTTGATTCTCAAAATGCAAAATCATTTTGCTGCTGTTTAATTTAAATTCAATTTCAGGAAAACACAGTTTTCAATAATAAAATTTGTACTTATGACGATTACGACAAAGGGGGGGGGGGGAAGCAAGTAGGGTATGTGCTCTAGTGATTGACATGCTCCAGTAATTGATATCTTTCCCGAAATAATTAATAAATAAAAATAAAAATAAAATAAAAGCACATGTTTTACATAAAAGAATTTTAACAGTGTATGTCAAACACTGAAGCATAGGGTGCCAATAACTGGTAAAATGAAAAACTAGCAGTGTCAAACACTGGAGAGCACAGGATGCTAATTATTATTAAAATGAAAAACTGGCAGTGTCAATTACTGGAACATTGAGTGGGTGCAAAATAAAAGTTCATAATATATATATATATATATCAAATGCACATATTTTAACATATATGTGGTTCTGAAAGTCTTTCATGCCATATATATTAACTTAAGATTTCTAAAATTTTTTTTTTTTTTTTAAAGGCTTCAGAATTTTGATTTGTTTTTTAGCTTTACAGTATGAAGTTCTTTAAGATTTTCGGCAAAAAGTTTCTTTGCTCATCCAAAATGTTATGATAGCATGTTCATGTTATTTTCCTGCGATTTTTACTTTCCGAACACTATAGTGAGGAAAGTATTGTAATCATGTCAAAAATCCGAATTCGAGATTTTGATGTTTCTATACGTTTTGAGGTCCCCTGAGTCCGTTTTCACTATTTTTACGATGATGTATGTATGTGTGTGTGTATGTGTGTATGTCTGTGAGTGAACACGCTAGCATCTAAACGCTTTGTTCAATTAACCTGAAAGTTGGTACGCATATTGTAAGTCACCATAGTATGAACCCTATAGATTTTGGTGAATCTAGCACTTATAGTTTTTTTACAGGGACACAAAGAAAAATTCTTTATCATTATGGCCTATGGGAGCAAAATCTTAAAAGTGCGATAGCATCTAAACGCCTTATTCAATTGAGCAAAAAATTTATACACATATTATAGGTCACAAATACTCAATCTGTATAGATTTTGGAGAATCTAGCACTTATAGTTTTTTTACAGGGAGACAAATAAAAATTTTTTATCATTATGCCTATGGGGCCAAATTTTTAAAAGTATGATAGCGCCTAAACGCCTTATTAATCTGAGCAAAAAATTTGTACACATGTTATAGATCACAGCTGAACTAACTGTATAGACTTTGGTGAATCTAGCACTTACAGTTTTTTTACAGGGACACAAAGAAAAATTCTTTATCATTATGGCCTATGGGACTAAATTTTTAAAAGTACGATAGCATCTAAACGCCTTATTGAATTGAGCTGAAAATTTATATGAGTATTATAAATCACTGTTGCACTAACTATAAGCATTTTGGTGAATTTAGCATTTATAGGTTTTTACAGGGACAGAACGAAAAATTCTTTATCATTATGATCTATGGGCTCAAAGTTCAGTAGCGTTAAATAAAACATCGTGTAATAGATGGAGAAAAATACTCAAACACTCAATTATGGTTTTCTCTCTTTTGTTTGTTTAACAACTCCTCTTTCTTTACTTTATCTACAAAACTGTTAATTACTCAATGTTCGGAAAGTCGAGTGGAGTCACTCCAGATTTTTTATTTTCTTCTTTGTTCTACATTTTGAATACCATCCGAGGTTTTTATAGCATCATAAATAATTATTAGTACATTGTACCAATACATATTTATTGAAAACCCAATTTTAAGAGAGAATTTAAGAAAATAATATATTTACTTTATTTAGTTTACTTTCATTTTTTTTAGACATTAAGTCTTTATAAAACAATCTAATCTATTTACTTGATAGGAGTAATTTTGAAACTTATTTCAAAATTTATTTTTGGTATTATTTATTTATATTTTTTTAATCTTTAGATAAATAAACCAAGATAAACTTTAATCTATTCCCCAACATACGTTAAAAATTATATACATTTAGTTTTTTAAAAATATATGCATATCGTCGACACAAATTGTGCTTCACAAAATTCCCTGACTTTTCCAGGTTTTATGCTAGGTACAAATTTTCCCTGACATTTTAAACACAAGTCAATTTCCCTGACAATTCCAGATTCTCTAGTTCATTATAAAAACTAATATGTTTCTTTAAATTATCCAGGGCGGCTGGCATCACAGCTTTTTCAAATTCTCTGACTTTTCCATGACTTTTGCTATTTATTCCCACAAAAAATTCACAAAACTAGTAAAAAATTTAGTAATTTATAATAATAAACTTTTAAATATGGGTTATTTCCACAAAATTTGTTAAAATTTCCTAACTTTTCTTAAACTCACTGAAATTCCTTGACTTTTCCATGATTCCTCGACTTTCCATGACCAGTGGCTACCCTGTTATCCAGGGGTTCTATTCTCGTCTAGTCGTTACGCAGAAACCGGTTGTTGTGAAGCGAGACAATGACGATTTGCTATTCTCGTTCAAGCTTGTTTACAGTCGTTAAGTTACAGGCAGCTAGGAGGCAGTTGTTCAGCTGAAAGATCGTCGTTTATCACAGTCAAAATGGGCACGTCTGTATAATGTTTTAGTTTACTCAGTTAAAAGGACATTTCACATTTTCCACCATTGAAAACCAGTTGTCAACATCGCTATTCACAACTTTCCCCTCCCAAAACGAATTACAAATGACACCTTGCAACTGATTGGTTTAAAATGTCACCCTTGAACGCAGAGAGTTTCTTCTTCCACTCAAGATAACAACAGGAGACCAGAATAGCACTTAGTTGGAAAATGGTTATTACGGTGGGTAGAACAGTTGTTACAGACTGTCGTTAACAATTACAAGTGGTGGTTAATAAGCAACTAGACGAGAATAGAGCCCTGGGTACTCCCTACAGTCTTTGAGAAGGCCGCTATACCCTGCCTGCCCTTTAAAGACAAAAAAGTCACATTCTTTGCCTTACAAAACATGCCCTTGCCCCCAAAATATGTTTTACTTGCTCCCAAAACATATTGTCCTTACCAAAAAATAGGAAATTGTGGAGTGCCAGAAATAAGTGGAGTTCCGGGTTCAATTCCCGGCTCTGTTATTTTTCACACAGTTAGTATAAAAAATGAACCTTACACTCCAATTTCTCTAAATGAAAATCATGGTTCTTAAGGTTTGTGCTTGGAGAATGAGCATGTCTAAATATCACAATGAGATACAGTCGAATTTTATTTTCCTTTAGTAACAATTATAAAGCATGGAAGTATATTTACTAAAATTAGAAGAAAGAAAAACTCATATGTTGTACAGTTTTTAATTTTTATCATTAATACTATTATTTAAATGGCAAATTTATTTTATTTATTCACTATGTAGGGAGAAAAATTTCAGGTCTAGAATAATAACAATTTAACTACGCATTACAGATCTATAAAAATTGAAGGATTATATATAACTCACAATTTACTCAAACCAATTTTATACATATGCACATACATATTTATTTAATTTTTACATGGTTTAAATAATTAAATAAATTTATCTTTACTTAATAAAAAGTTTTTAGCATTAAATCTACATAGCAATAACAATGAATTATAAAAATTTCACAATAAAATTGTTTTGAATTTAAATTCAAATTTAGAAATTAAGTAACAGAATACATACTTTTTTTTTCTTCCCTTTCCAGTCTTCTAGCAGAGAAGCATACTCATTAATTTTAGATTTTGCTTCAATTAAATCCCCTTTAATCTTTTCTTCTTCAGAAGTTATATCTTGAAGTTGCTTAATTAATTTATTAAGATAGGGTGGCAGTTCTACTTTAGTATCATTCAATTTTAAAAAGGAATTATCTAAACTTTTATCATTACCAGTACACGAGGAGGAATCATTGACGGATTGAGACGGAACAGATGAAGTTGATAGTATAGGTTCATTTTGTACAGTCATGGATGAACATACACTATCATTCATAGGACAAGTTGAGACGGAATTAGTTTTGCCCGTTATAGAAACCAGAGATGCATCAGTTTCAATTGCAGCAGAACCTAAAATTACAGGATTGATACTATTATTATGACTAGGTGTGCCTGATGTATTTTTTGAGTTTTCTCTATTCATAGAACTTGTAGTGGCTACATTAACAGTTTCTCGAGAGTTATTTGAGCATGCACTCATTAGCTCATCAGGACTGATTTCTTTAAGAGCATCCATAAGAGGATCATTGAATTCTTCTTTCACTTTAACAGTTCCAGAGGCGAATAAGTTAATTAGCGTTTCAACTGAAACATCTGGATTGAATACAAGATTTTCTTGCGATTTCTTTTCTCTGTCAGCAATGTCAGACAAATCAGCATTATCAGCGTTGGTAATGTGGGATAACTCTGTGTTGGACAAGTTGGATACATCAGCAGCAATACCTCCTGAAAAAAAAAAAAAAAATTAAAAATACAAGCAACATATGGATAAATAAATCATTTGAATATGAAAAGGATTAAAAAGTATGGTCATAAATAAAACAACAATATACCAGGTAATACCCCTCCTTCTCCAAAAGAAAAAAAAAAAAAAAAAAATCATAATGTATTGGAGAAGAGTTAAACAACTTAACCAGCAATAATTGCCAGCAATCTGGCATCATGATGATAAATTTTTACATTTTATTAAATCTCATTCCTTTTAGATAAGACAACGATGTGCTTCGGAATACCTGCAGTTGGTCGTGACCAATGCTTACTTCCAATGAAACTGATAAAAACATAAAGAGAAAAAAAAGTCACAAGGGTTTTAATTTAGAATTTTATCTCTGAACAGCAGAGGTGGATAATATACACGAATGTGCGAATGCCATTCGTGGAAAATTTTTATCTTTTGCAGAATTTTTTTTAGCATTAATCAAAACTAAAAAAAAAAAAAAAAAAAAAAAAAAAACCTCCCCGATTTTAAACTGCTGTCACTAAAATGTCTCTGAAAATTTCTGCATTGAAAACATAACTCAAAATTGCACATGATATGTTGGAATTTGTGAATGACATTCAGTTCTAGAGGTAACATCATTATCACGGCCGTATGCCTCTCAGGCGATGTTGGAGGACTGGACAGTATCTAAATGTGCTGACAAACTCATGACAAAAAAATTTTCCCTTCCTTTTATGGATATAAATTAAATGCTTTATTTTAAGCTCTTTTATGCTTTAAGTTATTTTATGCTTTATTTATATTTGTTATTTTATAGTTTTATTTATCTTTTTTATTTTACGCATGTTTTTTGCAGATTTTTTTTTTTTTTTTTAATTTCGTGTTTACAGAAAGTTTTTCATTTTATCCACCTCTGCTGAACAGAGATTATTCAAAACAAAGCACCAGAAGTAAAAAAAATAAAATTAAAAAAATCTACGTGCAACAGAGAATCTGTTGCGTGCATTGTAAAGTTGAGTCTAAATGGCAAAAAAGAATTAAGAACTTGAGCAAGGCATCTCACTTTAGAGTTTTGAAAGTAGAAACTATATTGCAAATACAGTGGAGCACCTTTTATATGTTTCTCATTTATACGCTTTTCGACTTCGGCCCCAAATCATTCCATTGAATTCTAATGTTAAAATATTTCGTTTATACAGCATGAGTAAATTCTTAATTTCACTTATACGTTTTTTTCCCCCTTGAATTCCAAGTTTGAGTTTCATTCCAGGACTAAAAAAAAAAAAAAAAGATGTATGCTCTCTATGTTTTGTTCTTATCTTTTTCGATTATTTTTTCTTAGAACTATGGTAACAAAGTGCATCTATAAAACAAAGTGCGACTGCATCAATAGCCTGGAGGAAGGGGGGCAGGGCCGGCGCCAGGGGTGAGGCAACTGAGGCAGCCGCCTCAGGCGCAATGATGCTAGGGGTGGCATTTGGCGCATTTATATTGAACATAGAATTCATTATGAGAAGGAAAAAAAATTATTTCATGGTTTATATAGATTATGAAACATTTTCGAAAATTACACCCCAAAACAAAACTTTCTCTACCATATATATGGGTAAGAGAAAGTAATTGCCGAAACGTCAATGTAGGCCCTCTGTTGAGACTCAAAACGGTTTTGGGTTGTGTCTATTTTTCTTTCTTTCTGTCTGTCTGTCTGTGTGCTTGTCGCGCGATAGCGGCCGCAAAAAATCAGCTATTGACTTGAAATTTGGTGCCATGATCCCCACGAAATTAACTCTATACTTTTGGGTGTGAATTCAATTTGTAGTTCGTGTACAGGGTCACGCCAAAGTTCTTTTTATCATTACGGCCTATGGGAAGAATTTGTATGTCGCGCGATAGCAGCCGCAGAAATCACGCTATTGACTTGCAATTTGGTACACATATTCATGAGCCCAAGGGAATTAGCTGTACAGTTTTAGGTGTGTATTACATTTGTAGTTCGTGTACAGGGACATGCCAAAGTTTTTCTTATCACTACGGTCTATGGGAAGAATCTGTATGTACCGCGATAGCCACCGCAAAAATCAAGCTATTGGACTTCCAATTTTTTCCAAAACGTCAGTGGAGGCCCTCTGTTGAGACTCAAAAAGATTTTGGGTTCCGTCTGTCTGTCTGTCGTGCGATAGTGGCCACATAAATCACGCTATTGACTTGAAATTTGATACACATGTTCAGTTTTAGGTGTGTATTACATTTGTAGTTCGTGTACAGGGACATGCCAAAGTTTTTCTTATCACTACGGTCTATGGGAAGAATCTGTATGTACCGCGATAGCCACCGCAAAAATCAAGCTATTGGACTTCCAATTTTTTCCAAAACGTCAGTGGAGGCCCTCTGTTGAGACTCAAAAAGATTTTGGGTTCCATCTGTCTGTCTGTCGTGCGATAGTGGCCACATAAATCACGCTATTGACTTGAAATTTGATACACATGTTCATGATCCCCACAAAATTAGCTGTATAGTTTTGGGTGTGCATTCCGTTTGTAGTTCGTGTACTTATCATTACGGCCTATGGGACACACCAAAGATTTTCTTATTACGGCCTATGGGAAGAATTTGTATGTACCGCGATAGCGGCCGCAAAAGTCACGCTATTGACTTGCAATTCGGTACACATATTCGTGATCCACACAGAATTTTTCCTGTATAGTTTTGGGTGTGTATTCCATTTGTAGTTCGTGTACAGGAACACACAATTTTTTTTCTTATCATTGCGGCCTAAGGGCAGAATTTGTATGTACCGCAATAGCGGCCGCAAAAATTCTCCGATTGACTTGAAAATTGACATACACATTCTGGATCGGAATAGAAATAGCTATATAATTTTTTATGTCTATACTTTTGGAGGGATTTTGATTAGAATCGTGGACTGTATGGTTTTAAAAATCGCTGGTTTAAATTATATTAAATCATAAATCAGTTTAAAATGAATTTGAAGGACTCACCTTCCTTTCAATTGAATTAATAACATCCTATATAAATAAATATTAAACAAAATACCTTATTATTCGACTTCGTGCGTTGCAGAAGAGCTCTTTTCGGACGGGGGGCCCCTTCCGTCTTCAGTGTCGTCCGCACTTCGCGGCTGGCAGTCGTAGGTTTGATGTTTTTCCTTAAGTAGGTGCCGCCATATTTCTCCCATCTCTGCCGACTCGTGGTCATTAATTGCGTCACTATGATGCGCGATCTCTATGCTTTCACGGATATACGCGTAGGTGGAGTTGTTATAGTTTGCTATTTTTTCTACATTTTCAAAATCAATTTCTATGTCATCTTCAAAATATTTTCTAGCTAGCGCGGTGGTACGGCGATTAAATTTAATATCGTTTTTATGTTCTTTTACCCTTGTCTTAATCTTCCTTTTGGTGACTCCTATATATTTAAATTCTTTATTTTCTTTATTTTTTACGGGAATTTTATAGATACCTGCAGTTTCGGTGGGGGGGATCGAATCTTTATCGCTTCTTATTAATTGATATATATTGGGATTGGGTTTAATGGGAATATTAACGTTAAATTTATTAGCGGTGTGTTTTATTTTATTTGAGGTGCCTTGATTATAGGGAATAGAAAAGGTGTATTTTGTGGAAGTTTTTTGGGCATCTGGAATATTGTTTAATTGTTTTAATCGTTTTCTGTACAAGTGGTTGACTAATGTTTTGGGGTATCCTGCATCGATTGTTAATTTATTGATGAATTTTAATTCTTTTCTTAATTCTTTTTCATCTGAGCAAATAAGAATGGCACGATTAATATAGCTGCGTATGGTATTAATTTTGTATCTGTAGGGGGTTTTGCTTTTATTACTAATGATTTCGTTACTTGCGGTAGGTTTTCTGTATACTGTGGTTTTGAATTTGTTATTATCTTTAATGATTTTGACGTCTAAGTAGTTGATTTCCCCGTTATTTTCGTGTTCAAAAGTGAATTTGATATTGTTATCTAATTTGTTTAATTGGTTTAAGATTTCATCGCTATTGTAATTATCTTTAATAACGGCAAACACGTCGTCAACGTAACGGACCCAGAATTTAATTTTATTTCCTAGTTGTTTGGTGATTTGATTTTCCATAAGTCTTAATTTATATTCTGCAACAATGCCTGATATGGGGGACCCCATAGGGACGCCCATATTTTGTTTGTAGATAGTGTTATTAAATTGAAAATAGCTTTCTTTTAAAATTAGATTACTTGTTGAAATTAGTGTGTTTGCAATGGGTGTTTCATATTTCTCTTTAATTGCATTATTAATGATTTCGGATATTTCGTTTATGTCAATGGAGGGGTATAAATTTACAACGTCGAAGCTAATAAGATAATCATTTTGGTGTAAGGAAACTTCTTTTAATTGTTTAATAAAATCTTCAGTTGAGTGTAAACTAGTATGGGAGGGGGGTAGGAGTTCGCTATATATTTTGGTCATGTATTTTTCTAGCGGATACGTTGGTCCTTCTTTCTTATTGACAATGGGCCTGAATTTTGGAGGATTTTTGTGGTCTTTGTAACGTCCAAATAAACGGGGGGTGTTAGGGGCAAAATTATTAATATAGGGAGGTTTGTTATTAGGCCAAACCTCCCTATATTAATAATTTTGCCCCTAACACCCCCCGTTTATTTGGACGTTACAAAGACCACAAAAATCCTCCAAAATTCAGGCCCATTGTCAATAAGAAAGAAGGACCAACGTATCCGCTAGAAAAATACATGACCAAAATATATAGCGAACTCCTACCCCCCTCCCATACTAGTTTACACTCAACTGAAGATTTTATTAAACAATTAAAAGAAGTTTCCTTACACCAAAATGATTATCTTATTAGCTTCGACGTTGTAAATTTATACCCCTCCATTGACATAAACGAAATATCCGAAATCATTAATAATGCAATTAAAGAGAAATATGAAACACCCATTGCAAACACACTAATTTCAACAAGTAATCTAATTTTAAAAGAAAGCTATTTTCAATTTAATAACACTATCTACAAACAAAATATGGGCGTCCCTATGGGGTCCCCCATATCAGGCATTGTTGCAGAATATAAATTAAGACTTATGGAAAATCAAATCACCAAACAACTAGGAAATAAAATTAAATTCTGGGTCCGTTACGTTGACGACGTGTTTGCCGTTATTAAAGATAATTACAATAGCGATGAAATCTTAAACCAATTAAACAAATTAGATAACAATATCAAATTCACTTTTGAACACGAAAATAACGGGGAAATCAACTACTTAGACGTCAAAATCATTAAAGATAATAACAAATTCAAAACCACAGTATACAGAAAACCTACCGCAAGTAACGAAATCATTAGTAATAAAAGCAAAACCCCCTACAGATACAAAATTAATACCATACGCAGCTATATTAATCGTGCCATTCTTATTTGCTCAGATGAAAAAGAATTAAGAAAAGAATTAAAATTCATCAATAAATTAACAATCGATGCAGGATACCCCAAAACATTAGTCAACCACTTGTACAGAAAACGATTAAAACAATTAAACAATATTCCAGATGCCCAAAAAACTTCCACAAAATACACCTTTTCTATTCCCTATAATCAAGGCACCTCAAATAAAATAAAACACACCGCTAATAAATTTAACGTTAATATTCCCATTAAACCCAATCCCAATATATATCAATTAATAAGAAGCGATAAAGATTCGATCCCCCCCACCGAAACTGCAGGTATCTATAAAATTCCCGTAAAAAATAAAGAAAATAAAGAATTTAAATATATAGGAGTCACCAAAAGGAAGATTAAGACAAGGGTAAAAGAACATAAAAACGATATTAAATTTAATCGCCGTACCACCGCGCTAGCTAGAAAATATTTTGAAGATGACATAGAAATTGATTTTGAAAATGTAGAAAAAATAGCAAACTATAACAACTCCACCTACGCGTATATCCGTGAAAGCATAGAGATCGCGCATCATAGTGACGCAATTAATGACCACGAGTCGGCAGAGATGGGAGAAATATGGCGGCACCTACTTAAGGAAAAACATCAAACCTACGACTGCCAGCCGCGAAGTGCGGACGACACTGAAGACGGAAGGGGCCCCCCGTCCGAAAAGAGCTCTTCTGCAACGCACGAAGTCGAATAATAAGGTATTTTGTTTAATATTTATTTATATAATGTTTTAATGACTTCGTTTAAATCATAAAGTTATAATAACATCCTATTTAAGAAACAATCACTAAAAGCTTGAATAAATACACAAAATAGAATATAAACCTGAATTATTGACTTTTATTTCTGATCATAAGTTAGAATAGAATTTTTCCAGCTTACCGCTAGAAACAACAAAAGAACAAACTCGAATAGGTCTGCAGAAAACATAACAAGTTCACAGCAAATTGAAAAAAGAATTATTTAAAGTATAACTAACAATTAATTTGAAAACATGAATAAAATAAATAATAATAAAAGAAAAAAGAATTTTGCGTTTAAAACACATTAAAATATCAATAAAAAGAATGAATTTAAATCAAAGTTTTTTACTAAAGTTCTTTCAGAATTGCATAGTGCTGCCATCTATTGTCAAAATTCAGAGTTATTAGAATTCTGAACATTCTCCCCCACCGGAGAAGGAGTGTCACTTTAGCAATAGGGCGTTGAATTTCACCACTCTGAGTCCAAATGCTGACTACACGAACTCTATTATCAGGTCCTGGATAGGTACGAATAATTCTACCCAGCTTCCACTGGAGAGGAATAGATTGTGGATCATGAATAACAACCAAGTCCCCAATTTGAAGACCAGTTCGTGGAGTGAACCATTTAGGTTGATTCTGCAGGTGATGTAGATAGTCTCTAGACCATCTCTTCTAGAAGTCTTGCTTCATTCGCTGGATTAGAGTCCAACGAGAAGATAAAGTGAGATTTAATGAATTTCCACTTTCAGGAATCTCAAGGAGTGGAACTCCTATCAGGAAATGTCCGGGAGTGAGGGCTCTAACATCGGATGGATCTGAAGAAAGTGGCGTTAATGGTCTGGAATTTAAGCAGGCTTCTATTTGACATAAAAGAGTAGTAAGCTCTTCAAAATTTAGAATGGTAGCCTTACAAGCTTTAATTAGATGACTTTTCGTCAATTTAACAGCAGCTTCCCACAGTCCACCGAAATGGGGGGAATATGGTGGGATAAAATGCCAATTGATGAAGTTGCTGGTAGCAAAATTTTGAACATTTTCAGAATGAATGATTCGAAATAGTTGCTTAAGATAGTTAGCAACTCCTCGGAAATTTTTTCCGTTGTCACTGAATATGTCTGAGGGCAGTCCTCTTCTAGAAACAAATCGTTTTAGGGATGCTAAGAAAGCTGATGAAGATAAATCTGAAACAGCTTCTAGGTGCACCGCTTTTGTGCACATGCAGACAAAAACACAAATATATGACTTCAATTTAACTTTAGATCTAGGCACATTTGGTTTAGTGATGAGTGGGCCAGCAAAATCTAGTCCCACCTTTGAAAAAGGTCGAATGGAGTTATACGTTCGACTGGCAACTCACCCATAATTTGCTGGCAAGTTTGTTTCTTCAAACGTTTGCACAAAATACATTCATTTAGAATTCGACGAATGTAAGAATGACCATTTAGTATCCAATACTTTTGTCTAATTAGGGAAAGAATCAGTTGTGCACCAGCATGAAAGTGTTTTTTATGATATTGCTCAACAATTAATTTTGTAATTAAGTGATTTCTCGATAAAAGCACTGGATATTTCTGATCTTGATTAAGTGACTGATGTCTGGACAACCGTCCGCCAACTCTGATTAGACCTTGGTCATCTAGAAATATATTTAAGGATAAATATTTGTTGTTGGTTGGTAAAGGTTGATTTTTCCTGAGCAAACTCAGTTCTACCAAAAACTCTTGTTCCTGAATCAATTTAAGAATATGTGTAATAGCACTTGAAACTTCAGGCGTACTGACAAGTCCAATATGTCTAGAATTACGATTACAACTACAAATGTTATAAATATGAATCTCAAACACAATGCAAGGACTCTGCAAAGTTTTGAAAAAGAAGAGAATTTGAGTAGAAAATCAGGAAAGGCTTTATGACTAGATGTTGCAACGTGACTTAAATTTTCTTCAGAATTTTTTGACTTAACATTTGAAGATTTGACTAGGAATAATGGTAACTTGACACTAGCACTAAGCCATTCAGGCCCAAGCCACCACAATTTGTGATGCAAAAGACTCTTCGGTAGAATGCCTCTTGAGGCACAGTCTGCCGGATTCAACGAACTCTCAACATAAGTCCACACTGCTTGTGGGACAAGTGATTTGATTTTGTTTGCTCGATTTGTTACGAACTGATTTCCTTTGGTTGGAGGAGATTCAATCCAATTTAAAGCAATTTGTGAATCGGACCACAAATAAATTTTATTTACATTGAAGGTTAAAGATTCTAATATTGTGGAACTTAATTGTGCAAGCAAGAATGCAGCACATAACTCAATTCTGGGAAGCGTGACATGTTTTAAAGGATTAACTCTAGTTTTTAAAGCGACAAAGTTAACTGAAATCTCACCTAGAGAAGATAGTGTCCGAAGGTATACCACTGCAGCGTAGGCCTTGCCAGATCCATCACAAAACCCATGGATCTCTATGTGGTTCTCTGGAGATGTTTCACAGTTCAGATATCTTGGTATGCCAATGGACTTTAAGAGTTCAATTTGAGAATTAAATTCTTGCCAAGTTTTCAAAATGGAATCTGGGATTTGATCATCCCAAGCACACTTATCTTTCCAAAGCTCTTGCATCATGATTTTTAACATGATCGTGGTTGGAGCTAGAATCCCAAAAGGATCAAAGATTTGAGCTATCATCGATAGCAATTCTCGCTTGGTATGCACCGATTTGACGCCATTCAAATGAATTTTCAATAAGTCTTCTGCCGAATTCCAAACTAGGCCTAAGATTTTTTGGGAGGAATCTTCGGAAAATTGTACATTTTGCCTAGTGGATTTAAGATCTTCTGGTAGATTTTCAATGACTGCGGGTACATTGGAAGCCCATTTTCTAAGTGTAAAGCCTCCTTGATTTAAAACGTGATTTAGGTCTTTGACCAATTGTTTTGCTGCATCAATTGAATGCGACCCACCAAGATAATCATCCACATAAAAGTTCTCGAAAATTGACTGCGCAACAATAGGAAATTCTGAACTATAATCTTTGGCTAGTTCGTGCAATGTCCTTATAGCCAGGAACGGGGCACAGGCTGTGCCATATGTTACAGTCAATAATCTGAAACTCGCAATAGATTCATGTGGCTGAAATCGCCAAAAGATTCGCTGAAAGTCAACATGTTTGGGGTTTACCAATATCTGTCTGTACATTTTGGCGATGTCTCCGGTTAAGGCTATTGAATATGTTCTAAACTTAAGAAGATGTTTAAACAAATCTGGTTGCAACTTTGGACCTATTTCAAGAAAGTCGTTTAAAGAGTGGCCTGATGTTCCTTTAGCCGAGGCATCAAATACCACCCTCAATTTAGTAGTTGTACTATCTTCTTTCAAAACCCCATGATGAGGCATGTAAAAATAATCTTTAGAATCAATTTCAGAATTTGGGACTGTTCCATATGATGTAAGTCAATATATTCTTGCATAAAGGCATGGTATTGCTCCTTAAGCTCATGATTTTTATTAAGTTCGGATTCTAACAAATAAAACCGTTTTAAAGCATTTGATTGTGAGTCACCTAAATTTGGAGCTTCTTTAAAGGGAAGATCCACCATGTACCTTCCCGACTGAATTCGTCTAACAGTTTTAGTGTATTTTTCTTCAGAACTGTGAATTGGTGTTGCATCAGGAAGGGACTCAATTTCCCAAAATTTCTGAAGATCATAAGTTAACTGAACTGTAGCATAGCAACTAAGGACAGTTTTAGAATGCTGAAAATTGCTTGAATGTATGACATCCGAGAGTAACCATCCCAATTTGGAATTTAAAGCACATGGAGTACCTTTAGGACCCAAAATAGATTGCCCTAAAATTATTAAGGGAAATAAATCTGCACCAAGCAAAATTTCAACTGGACTCGAAACATAAAATTTAGGATCTGCTAAAGATAGACCTTCCAAATGAGACCATGAAGATTTTCGAACAACAAAATTAGGCAGATTTACCGTAACATTATTTACTATTAAAGCATTCACATCAAAGATTTCATTACTATAATAAGACTTTAAAATAATATTAACTTCAAAAAGAGCAGTTTCTGCAACAATATTATTTACACCCGAGATTCTATGATTTGTGGTTTTCATAGGTAACCCTAATTTTTTAGCACAGGAGCTGGAAATTAATGATTTTTGACTTCCTGAATCCACCATGACTCTACATGGCACAAACCTTCCAGTATTTGATTTTACAAGAACCATAGTTGTCGATAACAAAGTTTGACAACTCTCTTGGGTACTGGTTAAACAACTAGAGTTGACAAAGGATGGACTTTCAATGTTGAGATTAGTATTTTCAATAACAGGTGGAGAATTAACTTTATTTTTCTCGAAATGGAGAAGTGTATGGTGCTTAGCATTACACTGTCGACATTTTGTCGAAATCAAACATTTATTAACGAAATGATTACCACGTAAACAATTTATGCATAGTTTTTTACCCTTCACAATATTCCATCTATCTTCAACAGATTTTTTAAGAAAGTGTGGGCACTTGAAAAGTGCATGCGATTCCGAGCATTCTGAACAGATAGAATTATTGGATTTTATATCTGAATTAGATATTACAGCATTAGAAACAGATTTTTTAAATACTACTTTTTGTTTACTTTCAGATTTAGAATAAGTACTATCAACAATATCTTGCAAGCTTCTCGCTTGTTTTTCAAGAAACAAAATAAATTCATCATAGGTGGGAAAAGAATCACTATCTAAAGATAATTCCCATTGCTTCTTTAAATTATCATCCAATTTTGTTTGCAAATTATAAACAAGAATTAAATCCACAAATAAATTAAATTCAAATCCTAAACATTTCAAGTTACGTATTGCTTCATTACAGCTATCTAATAAATCTAGAATAGATTTCCGACAATTTGGTTTCAAAGATTTCGAATTAAAGAATTTGTTTAACTGGGCATAAGCTAGATTTTTTTTATTATCGAATCTAGAAATTAGTGTTGCCCAAGCTTCCTTATAACTTGCTTCAGTTATTGGAAAGCCTTTTATTAACTTATTGGCCGATCCAATAACAGACGCTTTTAAATATTGTAGTTTTTGCAAATCGGAAAGCTGAGTGTTCTCATGAATAGTGGTTACGAATATTTGCTTGAAGCTTAACCAGTCTTCCAAATTGCCAGAGAAATGAGGCAAATCAAATTTCGGAAGGTGAATAAATTGCTTCGAAACAGAACAAGAATTTTCATTAACCTGTGTTACAACTTTAGTGTTCTGAAAACAAGAAAGTTCTAATCTTGACTCTATGTGATATTTTATACGAGTAAGTTTCTCTGTCCATTTTTCGTTATCTTCAATTTCCTTTTTTAATTCATCTAAATCAGAAATAACTTCCTCAACTTCATTGTTAATTTGTTCTAATTGAGTTTGCCTTTCAAGCAAATGACCTTTCAAAATTTTTATTTCTTGAATGTCTAAAGGATCCGCTTCCAAAGCTTTTGTCGCTTTGTTTTCAAATTTAGTCACTGACGACCGAATAATAGTTCTTTTTGCTTTTAGTTTTTCAATTTTTGAAGCCATTAGAACATTTTTTTTTTTCTCAAGTTTGTAAATATTAATTTTTACTAAAAGATTTCATAATTTAATATATCTCCGGCTCTAGACAGCCAAAAATATGGAGGGATTTTGATTAGAATCGTGGACTGTATGGTTTTAAAAATCGCTGGTTTAAATTATATTAAATCGTAAATCAGTTTAAAATGAATTTGAAGGACTCACCTTCCTTTCAATTGAATTAATAACATCCTATTTAAGAAACAATCACTAAAAGCTTGAATAAATACACAAAATAGAATATAAACCTGAATTATTGACTTTTATTTCTGATCATAAGTTAGAATAGAATTTTTCCAGCTTACCGCTAGAAACAACAAAAGAACAAACTCGAATAGGTCTGCAGAAAACATAACAAGTTCACAGCAAATTGAAAAAAGAATTATTTAAAGTATAACTAACAATTAATTTGAAAACATGAATAAAATAAATAATAATAAAAGAAAAAAGAATTAATTTTGCGTTTAAAACACATTAAAATATCAATAAAAAGAATGAATTTAAATCAAAGTTTTTTACTAAAGTTCTTTCAGAATTGCATAGTGCTGCCATCTATTGTCAAAATTCAGAGTTATTAGAATTCTGAACACTTTTTATGGATTTTGTACAGGGACCCGCCAAAATACTTAACATTATTGCGTATGCGGTGAATTTCATTTAAACGCATTTTAACATCATTACTTAGCAATCAAGAAAATTAAACTAGCGTACGTGAGTTAGATGCTTAAACTTATGTTGTTTGATGAAAATATGTGCTCTTAAGCTTTCTAATTAATGTACAGGATCTTACAAAAGTGTTCTGACAATGTCACGTAGTCATCCAAACGATGTTAAATTTGGAACAATTATTAATCTTAAACGCAAAATAAGCTGAATAGTTTTTACTGGTGTATACAATGTTTATGGTTCGTTTACAGAGACACACAAAAGAATTTCGTAACATTATAGCCTATGGAAAAATTTTTAGTTAAGCGCGCACTTTAATGCGTTTATGCTGCATTGAACTTAATAGAATTAACATACATTATAAGGATGCTTAAAATCATGTTTACTCTCAAAAAAAGGGGTATGTATAGACTAAATAATTTATGGAGACACACAAAATAATTCCGAGTAAGTACTGTAATTATCCAAATGATGTCAAATTAGTTTGAAAAATTAATGAGTTATAATTAATTAGGTGTATTCTTATTATTGGCGTATATAATAACTGTGGCTACTTTTCCGGGTTACATATAAGAATTTCGTATTATTACGGTCTATAGTCGGTATTTCTTAAAAGTGTATTTTAACATGGTTACACCCCATTAAACATAATGAAATTTTATTAGAATTTTAAAAGCATGTTTTTCTGTTGTAACTTGTGGGCATAGAATTGGTAATTAGTTTACATGGTTACGCAAAATACAATATATTAAAATCACACAATCAACTGATTGAGAAGAAAATCATATTTATTGAAATTTATTTTTCCGACTGAGTGAAAATAATGCCTGGACCGGGAGTCGAAACCCAGATCTTTGACTTACAAGCTCAAGGCTCTACCAATTGAGCTATCCAGGTCAACAACCGGTGGCCATTACTCACTCAGACAAACTTTAGGCAGAAACATCTGGTCTATCATGTAGATAGCTCGACAGAAATAAGCCGCAGGTAAAGAAAAACACCATTAAACAATGGAAGAAATAAATAAAATATATTAAAATCACACAATCAACTGATTGGGAAGAAAATCATATACATTGAAATTTATTTTTCCGACTGAGTTAAAATAATGCCTGGACCGGGAGTCGAACCCCAGATCTTTGACTTACAAGTTCAAGGCTCTACCAACTGAGCTATCCAGGTTGACAACCGGTGAGCAATACTCACTCACACAACCTTTAGGCAGAAACATCTGATTTTACCAGATGTTTCTGCCTAAAGGTTGTCTGAGTGAGTAATGCCCACCGGTTGTCAGCCTGGATAGCTCAATTGGTACAGCTTTGACCTTGTAAGTGAATGATCTGGGGTTCGACTCCCGGTCAAATACCGGGAATAATAAATTCTCCCGGAAAAATAAATTTCAATAAATATTACGCAAAATATTTCCGATATGCAATGTTTTTTTTTTTTTTTTTTTTTTTTTTGCATGAAATTTGGTACTTATGAAATTTGGTATTTATGAATTTCAGGGAAATAATACAAGACCGTCATTTATTAAGAATACATATATATGACATACAGATAGGTATACAAAGAGAGATACAGCGGAGGGTTGATGGGGGCTGACGCCCCCCTCGGGAATGTATCTGATTATGGTAACAAGTCGATCAAATCAATATATACTATTATATAATAAGGAATAAATAAAAATGACCTATTGAATAATGGCTGATGCAAATAGGACGTTGAGGCTCCTGAGCTGCAGATCCACTAGTTGCCGAAACGTCAGCGTCTGTTGAGACTCAAAACGGCTTTGGGTTCCGTCTGTGTGTTTGTCGCGCGGTAGCGGCCGCACAAATCCCGCCATTTACTTGAAATTTGGTACACATGTTCCTGATCCTCACGAAACTAGCTGTATAGTTTTGGGTGTGCATTCCATTTGTAGTTCATGAACAGGGACACGCCAAAGTTTTTCGTATTATTACGGCCTATGGGAAGAATGTACCGCGACAGCGGCTGCAAAAATAACGCTATTGACTTGCAATTTTGTACGCATGTTCATGAGTCCAACGGAATTAGCTGTATAGTTTTGGGTGTATATTTGATTTGTAGTTAGTGTACAGGGATACTGCAAAGTTTTTATTATCATTACGGCCTATGGGAATAATTTGGACGAACCGCGATAGCGAGCGCAAAAGTCCTCCGATTGACTTGTAAATTAGTACCTATACATTCAGGCTCTGTATAGAAATAGCTGTATAATTTTTTATATGTATATTGTTTATGAATTGTGTACAGGGACATGCCAAAATTCTTATCATTACGGCATATAGGGTAAATTTTGTTTAAACACATTTTAACATTATTACTTTGCAATCAACAAAGGGAAATTAGCGTGCATTAGTGTGATGTTTGAAGTTATGTTTTTTTTGCAGAAAATATGTGCTGTTAGGCTTCCTAATTTATGTACAGGACCTTACAAAACTGTTCTGACAATGTCACGTAATCATCCAAATTATGTCAAATATCGAACAATTATCCATGAAAAACGTAGAATAAGCTGAATAGTTTTTACTGGTGGATACAATGCTTATGGTTCGTTTACAGAGACACACGAAAGAATTTCTTGAGATTATAGCCTATGGACAAATTTAAGCGCGCACTTCGCTTATTCTGCATTGAACATAAGAATTAACATACATTATAAAGATACTTAAAATGATGTTTACTCTTAAAAAGTGGATGTATAGATTAATAATTTATGGGACCACGCAAAATTATTGGGAGGACGTACTGTTATCATCCAAATGATGTCAAATTAATTTGAAAAATTAATGAGTTATGATTAATTAGGTGTATTCTTATTATTGGCGTTTATAATAAGTGTGGCTCCTTTTCCAGACTACATAAAAGAATTTTGTACTATTACGGTCTATTGTCGGTATTTCTTAAAGGTGTATATTAACATGGTTACACCCCATTAAATAAAATGAAATTTTATTAGAATTTTAAAAGCATGTTTTTCTGTTAAAAAAACTGTGGGCAACGAATTGGTATTTAGTTCAAAGGGTTATGCAAAATATTTCCGATATGCTATGTAATATTTTTGCATGAAATTTGATACAAATATTTAGGAATTTCAGGGAAATAATACAAGACAGTCGGTTATGAAGAATACATATATATGATATGCAGATAGGTATAGAAAGTGGGATACAGTGTTGGGGGGGGGGGATTGAGGGCGGCAGCCCCATGAAGAATGTATCTGATTATGGTAACAAGTCGATCGAATCAATATATACTATTATGTAATAAGGTATAAGGAATAAATAAAAATGACCTGTTGAATAATGTCTGATGCAAATAGGATCTGCAGATCCACTAGTTAAAGTTAGCATGTTGATTTTCTTATGCTAATAAACATTTGCGTAGTGATGACGTTATATGGGCGGCAGATAAATGCTTGCCTCAGGCGGCAAAATACCTAGCGCCGGCCCTGAAGGGGGGGATGTTATAGAAATTTTCAGAAATAAGCAGTTGGGGACTGGGTTGAATGGTAGGTATACAAGCAGCCAGTGACCACTTGTAGACCTCCCACTCTCTCCTTTAATTGATTCCAGGGATGGGGTATGAAAGGGAAAAAACTCACAACTTTATAGGCATTTTGTAAACTTGAAGATTTATTACTCACTTCTGTTGGGCGACTTGAATAGGATACTGGAAGATTTTTTTCTTATTTCTCATTGTGTTTATCTGACATTATGGTTGCAGAAACAAGTTTTTTTTTTTTTTTTTTTAATCTTTTAATCGTTTGCAAAAATGTCATCTTCATTTAGAGAACAAAAGACTTTGTCTTCAAAGGTTAAAATCAAAATCTTAATAAAAATATAAAAATTCAGAAAAATTTCTCATCATTTAATTTTATCCTACCTTTTAAAAATATTTTAAATTTAATTAAAAATATATCTTAGTCAAATAAATGTAAAGGAAATCATGAAAATTGATTCGACGTTTATTATTAATATGACACTTTATTGTGTATAATATTAAAACTAATTTTCAGTTGTAAGTTTTTTTCAGTTATACATTTTTTAGGAATGGTCCTTGAAAAACGTATGAACAGTGCTCCACTGTAGTAAGTTGAAATGAAATTTGGATTGGGAAAGCTCCTGTTCTTTGAGAAATAAGTGCTTGTGTGTTAATTTGAAATGCCCATTACCAAGACCAGTTATTATAACATCATATTGCCTTCGATCAAATGTATGCCAGCTTCAAAGTGTGGTTTAATTTGCTATAATTTATTAATGCTTTGGCATTTCCATTTTCTTTTTCAAATGTTTCAGAGAAATTTTTTAGATGATTTTTTAAATCTTGAAAAGGGACTGGAAAATCAAGGGGATTGAAAGTCTGTTTCAGCTTTATCTGACTGCTTCATACTTCAAACATAATTAGAAACCCTCCAAAAAATTAAATTTCGAATTCCTTTTTACAAAGATCGTTATAATTTTTTAAAATTGTGATAAAAGAAAGTGAATCCCGGATATGCCTTGTCTGTGTAGATGGCTATGAAATAAAATAAAATTCACTGCAACTTCAACAACAACAAAAAAAAAAAAATCTGTATAGTAAATGGAAAAGGAGCTTAAGAAGGAGCGATGAAAGGTAAAAAAAAAAAAATCTTAAAGATAGTTGCATCAATGCTAGATTTGTCAAAACTATTGTGAGGAGGAAGGCAGGAAATATACTTAAAATTCCAAAGAATGATTATTTAAAAATACCACAGGGCGAACCCCTGTCACTATCAAAATGAAAAATATTGAAAAGGAAGTTTTTAATTCTCAAGCCAAAACATGGGATTCATGGTTCGGAAAAAGATTAGGGTAATTGCTCTTAAAATGAGAATAAAGCAGATGATAAAAATATAAAAGAACATGATAGACATAGTGTAAGTCTAAGGAGAATTGTTATATTATATAAGTTAAAAGAGGTTTCATATAGTCAGTGTAAACTTAGTACAAGTGAAGTACGAAAGTAGTAACTCTAGATACAGGGGTCTGTCCAAACTTTTCACACAGGGTCAGTGGCGGATCCAGAACTTGACTTTTGGGGGGGGGGGGGGGGGGGCTAAGATTTTTCAAAGTGTTATTCTAGACGAATAAAAAATTTACAATTGTAATATTCAATTGTGAATGTCAGTGTTTTGGGGGGGCTTCAGCCCCCTAGCCCCCCCCCCCCTTAAATCCGCCACTGCACAGGGTCCTGTTTTTGGGGAAAATTCTACACTTAATTTTGTGAATCTAAATTTAGTGTTAAAATAAAGTTCTTGCAAACTTTTTTGCTAGGATCCTCCTTTTGTGAAATTGTGAAAAATGTAATTTTGTAAAATAAAATTACAATTAAGGTTTCATTTTAGAGAATGACAATTCAGTTTTACATAACTAAACTCACATACATGCATAGAAGCCCTTTATAAATTAGAAAATTAATATCAGCTTTTTGGGAGAAATACATCAAAACACGTACAATTATTCAGGCAGACTGTTTGTTCAATTGAAGATTAGTTTTAAAAATGAAAGAAATTTATCAAATGTCTATTTTTAAGGAGAAAAATTTTGTGAAGGGTCCTGTTTTAGGATAAATAATTTTGTGAAGGGCCCTTTTTTAAGGCATAGAATTTTGTGAAGGGTCCTTGAACGGACCCAGGTTTGCCTCTGGACAGATCCCTGAGATAACAAAACATTCACCTGATAGACTACCCACCCCTGCAGTTTTACAAATTCCCGTTGTGCTCACAACATCTCACAGTATCTTTAAAAATAGTAAAATGAGTTTTAATTGAAATATTATAATACTTCTCTTAATATACGCCAATTTGTCCGAAATAAATAAAATAAGTATAAAATATATTTGTTTTTAATTTGCAGTCTGTGAATCAAATGATTAGTTACAGAATAACATTGACTTTTTAGCTATCTAGAGTTAAGCCTAATGAAAAAACACATACAGCATAAAAATAAAATGGATATATAAGTAAATAAATAACTACAAAAATGATTAACAAAATAAATAGAAAAACATTAATTTTTATATAGTTTAAATAAAAAATAGGGTAGTTGCTAGTTAAATAATTTGCAAAATAATAAGAAAATCACAAAAATCATTGATAACAATAAATATAAGATATAACACATAAATAACAAAAGCATTACACAAGTCAAATATATTTAGAATAAATATTTATAATATTCATACCATCTGTCTCAATATACTCCTTTTTGATATTCGTTACAAAAGTATCTTGTTCTGAAGTCTGAATAAATAAAGAAATAGTCAGTAAAAGAAAAATTGAAATATATTCTTTTTATGTTAATTTAAGACACACAAAATCAGTGAAGTATCTGCCTATTGAAATTAACACCAGTGGCGGCTCATGCACCGAAAATTGGTGAAGAGGCACACTGTATTTTACGCTGTATTCATTTATAGAATATAAATTTACATTTAAATAAGTATTTTTTGTTAATTTAAGTTAAGACCATGCTTAATAAAAATTATGATTAAAAATACTTAAATATTGAGCTCTTCACCTATTTTCGGTTCACGAGCCGCCACTGATTAACACATACATTGAAATTTAGAATAAAATCATTTTAAAACAGGATTCATGTGATTTTGATTTTAACCATAGACAGGGTGGCTAGCATTAGAATTTTTCTGAATTCCCTGACCATTTTTCCTGACATGCTCTTTATTTCTCATGAAAATTTCACAACATTAATGAACAATTAGCAATTTACAATGACAACAACTCAAATATGGCTTTTTTTTTCATTCACAAAATTTGTCAAAATTCCCTGACTTTTCCATGATTCCCTGACTTTTTCTGAGAAGTGGCCACCCTGCATAGATGAGATACAGCCTTCTGGAAAATTGCAGAATTTAGTAATGGTAATACCCAGGGCTGTAGAATATAAATGCACGCATACACGCTGTGCGTGGAAAATTTTCCTATCTCGCGGAAATTTTGCACAGAAGATTTTCCTATCTTGTGGAAAGTTTTTTTTTTTTTTTTTTTTTTTTTTTTAAGAGGGTAAAACATTTTTAGGGGATGAGGAGAGAGAGAATGATTATTGGCCTATAAATTTAGTAAACTCCAGATTATTTGCGGAATTGAGTTGCGCAGCAACCCATAGATAATCAGAGCCCGAGGATAACTCGCAAAATTTATTTTTTATTTTTTTTGCTTTCTATAAAGTCCTCATTGACCAGGGTACGCTGTTTAGGAAGTTTACTATTTCTGATCTCCAAACATTGCAACGACCGTTTCGGCGTAAAAGGTATAACACAAACAACTTTTTAAGACGTTTACAATTCTGATCTAGTGCAGTGCCAATTGGCGCTTTTTTCCAGCTTTTCCTAGCTTGCAGAAAATTTTTAGCTTTTAGGTCATGTGCGTGGAAAGTTTTTTATTTTATACAAGTCTGGTAATACCAATGCAATTACTAGGTGATGCATACAATAAAAAAAAAAAAAAAAATCATAGTTTTGCATAATATTCTTTTTATATATTAAATTTCATATACACAAAGATATTAAGGAAGGCTACATATAAGTCAAATTCAGCCTCTTTTTCTTAGCATAGAATCCTACGGGGTTTTTGTTGCTTCATATTATAAGAATATCTCATTCAAAAATGAAATTTTTCTATTTCTAGTTCTGATTTTTGAATTCCACTCTTTGAACATATACAGGGTGTTTCATATTGAATGGTACAAAAAGAAAGCATACCACCTGTGAATGCTGTAATTACTTTATTTTGATAAATCTTTACAGTAGGGATGGACCGGATATCCGGAAAATATCCGGTATCCGGCATATCCGGCTGATTTTTCAATATCCGAAATATCATCGGATATCCGGATCAAAATCACCGGATATCCGGTTAATATGCCGGATATCCGGATTTTAATATTTGCTTTTTTTCTTGTTTTCTTTCATTAAAATATGGTGAGAAATGCGAGAAGCAACTTTTCTCCCTCCGTTTGCGGGGAAACTTCAAAAAATAGCTTCTTAAATCACGTCACTAAATCAATAATATCATAAAATTACACATTTGTGTCTCCGTTAGTTTGACTCGGCATTGCTGAGCGAGCAAGCACGTCAGTCAGGAGATCTGCCTTTATAGATGTAGATTCCTGCAATTCATTTCTTTTAATTAAAAACAAGTATGTTGTGGAAATCACAAGACTTTCTTCTATATTTTCCTATATAAATTCACTAAGGGCAAATAATTTATTAAAATTATTATTTATTAAAATTATCTAACATGATGAATACAAATAATTTTCATCTTAGAAAAAACTGACATTAAATATTCAAAGAAAGACAGTTTTATTGTGTACTAGCAGGCTTTGCCCGCTTCGCTGGTCATTATATATTTAAGGAAACTCTTTTCTATATCGCTTTATTAAAAAAAGAATAAAATAATACTGAAATTGCTCAAAAGCTCTTCTTGTGTTCCCGCTGCCAGGTTGACATAAATTAGTGCCTATCAACAGTTGGTGTCAACCAATCAACAGGTGTCGCTGCTATGCAGCGACTTCCACAATTTGAAAAAAGGCAATATCTGAGGAACTACTGTGCAAAATTGCTTAAAAATTTACACGTGGATGCACCTTGACATAAGTTACAGCGGATCAACTTTTGGAACTAGTTGCTCAATAGGTGGCGCTCCTATACGGCGATTTCCTCAGCTTAAGGGAAGATTAAATTTCAGGTTCTAATGTGTATAATCAAACAATACTTGATATGTGAGAAAGCTTTTATGAGACATTACACCGATTCAATCTGGATGTATATCTACCAATATTTTGCGCTGCTATAGTGCAGTTTTTTCCAGAGAACGGGAATGCATGCTTCAACTTCTATGGCATTTAGCTGTACGAAACTTCATACATAAGATAACCAGTATGAAAACTTATTTTTTAAGGTTTTAGTTAAACTGCGTTTCTTTGAATATTTAGTATTACTTTTCTCCAAGATAAAAAAATCGCCTGCATTCATCATGGTAGATAATTTTAATAAATAATAGTATTTGTAGTTTATTTTAACTGAGTGAATTTATATAGAAAAATATAGAAGAAAGTTTTGTGGTGGTCACAACATACTAGTTTTACTTTCTCTTACCCATGTAAATGGTAGAGAAGTAATATTTTTGGGTCAAATTTTTTAGGTCGAGTTTTTATTTTATTTTATTTTATTTTATTTTTTTACACGATTTAAGTTCCCCTGAATCCAAAAATCCTATTTTTAACGGTTGGTCTGTGTGACTTTGCGTGTGTCTATCATCAGCATATCTCAAGAACAAATAATAGCAGAAAGTTCAAACATGGTATTATAAATTTTTATGACATAGGGATGCTACACTAAATCTTTTATCAAGATCAAACAAATGATTCGTATACAGGGACACCCAAGAGAATTCAAATACATTGCGTCTATGGGGGAAATTAAGTATGTGCTAATTTTCGTCAAGGTGCATCTACATGTAAATTTATATGCAATTCTGTGCAGTCGATCCTTAGCTACAGCCTTCCCTTAAATTACGGAAATCGCTGTACAGCAGCACCACCTGTTGGACGATAAGTATTCAAATTGAACTGGTATTAGGACTCATAATGGCCTTCTTACATATTAAATTTTATTTGATTGTACGCAACAGAACCTGAGATATAGCCTTCCCCTTAAATTGCGGAATCACTGTATAGCAGCGCCACCTGTTGAGCGGTTGGCAGGCACTAATTTAGGTCAAGTTGCATCTGCTTATGAAACTATCTGCATTTATGTGCAGTAGTTCCTGAGATATAACCTTCCTTTAAATTGCTCCTTTATAGCAGCGCCACCTGTTCGCTGATAAGCAATCAAATTGCACCAGTATAATGACTTACAATGGCCTTCTTACATATTAGTTTTGTTTGCTTATACGAAATAGATCCTGAGATATATAGCCTGCCCTTAAATTGAGGAAATCGTTGTATAGCAGTGCCACCTTTTGAGCAGTTGACACCAAATATTGATTGACACTAAATTAGGCCAAGTTGCATCTGCATATAAATTTATATGTGATTTTAAGCAGTAGTTCCGGAGATACAGTTGCCACAAAATTTTTGTTCTCTCTCTCTCTCTCACACACACACACACAGACGGACAAACATTTTCTAAAAATGATCAAATCGTATTCTAGGCGTTTCAAAACGTGTAAATCCATCGAAAACGGAAAGTCAAAAATTTTTACGAATCCAATACTTTCTTCTATTGAATTGAGAATAACGTAATAAAATAAAATAACTCTGTTATGGCTTTATTATCCCAATGATATTTACAGTTTTACATTTTTTACCAAAGTATTGGATTTGTGAAAATTTTCGAACTCCAGTTTTCGATGGATTTACACGTTTTGGGATGTCCTGAACACGATTTGACTGTTTTTAAAAAAATGTCTGTCTAACTGTCAGTTTGTGTGTGTGTGTATCACAAATTTTGTGGACGCTCTAGCACACGAGCCAATAAACGAAATTTAACCAAACTGGGTATTTAGTTGAACCCTGACATAAACTGGTGCTGATTAGATTTGTGGAACAATTTCTGAATAGGTGGTGCTGTGATCGCATTTTTTCTAAATTTTTAACATGCCAGTATGGGACAAAATCTTGTATAAATGTACTTAATCAGAGTTATTTAAACGTGTGAATGTAAAATTAATATGAATTATTTATAATAGTAATAGTTAACATGAAAAAAAAAATGTGCATTTTGCAGCATAGCTTCACCCTCTGGAAGGGGAGTTAACACCCGCCCCCCCCGGGGGGGGAGTAAATTTTCAATATGGGTGTTTTGTTTCGAAAGACTTCGTCATTACCTTTAAAATAAATGGTTTAAGTATAGATCTGTGATAAATTAAAACAAAGTTATAGCTTTTTTTTATCTTTTAACGAAAAAAAATTAGAAAAAAATCTTATTTCTTTTGATATTGGCAAAAAAATTTACTTTCTTTCACCATGTAGTGATATAATTCTTTCAGATAAAAATCATCTGCATTTATAATAAAAAATAATTTAATAAAAAAAATTATGTTCAATGAATGTTGTGTAAAATTATATAGAAGAAATTCATGTGGTGGCCACATCATATACTAGTTATGCGAATGGAATTCAGTTGTATAAAAACGAAATGCAAATATCTTTTTTACTTTCTTCTATATGCAATAGAAGAAAGTATGGGATTCGTAAAAATTTTCGACTTCCGGCTTTCGAAGGATTTATACGTTTTGGGAGGTCTAAGAACATGAATTTACAGTATTTAGAAAATGTGTGTGTGTGTGAGAGAGAGAGACAAAAATTTTGTGGCAACTTTATCTCCGAAACCACTACTCAGAATTGTATATAAATTCGTATATAGATGCACCTTGACCTAAATTAGGGCCTATCAACTTTTGGTGTCACGGCTCAACAGGTGGCGCTGCAATACAGTGATTTCCTCAAATTAAGGGGAGGCTATATCACAGGTTTTATTGCGTATGTTCAAACAAAACTTCATATGCAAGAAGGTCATTATGATACATTATGCTGATTCAAGTTAAATGCTTATCGTCCAACAGATGGCGCTGCTATACTGCAATATAAGGAAGGCTATATCTCAGGAATTACTGTACAGATTTGAATATAAATTTATATGTAGATGTACATTGACATATATTAGTATCTGTCAACTTTTGGTGTCAACCGCTCAATATTTGATGCACAAGCAGCGATTTCTGCAATTTAAGAAAAGGCTATATCTCAGGTTTTATTGGGTATAATTAAACAAAACTTGATATGTGAGAAGACCATTATGAGACATTATGCCGATTCAATTTGGATGTATATCTACCAATAGGTTACGCTGCTATAGTGCAGTTTTTTAGATTTTTGTAAGATGAAAATCACCTGCATTTATCGTGGTGGGTAATTTTAATAAATAATGCTTATCGGCCAACAGGTAGCGCTGCTAAAAAAGCGATTTCCGCAATTTAAGGGAAGGCTATATCTCAGAAACTAATGCACAGAAGTGCATTAAAATTTATCTGTAGTTGAATCTTCACATAAATTAGTTTCTATCAATTTTTGATGTCAGCCGCTCAACAGCTGCCGCTGCCACACAGAGATTTCTGCAATTTAAGAAAAGACTCTATCTCAGGTTCTATGGCGTATAATCAAACAAAACTTGATATGTGAGAAGGACATTATGAGACATTACGCTGATTCAAGTTGGATGCTTATAGACCAATAGATGGCGCTTCTATACTGAAAACTTCCTCGATAACGGGAAGACTATATCTAAACTTGTATGAGATATGAGATAACCATTATAAATACGCATTTTTAAAAATTTATTTATAGGCAATAAAACTGTCTTTATTTAGATATTTGGTTTTAGTTTTCTCTAAGATAAAAATCATTTGCATTCTTCATGTTAGATAATTCTAATGAATAATAGTTTTAATAAATTATTTTCCCTTAGTAAATTTGTATAGGAAAATATAGAAGAAAGTATTGTGGTTGCCACAATATACTAGTTTAATTATTGTGTGCTCATAAAAAACTGAAAATTTCATGTGAACTGGGGAAGGGGACTGCCGGATATCCGATGATATATCCGGCCGGATATCCGGATCCGGCAAAGTAGAAAAATATCCGGAATGCCGGATATCCGTATCCGGTTATCCGGTAAAATCCATATCCGGTCCATCCCTACTTTACAGTGAAACTATAGTTATCCATGTTTTTATATGTGCTCTATGTATGGCCCTTTATTTTACATGGCAAATAACTATGCAGCATTCCAGTTTCTGCCACACTCGTGATAGACTATTCTTAGTTAATGACTTGAACACATGAGTTATCCACTGTATCAGCTGCTGTAAGTCCTGGGGAAAAGCAGGCACGAGCCCTTTGTCTTTAACATAACCCCATAGGAAAAAATCTCAAGGAGTTAGATAGTTAAATCCCAGTCGTCAACAAAGCAATGGCATATCATTTGATTCAGCACAAACAATCCATCAATTTCTATGCATTTGGTCATGTCATTTTGATTAACAGTGCCTCTCAGAGGCGATTTCACTGCCAAGCAATTTTTCACTATTGCCAGATAAAACTTGTATACTTGTATTAGAATAAATCTGTTTCAGTTAAATAAATCAAGTATAGAATTTGTATTATACTATTCTTCTTGTCCCACATTCAATAGGAAACACCTTGTATTTTATCTTAGTGAGCATTTTTTTTTTTTTTTTTTTTTTTTTTTTGAAAATAAATTTAAATATTTTATTTCATTAACTAAACTTAAAACTCCTAATTTCATTCTTAAAAATAAATATTTAAATTTATTTATCTTTTTTAAATTGTTAATTATGATAAAAGGTAGCATGTTTAAAGAGTGGAAAGAAAGAAAAATAAAATATTTTTTTCTACCAACTAAAAGTTCTAATACAGAAAAACCTAAAAAAAAAAAAAAAAAAAAAAAAACTATGCCTACTCATACAAATAATACAGGCGCATCCAATAGGTTTTAAAATAAAGCTTTTACAGTTGGAATAAACATCTCCATAAAACTTTATAGAAACACTTTTTAGTGTATGAGAAATGATAAAGATAAAACTGATTTCTCAGAAACTGCAGGTATCTACTGTTTGAATTTTCTAAATAATGAAGATGTGCGTGTAATGGCACGCAGCCAATCTAGATTGATGCAAGATGGCACAGACTGCTTACAAGAAGAAGAAAAGAGAAAACAAAACAGGAGCAAAGCTCAGTTTTACTTATGTATTGAAGGTGATAGGGTTGACCAATTGAAAATGTTTTAAGTAATTTTAATGATTTTTAAATTTTTAGTTCTTTTTAAATGTTTTTAAATGGTCAAATCATATTCAGGACATCTCAAAAAATGTAAATCCATCGAAAAATGAAGGTTGAAAATTTCCATGAATCCAATACTTTCTTTTTGTGTTAAAAAAAAAAAAAAAAAAAAAACATGAACGAAATGTGAAAACAGTCCAATGATTTCTCATTTTATCTGTGTATTTATTGTAACCCAGGGGCAATACTACTTACAAGCTGCACTTGTTAGGGTTAGCTACATTTTGCCCGACCCGAAAAAATACGTTTTTTTTTTTTTTTTTTTTTTTTCTATAAAACCTACTTGAAAAGCCAAAATTATTTTACCATGTTTTTATTAACTTCTATTCTTGTTTGTCCAGTACAAATCTTGCAATTGATTTTTAACTAACTTCCCTACTAGCAACTTCCCTACAAACACATTTGAAACTTTCAGAATAAATCAAAACTCGATGATAACACAATACTTCAAAGCCCGATTTTTGAATTTTTGATTACTTTTCTTTTAATTAATTAAAATAGGAAAATAATAACCTCCTAATAGCTTTAAAAATAGCCATTAAAATATTAGCTATATATAATTGTTGCCCCCCCCCCCTCCAAAAAAAAAAAAAAAAAAAAAAATTACAAGTTCATTTTTGTTTGACATAAAAATAAATACCTTTAATTAAATGTGAACCTTAAAAAGATGTAAAAAGTTAAATTACGCATCTCACAAAAATTTATGTCATTATCACTTTAAAAATTTTCTACACATTGATAAAGTGCTAATGATTTAACAGAAAATTTAAAAACATGGTATATAAAAAGTTTTTATCTAATAATTATATTATTATTTTTTTTTTTTTTTTTCAAAATTTTCATTTTAAATTGTAACTTTTATCTAGCTTGTAACAAACACATAAATATAAAACAAATGTAATGCACATCATTTAAATGCGGAGAATAAAAAATATTGCAGGTGCTCAAATTGCTCTATAGAATAAAAATCATGCAAAAGCCCCCATGAAAAATAACTTACAATTATCTCATTTAAGCTCAATAAAAAAAATATATATATAAACAAATAAAAGCAAGGAAAAAAAAAAACGAGTTGCTTGTCAATATAAAGAAAATTTTAAGACTCAAGGAATGTAAAATCTAAAAAAATAAAATTCAAATTTTAAAAAATACCTGGAACTTTAACAGTGAAAATTTTTTAATAATTAATAGAACAACTGCAATTCAAAACATTTTCCTACAATCTATCGAATGTGAAAAAATTAATAAACAGCACTAAATAGTTATTCAAATCCAGCTTTCTTTTTTTGTTGTAAAAATAGAAAAACAGAATTTTAGAATATTTAAAGCAAAAATTACTTTATATTGAAACAAAATTCCTTATAACTTAATCAAAGAAAGATTTGAAATTTTAAAATTTTGACTTTAGTGAATAACTAATATTTGATTTTTTAAATACAGTACAAAGCCAAAAATCCGGACTCCAAAAATCCAGACAATTTCGGTGATGTTAATCATCATCATCAACAGCATTTTTTTTTTTTTAAGTATAAATATACCTAAATAAAGAACTGAAAAAGTATTTTATTTCTTAGTAACCTTCAAAACCGCATTTGCAAAGTCTGAAAGAGGAGGGGAGAAGAAGATTATAATAATAGTAACAATTCTTAAATATTTATTCAATTGAGAACTAAATTCTATATTCTATTTCAATTATACTCAAGCTTTTAATTAAAAACCTAAATTACTATAAAAAAAATAAATAAATAAAAAATTGCGGAAATGTTTTAAAAATGGTATGTTTTTCTTATTTATTTTCTTTTGTTGTAACTTGTACTAATTTTTGTATGCAAATATTTCAATAAATCTGTTTTGTTTTTCAAGTTTAATTTTTAATTTATTTATTGTTAAAGTTAATAAAAAAAATATTACAGAATATATTTAAAAATCGTAATACATTATTTTTTTACATGAATTTACATATTATCCAAGTACTTAAACCAAAATATTATACTTTTTAAGCATGACCAAAAATCCAGAAAATCCGGAATTACAGCAGTCCCGACGATTCCGGATTTTCGGCTTTGTACTGTAGTCTTATTATTAATATACTTTATATTACAAAAAGGAAAAATAAAAAAATAAATAAAATATTTTTCAAAACCGAGAAAAAGGCTGAAAAAACAAAAAACCTTATAAAACACAGAAAGCTTGATGATAACCAACCCCTTAAAAAAAAAAAAAAAAAAATGTCTTTTTACCCCCAACTATAGTATTTGTTTCTACATTTTTGCCTGGGGTAGAATCATAATTAATTTTTTTTTACTAGAAATGTATGTTGCCTGTTTGCACACAAAGTAGTTTAATTCTTTATTAATACATCATTACACCATATGTTTTAAGTACATTAAGTATACTGGATTTATAAAAACGTTATTTGAGGATCTGTGCTTAAAAGGGACACAATACTTATCTTCACTGTCAACAAAACACCATGTTACTCAACAGGAAAAATTTTTCATGGAATCGTTCATTACCTAATGTATTTTTTAAAATTTCGTTTACACATTAAGAAAATTCCTAATGAGTACTTTCTTTATATAAATTGTTTTATTTTGTTTTTCTTTTAATTGTCGGTTTTTAAACCAGCAAGTTTAATACAGCTTTAGCTAAAACGTTTAATAATCAGGATATTATAACTGACTTCGAAAAAACTAGTAAAATTGCGGAATACAAAGATCATAATTACACAATGTACAGAGAAGCCATAGAAATTACTACCAATCACGAAGTATGCAACGACAGAGAAGCAGTGGCACGTCACCAGACAGAGTGTCTGTGGCACCACCTTATGGCAGAAACTATGCAAGATCGTCATTCAAGACCTCCACTACAGAAGTCGTCGTCTGAGGAGAGCTGGCTGTCCAGCTAAAAATGTTAACGACAAAATACGAAGTAATGTTAAGGTTTTCTAATTTATTTAATCAAAAGTGCATTGCTTCCATATGACTTTTAGCTCAAAATTAAAATATGAAAAAATCAATTTTTAGGAAACAAGAAATCATTTTATGGTTCTGAATGTTAAAAGATAATTAAAGAAATATATAAATAAACATACATCAGTTAATGAGTAATTCTTTAAAAAAAAAATTTCTATAAAATAACACAAGTGTGACAAGGATAGATAGTATGTCCATTTTATCATGTTTTAGAATATACAAATTAAAATTTCACAAAGCAAATAATTATTTATAACATGCTTTCAAATTACTAAGATAAGCAACATATATTGTATATTCATATTTATTCTAAGATTATTAATTAGAAACATAAAAAATACCTTTTTATTACTTGATGAACAAGAGTTTTTTTGAGTTGCTGTTTTCCTGGAATCCACTTTATTTAAATCTTCAGACTCAGTCATAGTCAAAGCATTAGAATTTTTTATGCTGTTCGTTTTTTGTTTCTTTTTAACTTTTGAATCACTACCAACACTTTTTCTTTTTTCCGTCGTTTTATTTTTAAAAGAACTGCCATTTTTACGTGATGATTTATTTGAAGTAAAATTATTATTGTTTTTACTACACAGTCTAGAAGATTCACTGAATTCAAGAATATCCTCATTACTTTGATCTTGTTTGTCAGTAAATTTAGAACTATCAGCTTTACTGGTAGGTGACGTGGAAAAATCAACAGAATTTTGCTTTAAATTAGAAATAATATTTGAATCTGAGATTTCTTCTTCCTCTGTATTAGCAGATTCAACTTCAGCAGAGACATCTTCACTGTTTAAATCTCTGTCATCATTATCAGTCAATTCAGAAGAATTAGTTCTTAATGTTCGAGAAAGAATTTCTTTTCTTTTTGATTTGGAAAATTTTGTTATTAAATGATTAACAGCTGCTTTTTCTTTATGATTTGATGGATTTATAAGACGAGTTAACTGATTATGATTCGTTTCAAGCAAAGAATTAGTCCATTGTTGAATCCGCTGTTCTTCCGATTCCTCAGATTCTGCTTGATCAGTTTTATCCTTTCCTTTCTTGTCAGATTCTGACGAGCTTAAAGATCTAGATCTGTATATTATTCTTTTATTCCCTGTCTTTGTGATAATAACATATTTAGAAGCACTGGCACTATCTTTAGAAAAATCAGACGATTTATTGCTAACATCTGCTTCACCAGTATTACTAATACCTGGTTCAGAACCAAGTTTCTCATCAGATGATTTCGGAGGTGAGACAGCATCTTCAGAATAATATGACTTAAATGGATTTCTCACAGCAATATTTTCAAGACTTCCATCATCGTTTGTGTCAGCATATTCAAAATTTTGTTCAAAACCTCCAGAATTAGAGTTTTTTCTATAATTCGTAAAAGGATTGAAAAACTGATGTCTGTTTTCAAATGTACATTCATTCCCATATGATGTATCATACCCACCTTGTGGATAAAACTGGTCTCTGGATCTGTAATTAAAGTTACGATTTTGAGAAAAATCTGAATTCCAATTATATTTGTTGTTATAATATTGTCTTCCATTTTTATAATAATTTGAAGGACGATACTTATTGTTTGCAGGTCTTTCATACTGATTTTTATAACCTGGATTATTGTACTTATAGGATCTATTCGAGAAATTATTTACTGTCTCACTCACTGGTACATTGATAAGTGTACGATTCTGATTATTTTGACTTTTTTCTTTAACATTCATATTTTCTGTTTTTGAAGTGGTGTTTTTCGATGGCTTTTTTGATAAATTATTCTTTTTGTAAGTTTTTTTCTTTGTAGACTTCGGGGTAAGCTTTGGTGATGCTTGATCAGGTACTTTTGAGGTGGAAGATAATAATCTAGAAAAAAAAAAAAAATATATATATATATATATATATATACAATTATAACAACATGCATGTACTTCACAAACAACTAAACAATACAAAATAAATAAATAAATAAATATTAATAAAATTAAAATTAACAAAAAAAAAAAAAAAAAGGCACAGTTATTATAACAGCAGTTTTTTAAATCTTTTTGGATCAGGCTCTGACCAATCAACTCTTTATTGTTATAAGCTGGTGATTCTAAAATTTTGAAATCAGGTTGCATTTAAAATCCTGAGACTAAGTGCATGGGCTTCTATACTATATATATAAATTTCTGAAAAGTATATTAATTAAGTTAAGTATTTGAAAAGCAAACAACTAATTTTGGCCTCAATACACAGAAAAATCCCAAGTTAAGGGGTTACATGAGTTTTGGAGGCTAAAAAAAAGCACATTTTTTCTATTTATTTTTATTTTTAATTATTATTATTATTGATATAATAAACAAAATTTCTTATTCAAAATTTTGAACACATAAAAGAGCAACATTTAACCCATAAATAGCTGCACGTTGGTCTTTTCACCATCCACCACTCATTATGGAACCTCAACCGATTACTCCTTAAAGCAAAAATGGGAACCCTCTGTGTACTTGACCTTGAGGGTTTCTTCCATTGTATAGTAAAATTGCACGTCATTTCTGCCTATTTTTGAGGAGTTTATTACATTTTGATTTTCAAATTGGTCAAATGCATTGTGGTGTGATCACTAATGTTGATTCTTTTTTCTGCATGTCTGGTTTTCAAACAGGAAGGTGGGGGGGGGGGGATAAAATTAACATGAATTACATTCAATGAATATACCTTCATAGCATTTTCTTTTATTTATTTATATTTCTAAGAATTTTTGCCATGAAATAATAATAAACACAAATAAATTTAAAATAATAATTAAAAAGTAGTATATAAATAAAAGTTATCAGTGCACGAAACTTTTAACGGATTAAAAGATTCTATTAGTGACAAAGTGAATTTCTTTGGAGTATATAATCTAAGTAAAACAGCTGAGGAATTTTTATTAAAAAAAAAAAATAATAAAATCTATAATGAATTTCTATTTTTTAAATGCTTTAACAAAAAACAATCCATTTATTTGATTGTTAAAAAAGTTGTGGAAAAAAAAATATTGAAAGTTGTTAATAGTTACATATTTTAAAATGTTAAAATAGTTTTAAATTTTACACTTAAATTTAATTTTTATGAGCACCTGGTGATATGACATCAAAAAAAGTAACTGCAGCCTGCAGCTCTGTTCGCTCAAAAAAATTTCTAGGCCAATCTATAATAATTATAACTAGAAATTTACTCATTTTACAAATAAGTTTGTAACTTAAAATAAACTTATTTATTTTTATTGTCTAAAAAAAATTAAAAATTAAGAATCAAAAAGAAAATGCATAAAAGAATACACATTTAATTAAATAAGTGCTACATTTCAAATTGTAAATCTTTCAACTCAGTTAAAATTACATTTCTTTTTAACACTTTCCAACAAGGTTGAAAAGTGTTAATGACTTCGGATTGTCTGTCTGTCCGCACTCTAACTCTTGTAAATATTTATGGAATTTCCTGAAACTGATATATGTTATATTATCGGACGTTCCTTATTGAAAATGGAGTTAATATCTCAACTGGTTTGTATACAGGGACATGGACACTCAAAAGTACTCAAAAGAATTTTGTTCTATAAGAGGTATTTCTATAAACCATATTTTAATACCTTTACTGTACACAAATCTTAATGAAATTGAAATATGTTATTCAAATTCACTAGTTACATTAAGAGCTATTAATAAAAATTTGCTGTTATTGCACTTTCGTGTACATTAAGTGTTTTTAAGAGTGAATATGATTTCAATTTGTGTACCTGTCTGTCTGTCCATTTGTGCTCTAACTCCTATAAATATTTATGGAATATCTTCAAACTGATATATGTTATTCAACTTCACTATTGGATGTTCACTATCGAAAATGGAGCGAATACTTCTACTGGTTTGCGTACAGGGACATCTGAAAGTATTCCAAAGCACTGTGTTCTATGACCGGTATTTCTATAAATCATATTTTAATAACTTTACTGTACATAAATCTTAATGAAATCGAAATATGTTATTTCACTATCAGATGTTTCCTATATAAAATGGAGTAAATACTACCACTGGTTTATGTACAGGGACACTTAAAAGTATTCCAAAGCATTGCATTCTATGAGAGGTATTGCTACAAACCAAATTTTAATAACTTTGTATAACTTTAAAAAACTGAAATATGTTATTTATATGCACAAAAGAATGCTTTCCATAGAATATATTATGATTAGTATTAGTCTTACAGGGCCACATAAAGACATAAAAATATTCTGTTACATTAAGAGCTATTAATAAAAATTTGCTAGAATTGCATTTTCATTTACAGTGTGTTAAGAAATTGTAAGACCACAAGTGCATTGGTACGTTTCTGAAGAAGAGAGTATTGTATGCAAATTTTTAGTTGCATATTTAAAATTGATCGTGAAACACATCCTATACTAATTCTAACTTTTAAAATTAAATTTCATTAAAACTTATTCATTTTTCTAAAAATTAAAGACTGTGACTGTTAAGAAATTATAAGACCATCTGAGAAAATAAGCATATTACACATGACGTCAAACTCAATATAAAGAGTATGCGTCAGTATTTCGTAAAAACATTACCTAAGAATCAGTCTTAGGTTTTGAATGTGTTACCTACGATTAATTTGATGATTCCTTGAGGTAAAGAATTATCAGAGTGCGAAGTGAGAAAAATTTTATTTTATAAAGGTTCTTGTAAATCTGAAAGAGATATTGCAAGGTTAATGAACCATTCTAAAACTGCCACTCACAATGCCATAATTAGAAAAGATTATTCATACAAAATAAAACTGTTAGATACATTTTTCGATTATCAACTACTCGTAAAATTTCGAAACGTTTCAGCGAGAAAACTTCATGTGTAACAGTCTGGAAGAGTCTTAAATTAAATATTAATACAAAATTTATGAAATTGAAGAAAAAGCGAAAGTTATTGAAACGCCATCGACAGGAAAGACTAAAATGGTCTAAAAATGTCATGTCATGGAATGATGAGTGGAAACAATTTATATTTTCTGATGAAAAGAAATTTAACCTTGATGGTTCCGATAGTTACAACTATTGGTATGACTTGAGGAAGGAACCAAAAGAATGCTTCAGTCGACAAATGTGTGGAGGATCAGTAATGCTTTGGGTCATATGAATTCTACATAATATCAGTCTATGCTATATGATCATATGATACCGTTTGGACCTTTATTAGGTGGTGTTGCCATTTCCTTGCTTTATGAATTAGTATAATGTGCATAAAACAATAAACTTTATTTAATGGAGATAGAATTTGAATTGTTTGTTTTTATATAATGTAATGAAGGTAATATAATAAATATATAAAACAATAAAATTTATTTAATGAAGTAGAAGCAATGTATAGTTTAAACCCTTAAATGAGTAATTCATTAAAAAAAAAAATTGTTCTCCTGCTTCTGGACTGTGATTAGCAGTATGCAGCCAAATACTTGCAATGTGATTAGTTTGATGCAGTTTTTAACAACTGCATTGTAGATCTTATCCTCAAAACAAATGCTGGTGTAAATTTTTCCTTAAATAGTTTTGTGTATTTTTGAAATACCATCCTAAAAAGAACATTTACACTAATGGTCCTTAAACATCTGTGAAAATACGCAATCCCATCAACGCATATGATGCCATTCTTTTCAACCAATGAGCAATGCTGTTGCTAGCAGGAGTTAGAAAACTGTACTTGCATGTTTTATTTGATCACTAATTGAATATTATTCAGACGATGTTCCAATTCGCTAAAAAAAATATAAGGCGATAAAAGTATATATATTTTTTCCTTTTAAAATTAATTATGTATATCTAAATTAAATTTTACACAAATTTTTTTTTTATTTTAGTAAGTGAATTAAGATCACATTTTCTCATATACATCCAAAATAACAGATTTTCATTATTGCAAAATCTTTTGTTTACATTTGCAAAGTGAGTGTGGATTATAGACAATTGTGAATTATGGGTATGTGGATTATAGATCCTCAACTGTAATACATTTTTATCTGATGCAAAATCGGGCTTCGCATCTGAAAATTTCATAAGAAGTCACTTTTGGCCATCACATTCATGCGTCATCGGTTTGTTATCTTCCTACAGACGACGGAAAAAATATCGTTAGCCGCAGTTTCTCCGATGTTTTTGTTCATGGTGTTGCTCGAAGCCTGCGTATTAGGGATCTTTTCTGCGTATCCAAGAGTAGAAATGACTGTTATGGAAATAATATAATCAAATAAAGAACCACAGAAATTATATTAAACTATTGAAATCGGCACCCAATTCTCATATGCAGAATTTCAAATATTCTGCATAGTTCATATTTTGTGCTGAAGATAAATTTTTTTTTCATAAAATCAGCATTTTGTAATTATTATTTTCTCAACTTTGCGATAAACTAACTTCATTAAAATGAAAACAGGAAAAAAAATAAATAAATAAAACAGACCTTTGACCAAAGTTTTTTCATAATATTCAGACAAGGAAATTGCATATATTTCTGAAATTGGACCCAGAATCAAGGATATTTCAGAAAAGTATATGCCAAAAAAAAATTTAAATATCTTGTTGATTTTATTTTTTGAAATAGCACAAATTTTGCCGATTAAAGCAGCAAAAATAGTTGCCTGTCTTTAATTAGTGAAAAAGAGAAACAGTCGCTTACTTGAGCAGTTAGCCGTGATAATGGTAAATTTTATTAATAAGACATAAATTGATAAATTTCGACAACCCACTGTAAGAATATTCTGCTGTCCTGTAGTGAATTGATGGCTTATTTCAGCACGTAATTTACACGATTAAAAGTAAATTTTATCGGTGAAACAATCACGTATTTAGATAGACTTTCGTATTGCATATTTCTGCAATCGCACATAAAAAAAGTAATTTTAATATTAGGTATAATTATTGTGAAATAATCACATATTTTGGTATTCTTTTTTTTTTTTAAACATACAAAATATAAAATTAGCGGTAAGACAATAGCCTATATTAGCAATTAGTTGCTCTTACATAAATTTAAAAAATTTGGTAAAATGATTGATTCTGTATTTCAGCAAATTTATTGCATACATTGGTCATAGTCTTTGCTAAAAAAGCGTGGATTTCATTAATCTAGAGATAAAGTCTATTTCAGCAAACAATTAGGATTAAAGTAACTTTATTAAGTAGCGGCAATATGATAACGTGTTTCAACAATTAGCCACTAAACATTGCGAATTTCGGAAATCACCTTTGAAGAGAGTGCAAATATGATCGATTAATGCCGATATAATATCGTATTTTAGAAATTAGTAGTGTTTAAACATAACTTTTTGTCAGTTAATAGTGAAATGATCCCATATTTCTGAATTAGGCCGCAAAATTATTACATATTCGGGATTTAACTTTGAAATAAGAGTAAATTTCACCGATTAGTAGCAAAATATTTGAGTATTTGAAGATTCAACTTCATAAAGTACACGATTTTTATCGATTTGGAGTGAAATAATAGTAGGTTTCAGCAATCGGCCACAATAATAACGTTAATTTCAGTAACAGCTTTAAAGGGAAAAAATCACAAATTCCATAGATTAGCAGCAAAATAATAGCAGAATTTGGGAATTACTTGTGATTAAATGTAAGTAAGTTTTGTCTATAAAAATTGACAATGGTGAAAAATAATCCTGTATTTTCGAAATCGGCTGCAAAATTATTGCGTATGTCGGTATTCAGCTTTGAGAAAAAAGCACAAATTTTATCTCTTAGCAACAAAATTATTGAGTATTTGGGAATTTAACGTCAAAAACCACAGAAATTGCAATGATTAGCAATGAAAAAAAAAAAAAAAAAAATGTATTTTGGCGATCGATCGTAAAAACTTTGCGAATTTTGGGAATCAGTCTTAAAAAAAAAAAAAAAAAAAAAAAAAAGACGGGAATTTTATCAATTAGCGGCAAAATTATAGCATATTTTAACAATTAGTTATGAGTATAAATATTTTTAATTTCACATTTATTTTGCACATGCTGTGTAATTTTTTTTTCTAAATAATAATGTAGACTTGAAAATAAATAATAATAACACATAACACTTTTATCTATCAGATCAAGCAAACATCAGAGTGAGACACCTACTGCTTTTTACAGAATTGTGTAATTTGATTATTTATGGAAAACAATGCTTAAGGCCTTTACATATTAAAGCCTGCACTAACTTTTAAAATATTTGTAGATTACAATTTAAAAATGTTTAAATAAAATTATCTCAAAAATAATTTTTTTGAAATTATTTAAGTAAAAATTCTTAAATTAAAAAAATAGAAATATTTTACTACAAATATTTTATCCAGTCCTAAGTATTTTAACTATAATTTTTATGAAATTTCACCTCTTTTGGTCAAGTAGATTTTGAGATACACCTAAAAAACTATTGCCACCAGGAGACCAGATTTAAAATTGAAAAATACCAAATTACTTCAAATTTAGTATGCAGAGGTAAAATTTTCTCTGGAACCTATAAAGTCAAAATTGTGTATTGTTGAAAATATAAATTTTAACATCGTTGCACGTTACATCTGTAAATGGTAGCTAAGCTTACAATTTTAGTAAATAATTAAATTAAAATAGACATGAATCCAAGAAGGATGGTACCTGCTGTGTTTCTCTGTTAATTAAGTGATGAGATAGATGGGTGTTTTCTTTTATTTGTATTTATCTTATATTGTGACTGTACATTTTATAAACCATTTAGTGAGTGATGAAGAAAGTGCTTTTCATCTATAAATATGTGCCCTTTTACTTTCAAAAAAGTGCTCTTTTTGATAAATCTACCCTCTCTCCCCCCCCCCCTTTTTTTAAATAAAAATGTGAACACTATGTAGAAGGAACTATGTGAACACTATGTAGAAACTATTTTATGGAAATCTATTCAGTACAAAAAAATTAATGAAGCAACACTAAGTAATTTTTAAAATCTAGTTTTTGTTGTAAAGGGCAGATAAACAGAATTTTTGAATAATTAAAGTACAATTATTTAATTAAAAAAAAAAAAAAAAAATTCTTCATAACTTAATCATAAAAAGACTAGAAATTTTAAAATTTTGATTTTAATGAATAATTAAAATTTATTTTTTTTAAATTGCCCTATTACAAATGATATATTAATGTTTAAAAACGGCAAGAAAGAACTTATTCTTGAAAACTTTGATAAAACCCAATAAAACCCACTGGGCTGGTTTTTTCCAACCCTGGCTATGTCCAAGTCGAAGTCTAGACTTGAACTCCATGGAAAACCTATGGGGTATATTATCTCGCAATGTTTATGGTAGCTAATAATAAACAATTTTCATCTGAAAATGAACTGGAAGTAGCCATTGTAAAAGAATGGTACAACATTTCTAAAACTGAACTTAATCATCTGGTTACTTCAATGAAAAACAGAGTGGTAAAATGCATAATATTAATAACAATATGAATAAGATTAATAAGATTAGAAAGTATCTAGTATATACTTACTCAAGTTTCCTCAAGTGTTTTCGTCCAGCCAAATGATCATCAAAATTCCTTTTACAATTAACATGTAATTCACATACATCACACTTATACCTATTTAAAAAAAAAAAAAAAAAAAAAAGAAAATTAATTGGAATCGGAGAGAAAATAAATATAAATAACTAACATATGACTTCTTTATATGATTGATATACATGTAAGAATATATTCATAACAAAAACACGAAATACCATATAATAGTTGTTTAAAATATTGTAAAATATTTTACACAGTATAAGACACTATTATTGATAAATTCTTGGGAGTGGAGGTTTTGCATATTCCAGAAATTTCTAGATTTGTTAACCTTTTTCTTGTTGATTTTTCATTTTAAAAAAAGAATATTATTAATATTTTAACCGGGGGTTGATTCTAGCTTTAATTTTGGGGCAATTTTGTGAAATTTTGGGATTAAAAACATGCTCTTGAATTTTTTGTTTCATATTTTCACACTGAGATTGAATTTTTTTGAGAAAGGTTACCTAAAACAAGACAAAACACTCACTATTTCAGGAAAAATCTATTATTTAATCTCAAAAATTTGAATTGTCTTAGTTAAAAAGTTGTATGATTTTAATGTTCTGTGTAGAAACCACCCAGATGTAGGGGAGGGGGGGGGAAATAATAAAAGCAAACTATTTTTTGGTCTATAGCAGGGCTTGCGCTGACCTTTTGAAAAGTGGGGTCCCAAGACCCCAATCACTATAAAAAAAGTTGGTCAAGTTTTCGAAAAATGGGGACACTTTTTTTCCCCCTCGAAAAAACTTTTTTTTTTTCGAGGGGGGGGGGGGACTAGTGAATGCTAATATTTTTCACAAACACAAAAAGATTTTCACAATTCCTTTTTACATTTTGAAACATTGCATTGAAAGAATAAATAATTAAATAAAAACTTTCTAACTTATTTTTTATCATATGAAATCAGCATTTACCTTTTTTTAACTTTCCTTTGATTATGTAGTTAAAACAGCACATTACTAAATTAAATTAATAAAAAGTGCAAAGAAAATTGTTTAATGCAATTGAAAGAGGTTTTAAAGAAGTAAAAATTATGGTTATTCTGACAATAGCAATAAACTTCAAACAAGATTAATAAAAATAATCTTGAAAAAAAAAAAAAATAATAATTCAGCATGTAAAAAAAAGTATAGGACCCATTATCTAGGACCAGCAGAATTGAACAGGGGAACAGCCCCGGCTCACCACTCGAAGAGCGGTGTTGAGAGGACCAGCAGAATTGGAAATATTCAGGATTTTGGAATTTTACAGATTTTTGGTTTTTTTATTTTCATTTTTATTATTATTAATTTTCTTTGAATTATAAAGCACACCTCATTAACAACAGAATATATATAAAGAAAAACTTACCGTTTGTGCATAGTGCATGTTATTTAGCTGAAGAATTTCTTTGCCTCCTTTTTTTTTTTTTTTAATAATAATAATAATAATTAATACTTTAGATGCATTATTTATTATTCATTTCAATTCTATCATTAAATAAGAGTAATTTGTATTTTAAATTAATATCGTTCAGGATATTTCATACATAAGCTCTCTCTCTCTCTGTTCAAATAGTAGTGGTGGTTTTGTTTCTGAAAAAGTTCCTGAATCCAATACTTGATTATGGGTACTCGGGACCCGTGATTTTAAAATTTCTGCATCTCTTTCATTAAAATTCGGGAAAATGGTGCGCTCGCGAGCCCTGCTATAGCATTTTTATATTACAATATGTAACAGGAAAACAAGATTTTCCAAACTGAAAGGGAGCCCCGAAATGATGCTGAGCTTCCCCTAGCTTCAAAGCTTAATCAGGCCCTGGGCATAAGGACAACAAAATAGTGTTTTAGTATCTCTCAGGATAGTGGATCTGGGACCTTGGTCTATTGGTGTATCACCCATGTGTGCAACTGATACCGTATCTCTTTTCTTCTAACCTTCCTCATCCCTTGCTCAGCTGTTCCAAGTAACCCAAGATGTTTGCTAAATTTTGCTTCAGTTATGAGGCATTTCTCTTAAGAACGGACAATACCTATTCTTGTCGACAGCCGAGGTTCCATGGGAAAACTGGTTTCCATAATTACTCTAGTGCTGACTAGGGTTTAAACTGCCATTAGTTTTTTTAGCATTTTCCTAAAAAGTATCATATTTTGCTAAAACATGTTAGTCAGAATTTCGCTAAAAAGCTAAAACTGGATAACTGTATAAAATATCTCTATATAATAACTCACTTTTTTTTTTTTTTTTTTTTTTTTTTGTAATATTTGCAGGCAAAAACTATGAAAGGACTGAAATTTTTGGGAACGATTATTTATATAGTAATTTGGATTTATTTTTAATGATTGAAATTAAGAGCCATTTTTTTTTAAAGCTGGACAAATTCTATGGAGGTGTGATAGTTGACATTTTTAATTTTCCCGAAACTTTCAGGATATGTTAGTAGTACTGTGATAAGAAAAAGTGAAATTTAATTTTTTCTGAATTTCATTTGTTTGACCTAGAGAGGGGGGGGGGGGGGGTCGAAATTTGAGGCCGTAAATAAATGGTGCCATTTTAATATCATTTTACTCCTAAAGCCATGAGTGACCCATGTAATTTTTTTTAAATACGGATACTACTTGATACTAAGTACATTTTAGCATAAACAGTTTGGTGGGTCACTCATGGCTTTAAAGGCCAAGGTGCAGTTTTCGTTGATTTTTTCCATGTTTTCAGTCTGAATATCTGCTAAGGCCATGAGTGCCCCATAGAAATAATTATGGGGTTAAATACACACCATAGTATAAAACATAAAAATATTTAAAATAGCATGGGTTACTCTTGGCTTTAGTAGTTAAACGGTCTCAAAGTTGAAAATTTACAAAAAAAGGTCAAAGTTGATGGTAAATTACTCTATAAGCCATGAGTCAATAACTATGAGACAAAGTTTTAATTATACCCTAGATTAATTATACCCTAATTATACCCCAGAATATTGACTATTGGAAATATCAGTAGATAAATTCACCCGGCTTCGTAATTCACAGAGTCCTATTCATTCGAACGACTTACCTGTTGTCAATAAAAATGCAATCGTTAATCTTTCCAGTACTGATATTTCCAATAGTCAATATTCTGGTCTCAAACTCAATTCAAATTTTCCCATTTCTAAACCTCCTTCTTTTCCTCAGTTAATTGCACCGGTTGAAAAAGCTTTAAAAAATTCTCGACTGACTGACCAACAGAAAGAAAATCTTCGTCATTTAATCCTTAATAATGCCAATTTCAACTCTAAAAATTTTAAATCAAATCTCAGCCCTGCAGAAAAAAAACGCCTTGAAGGATTTAAAATCTAATGAAAATATCATCATTACTAAAGCTGATAAAGGTGGTCAGATTGTTATTTTGGATAAAAAACAATACATCGAAAGTGTTACCGAACTAATTAATGACGGCCCATACATTCCTCTGCCCCGTGACCCCTCTCCTCAAGAATTAAATAAAATTAAATCTGCTATAAAATCTTGCCCCTTGTTATTGAACTCGACTAAATCCCATCTTATCCCTTCTATTGCTAATTGTGCCAGATTTTATGCTTTACCAAAAGTTCACAAACCCAATATTCCATTTTGTCCAATAGTCTCTAATATCGGTACTGCTTCCTATAATCTAGCTAAATTTCTCACCACAATTTTTGCTCCACTTCTTGCTGCTAATAGTTATACTGTTAAGAATTCCATAAATTTTGCAAAAAATATTCAAAACTGCCCTCACACTAATCTCACAATGGTTTCTTTTGATGTAAAAACTCTTTTCCCTAATGTTCCAATAAGTGGCGCCCTCTGCTGTCTCAAAAATAGATTAAAAGAGTTTCATTTCACCTCTTTTGAAATACAAGAATTAATTTCTCTTACCCGCATTTGTTTATCACAAACCACTTTTTCTTTCCAAAATAAATTCTATCGTCAGTCTGAAGGTTTAGCCATGGGTTCCCCTCTCTCCCCAATTCTCGCAGACATTTACATGCACTATTTCGAAAGCAAGCTTTTTCCTTTTTGGACCCGTTACGTTGAGGACACCTTCACGCTTATCGACATATCTCATCACAATATTGACCATGTCTTAGAAACCTTAAATTCAATTGACAGTAATATCCAGTTTACATATGAAATAGAAAATAATGGCTCCCTTCCATTTCTTGATACCCTCGTCTCTCGCACTGTAAATGGATTTTCAACCACTGTCTATCGTAAAAATTTTGCAGTCTCCCTTCCTCCCCATGCGCGTTCATGTCACCCACCTAACCAAAAAATGGCTGCTTTCTATGCTTTTGTAAACCGTGCCCTTAATATTTGTTCAAATCCTATTTTATTGAAATCTGAAATTAAATACCTGAAAGCCATCGCAATTGACAGAGGTTATGACCCTTCCATTATATACAAAGCTATCCAAAAATTACAACTCCCTCATATTTCGTCTACTAAATCAGTCACATCTAATATCAGTATTGTTTTACCCTATTTTTCTAAAACCAGTCAAACCATAGCTAAAATTCTCAAACAATATGATTTTAAAATAATATTTTCGCCTTCCAATAAACTCACCTTTTCTCAGTTAAAAGATCCTATTGATATGCATAATTCTTGGGGCATTTATAGTATTTCCTGTCAGTGTGGTTTATCATATATTGGCCAAACTAAACGCAGTCTTAAATTTCGTCTAAAAGAACATATGAATTACGTCCGCAAACAAGAAACCAATAAATCGGCTATTTCTAAACATTGCTGGGAGGAAAATCATAATTTTAAATTTAATTCAGCTAAAATAATTTGGCAGACCTAAATCCATTCATGAACTCGATTTCTTTGAAGCTTTTCATATTTATAAAAATTTTAAAAACCTTGTAAATTGTGATTTCGCTGTTCCCTATTTGTCTGATTGTTGGAAATTTTACATTCAGTCCACATTTCCTTAATTTTTCTACTGTTTACACAGCAACACATTCCTTAATTCCTATTGGCCACACTCCCCACCTCTTCCGTAATCCTATTGGTTGAACTAAATCCGGTCCCTCTCCTATATATACGAGCACTTCTCCAGATTCAGAATTCTTTTTGCACTGAAGATGGTACGCTTTAGGCTACCGAAACAGCTGTATGCACCTCAATAATTTTTCTTTGGTGTTTCTGACGTAGTAGTTTATTCCTGTTTTAATATTCCAACGCCAAGTCTCCTGCTATTATTTATACCCTAGATGGTCTAGTTTTAGACCCAGGTTACAAACCTATGGGGCTTGCAAGATTTATTTAGATACAGTCTATTTTATATCGCCAATGTGTAACTATAGAAATGTAGTACAAAAGGCTTGAGACCCAATTTTGCAATACATTAATGCTTGTTTAAACTTCCCATTTTGCATTACAGAGGCCAGAATGAAAATAATTATAAAACTAGTGGATCTGCAGATCAGGAGCCTCAACGTCTTATTTGCATTAGACATTTTTCAATAGGTCATTTTTATTTATTCCTTATTATATAATAGTATATATTGATTCGATCGACTTATTACCATAATCAGATTCATTCCTGAGGGGGGCTGCCGCCCCCCTCAACCCCCACTGTATCTCTCTTTATATACCTATTTGTATATCATATAAAGTGTAACGGAATTGTAAATAATTGCATTTATTTTTGTATAACTTTTTTCAAAGAGACTTAGTAAGTCAATAAAATGCTAATTTTGTGCATTTATAGTCGTTTTAGTGTAAAAATAGTTTTGCACTAAAGTTTAATAAAAAATAATAAAAATAGTTTTACACTATGGTGCTTTTTAATGCATTTTTCTTTTAAAACGCATTAAAAAGCACCATATAAGGGAAGAAAGGGATTTGGCGCCAAATTTGGCGACTGTTTCCCTCATTGGCGATTTTTTTTGGCGACCTTGGCGAGAAAATCCTTATTAGGGATATACCAAATATGGAAGCTCTAATCTCATTGGCTGATGAGATACGATAATTTTCCAGAACAGTCTGTGCACGACAGAATAGTATAAAAGGAGCCTTTTTTTTAGCCAAGGCGGCCAATCTCAGATCTGTGTCAGTTTCGTCAAATGCTTGCTTTGCTTTGAGCCTCTTTGAATGAGACTTGCGTTATGTGTTATTGCTAAACAGTTTGTACCTGTTGTTTTGCTGTTAATGTCTGTTGTTTAAGCTATGTTTACTGGTTGAATTGAAGCTGATACTTGGTTTATAGACCTGTATTTTTCTGGAACTTTCTGTGAATAAATCACTGAATTTTCGCAAGTTTTGCCTTTCATTCTCGGACAACTTACGAACCCCCAAGTACGCAACAGTATGTATTCTTAATAAACGACGGTCTTGTATTATTTCCCTGAAATTCATAAATACCAAATTTCATACAAAAAAAATTACATAGCATATCGGAAATATTTTGCGTAACCTTTAAACTAATTATCAATTCTATGCCCACAATTTTCAACAGGAAAAAATGCTTTTAAAATTCTAATAAAATTTCATTATATTTGATGGGGTGTAACCATGTTAAAATACACTTTTAAGAAATACCGACTATAGACCGTAATAGTACGAAATTCCTTTATGTATCCCGAAAAAGTAGCCACAGTCATTATAAACGCCAATAATAAGAATAAACCAAATTAATTATAACTCATTAATTTTTCAAACTAATTTGACATCATTTGGATGATTACAGTACATACTCGGAATTGCTTTGTGTGGTCCCATAAATTATTTAGTCTATACATAACCTTTCTTAAGAGTAAACATGATTTCAAGCATCTTTATAATGTATGTTAACTTTATTAAGTTCAATTCAGCATAAACGCATTAAATTGCGCGCTTAAATTAAAAAAATGTCCATAGGCTCTAATGTTACGAAATTCTTTCGTGTGTCTTTGTAAACGAACCATAAACATTGTATACACCAGTAAAAACTATTCAGCTTATTTTGCGTTTAAAATTAATAATTGTTCCAAATTTAGCATCGTTTGGATGACTAAGTGACATTGTCAGAACACTTTTGTAAGGTCCTGTACATTAATTAGAAAGCTTAAGAGCACATATTTTCTTCAAACAACATAAGTTTAAGCATCTTACTCACGTACTCTAGTTTCATTTTCTTCATTGCAAAGTAATGATATTAAAATGCGTTTAAACGAAATTCACCCCATACGCCGTAATGTTAAGAATTTTGGCGTGTCCCTGTACACAGTTTATAAAAAATATAGCAATAAAAATTATACAGCTACTTATATGCAAAGCTGGAACGTGTGCGCCAATTTGCAAGTCAATCGCAGGATTTTGGCGGCCGCTATTGCGGTACATACAAATTCTTCCCATAGGCCGTAAGGATAAGAACAATTTTGGCGTGTCCCTGTACACGAACAACAAATGGAATACACACCTAACCCTATACAGCTAATTCCGTTGGGCTCATGAATATGTGTACAAAATTGCAAGTCAATAGCGTGATTTTTGCGGCCGCTATCGCATGACAGACAGATAGACGGACGGACGGACAGACGGAACCCAAAATCCTTTTGAGTCTCAACAGAGGGCCTCCACTGACCTTTCGGCAAAAATTGGAAGTCAATAGCTTGATTTTTGCGGTGGCTATCGCGGTACATACAGATTCTTCCCATAGGCCGTAATGATAGAAAATCTTTTGCGTGTCCCTGTACACGAACTACAAATGGAATACACACCTAAAACTATACAGCTGATTCCGTTGGGCTCATGAACATGTGTACCAAATTGCAAGTCAATAGCGTGATTTTTGTGGCCGCTATCGCGGTACATACAAATTCCTCCTATAGGCCGTAATGATAAGAAAAACTTTGGCGTGTCCCTGTACACGAATTACAAATGGAATACACACCCAAAACTATACAGCTGATTTCGTGGGGTACATAAACATGTATACCAAATTGCAAGTCAATAGCGTGATTTTTGTGGCCGCTATCGCGATACATACAAATTCCTCCCATAGGCCGTAATGATAAGAGAAACTTTGGCGTGACCCTGTATACGAACTACAAATGGAATACATACCAAAAACTATACAGCTGATTTCGTGGGGCTCATGAACATGTGTACCAAATTTCAAGTCATTAGCGCTATTTTTGCGGCCGCTATCGCGCGACAGACAGACAGACAGACACAGCCCAAAACCGTTTTGAGTCTCAACAGAGGGCCTCCACTGACGTTTCGGCAATTAAAAAAATCACGTTGGTTAGAAATACGGAAGTATTTAAAACATTGAAATAAAAGTACAATTTTTAACGTACACAAACATCAAACTGTCTCAATTATATATATATTAAAAACAAATACTATTTTTTTTATGAGAGAAAACTTTAGTTAAAATACATTTAAAAACAAAAATGTATTTTAATATATGTATTTAATATCTAAATTTAATATTTAAATGTATTTTTTTGTTTTTAAATGTATTTTAACTAACGTTTTGTCTCGTAAATAAAGTAGTTTTTGTTTTTATTACAATTTTTAAGTTCTTATTTACTGTAATAAAGGGAAGTACAGATACACAAAACGTACTTTACAATGTAGAAAAAAAAAATGTATGTAAACATCTGTCTATTTCATGAGGATAAAACTGTTTTAGAGTACTGTTTCTTTACTGTGAGTAAAATTTCAAATTTTTGAATGATGTCGCATTTTATGTAACAAAAATTAGTGAATGTTTCTCATTGATTTTGCGTTTATAGTGTATAGTTGCAGCTTGCTAATCATATGATTTGAAACGCCCACGAGCATAAGTACTGGAAGCATAAAATCTCATAAAGTGAAAATTGTGGGCAGGGGCTAGCTGAAAGAAATACAAGGGGGGCTACTTGAAACACCTGTTTCAATTAGCCCCGTGCACAAAAGAAATGCAAAAGCACTATAAAATTAATAGTAAGTAATAATAATAAAATAGCTTACACTGCAGTGGCTGTATCTTTATTTATGGTTTAAAATAATTTTTTCCACCTTGTTTTTTAAATTTTCCAAGAGATAAGTGCATTAGAATTAGAGGAAAGCTGCTAAACAAAATTTTCAGAACAAGTAGATACTGGAAATTTAGTGTTGGTCTGTGGTCTCATGTTCTGGGTAAAACCAAGATAGATGTTCTATGTGGGACAAATCTTATACATGTTTGATAGTACAGGTAAAGTGCCTGTAAAGCTGGCAAAGATCAAATTTCTAAAGCAACAAATCCAATCTAAAAATGTTTGTTTTGCCTGGCCCATACAAGATGACATTCAAGATATCAGTTTGGACAATATATTACAAGTCTTATCACGGCCATTGAATAATAGAGAATTTCTTTACTTTATTTGTGAACTTGAAATTCCCCTCTCTTTTTTGTATTAAATTACTGTAACAACTTTCATAAGCCTTCTGCAACGCCTATTATTATAAACTAATTTATCAACCTGCTTATAGTTATTTTTAAAAATAAATGTTCATTAAGTGCAAAATTCTACTGTAATTATTTACTAAATCTGATACTATTATGAGTATATTATGTAAAACATATATAGGGTGGTGAAAACAAGACTGTATGCAAAATAATAATAATAGTAATAATAATAATAATAAAAATTGGGCATGGGACAAATTGAAACAGGTGTTTCAAGTAGCTTCCCCTATATTTGTTTCAGCTGGCCCCTGCCCACAATTTTCACTTCACGAGATGTTAAGCTACCAGTACTTATGCTCGTGGGCGTTTCAAATCATATGATTAGCAAGCTGCAACTATACACTATAAACACTGAATCAATCAGAAACATTCACTAATGTATGCTACATAAAATGCGAGATCATTTAAAAATTTGAATTTTTACTCACAGTAAAAAACAGTACTCAAAAACAGATTTATCCTCATAAAATCGACAGATGTTTACATACACATTTTTTTTACATTGTAAAGTAGGTTTTGTATGTCAGTACTTCCTTTATTGGCAATAAATAAGAACTTAAAAATTGTATTTTTTATTTCCATGTTTCAACTTACCCCGTACTTCAACTTGCCCCGGCCTCCCCTATGTAATTTTTACTTACCGAACACTATAGTGAGGAAAGTATTTTAGTCATATCAAAAATACGAATTTGAGATTTTGATGTTTCTGTACGTTTCGAGATCCCCTGAGTCTGTTTTCACTATTTTTGCGATGATGTATGTATGTGTGTGTGTGTGTGTGTATGTGTGTATGTGTGTGAGTGAACACGCTAGCGTCTAAACGCTTTGCTCGAATGAGCTGTAAGTTGGTATGCATGTTGCAAGTCACCGTAGCATGAATCCTATTGATTTTGATGAATCTAGCCCTTATAGTTTTTTTTTACAGGACACAAAGAAAAATTCTTTATCATTATGGCCTATGGGATCACAATTTTAAAAGTGCGATAACATCTAAATGCCTCATTCAATTGAGCAAAAAAATTATATACACATTATAGGTCACAGATACTCAATCTGTATAGATTTTGGAGAATCTAGCACTTATAGTTTTTTTACAGGGACACAAAGAAAATTTTTTTATCATTATGGTCTATGGGGCCAAATTTTTAAAAGTGTGATAGCCTTATGAATCGCCTAAACGCCTTATGAATCTGAGCAAAAAAAAAAATTCTACACATGTTATAGGTCACAGTTGCACCAACTGTATAGATTTTGGTGAATTTAGCACTTACAGTTTTTTTCACAGGGACACAAAGAAAAATTCTTTATCATTTTGGCCTATGGGACCAAATTTTTAAAAGTGTGATAGCATATAAACACCTTATTCAGTTGAGCTGAAAATTTATATGAATATTATAAATCACTGTTGCACTAACTATAAGCATTTTGGAGAATCTAGCATTTATAGGTTTTATCTACAAAACAGTTAATTACTCAATGTTCGGAAAGTCGAGTGGAACCACTCCAGATTTTTTAATTTTATATTTATTTTGATGCTTCCCTCTGTAATGTAAATTGGGAAGTTTTAAACAAGCATTAATGTATTACAAAATTGGGTCTCAAGCGTTTTGTACTACATAGAAGAGGTACACATTGGCGATATAAAATAGACTGTATCTAAATAAATCTTGTAAGCCTCATAGATTTGTAACCTGGGTCTAAAACTAGACCATCTAGGGTATAATTAAAACTGTATCTCATAGTTATTGACTCATGGCTTATACAGTAATTTGCCATCAACTTTGACCTTTTTTTGAAAATTTTCAACTTTGAGACCGTTTAACTACTAAAGCCAAGAGTAACCCATGCTATTTTACATATTTTTATGTTCTATACTAAGGTGTGAAATTAACCCCATAATTATTTCTATGGGGCACTCATGGCCTTAGCAGATATTCAGACTGAAAACACAGAAAAAATCAACAAAAACTGCATTTTCGAAGGACCTTGGCCTTTAAAGTCATGAGTGACCAGCCAAACTGTTTATGCTAAAATGTACTTAGTATCAAGTAGTATCCGTATTTAAAAAAAATTACATGGGTCACTCATGGCTTTAGGAGTAAAATGATATTAAAATGGCACCATTTATTTACCGCCTCAAACTTCGAACTCCTCTCTAGGTCAAACAAATGAAATTCAGAAAAAAATAAATTTCACTTTTTCTTATCACAGTACTACTAACATCTCCTGAAAGTTTCGGAAAAATTTAAGATGTCAACTATCAAAAGTGTCCAACTTTAAAAAAAAAAAAAACGACTCTTAAATGCAAAAATATTTAAAAGTATGTCAGAATTTAGAATTTGCTTCATAGAAGCATTCTTAGCACTAGTATTTCACGATTACCTACCACTACACTTTACTTAATTTTTAAATTGCTTTTTCATTTTACACATATGATATGAGTACCTCTTTTTCTATTGTTAAAAAAATCAAAACATAGTTTCCCTGATTCATATTTTTAAAGTCACAATGTCACAAATACGGATGCTTGGTTAAAATCAATGAACAAAAGGAATAGAAAATAAAACTGAGGATAACAAAGCTAAGTAAAAGAAATCAATGGTATCCAAAGAATTAATTAACTTTCGAAAAAGCTAAAATAGTGCTTACCTATTTTCGCTAAAATGCTAAAGTAATTTTTTTGCCAGGTTAAACCCTGGTGCTGACTCTAGGCAATTTGACAGGGTGCTCTACCCAGTGGCCTTATTAAACATATTTTAGTACCTGGCGGCCCTTTTAAAAACATTTTAGTACCAAGTGACCTTTTGAAACATTTTAAATGTTCAGAGGAATTTAGATCAGTGTTTCCGCTACGGTAGCATTTTTCACGAAATGCTAAAAGACTTATCCAAAATGCGAAAATGAAATAACATGTTTTCGCTTTTTTGCTAAAGCATCTTACTAAATATAAATTGAAAAAAAAAAAAAAAACCTTTGGCGAAATTATTATAACAAATCAGGGTTAGAAATAAGCGGTCGTCAGTCGCATTTTGCGACCAGTTTTTTCATTTTGACACCTAGAATTCCAATCATAGGTGCCATATTTGACGCCTGGATTTTTTCCTCATCATACCTAATAATTTTCCAAATCCCATCAGACCTATAAACAAGTCTGTTTCAGTCAATTGAACCTAATAAAAAATGATTTAAGAAATCATATCTTTATGAAAGTAGTTGACGATTTGTTAATGATTAAATTAAACAGCCCTAAATTGGAAGATTTCTGCCCAGAAAATGCTATTAAATTGTGGTGGAATGATGTATCTTCTGGGTGTAGAATGAATTTGTGATTTTAAATATGTTTAATATTGTCAAGGTAATTACATTCATTACATAAATATGTTTTATATAATCTTGCATGTATTATTTACAAGTTGATGCTTTATTATTATTTTTTTTTTTAATATACAAATTTAATTATAGATGGCACATAGATTTTCCATTTTGACGCCCAAAAAATTTAATCCAGGCATCATTTTGACGCCTAGTTTCAAAATTCTTATTTCTAACACTGTAACAAATCTTTCATGGGAAAAAAAATTGCAACATTGATCAAGAAAAATCTGTCGGTTCATGCATATAAGGAAAATCAAATGCTGAACTATGCATAAGAATCGCATACAGGAAATCAATTTGTAAATAAACATGAGGCATTTGTAAAGTGGTCTAATATGAAAGAAAGAAAATTATAAATTGTAAACCAAAAAGCTTTGAATAGTAATAAACAAATTTCAATTATATTACTTATTTTTTATTTTTGTAAGTTATGTTTTTATTTTACAGTATAAGCTTAATGTAGTTTTACATGCTATAGTGATAATTATATCTTCAGAAAAAGAATATAAGTTGTATCTAAGATGTTCATATTGCTTTAAAAAAGTTTACAATATAAAGTAATAATTTAAAAAGTTTAATATTTTTCATGTCTGCCAATAAATGTGTTAAAATATATGCTTGTACTATATTCGAATTGATCTGGTTACAGTGGTAAGTACAATTATTAATTACTTTTTTGTTTTTCATTTCAAATTAAAAAAATTTTTACCTCCTGTGTATTTGATGAATTTTTTACCTCCTCCTTTAAAGACCTGATTAAAAACTTTTAAGTTAAATTTACAAATGAAAATCAAACATGTCGAGGCGTTTAGAATAATGTGTAAACTGATATTCATCTTTTTCTACTGTTTCTGGCATTTTAGCATTTTGCTAAAGCTTTTTTTCTGATTTTAGCTTTTTTGCTAAAGAAAATTTTTACTCAGCTTAAACCCAGCTTTAGATACTTATCTCCTTGGCATGTAACCTTCTAGCAATAGTTTTGCAGCATTCCAGGAACAACAAATACATATAGCCCACATATAAATACGTAAAATTAGTAACATACCTTTGTCACATACAAAAATTACAATATCGAAGACTGAAATTATGCAAATAATGCCCTTTTTGAAAATAAGTTGCACTTTTTATTGAATTTCCCCCAGCCGCCCTCTTATTCTAGAGTCTCATTTGCCAAAATTTGATTTTTTAAATTTTTTGTATTTAATTTTGTGGCTAAAAGATGAAAAAAATGCACTTAGTGAAAATTTGCATTTTGGAACTCACTATCAAAATTTTCAAAAATCAATTTTTCAAAAATGAGTACTCATTTAACGGTTATGAATTTTCTGAATGTGAAAACAGAACTAAAAAAATAAAAAATACATTAGATAGGTAATGAGTAATTGTGGAAATTTTTAGGAAAAAGTTTTAACAGAAATTCCCACTTTTCTTATAATCTAATTACTTTTTCTATAAATATTCCAACATTAATTTTACTTTAGGTATTTTACTACGAATTTTTCAGAAAAAAAAAAAAAAATGTTAAATAGTGCACTTGAGATAACCTGGAAATATTCTTACTAATAAAAAATAAAAATGATATTTACCATTTTCCTTTTTTTTCTGGTTGATTTAGAGCATTTTCTGAAACACTCTAAAAAATAAAAAACTGAAATTAAATATAAATCAAATAAAAAATAAGAAATTGCTCTGGATTAAGCAAAACTTACAAATTCAGATACAGGCATATGTAAGAAGTACAAATTTTTGAACAAAAACCATAAAATGTAATAAACTCACAGCAATTGTTTCAGGTTGAAAAAACACATGACCCTTCTTCCGGCGAACAAAGTAGGCATGAGTGCTGCAATCAAAGCTGCAAGTTTTGTACTTATTACTTTAAAATGCCAGTTCAGTGGTGATTTCTTATTATTAGTACTAATGTTACGCAGGGGTGCAGAATATGTCTAATCCAGCGATCTAGGATCGGGGGGAAATTTTGCAGAAAAATATACAAATGATATCTGTTTCAACAATGAATTACTAAAATTATAGTTAAAATTGTTCCCCTATTTTGGAGAAATTTTTTATATGGATTGGGGGAAATGTTTGGAATAAAAACATTTTCTGCACCCCTGATGTTATGCATTTTTCAAAGGCCACTTGTGCTCTGTCCTGTTTTGTTATAATGCTAATGTACCTTGCCTTATTCTTAAATAAAAAATATGCCCCCCCCCCTTTTTTTAAGTGAAAATGCATTTCGCCTTAAAAAAAAAAGTAAAATTGTGTTTGACACTTTTGCCATATCTGCTTTGCATCTCGTTATTTTTTCAAAATATTTTACTAAAGAACCTACTTTTATAATTTTCATTCTATGGGAAATCGGACTTCACATACCACTGCACAAACACGATCATTTCATAGGAAGTCGATTCAAGACTTGCCAAAATGTCAGAAACTGGATTTTAATTTCTATTGAGCTCCGATTTCCATCAAAAATGTAAAAGAAAAATAAATAAATAGAATTGAAACTGAGATCAATCGTACGCTTCCGTTTCTTGACCTTAAGATACATCGTAACGAAAATAATACAACTATATGGTTTGACGTCTTTTCCAAAAACACATTTATCCCTTTACCGATCCCAGCTGATTCAGCTCATCCTACTAATTATAAAAATGCTTTTTTTAATTCCTACATTACCCGAGCTATAAATTATACCACTTTTAAATTTAATGAAAAACAACAAATTAACAATATTATTCAAATAGGTACTGCTGCGGGATATAGTAAATCTAGTATTATAAGATTAGTTAATAGAATAAAAAATCGCATGCTAATTAAACCTAATAATCCCACTCTAGACTCAACTCTAAAATTTCGTTACACTAATAGTCTCCCTTTCTGTAAAGAATTCTATAGCTTTAAACATTATATACAACGTAAATTTAATTTCTTTATTCCATTCAGTTCTCCTATAACTATTAAACAATTAACCCTTCATGACCGCGACTTAAATGGACCCACTGGAGGAGTCTATCAAATTCCCATAGAAAGCAATAAAGAACTTTTCTATTATATTGGACAGACCAAGAGGACTTTAAATAAAAGAATACAAGAACATATAAGAAATATAAAAGAAGCAAATAGTTCTACTCTAGTCGACTTCATCTATGCCAACACAAACGCCAACCCTATATAGGATAAAGCCAAAATTATTACAGCACCATCTAATATCCAAGAACTTTACATTTCCGAAGCTATTCATATAATTAAATGCAAAAATGCAATAAATTCCAAAGATGCTGCAATTTTACCAATAATTTGGCACAATATTATAAAATAGTTAATAGTTTATTTCTGCTTATTCATGATGTTTTTTCTCCTACAATAACCTCGTATGATATGCAATAGTTCCAGCTTCTCTCACTTTTCTTAACTCCTTGGTCCAACCTCTACCGGAATTCATATTGTTTTTTGCTGATATTTAAAATATATCACGTTATATATAAAAGAATTAACTGTTGACTGTAAAAAGAAAACATATTTAAAACTGCGCAATGGAAACGAATCATAAATCCCTGATGATGCTTTATTATTAAAGCGAAAAGCTTTGGATAAAAAAATTTTAACATCTTTTAAATAAATTTATATTTACGTGTATTTAAAGTGTTTTAAATATATTTAATATATTTAAAATAAATAGAAGTATACAGTCCTAAAAAAAAAAAAAAAAAAAAGAGAAAAAATAGAAAGAAAAATAACATTCTATTTGGCTTGATGGGTTTTACTTTATAAAAATTTAATTATCATATTTGTCATGTAAATTTATTTATTATTACGCGATCTGATGATTTCTTTTGATTCTGATCTTGTTTTATAAATTTTTAAGTATTTATAAAAACTGAATAGTATGGGTGAACAGACCAGTTGATCTTATTATCACTGGTCCCATAGACCAGTGACTTAATTATTTTAATTTCTATCACTATGGATTCATGCTTATTTTAATTATTTATGAAAAATGAAAGCTTAAGGTGAGGGGATATATTGAGGCATGCAATAATTTTAAAATATTTGTAAACCAGAATTTTCTAATTTTGTTTACAATTTTTTAAGTGTTTATAAAAATTGAATAGAGCTGGTGAAAAAACAAGTGTAATAATTAAAAAGCTTTGAATAAACACCATAAAATGCAATAATCTTGTAACAATTGTTTTGGGTCAAAAGAACACACAACCTTTCGTCAGGTGAACAAGGTAAGCACGAGTGCTGCAGTCAAAGCAGCAATGCACCAGTTAAGCTGCCAGTTCTGTGGTGCTTTCTTATTAAACAAGTGTAATATTAAAAATAACTGGTCCAACACACCAGCGATTTATTTAATTATCTTAATTTTTACCCCTATGGATTCATGTTTATTTTAATTATGTGTGAAAAAAGAAAGCTTGGGGAGGGGCATCCCCAAAGCATGCAATAACTACTCTAGAATATTTGTAGATCACATTTTTAAATAAAATATATGTAAAAAATAAAACTTACAAAATTATTTAAGTACGTCTCTTTTAATTATAACCTACAAATACTTTACTACAAATCAATTTCTAATTGCTTTAAATATAGGTAGGCATTAAAAAAATAAAAATAAATTTGGTCAAGTTGCTCATTTGGTCAAATAGTTTTTGAGCAACACAAAAAAAGTTATTAACACTAGAAGGAAACATGATTTTAATGGATAAATGAATTTTAAGATTAATAGCTGAAAAGTTCTGGTAAGTATAGCTCCTAAATTTACTGACCAAATAACTTCAAATTTTGCAGCCAATCATAAAATTTTCTGTAGAATCTACATATAAATTCAAAATTGTGTTTTAATACTGGAAATTTTAAAGTTTTTGCATGTTGAATATGTAGATGGCCCTCTAAGCTTATTTTTATCATAAATAAATAAAGTAGACATGAATCCATAAAGAATGGTACTTGTTGTGTCTTTCTTCGATAGTTAGGATATAGTATAGATGGGTTGTTCTCATTTTATTTTATTTATTTACTTATTTATTTTACTTATTTATTCACAAATCAGCAAGAGGTAAGAAAGTTCACTTTCATCTATCAATATGTGCCTGTTTACTTACAAAAAAGTGCTCTTTTCAATAAAGCCATCATACCCATTAACTTTTATTTAAAAAAAAAAATAATAATAATAATCTGATGTGAGGGTGTGACTTCATTTGATTTTCTGAACATTAAATAATTAACGATTGTATAAATAAATTAAAGTAAGAGAAGTCATTAAATAAACAACAACAAAAAATTATAATGAGTATTTTTTCTCTATATAGTAAGTTCATAACGCTATTGCCCTTAAAATAATTTGAATCCACAGATCATAATGATAAAGAAATTTTCATTGTGTCCCTATAAAAATCTATAAGTGCTAAACTTACGAAAATCTATACAATTTCTGCGACGGTGCCCTATAACATGTATATATAAATTTTCAATTCTATTGGGTGAGGCATTTAGATGGTATCACACTTTAAATAATTTGAGCAATAAAAACAATGAAAATATTCATAATTAATAAAAATGTATGTACAGTAGAGTGCCAATTATCCGGATCGGTCGGGACAGAGGCCGATCCGGTTAGGGTTAACGAAAAATCCGGACAATTGGACTACACATAAAACGGCCAAGTCAATGTTTTTTAGGTAACTTCATTTCACACTGTTTCCAGGCTTAGGGCTGGCAATTGTAGTAGTGCCTATTTAGCATATTGCACAAATAGCGTGCGTCCTCCTAACCTACAAAACTTATTAGAAATTAGCGTGAAAATAACTTTGCACTCGACTTTGGAGACGATTTCATTCCCGAATCGACAGTGGTCGATTGTCCTCTATCGCCAAATGGATGGAATTTCCGGAAAGAATATTCCCCATCCCCTCATTCCATTCACATGACCAGATACAATTTATACTGCATTTTTTATCTCCGATGCACTAAATCGCCGATTGTAGAGTCCCTGTCCTAATTCAGTGAAGAAGCCAGTCAAAAGAAAAGGAATCAGGAAACACATCTGCTCGATGATTCCTTCCTTCTCTAGTTGTTGGAAAAAGAAAAATCGTAATATTTTCATTCAGCCCTTTCTACTCTTCCCCCCCTCACTGAAACTGGGCAGAAGAAAGCGAGTGGAGGAGGCGCAGGACAAAAGGAGCGATTTTGACCCTCTTCAAAGAATCTAAAGATAAAAACTGATTCTCGTGGGATTTTCTTTTTTTTTTTTTTTTTTTTTTTTGGGGGGGGGGGGGGGGAGAAGACTAGGAAAGAAAAAAAAAATACTTCTTGATCGATCCGGTTAATTGGACTTTACAGTTAATCGGCGCTCTACTGTACTTTATTTACTACAACTACAGAATGTAAAAACAACAACAAAAAAGTGTACTTACGATGAAGCCAAGGTATAATCTTTATGTTAATTTATGCACTGAATTAAACATTACCACAGACATGCCAATACTTTAATTTATTCCAGATCATTGTAAATACCTGCCCTTTTTACACACCTGTTTTATTTGTAGTGAAATGTTCTCCAACATGTTATTGCAATTAAATAAGAAGAAAAATTCTCTTCACCTATCTGCCAACTTCTCACTGAAAGAATCTAGAAAACTGACCGTAAAAAACCAGAAAATTCCATTAAAGTGAAGAAGATTCTTTCTCTATAGTAGACATAGCTCTTTTTTTTTTTTTTTTTAATGCAAACCATAATTTTGAGGGAAAAAAAAAAAGAAAATATTAGGTATTAATTCTAAGATAAGCTATATAACTTAATTTTGAACATTTAAAATCTCAGGAACAAATAGTACAGTAGGTATGATGTGAACTTATATTTGACTTCCTTAGAAAAGTAAATTCTATCATATACACATTTCAAAATATCTAGTTATATTGCTTCTTTTTAGCAGCACTCATTTTTTAAATGAATATTTTTAAATTAAAAACATATTAATATTTTATACAGACAGCCGACATATAATTTGCAGTATGTTTCTTCTCATAAGTAAACACGATGTTACATAATATTGTGTGAAGTCATAATCTGCGTTGCAAAGGTCATTGCAAGATAAAATTCATATACATAAATGAAGTTTTTTCGTATAATTTATAAATATATTTAAAAGTTTCTTCTTTTTTAGAAACTGAAAAAATTAAATACATATAGAAAATCTTAAAATCAGGAAGATTCTATTTTCTGGCAGGAAGCAAGAAGAAAATACAAAAATTGGGTAGTCTTCTTAGAAATCAAGAAGACTTGGTAGCTATGCTTTCCTGAAAAATAATGTGGGGAGAAAAAAAAAACTGTGGGTTCTAATAAAACTTCAAAATAAATTATTATGTTGCATGTCTAGTAGCATTCTGTGTTGTACAAAAAATAAAACAAAAACATCATAGTTCTCAAGATTTACATTCAATTCATTAAAAAAAAAAAAAAAAAATTCTTGTTGTTTATTTGTTTCTTTTTCAGAAAACCCTTTCTCGTGATCCCACCCTTTTTCTGTGTCTGAGAATAATCCTCTCGCAGATAATCGGTAAAGGGCAAAATTAACGGTCGCCACCGCCACATGGCGACTAAATAAAAAAAGATGGCGATTAAAAATTATGCATCGATCGCCACTAAAGTCGCCACTTTTTGTGATCATTAAAAGATTCTAAAAATTGAGCGACGATTGGCAATCGAAGCCTTGTGATTTTCAATCTTTTTCCATCCATGGCAAAAATGTCAATGTTCATTTTAAACTTGCTTTATTATATTCTACAACCTATAAAGAAATAGAATTGTTTAATATATCTCACTCATATAATTTTTGGACCCCTCCCCTTTCCCTCCCCCTAACGATCTGTGATCACACAGCTTATAGAAAGCTTTATAATCTCTAATCATTCTCCATTTGCTGCAAAAATATAAATATCTATTTTAAACTTACTTTATTAGATTCTAGAATCTTTAAAGAAGTAGAATTGTGTAATATCTCTTACTCATAATTCTTGTAATTCTCCCCCCCCCCCCCCTTCCTCCAACGATTGGCAATTACATGCTCCACTGAAACCTTGTGATTTACAATCTCTCTCCATCCATAACATAAATATTCATTTTAAACTTTCTTGATTAGATTCTAGAATCTATAAAGAAGTATATAGATGTATCCCCCCCCCCTGCCACACACGCACATGTGCGCTCCATTTCAACTAGCAGTTAATGATCAAATGTCCTGCAAAGCACAATCTTTTTCCATTATTATCTCCATAGTATTTAATGTATATTTAACCCATTTAAAATATTTGACAAATGTGTGTATCAAAATTTGATTTGGCTTAAATGTGCATTTTTCAAAAAAATTTGTATTTGCTTTCTTTTGAGTAGAAATCTTCCTTTTTCCTTCCCATTTTAAAGTAGAAATCTCCCTATTTTTAAAGCTACAAATTTGGCAGCTAAGTAAATTATTTTTAATGAAGCAGCTAAGTTTCCATATCTATACTTTTTAAGAGGAAATATTTTAACTCTATAGAAATAAAATCATTTAAAAAAGTGTGCCTTTAGAAATAAGAAAAAATAATAAAACTGCTAAATGTATTTACACATGACCATGTAAAAGTTGTGATGATGATGAATCAGCTGATTCATTTACTAGAAAATATCAATGTGAACTGTGAATGATAACAGCTTATTTCACTTAAATAAATTGAAAAAAAAAAAGTACTACTGAATTATCTGAAAAATAAAAACTTTTGCTGTTATTATTACAGCCCTATTGCAATTTCAGTGTCCCTGTGTTAATTTTATTATTATATGTATTTCTTATTTTCATATTTTTCTTGTGGTAATTATACCGCAAAATGATGACAATGCTTTTTGCAGTCTGAAAGAAATAGTCTTATCATGTGAAAAGTGGCCACTAACTTAAAAAAGTGGCTACTAATGAAACTGACAGTACCGGCCACTGGCCACTAATGAATTTTCCCAGTTTTGCCCTTTAATAATCGGGACTCTAATGTACTTGCAATGTGGAATAAATGGTGAAGAGAGACTTTCATTGGAATTTCATACTGTTAAATATTCAAAATGAGAATTTTCTATAAAACAAAATAATTTAACGTGAAATTCAAAGACCACAAAATGATCAAAACCCCTGAAATAAGGGGTAGCCTCTAAAAAAAGTTTCACCTCTTGTCTTGAGTATAGTAATTGATATAATATAAAATTTCATGCATTACTTTTATTTTTTTTTTTTTGTGCGTAATAATGATTTCTGTGATACGTAATTTCATGCTTTTGTTTTCTGTGATTATAGATTTTATTAAAATTTTTACTTGTGATTGCATATAATTTTGTAATATTTTAAAGAATTTTTCATTAAACTGTATTTTATGATTACTTGGTCAGTTTCTTATGCATTGTTTCTGATTGAATTATTTACTTCCGTCAATTGCCCATACAATTTCATCGAGAACTGCCTATAGTGTAGCCCTAGTGTGATGTAAAACCTATTCAACCTTCGATGTATTTACTGATTTATTTGGTTTGCTGAAAATCATACCTATTACATAGGCGGCCAACAGCAACAAATTGGAACACAACATAAAACCACATTTTGCCACATTGTCACTGTGGCAAAATTTCAAAAATTTATTAAGAAGCACTCCTAAAGTAGATTTTCCCCAAGTGAAACTGATAAAGAAATGACTTAGTATTGCTTGAGAAAACTTGCCTCTTCGTTCCTATATAATCTGTTTTTAATTACACTGACTTATTATCAGGATAATGATTCTCTGAAAAGTGAAAAATATTTAGTCTTCATATTATTTCTGCAAGGTGGTAATATGACAGAAATAGAAAGTCTTAATGTCCTATAGGCAGGGTTGTAAAAAAAACCTAGTTTTTTTTTTAAAGCCCAAAGAAGGTGGGGTTTTTATATAGGTGTTTATAAAGTCCCAGACCCATTTTGATGTTTAATAACTCATAAAATAATGAAGATATAAACAAACTTATGGCATTTATTGATGGAATAACTCATATTTTCTTTTCAGGTTTGAATACCTTTACTTTTGTAAATATCGTCAGCGCGTGTGGTTAATTTCAGATAATTTCATTTTACAGTCTAAATATCTGTACTTTTCTAAATATCGTCTGCTTATTAATTGCATTTTTCTCTCTTTTGTTTTTGGCAACTATTGCAATACCATGAGGCACAAAGAGATTCCCCAAAGGTTAATGTGTGGTGTGGACTAATGCACAACCAAGTCATTTCAACCAGGGCCTTTCTTTTTTACAGAAAAGACAGTCTCATCAGTCGTATACTTAGACATGTTGGAAAACTTCGTATTTCCACAACTAGAAGAGCTTCAGCCACATGTCTTTTTGCAACAAAATGGTGCACCACCTCATTGGGGTACCATCGTTCGTAGTTCTTTGAATGACCATTTTCCAGGAAGATGGATTGGGCGAGGAGGCCCAATTCCTTGGCCACCCAGATCACCTGATATAACGCCGCTGGACTTTTTCCTTTGGGGATTTGTAAAGGACAATGTTTACAGGAGGAGAGTGTCGAACATTGATGACCTAAAAGTCAGAATTACAACCGCAATAGCCTCTGTGGATGCCGACATGCTTGCCACTACCTGGCATGAAACTGACTATCGACTTGATATTCTCCGTGCGACGAAGGGGGCACATGTGGAAGTTCATTGACAAGGGTCATGAAACTTTTTCAGTCTATCTAACCATTTATGTTATTAATTTTAATCTATCTTTATTATTTTATGAGTTATTAAACATCAAAATGGGTCCGGGACTTTATAAACACCCCGTATTAAACATAGAATAACACTATTAGGTTTGAGTTTTAAGTTTATTTCAAAAGGGAACAGTTTAAGACTAAAAGAAAACCTATTACAAAATAATAATAATTAATTAAAAATTAAATGACCTTCATATTCTTAATATCTGGTCTGGTTTAAACTGTAAAATGAATTCTTATTTCATTCCAATCCGTATTTTATCACAATTTTGAATTTGATTTTTTTTATTATTAAGTGATTTTGTGTAAAATCAAAACTGGTAACAAAAGAAAAATATTTTAACCTTTCCATGTACGACTATCATATTACAGATAACTATGCATTTTTATGTGGCTAAAGTAAAAAAAAAGTGTGCAATTTTTTAAAAAAATTTTTTGTTAATATTGATACTGACCTATTTCATTATCATTCATATTTGAAAACTATTTAAAAAAGGAATACAAAACAAAACTATCAGTGCCTACTTTTTATACTTACATGTCACAAGTCAATCCAGGTTTTAATTTTTGGAGCCCATTTTTGTGAAATTTTTATTTGTTTTTGTGAAAAAGAAAAAAAAAAAAAAATATATATATATATATATATATATATCAAACACCTTCTATTTAATTAGTTGTTTTATATAAATGTTCATTATCAAGGTAATAATAATGTTTCATTGAATCAAGTTTTAGGTAAACATTAAAAATAATTCCAGAAACACAGAATTTTTTTTATAAAAAGAGTGTTTTTACAAAACTAAATCTTTTAAAAAGGCTGTTTAAATGAATTTGAACAAAAGAACCCCATTTTTTGCCTGTATTGAACCTTACAGGGTCAATATATCATATTTGTTAGTTATGTTTAATATTTATTGTTAAATTCTTAGAATTTTAGGCTTTTTTTATTTTACATCATGACTCACAAAGTCAATAATGGCTTGCAAGTTTGTACATTATTTCTCCTCCTTTTTTTTTTTCTAAACTGTTCTGTTCAAAAGAGATATCGGGGAAAAATGTGTTTTACGGTCCTTCTTGGCAATTTTTTGGCAAGTTTTTCCGAGCTCGCCAAGTTGGCGCGGTGTCGCGGTTTTCTCTCCCGTCCTTTCCAAAATGGCAGACTGGAAGCCCGGTTTCGCAGTTTTCATAACCGTCCTATCCAAAAAGGCCGATTTACGTATTTTAAAACAATTATCTAAACATAAGCCATAAAAAAATTCTTTTAAGAGCCTGAATAAAGGAAAATACAAATAAAAATCAAATTTTTAAAATTTGTGCAATTTGCATACACAAAAACTAACAAATATTAAACATTACAAAACAAAAACACCATAATTAACCCAACAGATATAAAAAATAAATATATAAATAAAAAACAAGATTTTTTTACTTACCCGTTTCAAAAATTTGTAATCCTCGAACATTTATACATAATACTTGAAAAAACAAAACTTTAATCCTGGCTACAAATTTCGAAGAAAGCATGTAGAATTACAAAATTCCACTATTTAAAAGACTACTCTAAACATATTTTTAGTTTATATTATACATAAATACATATTTCTGTAAAACTAATATAATTTAGCACAAAGAAAAATTGACCACAACAATATGCCAGCATATTTTTCAAATGAAGTTACACTAGTGTTGCCAAAATTGAAAAGTAAAACCAAACGAAACATGTCGGCAACAAAAGTGTCCGAACACTAGCAAAAAATCCTATGTAATAAAAGTACACTTCGTATGGTTTTGCTAAATAAATCCTTGTCGAATCATGTTCCTACACTGACTAAGAACAGGATTCAACAAGGATTTATTTCACAAAGCCATAAGAAGTGTACTTTTTTTTACATAGGAATTTTTTCTAGTGTTCGGACACTTCTGTTGCTGACTGTAGTATAAGCAGAGTGGATTTAACGTCCCACTACTACAGCGTTATGGGCGACAATCTCGGAGAGGCGCCAGTAAGGTTGCATTTAACATCGCACTAGCACTGCAATTGGGCGACAATCTCGAAGATATGCAAGTAAGGCTGCATTTAACATCGCACTAGAACTGAGCTTCGGTGACAATCTCGAAGAGACGCCAGTAAGGTTGCATTTAACATCGCACTAGCACTGCGATTGGGCGACAATCTCGGAGATACGCAAGTAAGGTTGCATTTAAAATTGCACTAGCACTGCGCTTCGGAGTGTGTACGTTCTGCGTACATGAAAACAAAAAAAAAAACATCACTGGATACAGTCAACAGCAAAAGTATCCGAGCACTAGCAAAAATTCCTACTTAAAAAAAGTGCACTTAATAGAGTTTTGTTAAATAAATCCTTGTCGAATCCTGTTCTTAGTCAGTCTAAGAACATGATTCGACAAGGATTCATGTAACAAAACAATATTAAGTGTACATTTTTTACGTAGGAATTTTTGCTAGTGCTCGGATACTTTTGCTGCCGACTGTACATCACCTGCATTCTGCATGAATATTTAAAATGCATAAAATTTCAAAACTTCTTAAAAACACGAAGCATATCTCATACTTAATTAATAAGTACCTTTATATTGGTTTTAAAAACACGAAGCATATCTCATACTTAATTAAATAAATCCCTTTATTTTGCTTCGTTAGTCATGTCATAAAGCTTTTTTGCCGGAGGGCCCTCTGCGTCCTTCGTGCCTCCCGCTTGTAGTGGACTCTGCCATGAGTAACGAAGCAAAATAAAGGGATTTATTTAATTAAGCATGAAATTTTGTTTTGCAGCAATCAGTAAAATGAAATAAATCCCTTTATTTTGCTTCGTTAGTCATGTCATAAAGCTTTTTTGCCGGAGGGCCCTCTGCGTCCTTCGTGCCTCCCGCTTGTAGTGGACTCTGCCATGAGTAACGAAGCAAAATAAAGGGATTTATTTAATTAAGCATGATATTTTGTTTTGCAGCAATCAGTAAAATTAAATAAATCCCTTTATTTTGCTTCGTTAGTCATGTCATAAAGTTTTTTTGCGTCCACTACAAGCGGGAGTCACCGAGGATGCGGAGGGCCCTCCGGCAAAAAAGCTTTCTGCCATGAGTAACGAAGCAAAATAAAAGGATTTATTTAACTAAGCATGAAATTTTGTTTTGCAGCAATCAGTAAAATTAAATAAATTCCTTTATTTTGCTTCGTTAGTCATATCATAAAGCTTTTTCGCCGGAGGGCCCTCTGGCGAAAAAGCTTTATGACATGAGTAACGAAGCAAAATAAAGGGATTTATTTAATTAAGCATGAAATTTCGTTTTGCAGGGACCAGTAATAAACACGTCTGTACGCTCCACGTACATGAAAACCAAACAAAATATCACTACCCTAAAAAGACATCTTCTCCAAATGATGTCCTCTGGATGTCCAATGGACAAAAGGTCGTCCTGGGAACATCTCCAGGATGTCTTGTGAACAAAAGGACATCCTGGGGATATCTGCGGGATGTCTTGTGGACAAAATGTCGTTTTGCAGCAACCAGTAACATGCACGTCTGCCCCACCCCCCCAAAAAAAATCACTGCCTTAAAAGAACATTTTCTCCAAATGATGTCCCCCGGATGTCTTTTATGGACGAAAGGACGCTTTTGGACATCTTCAGGATGTATTGTGGACAAGTGTGTGTTGTTAGGGTGGATACCTCACCCGCATTCTGCATGGATCTTTAAAATGCATGAAATTTCGTTTTGCAGCGACCAGTAATATACACGTCTGTACACTACGTGTACATAAACTCCCTCCCCCCCCCCAAAAAAAAAAGAATCTCTGCCCTTAAAAGCACATTTTTTCCAAATGATGTCCTCTGGATGTCTTATGGATGAAAGGATGCCTTTGGACATCTTCAGGCTGTATTGTGGACAAGTGAGTGTTGTTAGGGTGGATACGTCACCCGCATTCTGCATGAATCTTTAAAATGCATGAAATTTCGTTTTTCAGCGACCAGTAATATGCACATCTGTACGTTCCGCGTACATGAAAACAAAAACAAAAAAAAAATCACTAGATACCTCACCCACATTCTGCATGAATCTTTAAAACATATGAAATTTCGTTTCGCATCGATCAGTAAAGCGTGCATAAAAAACAAAGAAATATCACTAAATACATCTCACACAAACTCCATGAATCTTTAAAACGTACGAAATTTTGTTTCACATCGATCAGTAACCCGTATATAAAAAACAAAAAAAATATCACTAAAAATACATCTCACACAAACTCCATGAATCTTTAAAACGTACAAAATTTCGTTTGGCAACAATAACATACGTTAAAATCATAGTTTCAAAACATCATTGTGAGGTTTCCACATTTCAAACATCGATCGTTCAGCGGCACATAAACACTGTGGTTACCAAGGTTGGCATCTTTATTCGCGATCGGAAACAAGTCGCCAAGCAGTACCGTAAAGCACATTCCACCCGAGATATTGTAGATAGATGGTTGAAATGAAAGGAATTTTTCTAACAAAATTGAACCACCATCGGATTCATCATCAATGCTCACAATGACATTGTCTTCTCCAGTTTGCCTTTGTTCCCCCTTCCTTCTTCGTAACCTCTCTTCACTTTTTCAAGATGGTGTTGTCAGTCTACAGGTATTATGCTGTGCTCTCTATCATTGACGGCTTTATTAGTAGTTAGTATTTCAATAGCTTCGTGCTTTAATGCAAATTGTTGCATGTTATATGGGACTTACCTTATTAACCCTAGAACCCTTAAATTAAAAAAAAATAGCCCTCTATAACATGCACCAGTTTGCACTAACCCGCAAAGCTACTCAAATACTAACTATTAACGAAGCCGTCAACGATAGATAGCATACCATAATATCTGTAGACTGGCAAGGCAATACCATCTTGAAAAAGTGAAGCAAAGAGAGGTTACGAAGAAAGAAGGAAGAATGAAGGCAAATTGGAGCCGGCAGTATCATTGCGAGCACAGATCATGAACCTGACGGTGGTTCGAAATAATAGATATGCTCAAATTAAAAGGATGTTTTGTAAGGTAATTTTACCATAATCTTTATTAATTACATAATATCAAACTGGCATATATGTCACTAATATGATTTATGGAACAACTTCAGTATACACCCACAATGATATTTGGCGATTTTTTGTTGGTGATTATGGCTAAATCATAAATCTAAACATCATAAATGATAAAGTCATAAAACATAAAATCAGAAATCTAAAATAAACAACATATAGGCTGCCATATTATATCGCAACAGTCCAGAACGACATCGTTATCGTTCAAAACGGCGCCAAAGAAAAATCTCCAAATATTGTTGTGGGTGTATATCGAAGTTGTACCAATTTTATTAGATTTAAAAAACCCTTTATATTGTTTGTTTGTTTTTTAACCCTTTCATGGTCATGAACGTGTATACACGGTCAGAGTTTTTTACTTCTAAATCATTTATTCATTGCTACGAATTTGCTAAATAGAAAACAACCAGTTTCTCAGTATTCCTGATAAATTTGTAATATTATTAGTACTTAATGACTTAAAAATATATAAAACACATCCCACTAAAATGGCTTTGAAACGAAAAAATTAAAAATGGCGTGACCATGAATGGGTTAAATAAGTAAACCCAAGCGGTTTTTTTTTGGGGGGGGGGGGGGTTTGTAAGCAGGTCATCTAAATTGGGATTTTTTCCATGACTATTCACTTGTTTTAAGGAGTGTGGGTATAGCTTTAGTATGAGACGTCCTTGGTGACTTTAAATATTCTTTGCCTTTTTGGCGATGAATTGAAATGACTATCGTAATTGCGTTGCGCAAGTAAATACCTGCGAGAAACGTCCGAGTTACTTAGTGCCGAAATTCAAATATCGCCATCGCGAAGAGGGTCCCATATTAAAGCTGTGCCCATAGAATAAACCAGGTTATGTCAGCGATTTGTCAGAGGTGCGCGGATACCACTACCATCTTACAATAAATGAAGTTTAAAGATGAAAGCATAAATAAACTGTAAAGGCAATCATAAAAATATAATGAATATGAAAAATCATAGGTTTACAAATACGCAAATGGAAGTTGAGATTTTTTTTTTTTTTTACACAAACGTTAATTACTTACTTCAGTTTCTAAAACACTGCAATTTTTTTCCCCTGATTCTTTGGACATGTGTAATAGTATTTACAAAATTTTCAGACGGAAAAAAATAGCCCTTTTTATTCATTAGTAGTAAAGAAGGATTAATTTACTTTGTATTACCCTAAATCATAAAGTAAAAGCAAAATTAAATTAATTTTAAATAAGTCAACAAACATACACGTGAATGTAAACAATAATAATAGAGAGAGTTTAGTTGTACATCCCCACTAAGTTCGTCACACCTTCAAATTCAGTTGTCCGCTTGCAAGGATCTTTTTAATTCATGTTTGCTTAAGTCACGGATAGTCCGTGGCTTAGGTTAATCTACCAATGGACTTGGAAACAAGAGTTTTTAGTCTAGGCCAGCCCATTTAGAAATCAGAGTCATTAGTATTTCTTCCGTGACACTACCAATTTTCTGATGTATACACAATTTCGTTGGGTCGATAACAAATACAATTTTCCACAAAAGAAAACATCCTTTCTGATTCATACAATGGACTCGTCCACGACGCTTAACAGACATGTCAAAAGCCGTGGTCTGTAGGTCCTACAGATTATCATACAGATAGGACAGTGAAGCTAAAACGTGAACCAGAAATATAGTAGCACCACTAACAGAGGGGAACTACATATGTTAAGTTTACATGAATAGCATCTTTGATCGAAAATTGTTTTTCTATTTCGCGAGAGTATGGGAAGTTTTCTTTTTCTTCACTTTCTGTTGTTTTTGAATTCACAAAATTATCCTCAAAACATTCACAGCTATTCTTCTAAGAAATAAAAATTAATTTTTATAATGTTTAAAAATATGTTTTGTCAAACATAAGCAGTATGAAATCATTAAATATTTAACGTTGCTTGGTTTAAATAATACAAAATGCTTTAAAATGAATAAATGTTTTTATTTTCGAGAAAGTTAGCAGAAGCGGAGATGCTTTTGAAGTAAGAAAGAATTATACCTTTTGGTACAACCAAAGAAACACAAAAGAAAATTTTTATTTTGAGGCTTTGCTTATAAACGAGAGCCGTGAAAAAAATCTGTGCATACACAAAATAAACTAATGATAAAAGATTTAGGTTGCGAAATCAGATTTATTATTTCGTAATTTATATGTTTCTGTGTATTTATGTGTTTCTGTAAAGCTTTAGTGCAAGGGTAAGTATAAATAAGCAGTTTTTGATATTGTGTTTGAGCAATAAAAGCAGCTTGTTACTTCTTAATACAAAGTATAAGGAAGTATTGTAATCTCGATTTTGCGAAATGGATTTTGTATTTCGCATATTTAAAAAATAAATGATCGTAGAATAGGCTGACCATATGTCCTCGAATCTCGAGGACAGTCCTCAAAAACTACCTTCGTCCCCAAAAAATTACAACACATTTGGGGACGCCGGTTATAAAGTTATTAATGTTTTATTATAATAACTTGTTATATGTATAAGAAATAAGCTGAAATATGTTCTTTTAGGTGCTTTCTACATAAAAATTACTAAATTTTTACAATTTAAGGTGATTTATTAATTAATTTATTTTTTGTCCTTGAAATTCGAGGACACCGCCATCTTTGTCCCCAAATTCAATGAAAAAAATATGGTCACTCTATCGTAGAATGATGTAAATTTACAGTCGGTAACGGTAACAAAAGTATCCGAACACTAGCAAAAATTCCTATATAAAAAAGTACAGTTAATACTATTTTGTTAAATAAATCGTTGTCGAATCCTGTTCTTACCCTAACAGCACAGTTAGGCTTAACTTATCCACAGTACATCTTAAGGACGTTTCTGGGATGTCTTTTCATCCAGAAGACATCTTGAAGATATCCTGGGGAAGCGATGTGCTGTCTGGGTAGTCAGTCTAAGAATATGATTCGACAAGGATTTATTTAACAAAACAGTATTAACTCTACATTTTTACATAAGAATTTTTGCTAGTCTTCGGATACTTTTGTTACCGACTGTACATTTGTAACTTTCAGGACGCCTAGTTTTACACTTCCAATTTTGATCTTGACAAGAATTTCCATTTTAGAAATATCTACGATTGAACACGATTTTTCTTGACGTCTGTATGTATACGTGTGAATATGTGTTTCTCGCATAACTCAAATACGATTAGACGTAGAATGTTGAAAATTAATATATAGGTTTGTTACAACATCTTGTTCTGCATCTTTTTTTTTTTTTTTTTTTAAATCTTTTTGTTGCTTTCCGTTTTAGGAGATACCCACGAAAATTATTTATTACGACCTAAAATACGAAGGTTTTGGTTATTATATATCATCTGCCGTCATAAAGATTTCAAAAGAAGCTAATGATAAAGCCTATAATGGTGTTAATATAAAAGTTGTCGACAATTTTTGCATGTAGAAAGTAATTTGTAAAGACATAAGCGTATTCTAGTCGATGAATGCACTTTATTTAATGAACATTCTGGAAACAGTTGAATAAATCTGTACCACAAAAGTCAAAATAATAAACGAATATTCTCGAAACAATCCAATAAAATAGGTATTCGTATTACAAAAGTCAAGTAAACAGGATTAAATACACTACAGAGCAGGAATTTCGCTAATTCAGGAACAATGATCAACCGCATCGTTCGAAGTCAATAGAATTTGAATTCATTGGGAATCTCGTCAGTCATTTATAGAATTTTTGAGGTAGTTTTGCTTTCCAATGAATCATATTCCAGAAAATGCCTGAACTCGACTCCCATTGAAGTTACATATTCCAAAATTTGGAGATCCTAAAACACCATCTTTTGCCAAATTGCATAATTTGATGTTAAGTCAATGCCCATTTTTGCGGAAAGGAAACAATAACCATCTGTTTTCATTTTTACTGTAATATCGTATAGAAAGTAGCAAGTAAAGAAATCGGCAAGTTCTAGTCTACAATCATGAATAATGACTTTTATTTTTTATTTTTGTTAGTCATTTATAGAACTTTCGAAGAAGTTAGTTCTGCGTGTGAAACCATTGAATCTTTCCGGAAAATTCCAGAACTCTGTTCTTATTGAAGTTAGCGCTTCCAAATATTGACAATCCTAAGCTAAAATTTTCGTCAAATCGCTAAAATCGACACCAAGACCAAAATCGGCGTTGGCGAAAAACTTGGCGAGATGAGCGACGAAATTTGGCAAAAATATTTCAGTGTAGTCAGAAATAATAAACCCTTTCTCAATTTTAGCGAAGTTAATTGATTTGGTATAATGTATCATTTCTCGCTATTAATTTTCGCCAAAAAGAGCAAAAGTAGACTATTTACACTCAAGTGAATTCTATTGAATTCTGAGCTCTGCATTTACCAATGAAGGATTCTGCAATAATGTATGGAATACTATTCCAGAACAAGCGATATTCGTTCTCTGTGTTGTATATAGTCCTATTATAGTGACTTTTATTGGAGTAATAGTTTTCTTTTGGCTTGTTTTCCGGGTTATTTATGGAGTGCAACCTGCCTGTTTATTTACGAACCTAACAATAATCTCACAGGAAAATGTAAATGTTTTCGTAACAATATTTATATTTTAACGGATGTTAAAGGAAGTCATGTGGTGTCCACATCAAATTCTTTTTTCTCTTTTTTTTCTGCCTTGAAAGTATATATATCCTGCTTAGGAATTGAAATGAATTTCTCATAGACATATGGTAAGTAATGTATGTTTTTAAGCTAAATATTCAACGCTTGTTATTTGTATAATTACAGTTTTTAAGGATTCCTGATTACCAAAGCCAAGTTTTTTAACGTTTGATCTTTGTCTGTGTCTGTTAGAGTAAATTAAAAGCAAATAATTTCAGGCGATTCAAATGTTGTATTTTGAAGTTAATACGTTTGTTACTAGAAATGTTTGATCAAGATTGATAAGTTTCAAGGAAAGTTGTGTATAAAAGTTGTCTGAATAATTTTAAATGAACTTTTGAATTTAATAACAGATTTGAATTCTATATAAATGTAGGTGCAGTAATGAAACGGGGGCTTGAGGGGGGCGGTAGACTCCCTCACATAGAATTATTTGTCAAATAAAACTGTTCAGAAACCTAATTTGAATTGTTTTAACATATGCATGCATAATAGTACTCGTTATATTAGCCCTTGATCTCCAATCTGTATTTATAGTATTAAATTTCAGCGTAAGAGAAAGTCGTGTGAGTGACACACCAGATTATTCCTGTATGGCTTTATTACTTTTTATATAAACAATTGTAATTCGTAACACCCGCGCCGAAATGAAATTTTACTCAGATAATGCGCCACAATGTAAATTGTCACAGATAAAGAAATAAACTGTCAAAGATTCCAGTTGGGTTCGGAAACGATAAAATAATTTTGGGAAAGAAAAAAAAAACGTTATGCAAAGGATGCTATGTAAAGAGATATCAGATTTTAAGCATACTATGCAGATCTACATTGCAATGCATTTAAGGGTTAATTGTGTACATTTATTTTCAAATGAAAATTACATTTTTCTTGTTAATATCTTTAGCTGCTAGCTTTGAGTAGCCTGTAAAAATATTTTTTTCCTTTTCTTTTCTTTTTACTATCTGAACATACATATGTACTGTAATCATGTCAAAAATCCGACTTTGAGATTTTGGCATTTCTATACGTTTTGAGGTCCTCTGAATTCATTTTTACTATTTTTACGATTATTCATGTATGTGTGTGAGTGAACACAATAGCGGCTAAATACTTTGTTCGGATGAGTTGAAAGTTGGTACGTAGGATATACAGTCGGCAGCAAAATTATTCGAAAGCAAGCAAAAATTCCTGTATAAAAAAATACACTGAATACTGTTTTGTTAAATAAATTCTTGTCGAATCATGTTCTTAGTCAGTCTAAGAACATGATTCGTCAGGGATTTATTTAATAAAACAGTATTAAGTAAGTGTACTTTATAACCGACTTCAAAAAGGAGGAGGTTCTCAATTCAAAGCGTATGTTTTTCTTGTTAGCTCATAACTTCCGAACGGATGATCCGATTTTGGCACTTTTTGTTTTGTTGTAAAGGTCTTAGTCTGAAATAAGTCCCATTGTAATATCTTTACGACCAAAAGAAAATATAGGGTGCCCAAAAAATTCAGTCCCGACTTTTTAAACTGCTGAATGACTGCAGCTATAGTCATAAATTTTGTACGTAGATATAGTAAAGTGGCCATGCACTACGCGATTCAACCACATACAGCGCCACCTGGTAGAAAAAAGCGGAGTTAGCGCTCCTATCTCGGAAACGGTTCAAGATAGGGGGAAAAAGTGAATTATAAAATTGCAGAGCATCATCGATTTAGTACGAAAAGACAGTTTGTAGACATTAATGCTAAAAATAGAACGCTTAAAACGTGCATTTGTTTGTTTACAATTTCTTATTTTGGGCACACTTGAACGACATTGCATAGCTTAGTGGGTGACATTTGACGTTGTAGCTTAGTGGGTGACATTTATGCTATGTAAAATTCAAAGTATGGTTATTGTAAGCGGTCACATCGATTAACGCATAAACGTTTTAAACCGACTTCATAAAGGAAGAGGTTCTCAATACAAACCATGTTTCTTACTGTTGTTGTTGTTGTTGAAATTTGTTATCTTATAACTTCGTAAGAGATGTTTTAATTTTAATACTTTCTTTTGTTGTCGTAAATATCAGTGTTGTGCAAGTTCACAAAAAAAACGAACTAGTTCAAACTCAAGTTCATCGTGCAAAAAACGAGCTAGTTCGCGCTCAAACTCATGTCTGAAAGAAATGAACGCGTTCAGTTCAAGTTCATTTTTAAAAACGAGCGAAGCTCACTAAAAGTTCATTTTTACGTACATTTTTTTTTTTTTTTTAAATCCCTTTTCTAAATAGGTCTTATTCTTTATGACTTTCACAGGTAATTTACATTATAAAAATTGCCAAATACCATGAACATTCTTAATTTAATGCTTAATTAAACTTATAACTGTTAATTATAACTTATTAATTTAATTGTAAGTAAAAATTTATTTAACGGACACTTCTGAATTATGGACCCACTGTTTTTGGGTGGTTTTTTATTCTCAAATTTCCAATACGTTTGTTTATCCACGTAGAAGACAAATTCCATCATTTAGAGGTTCCTTTGTTTTGAAAAATATATATTTTTTAAATAATGTAAATGGTTTTACTTAATTAGTCTTTATTTGATTGTACCACAGGCAATGTCAGTTTTGAGTTCTTGCATAAATCATTAGAAAATTTCGCTTACTATTTAGCGTACTATAAAGGAATAAACATGCATTTTATATAAAGTGTGAAAAAATAAAATAAAAATCCAAAATCAAGTAGATTTTGGCATTTTTTTATTTGAGGACCGCCATTTGACGATTTATCATATTTCATCCACGGTCCCTAAGACAGACCACTAAATTGTGTTAAAAAATATTTAGCTAAATCAAAAGGAAACTTAAAACATAATTAAAATGTTAATAATAAATTTAAGTAATATATAATTTACTATTAAATAACTTATTAAATAGAAAATAACTGTTAAATAAACAAAGGGTGCATAAGCTGCTCATGGGAAGAAAAATCTCAGTGTTTAGTCGTCTGTTTATACGAGTGTAAAATAAGAAAGTACAGCTCTTTTTTTTTTTTTTATATATATATATTTTTATATATATACAATAAAGCATAAAACCTTTTCAAACATATCACAGGAAAAAAAAAAATACAAATCCAATATTACAATTACATTACTATTAAAAATATAAGTTAGTATGTAAAAGGTATCAGTTCATCAGAATCATAAGTCGAATTACATTGCTCTATATGAAAATCGGCCACAACAGTATTTTTAAAAATTCTTAAGTAAAATGACTTCCTGAATCTAAATATAATCCCCAATTTGCACTAACACCCACCGTTTTTTAGGGACGCTCCCTTATTTTTACCCCTTTTCGGTAATTTTCTGGCTATAAATTTGATTTGTAGCGGAGGAAAGGAATATTTTAACTGTAAAATATCTCATGAGGGGCTACAGAGTTAGAAAAATCTAAAATATGAACATTTGCAGCAAGGTGAAAATTAAACGGGGATTTGCCACGGTAATTATACATTATATTTATTATATTTTATTAATCAATTAAAATTATTATTTATTATATATATATATTAAACGTTAAAATAATTCTTTTCCTTTCTCCAAATCAAATTCATGGCCATAAAATTACAGAGCAGTAAAAAAAAAAAAAAAAAAAAAAAAAAAAATTGGTGGAAGGTTCCGAGAAAACAGTGGGTGATTGGCCAAAATGGGAGTCATTGTCGGAATTAGGTCATTCTCATTTTACATAAGAATTAGCAAGAATGACATGAAAGCTCGAATTTCTTTCATTATTATTTTTTTTTCTTTTTCTTTTTTCCCCTTTGCAACGAAGTATTATTGTATATATATATATATACAAATAACGATGCCATTCTGTAAACCTGTAAGCTTAAATATAAAAAATAACATATAGTTTTGCCTAATTTTCTATGACAAATAAAATTATATATATTGAAGTTATTATTATTTTCGAATTTTTAATACGTATTAGCAAGAAAAAGTTGTCAAGCTATACTCCTAGTATTTTTTAATTAATTAAACTAATTAAAGTATTTAAAAAAGAAATTACTTTCGAATTTTTAATGCATAATAATGAGAAAAGTTTTTTTTTTTTTTTTTTTTTTTTTTTTTTTTTTTAATAATACGCTATTATTGTTTTAAATTCCATTCTATATACATTAATCTTGTTATTTTGCAAATCTATTGTCTTACTACCCTCTAAAGAGAATATAATAATAATAATAATAATAATAATAATAATAATAATAATAAGTTGAGCTTATTTTATTACTTAGAACTTCGAACCAAAATATATATATATTTTTTAATTATATTATTACTGTTAAACGAATATATATATTATTACTTTAAGATTCTTAATAAGTAATAGCTAGAAAAGTTAATTTTAATATGAAGATTGATTGAATTATATTTTCAATTAAATAATATATTTCGTCTTATCTTGATTTTATCGTATCAAGTAAATCAAGAAAAAATATGGACAGAATATGATATTAAAATTACTGAAAACACAGATGGTTTATTACATCAAATTATTAATAGACTATAGCCAGAAAAATTGTTTTTTTATTATAATAATTTATTTCATTACATTGATAAAACAATTTTAGTTTTAAATTTTTATCATATTACATTTTTTAAAGTAAATCTCTCTCTCTCTCTCTCTCTCTCCTCTCTCTCTCTCTCTCTCTCTCTCTCTCTCTCTCTCTATCTATATATATATATATATATATATATATATATATAATAGTTATCAATCCGTGTATTATTTTTCATGACCCATCATACCATAGGTAAGACGATTTTAATTAGTCAGAAAATTTTTCATACTCGGTTTTTTAACATTTCTACACGTTTTGAGATATGTGGAATCTGAAAATCAGGAAACTGATATGGCTATCATTTGCTAGTTCGTTTGTGTTTTATATAATTAGTGTACATGACATAACACGAGCAATAAAAATATTTTAAGAAATTAAAAACTTCTTATACATTAAGAAATAGGAAACTAATAAAGTTTTATTGGTATTTATAAAAATAAATTAATTTTAAGTTGAAATTTTAAAAAACTTGAATTTTTATATTTGAATTATATTTTTATTGATATATATATATATCTTTCAAATGCATCAAACACACACACACACACATATTCAATCATAAAGCATTGTTTTTACTGATAAAGTATATGAATGATTTAGTACATATAAATTTGATCTGTAAATATCAGTAATTATAAAATTATTTTTTGTCATCTAATACTAAAAATATTTTCATATTAACGTTTTCATTTCATGTATATATTTTCACCGTATATATTTGTATATATATGTATATCATGTATATATTTTCACCGTATATATTCAACGTATTCATGTCATATTTTCATATTAACGTCACTTGCAAGGGTAACCTGATTCTATAAACTTCCCTTATCCTAATTTACTACAGTGTTAATGTAGGGGTTCAGAATTCAGACCGACATAATGCATGGGCTGGGTGGAATGCTCTAGGTGAGGGCATTTTTAAGTGGCCCTTTCTTGCCTGTGTTTATACAAGTTTCGGTGAAAACCATGGAAAACTCCGAATGACTTGGTCGACAAGTATAACCAGGAATCGAACCTGGCACTTGTTCACCAGTTTCGAGAGATGAACCTCTCGGTCAATTTACCGTGTAATTATACTGATGTCAATATTTTATTTTAGTATTTTATGCGATTTTGTGTCTTTTTCGAGTACAATAATTCCAGTAATCCAAATTTATGAGAAACAGTATCATGTTTTGGCATGTTATGAAAAACTTTAAATTATTTTCTAAGTTTTTAAAATGGAATGTTAGTATTTATTGAGGCTCATGCCAGCATCATAATTTTTTAAACTGCTCAGACTTATTTGTGATAAAAATATTTCTCATAATGCACATTTATGTCATACTTTGCCGCCTCATTATGTAATATTTAGACGTCACTTCACCTATCTTCACTTCTGGCAGACAAGTTTCATGAAATTCTACGATAAAATTTGTTATGTAAATTACTCATTAGCTAATGCCTTTTTTTTTTTTTTTACTTTTTTACATTAAAAAAACTCACAATAGTTAAAATAATTTTTGTTAAAAATAATAATAATAATAATAATAAAAAGAATAATAATCTAAAAAGAATTTTGCAAAAGGAAAAAATGCTATTTTAAAGCTTGTTCAACGTCTTTATGAGGAGAAAAATCTCTGTAATACACTTTTTATTTTTGTTTGTTTTATTCATTTATTTGAATAACAATATTTATTCATTATTATTATTAAGTCTTAAATATCTGCAAACAAAGGGATATATTTTTCAAGCAATGCATTTTATTTTATTTTAACCTAATACGTATGTTTTGTTTATACACAAGACACTTGTTCAAAACCAAAACCGACAAAAGATTACTCGCAAGTCGCAACACTTCTTTGGGACAGGAAAAAGGGAAAGGGCAAAGCAATTTTTATTGCCTCTCAAAGCGACAGCAATAAATCAATTCGAAGACTACAGATAGGAACTTCCTGTCTTTTACAAGACTCGACTACAATTATACAATAGTTTACTTGCATGTCAGGTTGTCTGTCAGGAGGGAACAGGGAACCCACACAGGCAAAATGCAAACAAGGAAAAGAATGGGACAAAGCTTTTTTTAAAAAGCATTTAAAAATCAAAGTCACCGAAAGGAGACAAGTTTCACCGCGCCGCCAGTAATAAGAAATTCTATAAGAAAGAAACGAAGAAGTAATCACAATTGCATCTCCTCCTCAACGCACAGTTGGGGGTGTTGTCATCTCTACATCTCTTTCTTCCATCCCCTTTCTCCCTAAAAAAAATAAATAAAGGAAAAGAATTCTATGAGAGAAAGCTATTCTGTTTACGCATCAATCTGTTAATAATATTGAATACTAGTACTACATTGACAGATAGCTACTTTAAAAATGTAAATTATTGTGCCATAGTCGTGATGTGAGTGTGTGTTGGGGGGGGGGGAGAAAGAGAGAGATAAAAAGAAAGCGATAATGAGTGAAAAAAAAAAAGGAAGAATGTTTCAAATTTCATATTCTCAATTCAAAATATCAAGAACTTTACTAACTGTTGGTAGTCTGTTTTGAAAAGTTTGTAAGTTATTCGAGATTTCGATTTTATTAACACCATGGAGTTACATGAAAACGAAAATAAGAAACTGGCTCTAAAAAAACAATACAATGAATTAAGATAAGGTAAATGTATCAAAACGCAGTTCGGGTAGCCTAGTAGGTAAAGCATTTCATACCATACTGCGACAGTGCCGAGTAATCAATCTTCATTTCTCTTAAAAGGAATGTAATATGCCCTCTAATAGAAACTTGTGAGAACGAGAATATGACGGAGAACTTAGCAGAGTCCACCAAGATGAACTAGTTCTTAATATTACGTCATATAATATTACGTCATGTACAAAAGCTGTTTACATAAACACTGAAATATAACTAACAATTACAAAGTACTTATTTCCCATTCATAATTTATTAAATTTGTAAACAATTCTTGATTCCTTCTAGAGAAGCATTCACATAAGACCATACAGCATTGTTGCAAAACGGAGGAAATATTTTATTTAATTTGTACTATGTTATTTTGACTTTTTGACTTTTTAATTATGTTACAAAGCCCAAAATATGATATAAAAATTAAATAGTGATTCAATTCTTTTAAAACTTCATTTAAATTTAGTGACCAGTGAAGCGGCCGTAGCCTGCTAGTTTGTAATATATACACAAAATTTAAACAAAAAAATCAATAATAGGCTGGTTTAAAAATATTTTTTTTTTCCATCTTCCCTCGCCCCCTTGCCCCCCTTCAAGTATATATCATTTTTTATAATTTTTATAAACTTTAAATTATATTTAAACAAATTTCCAGAGAAACAGTTAATATGGTAATATAAAAACAAACATTTCGCCTCTCTGCCCCCTCCCCCCCCCCCCGACACTCCAAGATATGTGCAACACTTTTTAAATTTTTTCTTAAGCAGTAAGTGGTATTTACACAAAGTTTTATTTCAATCTATAATAGTGTTGCTTAAAAAAACTTTTTTTTTTTTGCATCTATACAACCCTCTTGCCCCCCTAAGCTATATATAATACGTCTTGTGCTTTTCGTAAAGAATAAGTGATAGTTATACTACACAGAATATCGTTAAAATCGGTAACAAGGTGATATACAAAAAATTACTTCCCTTTGCCCCCCTCCCCCACACTTCAGCCTCCGATGTATATGTGACACTGTATTTTTGTCATAAACAGCAAGCGACAGACAAAGTTTCACTAAAATCAGTAAAATAGTGATTTAAAAACAATTATTCTCTTTCAATCTGCTCCTAGCCTCCCCTTCCCCCAGGTATATATGCTAAGTAAAAGTGGTATCAATTTAATTGATAGGAATTTCTAAAAGTGTATTATGAAAATCATTCTTTAAATTCATTTTTTGATGTTTGTTGTTTTTGAGATTTGCAAATTACAAAACTATCCTTTTTTCCGGCGCCCTTTTTTCCGGGGGCCATTTTTTCTGGGGCCCTTTTTACCAGTGCCTTTTTTCCAAGTGCCCTTTTTTCCGGGATCGATTTTGCACAGTTATTCTCCTTTCTGTCCTTTTCTTCTTCTACTTTCCTTTTTATATTTCAGACAGAAATAATATTTAAAATGAGTTTGAGTTTGAATTGCTTTTTCACGCTCAAGTTCGTGTAAAAAACGAGTTTCGCTCAACTCAAGTTCATAATTTAAAAAACGAGCGAAGTTCAACTCAAAACTCAAAATTTTTGAGCTACGCTCATGAACGCGTTCAAATGAACGCGTTCGTGCACAACACTGGTAAATATCTTGGCCTGAAATAGGTTTCATTGGGATTTCAGTAAGATATAAACAAATTACAGGATACTCACAAAAGTACGTTCTCACTCTAACTGCTGAACGCATGCAGCTACACTGGTAAAAGTAACATGTTAGTATCGTAAAGTGGCCATGCGCTACGAGATTCGAACGCTTACAGCGCGCCACCTGGTGGGAACAGAGCGAAGTTAGCGTTACTATCTCGAAAACAGGACAAGGTACGAGAGAAAAAGTAAACTACAAAGTTGTACAGCATCAGTGATTTAGTACGGAAAAACACCTTGTAGACATAATTGTTAAAAATAAGACGTTTAAAGTTTGGCCACCTACATCGGTATTCCTATTCCACACAATGGATCGGAAGAAGATTAAAATGAAAGAGAAATCCTGTGCCTTGGCTCTGATAGATAAGAGGTATTCAGTGATTGATGTAGCCAGAGATCTGGCAGATCCTTCTAGATATAGCCAGATGCATAAATCTTTATAAGATCAATAAAATGTAAACATTTAAGTCAAAATCTTGACATTCAAGTGATTTATTGTGAAAATTACATTGCAATCGGAATTTTGTCATCTCACATTTACATTTTATTACCATCTACAGACGTTTTTTCATAGATCTCTGGCTACATCTAGAACTATCTGCCAAAAATCTGGTTTTATCAGTCATAGTCCCCCTTCTCTATCAGAGCCAAAGCATGGGATTTCTCTTCCATTTTAAGCTTCTCAGATCCATTGTGTGGAGTAGGAATACCAATATAGATTTTTAAACTTTTAACAAATTAACTAAATACGGGCTGGCGAAAGTAAAGAGCGTACAACCTAAATGTAAAAGTCCACGAGGCAAACTGAGTGTTGTTAGGGTAGGGATAATCGTCTGCGACCTACTATACTAACACCACGCGTCAAAACTAGGCTTCACCACATTTTTATGACGGGAATGGCAAATGATATGTAAATTTTTTTTCCATGCAAGTGTAAAGATTTTTTTCTCCCAGCATTGTAGTTAAATTTTAACTAAAGCAATGACCGTGCCTTTTTTTTGCTTTCTGCTTCTGTCTCGCACGAAATGATCGCCAATAGCACCCTCTTCAACTCAAATGAAGTGGACACACCATTTTTTATAGCGACCATCCCATTGAGTACTGATATTAAGTAGAGTACGGATTCCCTTAACTAGCTGTGGAAGAAAATTCCGTGAACATCACTACGGTTTTTGGATGAATTGGCGCCTTCTTTTGACGATAATCGCTTTGGTGGAAGTGGAAACCTGCTTCCGAGGAAGCACGGATAGAAACCTTTTTCGGTGGAAGTTGAATGTTGGTTTGGCGGTAGAAAAACTTGTTTGGCGAAGGAACTGGGGAATTGATGGGCATGTGATGTTCGGGAACAAATAAGTTACTAGTCCGGAGTCTATTCTAATATGTAGTAAATGGACCATCACTTCCCTCACAGACTTTCTCGTGACGGTAGGCCAGTAAGTGATGCAGGGTCAAACTTTCCAACCTCATGTATATCAAGTACTTTTAGGATTAGATTTCAGCATTCCGTACTATGATGATATTTTAGTCATCTCTAAGTCATTACTTAGAGGAGATTTTAGCGTCATATTATACTACATGCATAGGACAATTGGTGACGGTCCAAGGGTTGTCTAGATCACAGATTATCATACAGATAGGACAGTGAAGCTAAAACGCGAACCGGAAATATAGTAGCACCACTAGTGTCAACACTGGGGAACTACATGTGTTAAGTCTACATAAATAGCATCTTTGATCGAAAATTGTTTTTCTATTTCGCGAGAAGTTAGTAGCAGGTTAGTGTTAGTATGGGAAGTTTTCTTTTTCTTCACTTTCTATTGTTTTTGAATTCACAAAATTATCCTCAAAACATTCACAGCTATTCTTCTAAGAAGTAAAAATTATTTTTTATAATGTTTAAAAATATGCTTTGTGAAACATATTCATATTCAAGTACAAATTAAAATTACAAACTGTAATTCTAAAATAGCAGTATGAAATCATTAAATATTTAACGTTGCTTGTTTTAAATAATACAAAATGCCTTAAAATGAAAAAATGTTTTTATTTTATGTATATTCAAAGTTTATTTTCTTAATATTTAGCACTTGCTTCTTAAAATAAATTGCTTTTAACAATCAACTTTGTAAACAATAATAAAGTTGCCAAATGAAAACATATGTGCAGTTTTCTTTGCTTCACTATTTCTACTACTTTCAAATTCACAAAATCATAACATTACAGCTATTTTCTAAAAAATAAAACTAATTTTTATTATGTTTGAAAATAAATTTTGCCAAACACATTCGTGTTCAAGTATACAAATTAATATAAGAAACTGTAATGCTGAAATAGCAGTATGGAATAAAATCTTAAATATTTAACTTTGTTTGGTTTAAATAATACAAAATGCTTTAAAATGAAAAAAAATATTTCTGGTTTATATATATTTTCGAAATTTATTTGCTTAATATTTAGTACTTGCTTCTAAAAATAAATTGCTTTCGACAATCAATTTCGTAAACAATAACAAAGTTGCCAAATGTAAACATCGATACAATGGTTAGTTGGTTGGATGTTAGGTTTAACGTTGCACTAATATTACAATGAACATAGATACAATAAAAATAAGATGAGCGATTGCGTAAACCGGAAATCTCGAGAAACTTACAGCCGTTGACAATAGGGTCGCTGCAGTCAAATTTTGGGTACCGAAGAATGTACGGGAGTGTCCTATCTGTATAATAATCTGTGGTCTAGATTTGCTTCTAAGGATGCAACTGAACATATTGCTCATTTAAAACATCTTTTTTTTAAAAAATAGATTAGAGAAGTATAATTTGAAATTAAATCTCACAAAATGTATTTTTGAACAGTCGGAAAATCCATTTCTTAGTTGCTTAGTAAACGCCATCTGGAATATACAGCCGGCAGCAAAATTACTGAAGCACTGCCATTAATTCATATTTAGAAGATGTGCACCTAATATTGTTTTGATAAGTAAACATTTGTCTAGTCATGATTTTAGACTTTATACTGTTTATAAAAAAGTACACAGATGATAAAAAATAGCGATCAAACTAAAAAAATGTATGAAAAATGTAGATGTGTGCTACAATAATTTTGCCGCAGACTGTAAAACAGATACAAAGGTACAGTTTATATTACATATTCACTTTCCACTATATTTGACGACTTGAGATGTATTCTTGCCGTTGTTAACGTTTATAAACACTAAGGGACAAAAAAAAAAAAAAAAAAAAAAAATCACTTACACCTTTCGTGTTTGTAATAACTTCAAAACTAATGATTGAAACAAATAAAACTGTTATGTTTGTATAATACTGAAGTCATAACATGATACCTATGTACATTTTTGATTTAATAATTTGCTTTATTACACATTACGAAGTATCTAATAAAAATCTACATAAAATTTTCTTTTTGAACGTAATATAATACACATATGCTTTGTATTCTATTATGATTTATTAAATGAAATAAAAATGTTATATTTTAATGCATGAAATAAAACTATTTATTTGTTAAATTTAAACAATTACTTAATAAAAATATGTCTTCTGCATTGGATAATTCCACCATTATATGGAAGTACTGCTTTAACGCGCAATGGCATAGTATTTTGTAGTTTTTTAATATGAAACTCAGAAATTTCCCTGTGCCAAATATCATAAATGACTTTTTCTAGTTCTTGCAAAGTTGTAGGCTACAAATTTCGAATCTAAATTCACAAAATTTTGTACAGTTTGTGCGACGGTTAGTCATAATGTGTGTATAAATTTTCTGCACAGCCGAATAAGACATTTAGACGCGACCGCACTTCAGAAAATTTGGGCCCTTGGACCATAATGATTAAGAATTATTTTTATTGTCCCGGTAAAAAAATTATAAGTGCACTAAGATCAATAGGGCTCGTGCTAGGTGAGTTATAACATACGGGCCAATTTTCAGCTCATTTGAACAAAGCAGTTAGACGCTATCGTGTTTACTCACATACATGCACACATACATACACGCATATATCATCGTAAAAATAGTAAATATGAATTCAGAGGATCTCAAAACGCCTAGAAATATCAAAATCTCAAACTTGGATTTTTGCCATGATTACAATATTTTCTTCACTGTAGTGTTCGGAAAGTAAAAATCAATTGTTTTAAACATTCACAGTACGTACGTTGATAGGCATATACTTTGAAAGGCAAATATACATTGAAAGACAAATAATTTTCCCATATAACTATTTAAACGTCAAATATTAATATTTATGCATTTCTTCCACGGAGTAAAAAGACAGGAGAAGAAGGTAACGCTGAAATTTTGTGATGTTGTTTTCTAATGTTTACAGATGGCGCCAGCGTGCAATCCTTCCTTCTCTACAGCTTCCGCAATGTTATTCAATGGGGAAATGTCTCGTTTTAATTATTTTTTTAAAAATAATATCAAGCTGAAAAAATTTCGATTGAAAGCAAATTTCATTAAATAGAGTATTCTAACCAACATGTTTTTTTTAAGAGCCATTTTATACTAATTTTACTTTGAAAGAAAGCTTTTAAAAAATGACGATTCTTATGAACCGAAGCTCGCTAAAACAGACAATTGGGAGGAAGGAGAATGGATGAAATTTTGTAAAGAAAAAAAATAAACTTACTTTAGGCGCAGAAAACACGAACTCGGAATTTATTTTTCTCCTAGGGCTTTTTTTTTTGTTTTTCTTATCACTATCATAGCCTGTTTTACAACTAGGAACGAAGCATTTATTTGAAACATCTGAATTATGCAGTTTTAAGAACTTACAAAGAAATTAAATTGCTTAAAATAAAAAATTTTAAATGACTTCAGCAAAATTCTGTTGAAAACAACAGTATATCCGGCCGAAGTAGGGAGGAATGACAAGTGGCGCCCTCAATATTTACCAAAAATTTAGATCACAGTTTCGTAGCTTTCTCCCATTGGACCTTCAACTCCTATTAATATTACTCCGTGATTTCTTCTTAACGAATTAAACTTACTTTATGAGTCATTTTGCTTTAAACTGCCACGAAGGAAGATAATGCCATCCAATCTTTGCATTTAAAAGATTATATTCCTGAAAAAGCAGCATAAAAAAATTCTCTAATACGGTTAGACTCGCTTTTTTATCCGCGGGTCTAAAATTAATGCTAACTCGACTGGCACCCGACCCGATGCAAAACTCTACCTGAATAATATACATACATCATTTTCAAGTCATTCTAAAACTATGATAAGAAAAGCTGGTCGACAGATAGACAATCATATAGATAGACTGAAATGTGAATTGAAGTCCTAAACACATTTAAACGATATATAAAAATGTTTTAAAGTGAATTCTTATTCTTTTTTATAAAATTTATAATTTTTTACAGATTCAATCGTTAGTCATAACACTTTTGACTAATGATTGATTTAATCATTAGTCATAAAAATACGATTAAAGATTGATTTATTCGTTAGTCATAAAAAATATGATTAATGATTAAATTTATCGTTAGTCATAATATCCACGATAAACAATTAATTCATTCGTCAATCAAAACATTTGCGATTAACGATTGAATTATTCGTTAATCAAAATATTTATGATTAACGATTAATTTAATCATTAGTCAAAATATTTTTGATTAGCGATTAAATTAATCATTAGTCAAAATATTTTTGATTAACGATTAATTTAATCATTAATCGTTAGTCATCCAGATGATTGAATTTTGCCCAACACTGTTTTACTTAATATAGAAATATATAACAATAAATTCCTCTATTTTCCGATCGGAGTTGAAAAAGCAACCATATCTAACCGAAGGTTAAAATAAAATTCGTTTTTCTTTAAATCTTTTTTTTCTAAGACGAAAAAAATTCTCATATTTATTTTCTGCATTGTTTTCTGAACAAATTTTCTTCCATTTATGTTGTATAGAAAAGTGTCAATCGCGAAGAAAAAAGCAGTACTTTCTACGAGGACCGCTCCAATTTGGCACTAAAATGGCCAACTTTCCGTCAATGTCCAGTCTTTTTCTAATCACAGTTACCAACTTTTGTAATTTATTCACGAGCATTTTTAGCCCCGCCTCTTTTTTGTACCGGGAATTTTGAAAAATGATTTTGTTCTTATTTAATCGTTTTCACATAAGAGAAATAATCTACAAAATTTCTGATGCGAAAAATTGGCAGGGCTAAAAATGCTTGTGAATAAATTATAGAAGATAGGAACGTTTTTTTTTAATACACGTTCGCTACCTCTAAGGACTATCCAACGTCCACGACTGAGACGTGACTGATAGCACGAAGGAGATTTAGAAAATGTATAAAGTAAACATATTTGCTTTTCTTTCTGGTGTCAAAACATTACGTTTATCTTATATTAAAAAAATGGTTAATTTCATAAAGTGTATTGCTTATAACTTTTTGCATGTTTTATAGAGTAATTCGTTCGTGAAAGTTTTAATTCATTCCGAATCATTTTTAGCCCCGCCTTATTTCGCACAACTATATTGATAGAATAATTTTCTCCAATAAAAAAGAAAAAAAAAAAAATATTCTTAATATGAAAGTGGTATAAAATAAAATCGGGGCTGTAAATACTCCGGAATAAATTAAAATGTTGGCAGCTCTGTTTATAGTAAAACAAACAACTTATTAATTAAAAAAAAAAAAACACTTGATTTGACTTGTATTAAAATAATAATAATAATAATAATAATGAAAAAAAGAAATGGGGTTGAACTTTAAAATTTTATATAAATTAAGAATAAGAAGGAAAACAAATAAAACTATATAATCAAACACAGTAAAAATTTCAAGTATGTTTTAAATTAACATCTATTTACAAGAGAAGATAAGCGAAATTGTATAGCAAATCCTTGCATAAATTAGCGTTAATTATCTATGTAGCTGGCAAAATTGTAATTTATTCCCAAGCCTTTTAAGCTCCGCCTTTATTTCGCACCACTTTATTTTTAGAATATTTTTCTCCAGTGTATAACTATGATAAAATAATCAAAGCTTATTCTTTAAAATAAAATGGTATGGAACAAAAACGGACTTAAAAATGCTCTGGAAAAAATTAAAATATTGACAGCTATGTTATTACAAACACAATCCTTTCAAAATACAGATCTGATATATTTGATAAGAGTTATAGCGTGTATGAATTCCTTATAAAAATAAAAGTATAAGCTTAAAGAGAGAGAGAGTATGTTCAGTAGAATCTCGTACAACGCACTCCCACAAAACGCGATTTCGTATAACGCGACGAAAAATCTGCGACTATTACTCATACAACGCGATAAAGAGTCTCGTATAACGCGTAGGATAAAGGAAGCACGCGACATCTTTTCTACTTTCAACCTGTTCAAGGTTACTTACTTTTTCACTGCAGATAAGGATTGCTCCGTTACTATGCCAACACCCGACGCTTTTGGTCTCATTGCGGAATGAAATCATCTGCTCAATGTATGTCTCACATAACGCGATTTCCTATTACGCGGAACGTATCCCCCGCGTTATACGAAAGTCTACTGTATATTGATTTTGTATCATTTGCCACACATATATGTATACCCATTCATATTTTAAGTCATTTTGCAAAAGAATGTGAAATAATTTTACATTATTTTAAATGTTGTCGCTTACGGTAACTAATAATTGGATAAAGACGATTAATAATCTTCTAAGTGATTAGACAAAATTACAATTGAAATTTAGAAAAGGATATTGAATAAAAAGTTCCCAAATTTGTCAACACTTGCCTTAACTAATCAATTTAATTTTCAAAAAGCAGTAATTACTAATGGGTTTCCTCTAATTTATCTTACATCATTTTAAAAATGTAGGTTTTTAAAAAATTATATGTTATATTCAATACTTCTAAAAATAAATTAAATCAGAAACATACGTATCCTTCTTAAATATTCCTAAAAAGTTTTATATATCAATAATATTTTATTGAAGGGACAGCAACACAAAGAAAATTCCCGAGAGCAGAGAAAACAGCATACAACGTCTTCAAAGAAACGCTCAGGGCGTTGTTACCACGGTCTGCCGATTTTAACCAGTGTTGCCAGATTGCGAGACTTTTTTAATCAATAGTCACCAATAATTTGGAGAAGTGATTTTTTACACGTTGAGCGACACGCGAACTCTTAAAATCTTTTATCCCCTTTTCAGAGCTGCCAACCTAATCCGGCAAATTGTTAGTACCGCCCCTTTTTCTACACCACTTAATTTTTAGAGTATTTTTCTACTTAATTCATCATAGATACATTTGAAGAGAATTACTCTAAAAATTAAGTGGTGTAGAAAAGGGGGCGTTTTTCAATGGGCGTTAACAATTTGCCGGATTAGGTTGGCAGCTCTGCCTTTTCTTTACCGGTGCTCGAACTTGTCAACGCTAATGCTATTACTCTTATGTTTTCTGGAACTCCTCCTTTGACATTTTTCTCGGTTTATGCACCAAATGGTGAGAGCATTCATACCATTACAAATGAAATTGAAACTCTTCTGTTTTCTTATAATAATACCTTCCTTATCGGGTATTTTAATTCCCACCATACGTCTTGGAACTGTGCTTCAAATTCTGCTTATGGCAGTGGCAGTGGTATCTTCAACCTCATTCAAAATTCTGATGCAGACATTCTTTTTCCGAATTCCCTCATCCATTTCACTAATTACAGTAGTAGTACCATCGACTTTGGCATCTTCCATGGATTTTACTATGATAAAATGATTGAATGTATTCCTGCACTCTCTTCTGATCAAAATTCATATTCAAATTCATACTCACAATGCCCCCCCCCCCCCCTTATCTCATCAATAAAATCACTTGGTCCAAATATCACAAATCCTTAACGAACTTCCTCCCGATTACCCCCCCCCTCCCCCCATTAATAGCACTAATGACACTAATCTCTTGGTTGATACTATTACTAACCAAATTAAAAGTGCTATTGAAGGTGCTACTACTAAAATTCCAAGTAATGAATTCTTTAAAAATGATCCCAATGTCTGTAATCTCATCACCAATAAAAATCGCGCTAAACGCATTTGGCATCGTACGCATAGGCTTGCTGATAAAACAATCATGAACAGAGCACAGCAAGAACTCAAAAACTATTTGTACAAAAAAAAAAAAAAAAAAAAAAAAGCAAGAAAACGGGAAGAATTACTTAGAAAATCTTTCACCAGATGACAGTTCCATCTGGAAAGCCGCTAAGAGATTTAAAAATAAAGTTCAAAGATTTCCCCTATCCTTATTCGAAATTCTAATTCCTATGCGTACTCTAATGATCACAAAGCTGATGACATTGCGAGTCAATTTGAGACTCACAAGGAAACATTCAAAAGGTGTCATCTTCAAAAATTATTGAAAAAAAATATATGTGATTCTACTCTTCATACTGCTAGGCGATTGATTTTGAGTACTTGGCGGAGAAGCAAAACACAGTTCTGTTCGTACACGGCAATCTCGGTGTTAGCAAATGTATCGCCTAACAGCGCTAAATCGCCAAATATGCTTAATTTTGATAATTTTTTGTGGTCGCTGTAATTAATTTCAGCCGATAATTTTTTCATTTTCTGGTGTTTCATAAAGAGTAGAATCACATATATTTTTTTCAATACTTTTTGACGATGACACCTTTTGAATGTTTCCTTGTCAGTTCCAGGGAAATCCTGTTATTAATTTGAAACCGAGAGAGAGAGAGAGAGAGAGGTCAATGATAAAGTTAAAAGATTCTTGAGTTCTGACATCATTTTCCGACCCTCCAGGCTCACCGATGCTGATGTAATCAAAGAAATTCTAAAACTTAAAAATAAAAATTCCCCTGGCATCAGCACTATTACTAACGAAGCACTCAAGAATCTCCCACGATCCTTTATTCCAAAAATCACCTATTTAATTAATAATATCTTTAACTTTTGTTATTTTCCTCATGCCTGGAAGACGGCTATTATTGCCCCTATCCATAAAGCTGGCAAACCTCCCGAAAAGGCCTCCAGCTACAGACCCATTTACCTTCTAAATTCTCTTTGTAAACTTACCGAGGTCTTCATCGCTCGACAAATTGATCAATTCATTGAAGATAATAACATCTTTAAGCCAGAACAATTCGGTTTCAGGAACAATCTTTCGGCCACCCAACAAGTCTATCGTCTTGTCGAGTACATGACCACCAAAAAAATTCAGAAGAAAATTACAGCTACCGTCTTCCTTGATATCGAAAAAGCTTTTGACAAGGTCTGGATTGCCGGTCTTATTTTTAAATTAATTAACTATAATTTTCCGCCTCCTCTTATTAAACTTATTTTCTTTTATTTACAAGATCGTAATTATCATGTTAAGGTTTAAGATAAGCTTTCTGGTAACTATTTTGCCCCCTATGGTCTCCCTCAGGGTTCCAAAATTTCTCCAAAATTTTTCAATCTTTTTATTAATGACATGCCCCTTATCCCCATACCCAATTGGCTATCTATGCAGATGATACCTGCATTTTTTCGGCACACAGAAATAGGAAATATACTATTGCTGCTATCTCCAAGCATCTTAAAATTTTAACGTCTTGGTACCAGAAATGGAGAACAGCCATTAATCACGATAAAACGGAGACCATTTTTTATTCGGCTATGAGCCGCTATAACAGGGATAAATACGAAATTAAATTCAATAACCACTTAATTCCATGGTCCAACCATTGCAGATATTTAGGTATTATTCTTGATCAGAGACTTACATCCCAACAACGCATTAAAAATTCGCGAAATAAGTTCCGAAGTGCTAGAAGCCAACTATACCCCCTGATTTCTCGGAACAGTGATTTGTCGATTAGTAACAAAAAGCTCCTTTATTCTTCCCATCTTCGTTCTCTTCTTACTTACGGATCCCCCGTTTGGTCATTTGCATCTAAAACTAATATCAAATTATTTATTCAAAGCTAAAATGCAACCATCAGGCAAATTTATAACTTACAATTTTATATTCATAACTATCAAATGTATCGAGAAATCAACTTTCCGCTTCTTGAAAATTTTATACAACACCTTAATATTAAATTCCATGAACAATTAGAATCTTTTTTGAGAACCAAGATTTAAACACACTTGATGTGTATGACCACACGGATCCAGCTAATAGACGACGTCCAAATGTTGGAATTATTCTATCTTCTCTTCTATAGTTTTTCGTTGTTTTCTTGTCATCTTGTTTAAAAAAAAAAAAAAAATCCATTAAAAAATTAAAAATTTACCAAAAATATTTGTTCAAGTGTTCGTAATGCTATACTTAAAGTTCCTTTTATTTTTGTTAGTTATTGTCATGCTATACTCAAACTTTCTTTTAATTTTCTTTTCACTGTTTTATTTACGTTATCTTTAATTTTTTATGTAGTTTTAAGTGTCTTCTTCACTTTCGATTGTCCTTTTTCTCTTTGAGCTGAGAATTATTTTTCTTTTTTTGTGTAAGCCATCACGATCACGATCCAACTCTGCTACCAACATCTGGTTCGCTGAGGTGTGGGGTCACCATTGGACCCCGGAAACTCAGCACTCAGCCATCCCACTCGAAGTATTCGTAAAATCTATTAAAATTCCATAATGATTCCTCCTGTAATAAATAAAAATTAAGCAAATTTTATATAATTTTTCAGTAATTACTTAAAACAATGTAATGTTTTTAGTTTTATATCCTATTTTACACTGTCAACCATCGATGGTTGACGCAGCTTTATATCAAACTTGACACTGTCAGCCACCGATGGCAGACATGGTGCTCAACATGTTAATTTTTTATTGGTACTGCTTTTACTTTCGAGGTAAAACTTTCACTAAAATGTTTAAAGTATAACATGTTCTGCATCTACACACTCCTAAAATTTCAAGATGATTCCTTCAGTACTTTTAGAGATATATGACAAAACGTCTAAAATCTAGAATGGCTGACATAAAAAAAACTGCCACCTCCTCATCTAATTTCGCCATAAGTTGCCGTAGAAACATGTGGTTGGTACCAATCGATTTGTAATACCGTCTAGTTTATAATGTTATAGTTAGATTTTGCTTAAGGGATCGTCTAGATATTAAAACTGGCATCAACTTTTTTTTTCAATGGTAACTCCCATTTTTTATAATTTATTTGAATTCTTTGGATCAAATTATCGCGGAAAATGGTATAGTTTATATATTTTGCTCAATTTTTCACAGAGTTATAAGCTGTCAAAATATGAGGATGCTAATATTAAATGAATGTGACAAACATTAATTCATATCTTCCAAAATAATTACGATATTCAAATTATGTTTTTTTTTTATATGATAGAATGAAGTGACCCAAACATATTCCATGCATATTTTTGATTAAAAAACTTTTTGAAGTATGAAAATTATTAATAATTTCATATTTGGAAAAATTATGAATTATGACCTATGTTAATTTTTGCATGAATACAACGGGCATCATCAAAAACATGGGCTTCCAAATTTACAGCTCGTACTTAACATTATTTTTTGAGTTACAGTGATATTTCATTTTTTACTGTTGTTAGGGGGGCCCTCACTTATTATAATTTGTATCCTCTGTGATGAAATATATGTATTATATATTTTAACGAAAAACTATTTTAATTTACCTTTATGTTATTCTAATTGTTTTCTAAGCAACATTTCGATATTTATGACACAATTGGATTATTTTTTATAAAATTATCGCAACGCAAGCGAGAGATTGTGAAAGAATTCCAATAGAAATAAATCCCCGCCTCTATATAGCGGAAACAATATTAAAAAAAACTAGTTTGCATATTCGTATATGACTCTATATGTGATGCTGGTATGCATAAATGTCAAAGGCATTTACTACATCGAATGCTGAAGACAAAATTTAAATGATTTAATTGGAAGTATGTAAAAGAATTTTGTTTATAATATAAAATTTTAGAAAAATTGTGTAAAGGCGTGGCTTCCGTTGCAAAATGGAAAATACTCGATTCTGAAATGTTAAGTCTTTGTTCTTAATAATTACATAACTTTTCCTAGTTTCTCACGCTAAAATTCTATTTTATTCCTGTTGTCTTTTTTTTTAAAACTTGAATATTCTAGGATTCGTGCCCCCCAAGTTAAATGTCATGATTTAGAAAACGGGGTAAGACGAGGATTATTATTTGAAAGAGCAATACGCAGTGAACAATACTTTTTTTTTTCTTTTTTTTTTTTTTTTGAAATTAATATAATAAATATTTATTAATTTTTATCAGATTTTTTAAAACAAATTTTCAGTTTTAATCTTGTTGTGACATTTTCGCATTCGTTTACTCTACCGTTTATGCTATTTAAATTTTATCGCATAACGTAACATAATAAAATATAAAATTTTTATTAAATGTTTTTTTAATACTGAATAGTATAGTGGAAATTTGTTTTTTGTTTTTTTAAGTTTTTAGAATCGATTATTGAAACAAAGCACAATATTATTTATTTTCGATTATTCTAATCACGGCGTAAAACTAGAGTCACATTTATCACGGAAAAAGAATTTAAAACAAAGTAATATGTCTTATTACTTTTAAAGATATAAATTTTACACATTTAAAATTAAGAAGACGACTGCAGAACGGGGAATATTCGTTCTAAGCAATAGGAAACCGTTTTTTCTATATCCATATTTATTTTACATATGAATATGCATAATAATTATACACTCTTTTTAGTGAAAGTATTTGTATTCATACTATTTTGTTTATATAAATATGAATATAAGGAATATTCTTAAGAAACATACTTGCCAACATACTAATTAATATTCCGTAGTCTTGTTAGCTCCACCTTCTTTTTCACACCAGTATCTTTTTGGAGTATTTTTCTTCTTATTGAACTGTAATTGCATTTAAAGAGTATTACTCAAAAAAATTACTGGTGTGAAAAAAAGGGCGGGACTAACAGCACTACGGAATATTAATTAGGATGTTGGCAAGTATGTTAAGAAATATCGTAACACACAAATTGTGAAAGAAACGCCCACTGGAGGAGTTACAGATTTCCATTGACGTGAATCTACGTAAGCAGTCGCGAAAATGTTAAATATGCTTTCTCAGATTTTAGTTTAAATCTTGTTATCTATATTTTTGTATATTATGTATTGTTGGTTTGTACGCCTAAAATTAAATGTAAAACTTTATAATAAGACTTTCATGAGGATTTTGTATAAAATAAAAATATACACAACAGAAGTAGATAATTCTTTTTCCAAAGTATTAAACGCTTTTTTAATTGAACCGCTATTAATATTATTATCATTATTACTATTATTATTTTACCTTGGTGTCTAGATTTTTGTAATTCTACATTGTAGGGTTCATATGATTCAAGCTATTTAATTTTCTTCATAGGAAGCGATGTATTTAACTATTCGATGTTTAATAAATAGAAACCAATAAAAATCTTTTAATTTATAAACTGACACAGCGAGTTCTGCATACTGTGAATTAGAATTGTTTTTTTTTTTATTTATAATTGATATTTCTGAACTTTTTTTCCGGTGTCAAAATTAATAAATAATGTATATTGGGCGGTAGATCACGATTTATATTTTCTAAATGTATAGACGGACTCCTAATACATTTTCACGTGTAACTCTATTTAAAATTGATGTAAAGTATATAAATAGGTATGTTTTTCGAGCCGCCTTGAACTCAGAAATCTGAATATAAAGTCAAATAATTATAAGATAAATTTTTTTTTTTATAAACCATGTTTTTAAATTTTCTGTTGAATCATATAAACGCTACTGAAGGCAGCCGGAACCCCAGCAATTGGATAAAAGTATTCAAAAAATTCCTTGCTATCGTCTTTTGAGCTATTATAAAAGTTTCAAATGGCTATCTAGCCGGGAAGTTAGTTAAAAGTTGATTGCAAGCTTAGTACTGGAAACGCTGCCGAAGGCAGCAGGGTCCCGAAGCAATTGGATAAAAATATTTTTAAAAAGCATTTTTACCGTATTCTGGACTATTCCGAAAGTTTCAAATGTCTGGCTACTCGGGAAGTTAGTTAAATAAATTTTCTGTTGAATCATATGAACGCTGCCGAATACAGTAGGGACCTGAAACAGTTGACTAAAAGTATAAAAAAAAAATGTATTGCCCCCGCGTTCTGAGCTATCCTGAAAGTTTCAAATATCTAGCTAGCCAGGAAGTTAGTGAAAAATCGATTGCAAGCTTTGTACTGATAACGCTGCCGATGGCAGCAGGAAACCGTAACAGTTGGCTAAAGGTATTAAAAAAATGTATTTTCACCGTGTTCTGAACTACCCTGAAAATTTCAAATGTCTAGCTAGTCGGGAAGTTAGTGAAAAATCGATTGCAAGCTTTGTACTGTTAACGCTGTCGAAGGCAGCAGGAACCCGAAGCAGTTGGTTTAAAATATTTAAAAATTGCATTTTCTCCGTGTTCTGAACTATTCTGAAAGTTTCAAATGTCTAGCTAGTCGGGAAGTTAGTAAAATAAATGTTCTGTCGAATTATATAAGCGCTGCCGAAGGCAGCGGGACCTGAAATAGTTGACTAAAATTATCAGAAAAATGCATTGTCACCGTGTTGTGAGCTGTCCTGAAAGTTTCAAATGTCTAGCTAGTCGGAAAGTTAGTGTAAAATCGATTGCAAGCTTTGTACTGATAACGCTGCCGAAGGCAGCAGGAACCCGAAACAGTTGGCTAAAGGTATTAAGAAAATGCATTTTCACCGTGTTCTGAACTATTCTGAAAGTTTCAAATGTCTAGCTAGTCGGGAAGTTAGTTACATAAATTTTCTGTCGAATCATATAAGCGCTTCGGCCTTGAAATAGTTGACTAACATTATTAGAAAAATGTATTGTCACCGTGTTGTGAGCTGTCCTGAAAATTTCAAATATCTAGCTAGACGGGAAGTTAGTTAAAAATCGATTGCAAGATTTGTCCCTGACAAACACACAAACAAACAAGAATCGAAGTTAATAAAAACATGGTAAAATAGGGGTCGTTCATGCCTGTTTTAATATGTAGATGACCCTTTAAGCAAAATCTAACTATACCATTAAAAACTATATGTTATTACAGATCGATAGGTACCAGCCGCATGTTTCTAGGATAATTTACGGCGAAATTAGGTGGGGGTGGCGTTTATTTCTTTGTTTGCCAACTGTACATAATTGACGATTAATCGTCTATCACGCATGTTAAAAATATGGGTGACTGTTAAAGAAATAACTAGCGTCTAGCCGGCGACGAGCAACTCGCACACTTTCCTTCAGATTTCGCCGTGCCGGCGCTGAATTCTGTTTCTGTTTACTTTCAAGATTCGCTGTAGTTTCGTTGCCTCACTTCGATTCCTCATATATGTTTTCTGCTATGAATGAAGCAAAACGGCCCTTAATCAATGATCCGATTGAACTAAAAAATTGTCCTTACAAATAAGTATAGCAATTTTTGATAAAATCTAATAATCTGGATATATACAATAACAAACTTTCAGTTTTATGTTTTAAATAAAAATTAAAATGTTTGCACATTCATTCAGTAATACATTAAATGGTGATAACGCAAAATCGCTATCTGAAAGAAATAGTGTGATCTGTCGTACTAAAAGTGAAAAATATTTATATGAAGAGACTTAAGAAAAAATTATACTTTAGGATTATGTAATGGACTATTACAATCCAGAGTATCACTTTAATTAAGTATAATTAATTACAGAATTTGTATTTAATATTTTAAATAACATTACAAGTTTTATAGCTTTTCACAAACTAAATTTACTACACAATTTTAATCGTACAACCGCATAAGAAGAAAGCATACTTTCACTATTAGAATTATTTCAACATTTTTCAGTATTTAGGTATTACAATTTTTAATGTCTTCTTTATTTTATCAACATTCTAACACTTTTAAATTTTAATAAATTAATTCGCAATCCTTCAATGGAGAACATTTTGCATGAAATTTAAAAATCAAAAATAATAAATTGTTAAAAAAAAAAAAAAAAAAAAAAAACTTCGTGGATATTTTAATGTTGCTTCTTTTTTATTTGGTAATTCAAAATCAGGATGTCTAGCTTTTGAATTTAGTATATAGATAGAAGATGGGCTGTTTTGAATTTTAATTACCATGTTATAGTACATATCCAGTTTTTAAAGACCACTTAATTCAGTTTTGAAAAAAAAACTAAAAAATGAGAGCAATTTTTTCAGTTATACAATTTTTACCTTACATTAAATGGGGAAGTTGCACACGGAAGGAAAAACAATTTCTTTTAATTGTAATCGATAAAATCAATCTTGGGAATCCGAAAAATCCAATTAAAATCGTAAAATTATTTCAAATTAACTTTTAATTAACGTTTTAAAATCGCTAAAAACCAAAACAAAACCACGTGATCCGAAAACGCTCCGTGAGGGGATTGACGTCACAGTACACGAAGTGTGAATGTTTACTCTCTTCTACCGCTTGCTTTTCTTTTTGTTCGCTCTATTCTAATCTGTATTTTATAGTTTATTCTTAAAATTTTTACCTTTTGTAAGAAATAACTTAAACCTGCCATAACTATACTATATCTTATATATATATATTTCTATTTTTATTTGTATAATGTCGATTTTGGATTTGTAAAAGAGCAATCGGATAATGTTCCGAAAATAGATTCTCTTTCCATATTTTCATTTTTGAGACGAAACCTCGATTTTATTAGCGCATAAATATAAGAGTAGCTAAAGCTAAACGATCTAGATTTGTCCTGTATTCATATTTTGAAAATTATAAACGTCTTCATAATAGAATTTTAGCATTGCTTTAATATATTAGTAGTATTTTTTTACATTTCTCTAATTTTTTAGATGCTTGTATGTGAGAATATTTCTTTTTTCATAATGTATGCTTAAAGATTTAATTATAATTAAAATATTCATTAAAATTTCATAGTACATAAAAATATATTTTACTGATTATTTATTTTATTATTATTATTTTTTTTTAACCAGAATTTTTTAATTTTGTTATTTTATAAATTATATATGATTATTTTATAGAGCAGTCATTAATTATGTATTTAATATTTACTTCATGTTTTTGCAACGAAAAAAAAATGTTATTTTCAAATTGCATTATTTATTTATTATTTTTATTTTATTTTATATATATATAAAAAAAAAGTTTACTTTTTATAATTTTTTAAGTAATTTATATATATATATATATATTTCAATTTTATCCATTTATTTTTCCATTTATTTTTCTTAAATTTATTTGAATTATATTGTTCTATGTTGTTTACATTAGCAACGGCTGTTACACAACTATTTATTTATTTAATTAATTCATGTCAAAAGGAAAATATAATTAAATGTTTTTATCGGGAAAATGTTAATATCGCATAAAGGATTAGTCTTATTAAAATTTAAATTTAATAAAAACTTATTTATTATTTATTTAATGCCTTTGAAAGGAAAATCTTTTGTTATTTATTTATTTATTGTACTAATCGAAATGAAATGGTAATATAGCAGAAAAAGTGATTGCAATAAAGTACATGGTGCCAAAATTAAAGTATATTTAATAGATGCTGAGATACAGCTATCCTTAAAATCTTAGTTTTTGAATAATAGCAGCTTTCGCTTCCTGATATGTACACAAATTGAAGTGCCCACGAAAGACATTGCTGCGGGCAATAAGAACCCAGATCCAAAAAAGCAGGGTACACTGGAGGGAAAGAAGTTGCCGCAGGCTGCGAATAACCAAAACGATGTTAAGAGCGATTTCAATTAATTTATTTTTTAATTATCTATTTATTTATTTTTTGTTTATAGAATGATATAAAAGAAATAAGTTTTTTTTTCTTTTTTTTTTGTTAATTTATTAAATTTAGCGACCAGCGAAGCAGGCGAAGACCGTCAGTTATAGTATATGCAAGGGTTGTTCCAGGTTTACTTTTGGGGCTCATTTTTGTTAAAAACAATTTTTTTTTTTTTTTTTTTTTTTTTTTTTTGTGAAAAACAAAATAATTTTGTGAAAAATTATTTCTTTTTGTGATAAAAAGAATTATCACACGAAACCTTTCACTTAAGAAGTTACTCTATCTAATGTTCATTATCAAGTTAACAGCATATTACTGAGCCAAGTATACACACTCATTAAAAATAATATTGTTAACGTGGAAAACTTTTACAAAATCATCATCTTTTTAAAAATAAATCTTGAGAAAGGCCTGTTGTTATGAATCTGAATTTTGTGAAGAGACCCATTTTATGGATTTGTATTTTCTAAAGGGGCCCATTTTAGATATTTGGATTTTGTGAAGGGGAAGCAAATGGGTCCCAGTTTTTACCTGGATCGACCCCTGATATATTCTAAACATATTTGGATTTTACATTAAGGCTTCATTGATAAATGAATTTAATATATATACACTGGTGGACAATTGCTAAGGACGGATGAAAATAGCTTAGTTATTGTCATCCGTCCTTAGCAATTGTCCACCAGTGTATATATTGCGTTTGATTGCTGAAATTTACTGCAAATTTTTAATTAATTATTTAATACCATTCATATTTATAACTAGATCATGCATAACTTATAAGGTATTATTACATTTAACATATATTTCATGTGTTTATTTTATTTTAAAGTACTTTATATCTTTCCTATTGCTAAATGTTGTTATTATTATTTATTTCTATTTCTATTAATCTTTTCTTTCTATTTTTAAATTTTTCCAAATAAAAAAGTAATTACATTATAAAAATAACTGAATGCGTTTCTATATATATATACATATATAAATAACATTAATATTTTTGTACGGAGACCTTCTTTTAATTTTATTTATTTATTTAGAATGGATAAGCGCATGTAATTTTCCTTAAATACTTTTCAATTTCTCAAACTGCATCACTATAATGTTTTTAATTATTCACAATCTTCAGTTGCTATTTTAATAGAAATAGTGTTAAGTAATAATATTGAAATGTATTAAAAAAGTTATATATATATACAGTTACACTGGCATCTCATAATTATAAAAGTAATCTAATTTAGGTTAATTTTGCATAAACTATTCTAGATTATTTAAGCAATGAAAATATGCATATTATTCAGTTAAATATTATTACTCAATATTTTATTTCTGTACTCAGTCTATAATAATAATAAAATAATAATAAATCTATAAAACATAATAAAATGAAACAAAACAAGTATTTAAAAGATACATCTTTGGCATAGCATACTAAAAACATTCTTTAAGAAAATTCTATTGATCAACTATTATTTCGATTATAGTTTAATTTGGATTAATAACAGCAGGCGAGTACAAAAAAATATCATTGAAACTTGGTGTCATTTATAGAATGAATTGATGTTTAATGAGTTCAAATAGTTTTAATATTTTTTTTTTTTAAAGAAAGAATACAAAATTTCGCTGAATGCACGATTTTTCTTTACAATACAAGAGGGAGAAATTCAGCCGGCAGTTCATTTCAGGGATAGTGACGTCACGATAGGTTTTATCACGTGACGCAGCGTTTTCCCGCCAACATGAGAAATACGTCTTTTAAAGTTAATTTATTAAAGCATCTGGTTTTCAAATATGCATAAAAATGGTATCAAAATGTTTGTATTTTCATGCTCTATCATTTACAAGTCAAAATGAAAAATGTGCAATTTCCCCATTGTCTGAAATAAATTGTCTTTCCATTATTCTTATTATTATTACTGTAAACATTTTCACTTATTGTATAAGAAATAGTTTTTCTATTCCAAATTAGTTTCCCCCCTCCCCTTAAATAATAATATGGCAAGTTTTAAAAAGTGTACTTTTAATATTTTGAATTTATCAGAAAATATTGGCTGTCATTTTTGAATTTTTCACAGGGTGGAGTACTAAATAAACTAATGCCATTAATAACATAAAAAGTTAGAAAATATCCCCCCCCCCCTTTGCTCCTTCATACGTGTACTTGACAGAAAACATTCTTTGTTTAGAAAAATGTCCTTGTTGGTTTTAAATGCTCAGTTAAAAGTTTTGAATGAGATATTTGCTCGATAGTTACAAAATATCTCCTATTCTGCAATAGATAAATTATTTAATTGACGTATGCTGCATGTTTTCTATCGATTGTGCATCACGGTGATTGGAGTGTTAATTAGACAATCAATTTTCAAATTGAATATAATTCAGTGGCGATAATATTATAAAATTTTCATTAAAATATTTTTTTTTTTCAAGATTTAAAGAAATTTATTATCTTAAACCTCTAACAGATATAAATAACAATATTTTTATAATTATTTTTTATTGTTAAGGAGAATAAATACTATAATTCTTGTTGAAATATAAAATGGTCAGGATGAATGATTAGTTTATTTGATATGGAGTGATCCAAAAATCATTCCATTTCAGGAAAGAAAAAAAAAAAAAAAAAAAAAAAAGTTAGTGTTTTAAAAATTTTTGTATATTTGTATTTATTTTTTTCCTTTAAATGATATCATAACTATTATATATACTTTGTATAAGGAAGTAAAAAGGATAACAATGAGATCAGGAGTTATAGTTAAAAGCTTATAGTAACTATTAAAAAATAATGGAAATTTTGCCATAATCCATTTTATTCCACTCTATAAATTTAAAGATTTGCAGCTAATGATATAATAAGACTTTTTTGAAACTTTTTTAAAAAACACCAACTTATTATTATATAAGTTAAAAAAAAAAAAAAAAAGCAAGTATAGGTAAGCTGCGTATTAAAATAAACCTCATGAAAATTCGCTTTAAAATGAGGTCTCAAACAGCCCTCTATGTCTGATACAACTTGGGAAATTTAATTTTGCACAAACAAAACAAAAATGTTTTTTTTTTTTTTTTTTAAATTAATTACACGAAAATCGAACGAGATATAAAAATTAGAAAATATACATCCCTTTATAACGTTAATGAGAATGATTCCCAGAATTGCTGTTGTAATCTTAAAGGTTGAAAATTTAAAATTTTGTTTGATTTGACATGGAAAATAATTTGAATAGTTACATTGACCATCAGATGGCAGCACTACCAAAGAAGGTCCTGGATGAAAATGGGAAATAAACACATCGAATAAACATAAATAAAATTCAGCGCCGACATACGATGCATGCGTGAAATCTGCAGGAAAGCGTGCGAATAGCTCGTCGCCGGCTAGACGCTAGTAAAGAAATAAATCGCACCATCTAGCAACACTGATTGTAGCCTGCGGCAAAGAATATAGAAGAGAGAAAGAAGAACAGCTTCAGCTAAAGCGAAACTATCGCCCTCTAACGATAGCATATTTCAGCTTGCATGGGAAGCCAACATTACAGGATGACCATCTGCGCGATTTCTCCCTCCTTTCCCGATACCTTTGACCTGAATGAGCATGCGTTGAAGACCCGGCTGGCGGACATGTTGTTTTTCTGGTTTTTCTTAGGGTAGGGAGTAAGAAGGGAAGGGAAAGTCGTGTCGTTACGTGAGGCGGCAATTTTAAAACATGTAATCTAGTTTGTTCAGTTTTAGCGTTATAAAAACTTGGATAAGCTTTAGAAAAGGTAAGAATGTGATATTTTTGACTTATAACATTCTACATGTTCTATTTATTAAAGTCTTATTTTAATATCAATTAAACATTCATTTTCGTATCTGCCTAAGTTATTAAGCCTAACTTTTGGTACTTGTGTAAACACAGTTGTATCTAGGGCTGGATTATTTATCAATATATCCCCAAGTATCGATATTTTTTTAATATCCCGATAACAATATTTAAGATCTAGCTCCGCCAATATATCCCTTTAACTAGTGCACACCCGAGTGAACGAAACTCGAACGAGACCCGAAGAAAAAAAGCGCCGAATATCTTATTCTAACACTCATTTTCTACTTTCCTCTAATTACTCACTGATAAACTAGAACAAATAATCCCACGCCAAACGATCTCTATTGCAAATACATATACTCATCCTTCATAACCTCAAATCTAAACATCACTGCTTTAAAAAGGCCAACGCATAATAAAAAAATAAACCATTATTTATTGAAAGCCATCTGCTTTGATTATCCCGGAAATAAGCTGACTTCGTTCAAGGTCACGGTTCTACCCCTTCAGAAAAAATTCATCAGACATACTCCAATATCACAATCCATTCACTATTATTGCGTATTCATACCTATAATCAGCAGGTGTGTTTACTAAGAAAGAGATTTGATGTTAGTCGAAACGATATATTCCTATCCGAGATATCTATTATGGGTTCTGATATATTACACTATATTGAATTGCCACTCTACATTCATGCATATCGTAGGTGATGGAAACCACAGAAAAGGCAATATGACGAATGAAAACAATATCTTCTGTTTTAGCTTCTTTCCTGCTATTGGTTCATTAATATCGGTCTATTTCAAAGTGTCGATATAAAATGGCCAATAACATGCTTCAACATGTGTTTAATAAAGACCATCAAAGCCGAACTGATACAGTGATGCCAGATTGGGGATTTTGTCCCCATTTTGGGGAGTTTTTTGAGGCTTCTGGGGACAATTTTGGAGACCAAACGTTTGTGGGGACTTTTTTGGGGAATTCTAAAATTTTTGGGGACAAATCTGGAGCGTTTTTCAACTTTCTGTCAATGTTGGTAACGTAATGATTTATCCCTATGACTAGAGACTTTAAATAGCTTTATTGTTATTTGGGGATTTTTTTCAAAAATTGCCTTCATTTGGGGAAAAATCTGAGCTTAAATCATAGAAAAATCTGCTTGACATATTTTTTTTTTTTGAAGAAATTTTTATTTTCCCTTGTTAGTAGAAATCAAGTTGGGGATTTTTTCGAAAAAAAAAAAAAAAACCGTGATTTGGGGAAATTTGAAGACCTGTTTGGGGAAATAATTTTCGACCATCTGGCATCACTGAACTGATATCTGCTAGAAGAGTTTTTTTGCAAATTTTCTTAGCGTTTAAAAAAAAAACTTCTGAAAATTTAAGCAATTATGGAATGTAATTTTTTTTAAATATTATTTTATTATTATTAAATATTTCGATAAAATATTTTATTTATAAAGACTGTACATCAGTCAGATAGCTCCCTTTCTCCTTTCCCATGTTATCCAATGGGATTTTCGTTGCTTCGTTTTATAAAAATATCTCATTCAAAAATGAAGTTTTTCAAATTCTGTTTTTTGAATATTACTCTTTGAACGGGTCGCCTTTTAGCTTAGTGAGCAATTTTTCGAAAAAAATAATTTAAATATTTTATTTCAATAAGTAAATTATGGACTCTAAGTGTGGATCTCTAAGTAAAATATTTAAATTTATGTTTTCGAAAAATTGCTCACTAAGCTAAAAGACGACCTGTTCAAAGAGTAATATTCAAAAAACAGAATTCGAAAAAGTTCATTTTTGAATAAAATGTTTTTCTAAAACGATGCGACAAAAACCCCATTGGATAACATGGGAAGAGAGAAAGGGTGCTATCTAACTGATGTAAAATAAAGTTTTATCGTCAGTAATTTTACAGTGACAGTTTTTTTATAGAATTATATAATATTGAATAGTTTATTACTTGTTTTATGTAGCATTTATTTTTTTCTCTTTCCATTTACTCTTTTTTTTCTCTTTCCATTTCTCTTTCCATTTACTTTAAGTAACAAAATGAAACTTCAACATAATTTTGTTTAAATAATATAATTTTTATACTGACAATGTATACATACATTCACACACACACACACACACACACACACACACACACACACACACACACACACACACACATATATAATATGTAATTCAAATTTCAATTATTGTGAAACTATTACGAATGTGAATTGAACATATATATTTAAAAGATATTGTAATGATTTGGTAAGAGGATACAAAAATAAAAATGACAAGTAACTGACATTTAGGATGCATATAAGAGTTTTAAGTAAAAAATATTACTCTCTACGACCAAAAAAAGGTGTATTCAATGGCAATTCTGAACTACTTATAATGACAATTCTGAACTATTTAAAATGATTTTCATTTTTATTTAATACTTACATCTTAAGACAATTTTTCTGAAGCTTTATTTTTAGTAGAATTATGAATTTTGATATACTTGGTACAAATAAAACACAGATCACATATTAGCTGTGTTAAAATATGATTTTAAAATAATTAAAGCTTAAAATGGGAAGAATAGAGGACAAACTATACAGAGGTATACTAAAAGCAATAGTATAAGTTATAAGAAACACAAAACATTAATTCACTTTTTATGATTTTTTTTTTTTAATGATAAAGTTATGGTAGTAATATACCAGAAAATACATGGAAAACACTCTATACTTGTATACTTTAAAATTCGTGTGCATATGTCTTTAAAAAATAACAAATGTCTATTTTTTCCTGCCTTGAAAGAAATATCGCAATATATCACTAATATCGATATTAACTTGGTGATATATCGCGATATTTAATTTCTGATATCGTCCAGCACTAGTTGTATCCCTGAAAAAACTGCGCCTGTTACAGAAAACCGCTTAGAAACTATGGATTCATTTTATTAATGTAGTCTTCTGAGATGGAAATAGTGAAAGTAACTGTTTTTGATTATTATGTTTCTGAATGAAGAAGACAAGTGGAGACAAGAGTTTAAAATATAGGAGCTAATTTTAAGTGAATGCCCTTGCAGACTGGTCATTATGTATTTTAAAATGCTAGTTGCAAGGGTGTTTTCTTGAAAATTTAGAAGATGGTGCTTAAGAAGGTTTGTAAGTTCTTTTTTTCTTTTTATATTCTGAAGTATTTATTTAATGTTTACATGATTATATATATAATCTAGGTTATGCAAATTGCAAATTTTTAAAATAATATCTTAAGTTTCACTGACTTATAATTTTAAATATATTAAAATTTCTTTACTGTTATTTATAAAATAAAATATATAAACTTGTTTAACTGCATAACAAAACAAAGATTCAGTTCATTTTTATTCCACATCTTTATAAAAAATATATTCTGCTTTTAAAACAAAAAGCAAGAAAATTTTATTATTCCGGGAAAAAAGATATTGTTTCACAAATAAATACTGATTTATAGGTTTCGCTGAATAAGTTTTGAAATTACCCTAGTTCTTTATTTTTATTATTATTGTATTTTACTTATTTTTTAAAATGCATTACAACAACACAATCTGAACGTTTTTAAGCTACTTAATAATAATAAAGTATGAAACAATTGATTTTATTTCAAAAAACTGAGTTCATTATTTAATGATTAAGGTTTAAAATAATAATAATAATACAAAAAGCTTGTAATGAATTAAATTATAAAGCACATTGATGAATTGAAGAATCTAAATAAATAAAATATCTACTAAAGCTTTTTTTTTTTTTTTTTTTTTTTTTTTTTTTTAATTATTATTTATTAACCTTTAATCAAAATTTCAAATATAATATAGTGAGAAATATCAAATATATACTGATTTTTATGGAAGTTTTTTTTTTTTTTTTTTTTTTTTTTTTAAATATAATATTGCACAAACTATTTTCTTTTCACAATTAGATTTAAATGCATCGATTTTTTTTTTTCCTGTAAAGAATTGATAATAATTTCTTTTAACACAAATCCATACATGTATTTTAAGTTTGAAGACGTTTATTTTGTATTCCTTTTTTTCTCTTTCTTTCTTTTTCTTTTTGAAAATGATTTTTGATTTTAGTCAATTATATACATCATTTATAATTTTATCAGAATTTTTATAATTTGATTCTTTAAAATTTAGAAAATCCGATATAAAAATAAGATTAAATAAATAAATAACAGATTTTTATATCAGTAAGTATTGTATTTAAATGAAGCAAAAATAATAATAAAATAAATAAATAAATAAAAAATAAATGCATGTGTGGGGAGGAGGGGATATAAATGCATATTTAAATACATATTTAAGTGTTTCAATGATATATTTATATTTCTTTTCTTTTTCTTTTTTTTTTTTTTTTTTTTTTCTCCTTTGAAAAATTATTTTAGATTTTCGTTAATTATCAAGAATTTTATTTTTATCATATTTTTTATATTTTAAATGGTTAGAAATTAAGAATCAGATTAAAAAAAAACATCAGCTTTCTATATCAGCAGTTTTTTTATTTCACTGAAACTAAAAATTGTTTTGGCAAAAAATAAAATATATATATAGGCTAGGCTCTCACAATTAAATATTTATTTAATTTATAATATAAAAAAATATTTTAGTTTTTCGTATTATTATATATTTATCACAATATATTAAATTCAATTCGCTAAAGAATCCGATTAAAAAAGAAACAATAAAAAAATAATTTTTATATCAATAACTTTCGTGTTGTCCGATCGAAAGTAACTTCGGTGGGAGAGGAAAAAAAAAAATCAAAAGTGCCCTCCTCTCTGCGCCGCTTCCCTGTAAAGTTGTCTTTCACGCAATATCAAACTATGCAGAAACTGGTTCCGCGATTTTACATTACGTCTACGGAGCCTTTCCTTCTTCACGTAGTAGAAGTTCTTTGCCTGCGGTGATCTGCTTTACAACGTTTAACCGCTCGCACGGAATATGCATATCAGAGATTCAATGCACAAATTGCCTTAGAAAAAAAAATATAAATAAACATATTCGTTCTTCATTCTGGTGTCAGAAACTTATGTTCAACTTGATATTAAATATAATGGTTAATTTCATAAATTGCATTATTTAGAATCTTTTACAGGTTTTATAGCGTAATTGCACAGTTGCCAACATTTTAATTTTTTCTGGAGTATTTTTAGCCCCGCCTTTATTTAGAGAATATTTTTCCCTAATATCCATCAGGAGTATCTCCGCTCTATTTTCAGGACACTCTCAAAGATAAGAAATTTTAGCCTTTTTTGCCACCTCTAATTTTACGAAGAAATATTTCTGGATATATTTATAGCGATGTGCATGATGATATATGGTAGAGAATATTGCATGAAAATAGTGGTACAAATAAATTAAAAAATTTTTCATTCCGGAGAGTGTCCTGAAAAATGGCGGAGAGTACGACCCCTGGTATACATACGTGCAGAGCTGCCAACCTAATCCTGCAAATTGTTAATACCGCCCCTTTTTCTACACCACTTAATTTTTAGAGTATTTTTCTACTTAATTCATCATAGATACATTTGAAGAGAATTACTCTAAAAATTAAGTGGTGTAGAAAAAGGGGCGTTTTTCAATGGGCGTTAACAATTTGCCGGATTAGGTTGGCAGCTCTGTACTTGCCAATCTCCGAATTATGAACCGGAGTATTTTATAGTACAAGCCCTTTTTTCCACACCAGTATATATTTTGATTGTTATTCTTCTTATTTAATTGTATTTAAATTTGGAGGAAATTACTCTAAAAAAATATTGGTGTGGAAAAAAGGGCCATATACTAAAAATCTCCTGGTTTATAATGGCAAGTATGAATATTTATATATTCATTTCTCTTTTTTTCTACGATAAAATAAGAAAAAAATACTCCTAAGAAAAATGTGGTATGAAATAAAGGCGGGGCTAAAAATGCTCCGGAATAAATTACAATGTTGGCATTTCTGCAGTCGTGAAAGTTTAATTCATTTTGGAGCATTTTTAGCCCCGCATTTATTTTCCACAACTTAACTGATAGAATAATTTTCTGCAATAAAAAAGAAGAAAATTACACACACACACACACACACACACACACACAAAAAAAAAAAAAAAAAAATGATATGAAGTAAAGGCGGGGCTGTAAATACTCCACATTAAGATATTAATTACGAATGGGTTTTCTTTAATCTATCTTACATTATTTTTAAAAAAGGAGGTTTTTTAAAAAAATTAGGTTTTTATTAACAGTTTTCTGTTTCTGCAAGTATCATTACCGGCATTTTTCTCCGAATGGTGTAAACGAATTCAATTTTTTTAAATGTTAATGAAAAAGATGATAAAATAAATTTCGTGAATGCCGTCGTAAAGTACTACACGGACGGCCTATGCTGCCCGGATGTCGTGAGTTGGTCATCTCTCATCTATACTATGGACATATGTCTGAGTGGGATGCACTCTCTGGGGTCTTTTTACGTGGTTTTGACTGGTAAATTTCGGACAAAACCACTGCCCAGTGACTAGATGCCAAGTGTCACCTGGGTTCGAACTCGACGCCCTCATCCCACAAGATTAGAGAGCTAAACCTCTCTGTTCTTATTCAGAGCAGCTGTTCTTATTCAGGCTCTACAAAATGGAGCAAAGTTTTTGCTTTGTCTGTAAAAATCTACTCATCTTTTTGAAATTACTACCAATTTTGTTATTTTAAATCAATTTTCAGACAATGTGATATAATTAAAGATAAATTCCTAAATGAGGAAAAGTTTCATTCTTCATTACTAGACAGGTCTGACGAGAAAAGGGGGCGTTGATTTAGAGATCGAAAGTTTCAAAAATTAAAATTAAAAGCAAGTCTATGTAATATCATTGGGGGCCTGTGAAAGGGATTTGATACTAAAGTATGAATGGGCGTTGGTATAATTCTAACTAGGCCTGAAAGCTCAGTTTCATTGGAGTTTTAATTAGATTTATTGTCTCGAAGAAAAATTAGAAACACAAGCCATATTAAACTAAAAGTCCTCCATTCAAGGCACTCTGTGTTACATCTTGTTGGTCTGTCATCTTTAAGGACATCTTGCTGTATATTTTATACATTTCTTGAGGGAAACTTCTTCAATTATGTTGTTTGATTAATATCTATCATAAATATATTCGATGATAACGTTCTTGAGCATCATTGTATAAAAAATTATTTCTTTACAAAATACGGAGCTGTAGTAGTTAAAAAATACAGTTGTTTTAAATTGAGTAAGATCAAAACTTTAGGCCGGGTAAGAACTCCTCCCTCAAATTGACTTCTTCGCTTTCATTTTATAATTAAATTATTTGTAATCATGTATTTCAAATACAATATTAATAATAAATTATTGGTTTCATTATTAAATACTTTCAACTTATTCGATTGTGTGTTAATTCGAGAAATCCTTGTTATAAAATAGTATTAAAAAGAATATCACTGATATGGAGTTTATAATATTTTAACAACTCCTTTAATTCAACACTTTTAATTTTAACATAAAAGTTTTTTATCTATAAAGAGAAAAACACATGCAAATATTTAACTTTATTACAATTAAGCTAGAATTTTTCTTTGATTGACATTAAAAATTGGGTTCCCGTGTTTTTTACATGCACGTAAAATCGAATGTTTATTTATTTATTTATTTATTTTTAATTTATTATTTGATTTTTTTTTTTTTAGGGGAAAAAAAAATAATAAAAATAAATTAGAAAAAATTTGTATCTTTCTTTAAAAAGTCTTTAGGGTGTCGCAGATATGACAAATAGTTTTTCGATTTTTCCAGTTTAAACGGTGTTCGAATGATAATTGAAAACTGCAGGTAACAGGTCCCCATTCGTTCATCATTAATCAATGAGATTTTAAGAATGGAAAGAAATACGAAACAATTCCACCCTTGAAATTCAAAGAAGGTCAAGCGACTTCTAGTGTACCTTGAATGGTGATTTAAAGCACCCTAGCGACTATCTATTCCTGTAGTATGGAATGGATCCCCCACCTAGAGTCATTAAATACAGTTTCTCATCCCCCAACTCCATTCATGCCTTCTGTTATCATTATCACTTACAGTTATATTCGTCCTTTATGAGTTTCCAGACTGGAAAAGCAAAGGTTGTCCATGACAGTTGTTGAGAAAATTATACAAACAGTCAATTGACTATGACTTTTAGTTAATTTAAAAAATACCCCCGCGTAAATTTACCCGGTTTTCGGGTAATTACCCGCAATCTAACAACACTGTGAACGAGCCCTTACGACCCGTCGGAAAGTATATTTTCCGCACTTTTCTCAGGGCACTCTCAGAGATAAGATATTTTCGGCTTTTTTGCCATCACTAATTCCATGCAGAGTTACGCAATGATTACACAGGTGGAGATTATTTTACAAAAAACTGTGGTAGCAATAAATTAAAAAGTTTCTCATTCAGGAGAGTGTCCTGTAGAAAGGGTGGAAGTATGACCCCTGTACCCGTCTGGAATTAAACTGGTTGAGCGAATCCATTTGATAATTGAAACAAGCTCTCCATTGTCACAACTGTCTTACTTGGTCTTCGCTCCTCACTAAAACTAAAGACCAATGCGACTTGTGTCGAAATGGTTTATAGCAGGAGTCGTACTTTCCACCCTTTCTTCAGGACACTCCCATAAATGAAAAAAAAAATTCATTTATTGCTACCACTAATTTTATAAAATAATCTCTACTCTGTATAATCATTGCACAGCACTTAAAATGTACGCGAAGCATTTCTGTCTGAAATTAGCGGTGGCAAAAAAGGCCAAAATCTCGTCATTCTGAGAGTGTTGTGTAAAAACGGCGGAGAGTACGGTCAAACTTCCAAATGCTTTTTTCCCTAACAAAACATTATAGCAGTCCAGTAAACATGATTCATTTTTATAATGGTTGCTTAGCAGTATGCAGACACCGAAACTCCCCCAACGACTGCTCATAGGACTGCCAAGTATTTTGTGCGCTCTGTTCCTGATCTAAAATTTTTGCTTGCACGTAATGATTGTATAAAGTCATCTTTAACAGATCTATATATCACGGATAATATGAAATGCTATCTAGGACTGATGACCTTTCCACTTTCGAGTAAATAGCATACAGGGTGGCTGAAAAGTTTGGGCAATTGTATTTGCACGTTTTTTTGTCATTGTCATTCTGGTTTTACGTCGCTTTAGACAATTTTAATGAATTCCTCGTGTAATTTAAATCCAGGAAATGTTTAGTTTATTTGTTTTTTATTCGATTTAATTACATTATGAGCCATTAAAATTAACGTATCACTGTTGTGCAACTGCACAAGACGGGAACGGTGACGGTCGACATCGGGCGAACCACTGGTTTTAAGCGAGGACCGTGAAACGCTTATAATATCGTGAAACGCTTCAAATAGACAGGTGGTACTGTAGGCCGACGTTGGAGTAGTCGTTCAACCACTTCCACTACTCCGGAAACCATCAAGAATGTCCGATGACCAAAGCTGTCGAAATCCAGAGCTGTCGATGCGCAAGATTGCCACAGAGCTCAGAATCAGTAAAGAACGCTTTCAAAACATCGTCAAGAGAAAGCTGTGACATGGTTGTTACAAGATCGCCTGCGTCCGCATCCTTAATGACGCTGTGAAGAAGAAGCGGCTAAAGAACTTCCGCAAAATGCTTCGGATGGTCGCTTGAACAAAGTGCTCTTCATGGATGAGAAGATTTTCACCGTCGAGCCGTTCCATGATCGTCAGAATCGACTTCAGATACTCAATAAAGGTCAGTAGAAGACTACGGCAGTAGAAACAGTCGGCCGCAGCCATTTTTCAGACTCTGTGATGGTGTGGAAAGGAACCTGTGCCACTGGAAAGACGCCGATTGTCTTTATCCAAAGAAATGTCAAAATCAATTCCGCCATATATCAGCAACTGATCCTTTGAAACGTACTCGAACCGTGGACGACTCAGCACTTCGAGCCAGATGGATTTACATTTCAGCAAGACTGGACTCAGGGCTTGATTAAGGTGGAAGCTCGCTCTCTACACATTATTTATACTGACACCGTTATTTCTTAACAAATACTTTAATTTTATAATAAACAGAAAATTTTCATTAAAAATTATTTTAAAAGAATTCTGGTGTCTAATAACGGTGAGTAAATTGGATTATTTTACACCGTTCATTTTTTATAAAAAATATTTCCTCGTCAAAGCGTGGAATTTCTATGACATGAAGTAAAAAATAATTGTAAAAATATTCCGGTATGAGCGAGCTTCCCCCTTAATCAGGCCCTGACTGGACTTCGGCGCATTCTTCCAAATCCACAATTGCCGTCTGTGAAGAGCTGTTTCCAGGCTTTTGGGGCAAGGACATTTGGCCGACAAATTCGCCGGATATCAATCCAATGGATAATTCAGTGTGGCCCATCCTAGAACAAAAGGTTTCGGTTACACGATACCATAGCTACCAATATTTTATTTTATTCCGGAGTACTTTTAACCCCGCCTTCATTTCGCACCACTTTATTTATAGAAAAATTTTCTTTGATATATAACTTCGATAAAATAAGGAAAAAATTACTTTTAAAAAATAAGTGCTACGAATTAGAGGCGGGGCTAAAATTACTCCGGAATAAATTAAAATATTGGCATCTATGCACGATACGCTAATATAGAAGTGCTCAAAACAGTTCTGACGCGCTCCTGGGATGAAATTATGGTGGAACACTGTGCGACCATCGTCGGCAATTTTTAAAAGAGACTACGCAAATGTATTGAGGCTCCACGGGGTAATTTTGAGCATTTGTTGCAAAAAGTTTTTGTTCTAATTTATTGTTATTGAATGAATAAAGATTATTATTCGTTGAGTTGTGTAGATTAATTTGTTTATGCAATAATTTTACACTTGTGAAACATTTAAAAATATTGCCCGAACTTTTCAGCCACCCTGTAGTTGCCAATATTTTAACACTTTCGCGACCGCTGACGTAGATTCACGTTATTTGAATACCTCTAACTCCACCAGTGGGCGTTTCTTTTGCAATTTTTATGTTATATTTCTTAAAAATATACCCAATATTCATATTTTTACTATTAATCTACTTCGGATATAAATGTTTAATTAGAAAGAGTATAACTATAATGCATATCCATTTTTAATACAAATGTGAATACGGAAATTTCTGTTCTGAAATATTGTAACCAGGAAGAATAACGCCCACAGGCGGACCTTACTGTGAAAAAGATAAAAACATGCGGCCGCGAATGTGTTAACTTATTCCTGAGTATTTTTAACTCCGCCTCTAATTTGCAACACTTAATTTCTAGACTAATTTTCTTAAATATATAACTATGGTAAAAAAAAGAAATAAATACTCTCAAAACAAATGTGGCACGAAATATAGGCGGGGCTAAAAATATTCCGTAATAAGTTATGTCCTTTTAACTTTCTGTCATGCACATATTCACGAAAAGCATACATGACACCATAGTGTTGTTCTTTGAGCGGCGATTAATCTTCGGGGCGATTAGGCGATCGTTACGATTAAAATATAGTGGTAGATATCGAATAAAAAAGTCCCTAAATTTGTCCTTACAGGTTCGGATTTTACCAGGCCCTGTCACATACATGCCTACATACTAATATTAATTAAAATTATTAGTCTCTGCCACTTTTCCCACACAACTTTATTTTTAGAATAACTTTCTCCAAATGTGATTACAATTAAATACTAATAAGAAGAAAAGTAGTCAAAAAAAAAAAAAAAAAGACTGACGTGAAAAAAACAAAAAGACGGATATTGACAATAAAACGGAATATTAATTAGAATGTTGGCAGGAATTAGAATGTTGTTCTTAAAATCACTTTTTAGAACAATAAAATGGATTTTATATGCGTATTTAAATAGCATTTTTACTTCAATATTACGATGTATATATTTAAATTTTGTTTTAAAATAGGTATTTTTAAATGCAAGTTATGTCTACAACACCAAACTTAATGTACTGGGTATTGCATGCTATAACAATACATTAGCATTAATATATATATATATGCTTTACAAGCGATCTTTAAATAATAAACATAAAATTGAAAACTAATAAATATTTAAGCAGCTCTTGATTAAATACAGTTACTAATGGTTAACATTTCTTTTACTCAACTTGTTAATTAAAAATATTGTTAAAATCAATCGGTGATCAATATCCATAAAAGATCTCTTAGATTATTAATTTAGTTCAACGTATATACGGATAATGATATCAGTTTTTCATTGAAAATGATTTTCAAATAACCGATAGTTAAGTTGCAATTAAATTTCTGCTTTCTTTTGTGACATAGTTCCACCTAAAATAAATAAATATCTGAATAATAATGATAATAATAATGATAATAATTAAAGTTGCTTTTATTTCTAAATATGAAAGAACCTTTGAAATTCTTCTTTCGAATTTGACGAACATATTACAAATTTTTTTTTAATAACGATATTAACTAAAAGGTATTGTTTTAATAATAATAATCCCCCTCCCAAAGAATAAATATCTATTGCAGGCACTGAGCTGCGCATGCACTAAGATATAAAGTTTGCATGTTCGCTTTTAGATAATCTGAAAAAAAAAAAAAAAATCGCAGAAACATTTTGTTTAAAGTAAAAACATTCTCATTAAAAATATTTTTTTTTTTTAAATTATTTTTAAAGAAAATTGTATGAATGAACAAGTTTTCATCAAAAGGAATTTAAGCGTCATATATAAATAAACAAATTTAAAAAAAATTTAATACAGAAACAAACATGCCAATAATCCTAAATTATTCCGTAGAATTCATAAGACCCGCCTTTTTTCACACCCCTTATTTTACACAGTATTTTTCTTTTTGTTTAATGGTAATTGTAAATTAAAAAATGTGATATGAAAAAAATGGCTGACATGCTCTGAAATAAATTTAAAATATTGTTAAAATTATTGTTTCAAGTTACTTTGATAACGGTAGAAATTTCTTCTTAAAACTTCACATGCTCATTAAAAAACCATCAGAAATACCATAACACATTTCTAGCAATCATTTACCGCCTGTTTCTTTATACAATACAGTAAAATACAAGACTTATGCATCTAAAATTTATAGTCTATTATATATACATAACAAAGATAAAGATTAGTATTTCTAATATGTCTTAAAAACAATAAATAAATGATGCCAAAAAGCAAAGTACTTGAGAAGGAACCCTTTTTCAACAGCACTTACAGGGATGGAACACGGGCGCAGAATTCATACCGGAATCTGTTTAAGAAATTTCTCCACCTATAATATCGTTGATTCAAGAGGTAGAAAATTTTCTTATATTGATAGTGGTATGAATTCTGCGCCCGTGTTCCATCCCTGCACTTAGGCACGACTTGCTCACAGACATGTCCAGTCATGTTCAGTGTTCCAGAAACGTTTAAAACTGAACAATAGTTAACTTATACCCTTTTTACAATCATAAGTGATTTAATTATCGAATTGACATCACAATGGAAATTTTGTGTATTTCGCCAAATTCTTTTGTTTTTATTAATAAAGATGATACATTATCAACAGTATTCACTCTAGAGGAAAAGTTGAAAAGCAACTGCACTGCTTTTTCCTTTAAATTCGGGAAACTCTTTTGTTACTAAAATAAGCTCTTGTTGATGAAAGCAAGAACCCAATTCTTATCTTCGAAAGATCCTTTTATTTATTTATTTTTTTGGATTACTTTTGTAAACGTATTTTATTTACAATAATGTCCCGAAGAAATGCAACATTTCTAAATTATTCCGTGGCATTGTTCGTAAACAAATTTTTTTCACACCACTTTTTTGAAGAGTAATTTTCTTTTTAGCATTGCATATTAGAAGATTATTCTACAAATTAGCGTGAAAATAATGTCCAGTACTATGGAATAAATTTGAAATGAAATGATCAAAATGAATTTGATGATTTGAAAATGAAATGAATTTGAATGAGCAGCTCTGATAAAATTATTGTTTTGTACTTTAAAGAATATTGTGTAATATTTAGTGCAATTTTATCACATAATTTCCACAGTCTTTATTTTTCTGTACCTCTAATTAATAACAATCATTTATTTTTAATGATTTTCTGAAATTCTGTAAATCAGAAATTACAGTTCACAATTATAGGTTCCGAAAGTTAAGATTCGTGGGAATTCTGTCTACCTCTTTGTAGAAAGAACAACGTTCGTAATATGGACCCGTCCTTTTTACTAGAGTCTCCTCCTACTTTTCCACAAAGAGCAAACTTCCCTTTAAATTTATATATTTATTTTTATGACAGAAAGAACCATTTGAAATTATCGATGGAAAACTGAGAGAGCAAATGTGAATCAGACGAACCCTTTATAATGGAAATTTAATTCTAATGCTTTTTAAAATGGTTTTCATCTATTAACGTCTCGTAATTTATATATTGAGAGCAAGCTGCCATCTTTTGGATTTAGAGTGACTGTGCCCTGCCGTTTTTCGCATCTAGGATGGACACTGTTATCATTGTTGAAGATATGCTTCTTTAGATGATGGTATTTTTTGCAACTTTTGAAAGTTAAGCGTTTTCTAAAATAATTTAGATAAAGCTTAAAAAAATTTGGAGAGTCTAAAGTCTGTGGCTACTAGTGTTAAAATGACTAATAGTGTTAAATGGAAAATTTCATCATATGCTATTTACATTGAATCTATTTTATGTTATCAAGGTCTAAGATAAATATATATACAATACTCACTCATCACCTAATAGAGTTTGACTATGTCTTTCTAGGGTGTTTTTGATATTAGGCTAATCTGTTGCATCCTAAGGATTTTGAGAGTGAATTCTTTCATATTTGAATTTCGTAAATAAAGTTCTCAAACAAAATTACAGACTTTAAATAATTTTTAATTATTGCTTTTTATTTTCTAGTTTTTTTTTTTTTTAATTATAACATTTTTAAAAGTTTCATTTAAATAAAATTAAAAACTACAAAAAATAAATAAATATAATAAAATAAATAAATAAATAAATTAAAATAAAATAATAATAATAATTCTTTTTAATTGATTTAATTCTGATTAATTAAAATTTTTGATTGATTTAAATTCTGTTAAATTTCTGATTAAATGTCCTTTTAAAATATGGAACAGAAAACTATCAAGAGTTTAAGATTGTTAAACAGACTATGTCAGGTTTAAAAAAAAAAAAAAAAAAAAAAAAAAAAAATCTAAAATAGAGATATAATTGAACTTGTTTTATTATATTTTGTTTATTTTGATATCATTTACTTTTTTTGATCAAAGGTGTAAGTTTAAAATAAAAGTTTAATTGCGACATTTTGATACCTGCCATCCTAACCCGGAAGATTGGTACTCCCGCCCCTTTCCACCTATCTTTTCCCGTCAGTCTTTTCTTAGAGTGCTTTTCTTCTTATTTAATCATAAATATATTTGAAGAGAATTACTCTAAAAATTAAGTAGTATACAAAATGAAGCGGGAGATAAAAATCTTCCAGGCTAGGTTGTCAAATATGCATATAATTTCTTTCTTTCCCCCTTTTTTTTTTCTTTATGAACCCGAATTCCTAGGAATATGTAATTAAATATTTACGAAAATATATTTATCTATCTTACATTATTTTAATAATGTAGGTTTTTAAAAGATTATGTGTAATATTTAATACTTCTAAAAATAAATTGTATAAAAAACATAGGTATCCATCTAAAAATTCCTGAAACGTTTCATATACCAATATCATCTTACACAAGGGTCTGCAACAGTAAGAATATAACTAAGCAGAAAGAAAACGCACATTGCACTCTCGATTCACCGCACCATATTTAACCTGCGGCGATCTGCTGTATAGCGTTCAACCGCATACACTTATACCTTAAAATAGAACTCCGCAAATGTACATTAGAAAAAATATAAAGTAAACATAATCGTTCTTCTTTCTGGTGTCAAAAACTTATGTATAAATTTATATTAAATATAATAGTTAATTTCATAAATTGCATTATTTAGACCCTTTTACAGATTTTACAGCATAATTGCATAGTTGTCATCATTTTAAAAATTTCCGGAGCAGTTTTAGCCCCACCTTTAATCCGCAACATTTTGTTTATAATATTTTTCTCTAATATGCATCGGGGGTCGTACTCTCCGCCCTTTTTTTCAAAACACTTTCAAAGGTAATTTTTTTTTTTTTTTTTCCACCACTTATTTTACGATGAAATATTTCTAGATATATTTATAGCGATGTGCTATGATGATACAGGATAGAGGATGGTGCATGAAAATAGTGGAAGCAATAAATTAAAAAATTTTTCATTCCTGAAAGTGTCCTGAAAAAAGGGCGGAAAGTACGACCCATGATATATTTATATATTCCTTTCTTATTTTTCTACAATAAATTAAGAAAAAAAATTACTCCTAAGAAAAATGGGGTTTGGAATAAAGGCGGGCTAAAAAAGCTCCAGAATAATTTACAATGTTATCATTTCTGTAATCGTGAAAGTTTTAATTCATTCTGGAGCATTTTTAGCCCCGCCTTTATTTCCCACATCTCTAATGATACAGAGCTGCGAACCTAATCCAGCAAATTATTAGCACCGCCGCCTTTATTACAACAGCCATTTTTTAGAGTTTTTTCCTTCTTAATTCACCGCAAATATATTTGAAAAAAAATTACTTTAAAAATTAAGAGGTGTAGTAAAAGGGGCTGCACTATAAATAAAAAAATATATATATTACTTAAAAAACAGTGGTATTAAATAAAGGCGTGACTGTAAATACTCCGCCTTAAGATATTAATTACTAATGGCATTTCTATTATCTATCTTACAGTATTATTTTTTTTAAAGTAGGTTTTTAAAAAATTATCTGTTTTATTTAATATTCTCAAAAGTGAATTAAATCAGAAACATATGTATTCTTCGCAGATATTCCTGAAAGATGTTCTATATATTAATATTTACTTACTCAATAGATAACTACAATAAGAAAATTCGTACCCAGCCACATAGAAAAAGTAAAAAACGAATTGAAAAAACGTTCAGAGCATGAATGAACAGTGTTGCCAATCTAAAATTTACTTTTTACCCTCCGACTCCTTTAAAAATACCCACGAGCTTAAATGACTGGCGCCATCTAGTGAAAAAAACGTGTAACTTATTTACAAAATATAGAGGGAGGAGTAGTTATTGTTGTTATACCCGAAATGTATTAAGAATGATACATGCATAAAATAAAAATATATAATTAAACTAAAAATGTATATGTAAATTTTGAAACAGAAAAGGAATTTATATTCCTAAAGATTAATGAACTTTTAACTTATATTTCGGTAATATGTATAAAAAACAATCTTTAAATTAAATTTTCATTAATTTTAACAATATAAATTTATTCCATTTTACATGAATTTTACGATTTTTATTTTATATATATATATACATTGCGCCAGTATTATTTTTAAGAGGCTGACAAAGGTGTAACGTTATTTGATTTGTTATTCGTTTGTTTATGAATCAGAATGAGAAAAGTTCTACATATTATTTTTTATGAATTAAAACCGCTTTGCAGATTTTGAAAAACAACTTCAATAAATTTAATTTCACTCAAACATTTGAATTGGAAATCTTAGATAACTTTATTGATAGTCCTAATATTAGACCGGAAGATAGTATCGAATATAGGTGTGAGAGACGTCATATTGTAATGAATTTTATTTATTTTTGTGAAATAGAACTGCCATAAATTGTATGACTATACGTCAACAATTATAATAACATGCTATCAGAAATTGATGTACAGTCACCCAAAAAAAACCGCCACCCCACCACCCAATTTCACCGTAAATTATCGTAGAAACATGCGGCTGGTACCTATCGATCTGTAATAACGTCTAGTTTTTAATGGTGTAGTTATATTTTGCTTAAGGGGTCATCTACATATTAAAACACGTATAAACTTCATTTTTTTCAATGACGACCCCTATTTTTGACCTCATGTTCAGATTTCTGAGATCAAGGCAGTTCGGAAAACTTACCTATTTATAGACTTTAAATCAATTTTAAACAGAGTTACACGTGAAAATGCGTTCGGGAACCGTCTATACATTTAGAAAAAATAAATCGTGATCAACTACCCAATATTCATTATTTATAAAATTTCACACCGGAAAAAAAGTTTAGGAATGTTTATTATAAAATAAAAACGATTCAAATTCGCAGAACTTCCTTTATTAGCTTATGAATTAAAAGATTTTTATTGGTTTCAGTTTATTAAACATTATTATTGAAAGTTAAATACATCACTTCGTACGAAGAAAAATAATAGCTTGAGTGATATGAACCCTACAATGTTGAATTACAAAAATCTAAATACCAAGGTAAAAGAACAGTAGTAATAATGATAATAATATTAATAGCAGTTAAAAAAAAGGTGTTTAATATTTAAGAAAAAGAATTATCTACTTCTTAAAAGCAAAAACTGTTTTATTTAAGAGACAAAAATTTAAGTTAAAATACATTTAAAAAACAAAAAATATATATAAAACAATTAAAATCTACTAACTAACAATTATTATCTACTTCTTGTTGGGTATATTTTTATTTTATACAGTAAGCCTCGCATGAAAGTGTTACTATAAAGTTTTACATTTAATTTTAGGCGTACAAACCAACAATAGATAATATACAAAAATATACATAACAAGATTTAAATTAAAATCTGAGAAAGGATATTTAATATTTTCGCGACTGCTGATGTAGTTTCACGTCATTTGGAAATCTGTAACTCCTCCAGTGGGCGTTTCTTTCACAATTTGTGTGTTACGATATTTCTTAAGAATATTCCTTATATTCATATTTATATAAACAAAATAGTATGAAACAAATTTTTTCACTAGAAAGAGTGTATATTCATATTATTGTGTATATTCATATGAAAATAAACATGGATATGGAAAAAACGGTTTCCTATTGCCTAGAACGAATATTCCCCGTTCTGCAATCGTCTACTGTACTTGAATTCTTAATTATAAATGTGTAAAATCTATATCTTTAAAAGTAATAAGACATATTACTTTGTTTTAAATTCTTTTTCCGTAATAAATGCGACGACAGTTTTACGCCGAGATTAGAATAATAGAAAATAAATAATATTGCACTTTGTTTCAATAATAGATTTTAAAACTTAAAGAAAAAAAAAATACCACTTTATTATTCAGTATTAAAAAAACATTTAATAGAAGTTTTACATTTTATTATGTTACGTCATGCGATAAAATTTAAATAGCATAAACGGTAGAGTAAGCAAATGCGAAAATTTCACAAGATTAAAACAGAAAATTTGTTTTAAAAATTCTGATAAAAATTAAAAATCAATTATAATAATTTTAAAAAAGGAAAAAACAAAAGTATTGTTCACTGCGTATTGCTCTTTCAAATAATATTCCTCGTCTTACCGCGTTTTTTTTTACTGTCATGATACTTAATTGAGGTGCACGAATCCTAGAATATTCAAGTTAAAAACAAAAGACAAAAGGGATAAAATAGAATTTTAGCAGTGAGAAGATAGAAAAAGTTATGCAATATTTAAGAACAAAGACTTAACATTTCAGAATCGAGTAAACTCCCTTCTGCAACGAAAGCCACGCCTTTACAGAATTTTTCTAAAACTTTACATTATAAAACAAAATTATTTTACATACTTCCAATTAAATCATTTAAATTTTGTCTTCAGCATTCAATGTAGTAAATGCCATTGACATTTATGCATACCAGCGCCACATATAGTGTCATATACGAGTATGCAAACTAGGTTTTTTAATACTGTTTCCGCAATATAGAGGCGGGGCTACATTTCTTTTGGAATTCCTTCCCAATCTCTCGCCTGCATTGCGATAATTTTATAAAAAATAAACCAATTTGTATAATAAACATCGAAATGTTCCTTAGAAAACAATTATAATAACATAAAGGTAAATTAAAATAGTTTTTCGTCAAAATGTGTAGAAATATTGACTCACAGATGATACAAATTATAACAAGTGACTTCCCCTAACAGCAGTAAAAAATGAAATATCACTGTAACTCAAAAAATAATGTTAGGAACGAGCTGTAAATTTGGAAACCCATGTTTTTGATGATGCCCGTTCTATTCGTGTAAAAATTAACATAGGTCATAATTCATAATTTTTTCAAATATGAATTTATTAAAATTTTCATAATTCAAAAAATGTTTTTTTAGCAAAAATTTGCATGGAATATGTTTGGGTCACTTCATTCTAACGAATAAAAAAAACAGAATTTAAATATCATAATTATTTCGGAAGATATGATTTAATGTTTGTCACATTCATTTAACATTAGCATCCCCAAATTTTGACAGCTTATAACTCTATGAAAAATTGAGCGAAATATATAAACTATACCATTTTCCGTGATGATTTGATCCAAAGAATTCAAAAATATTATAGAAAAGGGGGGTTACCATTGAAAAAAATGAAGTTGATGTCAGTTTTAATATGTAGACGACCCCCTAAGTAAAATCTAACTATAACATTATAAACTAGACGTTATTACAAACTGATCGGTACCAGTCGCATGCTTCTACGATAATGTACGGCGAAATTAGGTGGGGGGTGGCGTTTTTTTTTTGGGTGACTGGTGTACAGTCAGCCAAAAAAAAAACGCCACCTCCCCACCTAATTTCGCCGTAAATTATCGTAGAAACATTTGACTGGTACCGATCGATTTGTAATAACGTCTAGTTTATAACGGTATAGTTACATTTTGCCTAGGGGGTTGTCTACATATTAAAACTGGCATTAACTTAATTTTCTTCAATGGCAAAACCTATTTTTAACTTCATATTCATATTTCTGAGATCAAGGCGGTTCGGAAAACATACCTATTTATATACTTTAAATCGATTTTAAATAGAGTTGCACGTGAAAGTGCATTAGGGGTCCGTGTATACATTTAGAAAATATAAATCATGATCTACCACCCAGTATACATTATTTATTAAGTTTTACACCGTAAAAAAATTTTAGAAATGTTAATTATAGAATGAAAAATGACTCTAACTCGCAGGACTCTCTGAGTTAGTTTATGAATTAAAAGATTTTTATTGGATTCTTTTGATTAAACATCAAATAGTTCACTTCATACGAAGAAAATTGAATAGCTTGAATAGATATTAAAATATCTATCAAAAGAAAAAAAAAAAAGTAATAACAGTGGGTTAAAAATACCCCGGAATAAATTAAAATGTTGTTTATTCTGGTTTTAGCCAGGTGATATCACTTGTGCTAAATAGCTGGATCCGCCCTCTCTTAAGCTCAGGTTCAGCTCATCATTTAAATATTGTTTTTAATATCTGCCGCACCGAAATGTTCAAAACACAAATGCCAATTTTCATATATTTTGAAATCTTCCCGTTTCAACTTTAAAAGCATTTAGATTAATTTATTTTATTTTGAATTTTTAAATTTAGACGATTAAAGTCTTTTAAATGAAATTTCAGGATTCTGTAAGATCAATATCTATATATTTGAAAGTAATAAGACTATTCCTTTGTTTTAAATTTTTATTCCATAATAACTGTGACTTTGATTTCGTGATTAGGAAATTGAAAATAAGTACTATTGAGCTATGTTCCAATAATAGATCTTATAAACTTAAAAAAAAAAAAGCAACTTTTCACTATTTGATTCTGTATTAAAAAACTTTTAAAAGAAATTTGATATTTTATTATGTTACATTATGGGATAAATTTTAAATAACACAAAGCGTACAAACGGTACAGTAACCAAATGCAAATATGTCACAACAAAATTTAAAAAGAAAATTCAAGGTAAAAAATCTATTTAAAATTATAAGATATTCATAATAATAATAATAATAAAACGATTGTCGAATGCATAATTGCTGTTTCATGCAATCAGTTTCGCTGTACCGTGTTTTCTAAAACATGATAGTTAACTAGAGGTGTACGTACTCTTGAATATTGAAATGCGAAAAAAAGTGTAACAGGGTTAAAATAGAATTTTAGCAGGGAAAAACTAGAAAAAGATATTTAATGCTTATGAAGAAAGACTTAACATATTAGAATCGGATATATTCCTATCTTGTACCGTAAGCCACGCCTTTTCACAAATTTTCTAAAACTTTATAATATAAAACAAAATAATTTTGCATATTTCTAATTAAATCATTTAAGTTCTGTTTTCAATAATCGATGTTGTAAATACCATTGTGATTTGTGCATATCAGCGTCACACATAGAGTCAAATAATTTATTAAAAAAAATGTTCTTTCTTTTCCTTTTTTAATTAATTAATTTGTGCATGAAAAATTCTACTTCATAAATATATTTACAATTACAGTAAACAAAAAATCCGCCTTTAATTTTAAATAACTATTTCTACCTGTTTCTAAACAAGTTTATATATATATATATATATATATATATATATATATATATATATATATATATATATTTTTTTTTTTTTTTTTTTTTTAAACGGAAAAAAAAAAAAAAAAAGTTAAATCTGTATGTATATGATTTGAATATAAACTACTAGATGGCGCCACTACATTTAATTTATTTTTCTTTAAAAAAAAAGAAAGAAAGAAAGAAAGAAAAAACTTTTAATAGTTTCGAAACATGTAGAAATAATTATTTAAAATTAAAGGAGGGTTTTTTGTTTATTGTAGTTGTAAATATATTTATAAAATAGTATTTTTACGCAGAAATTTCATTTTTTTTTAAAGCTTAACTTATATTTTCCATGAAATTTTTCTCCAGGGGATTTTATCTTATTTTTAAAATTATAGAAATGTAAAGCTTAATTTATATTTTGTCTATTTTTTCCCCCAAAACGTTTTATATGAAAATATATAGGAAGTAATTTTTGGAATATTGGAGCAGTATACTTAGCCTCAAAAGGGGAAAGAAAATATATAAAATTCTATTTTTAACATTTACTTGATTTTTTTTTCTTTCTTTAATTGTTTAATTTGTAATTCTCTAAAAAGAAATTTGCAAAATGTAAATTACGTAATTCTAACTTAAATTTGAAAATTTTCACTTATTTTTCTTTCTTTTTTTTTTTTTTATGAGTATGAGAATCCCAGTCAATAAATTTTTCTAGTGCGAAGCTTCTCCATTTTGTTTCCAAGTGGCAGGCTACTTGAAAATTTGTCAGTATGATAACGTTTGAAATACTGAATTAATTCACACTAAATTTGTAGTGTAGTTTTATCTCAGAAATGTGTTTGATATGTTTATTTGCCAACTTAATCCACCCTCTTGTTTCCCTGTGCCAGCACACTGAAAATTTCAAATTTACATTAGAAAGGTTTTATGAACCGATTTGCTTAAAACTCCATATATACATAGCCTTCATTTATAGATCCACTAAGTCCATTAATAAATTGTAGCTGTCATTTTGAAAAAAATGGTGACAACTTCATAAGAAAAATTAAATTAGTTTACCCTTCCTAGGAGCCAGAAGGATTTGTTTTAATTTTTTGATTAAAAACCACTAAAAAGTAATGATATCAATACAAAAAACTCTTAGCGGCTTAAAAGTTTGTGACGCCGCTACTTTGTGGCTATAAGAATTTGAAATATGAGTCTTAAAAATAATGATATTAATTTTTAAGTGACGCTTTGCAATTAGTTAAAATATACATAGATTTTCTTATTTGATCTTTCACTTTTATCCTTTATTTATATTTATAATGCAAACGTAATATTTTTAATTTGAAGATCAGACAGATATACAAAATACACTCACTGATGCTTTTTCATTCGCATTTCAAATTCAAAATAACAGTTTTAAAAGGAATGATATAAAAATTCCAATGGCGCCTCGGTGTTATTTTAAAAGATTTGTTTTTAGATTCCATTAAAATTACTTTTGTTTTGTCTAATAAAGTATATTTACACATTTAAACAGTGCTTTTAATTTTCAAGTATACTGTCAAATAATTATACTTTCACTGAGTTAGCATTATAAAGTAAAATTATTTATTTCAATAAATTGATTTATCTTTTGCGTCACGCTATCCAAAACTGCAGTAAAATTTGTGTAAATGTTTTCTTTACGTCACACTACCTCTTTGAGCAAATTTTCACTTAGTTGGACACTATGATACTATGTTTTGGATAGCATGATGCAAAAGATAAATCAATTTATTGAAATAAATAATTTTACTTTATAATGCTAACTCAGTGAAAGTATAATTATTTGACAGTATACTTGAAAATTAAAAGCACTGTTTAAATGTGTAAATATACTTTATTAGACAAAACAAAAGTAATTTTAATGGAATCTAAAAACAAATCTTTTAAAATAACACCGAGGCGCCGCTGGAATTTTTATATCATTCCTTTTAAAACTGTTATTTTGAATTTGAAATGCGAATGAAAAAGCATCAGTGAGTGTATTTTATATATCTGTCTGATCGTTAAGTTAAAAATATTACGTTTGCATTATAAATATAAATAAAGGATAAAAGTGAAAGACCAAATAAGAAAATCTATGTATATTTTAACTAATTGCAAAGCGTCACTTAAAATTTAATATAATTATTTTTAAGACTCATATTTCAAATTCTTATAGCCACAAAGTAGCGGCGTCACAAACTTTTAAGCCGCTAAGGGTTTTTTGTATTGATAATATAAACAGGAAAAATAACGCCCACAGGCGGACCTTACTGTAAAAAAGATAAAAACATGCGTTAACTTATCGAATGCGTTAACTTATTCCTGAGTATTTTTAACTCTGCCTCTATTTTGCACCACTTAATTTCTAGATTAATTTTCAGTTTTTTTTTTTTTTTTTTTTTTTTTTTTTAATGTCAGGTAAATTTTATTTATTCTGTTACCATTTCTCTGGCTCGCTGAGGTGTGGGGTCGTGATAATTTTGACCCCGGGTACTCGGCACTCCGTCACTCCCTCGAAGAAGAAAAATAAACACTCTCAAAACAAATGTGGTAAGATATAAAGGCGGGGCTAAAAATGTTCCGTAGTAAGTTATGTACTTTTAACCTTTCTTTCATGCACATATTCACGAACAGCGTGCATGACACCATAGTGTCAATCTGTGAGTAGCGATTAATTATCGGGGCTATTAGGCAATCGTTACGATTAGAATTTAGTGGTAGATATCGAATAAAAAATTCCCTAATTTTGTCACCATCGGTTCGGAGTTTACCAGGCCCCGTCCCATAGTTGCCTACATACTAATTAATATTCTGTAAAATTATTAGTCTCCGCCACTTTATTTTTAGAGTAATTTTCTCCAAATGTAATTACGATTAAATAAGAATAAGAAGAAAAGTAGTCGAAAAAAAGACTGAAGTGAAAAAAAAAAAAAAATAAATAAATAAATAAAAATAAATAAATAAAATAAATAAATAAAAAGACGGATATTAACAATTAAATGGAATATTAATTAGAATGTTGGCAGGTATTCAGTCATAGTCATTTAAAAATTTAAATCAAAGACAAAGAAAAACTTCAGAAAAGAAACATTTTAAAAATCAACTTTCACACTCATTAAAATTTTATTTTTCCGACTGAGTGAAAATAATGCCTGGACCGGCAGTCGAACCCCGGATGTGATTTTCTTCCAATCGGTTGATTGTGTGATTTTAATTAAATTGTATTTCTTTCGGATTGTTTAATGGTGTTTTCCTTTACCTGCGGCTTATTTCTGTTGAGCTATCTAAATAATAGACCACATGTTTTCTGCCTAAAAGGTTGTCTGAGTGAGTAATGCCGACCGGTTTGTCGGCCTGAATAGCTCAATTGGTAGAATCTTGACCTTGTAAGTCAAAGATCCGGGATTCGACTCCCGGTCCAGGCATTATTTTCACTCAGTCGGAAAAATAAAATTTCAATGGGTGTGATTTTCTTCCAATCGGTTGACTGTGTGATTTTAATTAAATTGTATTTCTTTCGGATTGTTTAATGGTGTTTTCCTTTACCTGCGGCTTATTTCTGTTGAGCTATCTAAATGATAGACCAGATGTTTTCTGCCTAAAAGGTTGTCTGAGTGAGTAATGCCGACCGGTTTGTCGACCTGAATAGCTCAATTGGTAGAACCTTGACCTTGTAAGTCAAAGATCCGGGGTTCGACTCCCGGTCCAGGCATTATTTTCACTCAGTCGGAAAAATAAAATTTCAATGGGTGTGATTTTCTTTCAATCGGTTGATTGTGTGATTTTAATTAAATTGTATTTCTAATTTATTCTGTAGCTTTGTTAGAAGGGTATGGGTAGTTTCTCTAATATGTAACTACTCTTTGAAAAAAGTGGTGTGGGAGAAAGGCATTAGCAATACTACGGAATACTATATAATTGTTGGCAACTCTGCTGATGTTATAGTTTGGAATAAAAAATGACAGCTTCCTTCGCAATTCCATTTCTATTAAATTATCATACCTATTTTCCTCTGAAGGACAAAAAATATCCAGATACCATTTACAAAGAATTAATAATTTGTTATCACAATTGATGTTCTAAACTAAAATGTGATGACGCTGCGTATAGTACTTTGCGCAGGTCTCGAACTTTTCAAACTATCACATTAATTTTAAACATTTATATTTACCCTCTTGATCCAGCGACTTATTACATTAATATTTCATTTGCTACAAATAAAACCACAGTCACAGTTTCCCAATTGAAGCTGTATTATTCAGGAAGCAAAAACATTCAGTTCAGCTCATACTGAAAAAGATATGAAAATTATTCGTTTCATAAGTGAATATATTATTCGAATGAAATAATTAAGAAATTAAAATGCAATGCTGTTTAAAGAGATAGTTTATCTTATTGGTTCCCAAAGGTTGTTTCTGAATCATACATATATATTTAACAGTTGTTTCGGATTACATTCGTTTCCAGCTATTGCTGCTATACATTGATATAATGAAATCTATTCACAATTATTGAAAATTAACTTGAATTTAGAAAAGTAAAATTTTTTTTCTTTAAAAAATGCAGTTTTTGTCTAATTTATTTATCAAAAGTTATATTTATATAACTTTTGGGAAATCCACATATTGCATTTAATATTCAAACAATGCCCCTGAAGAAGTATTGATATTGTATGCTTGCATTATTTAAGTTTCGTTTATTTTTTGTTTAATTTCTACTTCTCCATATGAATTTTTTCGTAGAAAAACATAATGATCATCATTTTTTAAAATAAAAAAATCAGCAATCAGTTAATAAAACTGATATTACGTCACAAATGATAAGTTTATTAAATTTTTATTAACTGAAAAATTGTAATAATTTTAAATTGGTGTTTGTTTCCTCTACGCAATGTTCATCTCACCAAACCTACAACTGCACTGATGGGAATCTTAAAATAATAAAAACAATAATAAAAGATCGCTTGACTGACATTAATGTTTAAATATAATGACCCAAAACATTTCATTTTATCAGTCAGATATTAGAAAACAGATTGATTATACAATAGTTAATACAATACATACAAATAAATTAATAAATATAAAAATAACGTTAACGTTTTTGAAATGCTAATTGACTTTCAAACAACAACAACATATTACTGGAAAAATAACATCTGAATATTCTACTTCACAAACTGAAGATATAATGCATATGTATGATAATATGCAACCTACCGATTCTCTTTATTTGTTTATAATGCAAACATAGTGAGCAAAGATATTATTAACTGTTGTCTACAAAGAGTGTATCAGCGATTTTATCTAGACATTGAAAAACTGACATTTTTCTTTAAATTTAGTATAAAAGTATTATTAATAAAATCATCTATCAATACTAAAGCCCTGGTTTTTAAGAACACAAGAAGGAAACGTCAACGTTTCCGACACCACGACGCTCCAATCAGAGTCTCCTTGATATTAGCGCTGGCGTTGAAACAAAGAACTATATTCTTTGGTTGAAACCCCAGAACAGCGCGTCGAGACGCATGCTCAAATTGCTCGACGCTGAATACGATGACGTTTGCGTTTTGTGTTCTTAGAAAACAGGGTTTAAACTGCAAATTTCAAAAATTAGGATTTCCCTCTTCCTTCTCTTTTGACAATGCTAGAAATCCTTCAGTAAACTAGAGATGCGACAATGCTGGCAATGAATCCTGATTCGTCCAAAGCTACTTTCGACCGCCTGAGGGAAGGCTGCAGCGCCAACATAGACTTGGCGACCACTGCACTAGAACACCTTCAAACAAAATCACTTATGAAACCATAGCCTCCTTAACTAGATGCCTGTCGCGCAGCTCGGAAACTAGGCAACAGTTGAAGCGGTAGACAGCGCCACCTAGTACATATTATGGGACTTGTTTATTCAACTGTCACCAATAATTTAAACAAATGATACATGATATATATAATCGAAGTTTCTTCTATTTTATTCGCCTTTTATGCATATCATATCCCACTTTTAAATATTTTTGGTGATTGTTGAATAAAAAAGTAGCGCAATCTGTACCAGGTGGCGCTGTCTACCGCTTCAAATGTTGCCTAGTTTCCGAGCTACGCGACAGGCATCTAGTTAAGGAGGCTATGATGAAACATACAAATAAATAGCCCATACTGCGCTTATGCGCCAAGGTTAGGAATCCAGGTTGCCATAGTTTGGACGAAATTTAATCAGCCCGCCATTTTTTCCGTCCACTGCGCAAGCGCACTAAGCTCTTGTCTTATCTCTGGTTTACTAAAGGATTTCTAACAATGCTGGTTAGAGTGAAAGGGGGCGGGGTGTTATACAACCTTAATTAAATTAAGCATTTCTTGCGCACTTTTAAGTTGAAAACAAAAATAGAATAATCTCTTAAAGAATAAATAAATAAAAATAAACAAATGTTCCTTATTTTTAAGGGAATATGATTTATTTGAAAAGGTTTTTTCATTTTTTTTCATTTTTTTAATTTTTTTTTTTTTTTTTTTAATAAACTAAAGTTGTTATTTAATCTAAATCCTTAAAATTTTTATTACTTAAAAAAAAAAAAAAAAAAAATTAGTATGAGTTTTTTTTTTTTTTTTTTTTTTTTTTTAATTCTAATAATATTCAATTGTTTAATACCATAACTTCAAACATTTAGTTTTTTCAAAATTTAAGGGGGGAAGGGGGAAATGTAGAAATTAAAAAAGCCTGCTTGACATTTTTTTTTAAGGGAATATTCTATAATATTTTTTCCATAAAAAATCCTAATTTAAAGTGTTTTAAATCATTGTACTTTATGCTAATAAAGACTTCTTTCTTTCGTGTATAAAAACACATAAACAATTTTTCAGGTTGTTTTTCTCGCAGATTAACAATAGCAATGAATTTTTAAACAATAAAACTTCTTCACACACCGTAAAATCAATGCAAACTCTATAACTATTTGTTTTGAAGAGCGTGGCCTTTCTTCTTCAAGTGTAAAAAACACGTGCACGAAGCAAAATCTTGGAGGCCAAAGTAAGATTGCTTTTGCCTTTGTCAGTAGCATATATTTTTTGCACCTGAAGAAGAAAGGCCATGTCTTTTTGAAACCGGCAGTACTTATGTTGATTTTATAATCTGTGAAGAAGTTTTAAAGCTTAAATGTTTATTGTACCCCAATTCTTTAATTCATAATTCAATAAATAATACTAAATGTTTTGAGGAAATATTGTAGATCCTTCTAAATGCATATTGGTAATCAATGTCTTATTTTACAAACCTAGAAAATAATCTGGTATGCCACTCATATAAGATTTTCTTACACTGCATTCCAATACAATAATACTTCCAAATAAGGGACACCCAAGGGACCGGTCATTTTGTCCCTTAAATAGAGGTGCCTCTTATTCAGAGGTATGAATATTAGAATACATGGTATATAATAAGTACAAAACTTTGAATACACACTATTGTATGGTGTTTATTCAAAGTTTTGTACTGTGGTGTTCGTGTTTTTTATAACATAGTACATAAGTCAAACTGTCTTTAAAAAATTTAATTTAAATAGGAGTACAGGTAACATCAAACTTTAAAGACTCAGAATGCAGTTTAACATAGAACCCATTTTAAATCCAGTTTTTTAAATTTTTCATACAGAATGCATAAGTCTCTCAATTAATGAAATAACTAAAATTATGAAAGAAAATGAGAAAAAAAAATATTTGAAATAATTCGTAACTTTTTTTTTTTTTTTTTTTTTTTTTTTTTTTTTTTTACAAGCATGTACAGTCGGAAAAAAAAAAAAAAAAAAAAAAAAAAACGCAGCACTTGATGATATTTCGTTATAAATTGACGCAGAAAAATTTAATAGACACCATTCAACAGGAAATTAAATGCACTTTCTGAAAATGTCATCAAATTTTGAATTAGGGGTCATCTACATATTAAAATGAGCGCCAACTTTGATTTTTTCTGAGAGCCTGGCAGTGCGGAAAAGTATACTGTTTGTATACTTTATCTTTAGTATTCATAGCGTTATGATAAAAAATGTGTTAGGGGGTTATCTCTAAATGTAGAAAAATAAAATTAAGATCTTACAAGAATTAGACAAATTATACAGTTTCATACCGGAAATATTTCAAGGAAAAACGTCTCATAAAAAGAAATAAAAATATGAACACCTTTGCAGTACCTTAATTATCATGAATTCAGTTTTTTGGATATGTATATACTTCAGTACTTTTTTAGATAATTTTAGGTATATTTAAATACATTACACTTACGATTGGTTAGACAATACTCTTTATAAAAGTGCAATATTTTTCAATTAAAAAGTGTCTATCATGGATATACTGATCACCAATAAAGCTTAAATTTTCTTTCGTACGTGCAACATAATTTTCAAACTGAAACAATATAGCTATATATATATATATAATAATGCATAAACTAAATCATTTCGGATAAATTATTTTAAGGTTTCATAAAGTAAATATTAAACAATTTTAATAGCACTTACCAGTTTGGGTCAGTCTGTTTGGAACTGTACTATATGTTTTATAATTTCTATGAAAATATAATTTCTTAATTAACGCTTTCGCGACTGCTGACGAAGATTCACATCATTTGAAAATCTGTAACTATGCCAGTGGGCGTTTCTTTCGTAATTTGTGTGTTACTTATTTCCTAAGTATGTACCCAGTGTTCATATTTTTGCAATAAAATGTAGTATGGATAGAAATATATTAATTAGAAGGAATATAATTATAATGTATATCCATCTGTAATATAATTGTGGTACAGAAAATTTGTTCTGAAATATTTTATTTTGAGAGTATTTCAAACAGTAAACCCCGCCTATTTAGATATTTTTTTTCTTCTAGTCTTCGTTTAAAGGATTCAAAATTTATCACCAGTAATCGATGAAGTAAATAAGGCTTGTGTATATTTTTGTCAACGTAAAATAAGGGGTTTAACACGAATACTCAAAGTCACATTCACTTTTCGTTTCTGTATTGTTTTGTTTTGAAGAACGATAAAAGGCGGGGCTTTAGAAAACATGAATTCTTGTTACTAACACTAATGTCTAAAAAGCAACATTTTTGTTTCATTTCTTTGCATTTGATGTTGTTGTTATATAATTTGACCCGTAAATAAAAATTAAAAATATTTTTCTCAATTTTCTCCGTTATTTTTTAAGATTTGTTTCGTTATCTCATTCAAAATTTTTAAAAGAAGGCCCCCTAAACCACTCCAAAAGAAAGATTTATTTATATCTCGAAAACTAATAACTGGAATGAGCTGCAAATTTGCACATCCATATTTTTCAGCATTAGGATTTATTTTATGTAAAAATTAATATAGGTCATAATTCATAATTTTTATGAATATGAATTTATTAATATTTTTAAGAATTAAAAATATTTTTCAGAATCAAAAGTAATGGTGGATTATGTTTGGGTTTCTTCACTGTGTCTCGTAAAAAAAAAAAATTATATCGATCAGTTACTGTTTGTGAAGATATTAATAAAAGTTTGAAATATGAATTTAACATTAGCACCTTCAAGCTTTGAACGCTTATAACTCTGTGAAAAAATAAGTAAAATATACAACCAATATACTTTTTCGCATTGTCGCGATCCCAGGAATTCAAATACAAAATAAAAATGGGGCATTAACATTGAAAAAATCAAAGTTGGTGCGCGTTTTAATATGTAGACGACCCCCAATTCAAAATTTCCGTTCATTTTCTGAATCTACTCTCATTTCCCCGTCAAATGATACCTATTACATTTTTGTGCATTGATTAGCAACGGAGTTACATCGAGTGCTGCGTTTTTTTTTTTTCCCCGACTGTACATTACAAAGCAATTTTCTCCAAAGTATATTAAAAGTGCTTATCATTTTAAGAACTTCCTAATCACAATTATTTAAATGAATTTATCTAGTTGTGAAGTGTATTTTAAGGCATCTTCATAGCTTTCGAATTCAAACTTTCTCTCCTCTATATACCCTTCTTCACTATCATCTCATTACTCTAAGAAGTTTTCTAAGCATTTTTTTTTTAATGCTTTCATCATCCACAGGCGACACCAATGCTCTGGAATTCTTGTTTGTCTCATCAGTGCACAAATTTTCATCACCGCACAGATATTCATTTACTTTAATATTTAAGCAGCTTATTTCCGAAAGTTCAGCTCAGACAATTCTTTTTCTTCATTTATTTCATCAGACATAGCTAAAACAGATGTATCAAAACCTTCTTTTTAAACTTTAGGATACGTATTTGACAGCTGTAGTGATCCATTGTATTGCATCCAAAACAATAACACAAGTATGTTGCAAATTTAACTCTGTTTTTATATGTAGCTTGTGAAATTTCATGTTGCAGAAAAAAATTTCTGTGTTGAACCTCGAAGCTCCAGTTTATTTCTTAATCTAAAGTTTGCAGTAATGAAAGTTGCATCTGATTGGAATAACACTAATTTCGCAAGTTTAAATTTTAAATCGGTTGGGTGCGATGATGCGTTATCAAGAAAAAGCAAAATTATCCTTCTTTTTTTTTTTTTTTTTTTAGCGAAACTTGCGTAAATACGGGCTAGGACCCCTTAGAAAGACCCCCACGGAGGGCATTCCCCCTCTAGGCCTAGGACACAGCAGGAGTCAATCGGCCATAAATCCTACAACCAACCAACCAACCTTCTTTTTTTAAACATTCTTTCATCTAAATCTATCAGCCATTCTGACATAACGTCTTGATTGACCCATGACTTTTTATTGGAATACAAAATGTACTGATAAATGTGCTGCTTATCAACATTTACGTGGTGCCTACTATTAAGTCTATATAGATAAAACTTTTGGGTTAATGTTTTTGAAGCATCTAGGTTTCTTGGCCTTCCCAATCACAAGTAGTTGCTCGAATTCTTTTACTATGTTACAGTAAAGTAACACAGTCAGGGGTTGCCTGTCTGTTTCTACCTGTATTGTCCCTTTTTCTACACTGAAAACTATTCTTCAAAATAGAAAATTAAATAAATTTCGCTCTTTTATGTTTCCTTTGTAGCAAAATCTTCTTCCACCTGTTAATTGTCCCTAAAGACTCAAAATTTTTATTTTGGAATTTTTGGGTGTCTCTTAATTAGAGTGTCCCTTAGCCAGAGGTAATCCCATTAAGGTACCTATTCAAAGGGACTGGGACCAGAGAAATCGTCCCTTAAATAGAGGTGTCTCTTACGGGAGGTTGAACTGTATTATAAAAATGGATTACAGGTAATGTCAAAAGATCAATAATGTAAGATAATAAATTTCTATCTACTTCAAAAAATAATCTAAAATAGGTTTAGAAACAATCTTATTTGACAAATAAGGCTATCTGAGTTGACTTCCTGTTCAACTGTAGTGCGTTCATTTCTTTAGAAAAAAAAATGTTGTTATTAATTTGCTTTCAAACAATCTTGATCACATTTTCCAAGTGGCGACATGATTCACGCTTCAAAATACTAAATTTGAATTTTCTGAAGTTATTTGTTTATAAGTTATGCTGATATCAGGTACACATACAGATTTACCGCTAAAAATTAGAGTTTCGTATTCAGGGGACTTCAAAACATGACATTATACAAAAAAATAGACTTAAAAATAGAATGAAAAAAAAAAAAAATACTTTGTATATAATATGGATATGAAAAATTTAATTTCCCTCCAAAGGCGACATAGTCAAATATAACTATGTACTTCCTGCAATTACATTTAATAGAAAAGAACATTTAAGGTAAAGACACCAGTGCTCGTCACCCCTAAAATCTGCACCAGTAGTCGTCACCCTCTTAAAAGAAGTGTTAAAATAACCGTTTTATAACCTGTATGAATTTGAATCTACCCGCATAAGATTCTCCAAAGCCTTCTGCTTCTTATGACATAAAAAGTTCGATTTCAACTATTGGGGAAGAGTAGGGAGAAACAAAATAAGTGAAGTATACGTTAAATTACAATTGAATTGAGTCAACGTAAAGCAAATGATTAAGGGAATAGATATGCATTTCTTGATATATTTTGGTGTTTGCTGCATTTGACATTGCTCATAAAGCATTGTATGTAATACTTATGAAATGCAGAATACGATTTATGTGCAACATTTTAAAATTTGACATAATATAAAGGTTTTTAAGGTATGACGACTACTGGTGCATATTTTGCGCGTTTTACCAGTGCTCGTCACCCCTGACGAACACTGGTGTTTTACCATTTTTAATAACTGGATAACTTTTTTGATGAAAAATACTATATTTTCGTTTCGAATTATGATGGTATAATTTTTACTTTAATTTGACTATCGGCACCAGTAGTCGTCAGGGGTATTCATAAATGTAAACAAATGTATTTTAACCTCAAGAACGTGAACTTTACTGCACATATAACTTTTGTATAGCTTGTTTAAATAAAGTCAGTCATGGTACCTTTAATTCACTATGACTGACTTTAAACCATCTAAAATTTTCCATATTATTTTGCTGGAAAAATTAAACAATGGCACATAAACATATTTAGTTATAAAGAGCTTTTTCTAGTTTTCTGTTATATATTTTAGAAAAACAGACATGATTACTCCATACATCTGCCTAATGTATTTTAAATTTTTATGATGTCATGCTTTTGCGAAGATGTATTTAAGTGATGTTTAAGTTTTTTATTGACCGTGATAATTTAATTTTAATTCATATATATTTCGAAAATGATAAAATACAAAGGCTTAATTTCATAGTAAGCATGACTGTGAGTCGGTTCAAAATTATGTTAAGGCTTTTTTGTTATGTTAGATGCAGGTGATTAAATCTTATATAGAAAATATTAAACATTAAAAACATTTCTTAAGCAAGTTTTCTGTTTATACATTATATTAATTATGTAAGATAAACAAATAGTTAAAATGTTGATCAAAACTACCCTGTTGACTGTTGTTCTTAAATAATTAAAATTGTAAGATAATATTTGATAACATTAGCTTGATGTGAAGAATAATATTAGCAAGCTTTGCCACATTCGCTGGTCCCTATATTTAAATAAAATAGGAAAAAATCTCTATCATTATCAAAAATTAAGAAAAAAAAAAAAAACTTTGAAATCAGTCGAAACCGCAGTTAATGTTCCCGCTGGCTTCTGTAATAGCTTTCCGTCCAGCAATATGATGACTGGCTTCTACTGCCTTCGGCATAGACTTAACCGCTTTTTATCCCCCCTTCCTCTCCCACGGGTAAATTTAGAATTTTAACGAAATATTAGCAAATTACATATTGCGTACTTTTAACCAATACCCACACATCAAAACTCGCCTTTCTGAATTAATTTGGAGTAGAGCTAAGGTTAAAAAAGTGTTTTTTGTCCGCCTGGCCGAGGGAAGAGGGGAAGGGTAATTTTGCAAAATCGCCTTATAATGCGTGTAAGGTACACACACACAACCAACCAACGCATAAAAAAAAAAATCCCCCCCCCCCGAAAATAATTTGCAGTAGAGTTGAGCTTTTTTTTTTTTTTTTTTTTTTTTTCTTTTTGCCACCCTCACATAGACGAAAGATCTTCACAAAATATCTTTATACTAGGTGTTGGATGCATATGAACAACTCACAGACCAGAAATCGCCTTTGTAAGATTATTTAGAGCAGAGTTATGCGTAGAAATACGTTTTTGCTACCCTTTCTCAAAATTTGGTCGGAAAGAATTACGCAAAATACCTTTACAGTATTTTTTAGTGCGCATAACCAATCAACGCATCAAAAAATTGCTTTCCTGATATAATTTGGAAAATAATTACCCTTGAAAACGTGTTTTTGCATCCACCCCACACTTAATGAGGACGGAGAGGCGAAGTTTTTCTCAAAATTCCTTTATAGCATGTGTTAGGTACGCATAATCAACCCATACGTTTAAAAAATAATAATTGCAATACAAAAAGAATTTTTTATATACCGTGTTTTAAAATTTTCTGTTGAATCATATAAATGCTATTGAAGGCAGCAAGAACCCGAAACAATTGGCTAAAAGTAATTTAAAAATGCTTCGTCACTGTGTTCTGAGCTATTCTGAAAATTTCAAAAGTCTAGGTAGTCGGAAAGATTGATGATTGGGATGAGTATATGATTGATGAATCATATAAACGCTACTGAAGGCAGCGAGGGCCCGAAACAATTGGCTAAAAGTATTAAAAAATGCATTGTTATCGTGTTTTGGGCTATTCTAAAAGTTTCAAATGTCTAGCTAGTCGAGAAGTTAGTTAAATAAATTTTCTGTTGAATCATGTGAACGCTACCGAAGGCAGCGGGGACCCGAAACAGTTTGCTAAAAATATTTAAAAAATGCATTGTCACCGTGTTTTGAGCTATTCTGAAAGTTTCAAATGTCTAGCTAGTCGGGAAAAAAAGTTAAATAAATTTTCTGTTGAACCATATAAACGCTGCCGAAGGCAGCAGTGACCCGAAACAATTGGCTAAAAATATTTAAAAAATCCATTGTTACCGTCTTCTGAGCTTTTCTGAAAGTTTCAAATGTCTAGCTAGTCAAGAAGTCAGTTAAAAATCGATTGCAAGATTTGTACTGATAACGCTGCCGAAGGCTGCAGGGACCCGGAGCAGTTGGCCAAAAGTATTTAAAAAATGCATTTTCATCGTGTTCTGAACTATTATGAAAGTTTCAAATGTCTAGGTAGTCGGGGTGTTAGTTAAAAATCAATTGTAAGATTTGTACTGGACAAACAAACAAGAATACGCATTAATAAAAAGCATGGTAAAATCAATCTTACTGCGATAATTTGGAACAAAGTCACTCTTAAGAACGGGATTAGTACCCCCTCCCCTGCTACTTACCCTCTGCTCTGCTTTAAGTAAAGATATTTTTTAGTACGAATAAAATTTTGAAAACTTTTCTTAAAAGCAAAGAATTTTCAAATCATTTCACATATGAATGTTTTATTCGCAATATTTTGAATTTTACCATTTAATGTTTTGTGTTTTAAACCCTAAGAATAGATTTGGGTTCAAAATATATTCCAAAGATATTCTGTTTCATTTAATTTTGCAAAAACGCAATTAAAATCAAACTATTGAGCAAATTGTTGCGTTTTATTTACATGACGACCACTGGTGCAAACACCTGACGACTACTGGTGAAACGCAGTTTTCAAGTGACGAGCACTGGTGCATTTTTATAGGTTTAATTTTTATTTATTTTTTTTAATTGGCTTAAAGTATTGAAAAATTTAAAGTGTCTAACAACAACTAGAAGAATCAGTGTATAAAATAGACCAAAGCATAATATTGATACATAAATTCCACATGAATGCCACGCGAAAAAAACAAACATTTTAAAAATAAGGCCTTAAGAGTGACGAGCACTGGTGTCGTTACCTTAGTTTACTTTTGGGTAGCCTGTATATTGTCCATAAAAACTATATGCACATCAAATTGTGCACTTAAATTCAGTCTTATACGAAAAACACCTACCACAAAATTAAATACATTTCCAGCAATTTCCAAGTATAGCGCCAATATATTAAAATACTTTGGGTAGCCCTGTAAATGAAAGATTAATGATTTCAATACCACAATCTTCCCCAAACATTTATTCATATAAAAAACTATGTTCATTTTATTTCGTTCAGAGAAGACTATAGTTGTTTTACGTACTTACTACAAATTTCCACAGACACAATGTATTTGAATTCTCTTGGATGTCCCTGTACACGAACTATGTAATTGATGTCAATAGTGCAGCATCACTATGCGAAGCAAGTTTAGAATACCGAGTTTGGACTTCCTGCTTCTGTTTGTTCGTAAAACATGCTGATAACGGACACACAAACCAACAGCTAAAAACATGTTTTTCTGATTCAGGGAATTATAAAACGTGTAAATATAAGAATTCTCAACTTCGAACATTTGACTCAAAGAGAATACTTTCACTACCATATATATGGGTCAGAGAAAGTAAAAAATAATGGTTTTAAAATGAAATATTTCATCATTTAAAAACGTGTTTTATTATTTCATATGCATGAGAACTTTTAGTAGCTTTAGAAGGATAATAATCAACCAATTTCAGAGAAGCTTGCTTTTATCAAATTGAATATTTGTTATAATAACGCATATTTAGAGCATAGCTGCCAATATTTTAATTTATTCCGGAGTACTTTTAGCTCCGCCTTTATTTCGTACCACTTATTTTTTTAAAGTAATTTTGTGTTATTTTATCAATATTATATATTGGAGAATTTTTTTCTATAAATAAAGTGGTGCGAAATAAAGGCGGGGCTAAAAATACGCCGGAATAAATTAAAATATTGGCAGCTATGTTTAGAGTTTAGCCAGCTTCGAAAAGCATTAAATATAGTTAGTTCATTTCTCTTTAAAACTTTTGTTCCTGGTTTTGAACATTACAGTTGAGAAATATTATTATTACATTGTATAAAAAATTTGCAGATGACATTAAGAAATATTTAATAATAATAATAATAATAATAATAATTTTAATGTTTCTATATATTGGTCTTTATTAATTAATTTTATTTATTTATTTATATATATTTTTTAAGAATAGTAAAGTGAAATATTATTAGATGGAAAACAAATAAAACTACATAATCAAAACAGTAAAAATTCCAAGCATTTTTTAAATTAACATCTATTTACAGGAGAAGATAAACTAAATTGTATAGCAAATCATTGCATAAATTAGCTTTAATTACATAGCTGCCAATATTGTAAATTACTCCCAAGCATTTTAAGCTCCGCCTTATTTCGCACCACATTATTTTTAGAATATTTCTCTCCAATGTACTATAATTATGATAAAACCAGGAAAACTTACTTTAAAAAAAAGTTATATGGAATAAAGGCGAGTTGAAAATGCTCCGGAAAAAATTAAAATAATGGCAGATATGATATTACAAACACAACCCTTTTAAAATACAGATCTGATATATTTGATAAGAGCTATAGTGTGTATGAATTCCTTATTAAAAAAAAAAAAAAAAAAAAAAAAAAGGATAAGCTTATACACAGAGAGAATGCATATTGATTTTGTTATCATTTGCCACACATATATGTATATCCATCTCGTTTTTTAAATCATTTTGTAAAAGAATGTGAAATAATTTTACATTTTAAATTTTCTCGCTGTCGATAACTAAAAATAGGATAAAGACGATTAATCTTCTAAGTGATTAGGCAAAGTTGCAATTGAAATTTAGAAACGGATATTGAATAAAAAGTTCCCAAATTCCTCAATACTACCTTCCTTAGATAAATATATTTAATTTTCAAAAAGCATCAATTTCTAAAGAGTTTTCTCTAATGTGTCTTACATTATTTTAAAGAAGTAGGTTTTTAAAAAATTAAGTGTTATATTTAATACTTCTAAAAATAAATTATATCAGAAACATACGTATCCCTCTAAAATATTCCTAAAACGTTTCATATATCAATGTTATCTTACTCGAGGGTCTGCAACAGTAAGAAAATTCCTGAGCGCAGAAAAAACCGCATACGTCTACGAAGAAACACCCACGCCCATGAAGCTAGAGTAAATAGGAGATCCAACGCTGTATTACGAAAATGGTCCCGATTTTGACTGAGGCTGCTATCACGGTAGAAATCCTTCAGTAAACGTGATATAGAAATCCTTCAGTTTACTGAAGGATTTCTATATCACGGCTGACCCTCGCGCCATCTGTTGACGACTCTCGATAGCAACATTAATTTTTTAAACGAAGTTGGGAATGACAAAATTTAAATATATTAGACTTAATGGGTTCTCATAAAACTCACGTAGGAATATATATATACTAGCAGGCAACGCCCGCTTCGCTGGTCCCTATTTTTAAATGAATTACTATAATGAATTCTCAAAATGGCATTAATTTTTATCGCGTGAAAAAAAAGAGAAACAAAATCTGAGTAGGAAAAATGTCGCACCGGGTTCTCACTCACTGCCTTTGGAAGAAATTCCCAAAATGCTCTAACCCTTATTTCTATTATTTTCCCACTTCGCCCCCCCCCTCCTGTCTATCCTAATAAGTTTACAAATTTGAAAATATCCGCAATCGATTTGTAAGTATCAAAAACCTCTATGCACCAGTTTTGAACGATATATCTCTATTTTTATTTTTTTGCCGCTCTACTCCCCCCCCCTTCCCGCCCTCCCAATAATTTTAAAAATTCGAAAATAGCCGCGATCGATTTGTAGGTATTGGAAACCTCTATGTACCAATTTTTAATTATCTAACTCTATTTTCTTTTTTTTTTTGCCCCTCTGCCCCCCTCCTTCCCGGCCCTCCTAATAACTTTACACTTTCGAAAATATAATATCCCCATTCGACTTGCAGGCCTCTAAAACCTATCTGTACCAATTTTGAACGGCCTATCTGTATTTCTATTTGTTTTTGACCATAGCCCCCCCCCTTAACCCCTCCCTTCCCGCCCCACTTAATAATTTTAAAAATTCGAAAATATCCGCAATCGATTTGTAAGTATCGAAAACATCTATATACCAATTTTGAACGATCTAACTCCTATTTTTATTTTTTTGCCCCCCCCCCTCTCCCCTCCCCCTTTCCCGGCCTTCCTAATAACTTTACACTTTCAAAAATATCCCCATTCGACTTGCAGGCATCTAAAACCTATCTGTACCAATTTTGAACGGCCTAACTGTATTTCTATTTGTTTTTGCCCCATAGCCCCCCTTGACTCCCCACCCCCCTTCCCGCCCCTCCTAATAATTTTACAAATTCGAAAATATCCGAAATCGATTTGTAGGTATCGAAAACCTCTATATACCAATTTTGAACGATCTAACTCTATTTTTATTTTTTGCCCCTCCCCCTTTCTGCCCCTCCTAATAACTTTACACAATCGAAAATATCCTCATTCGACTTGCAGGCCTCTAAAACCTATCTGTATCAATTTTGGACGCCCTAACTGTATTTCTATTTGTTTTTGCCCCTTAGCCCCTCCCCCCCACTTGCTGCCCCACCTGGGGGCTGAATTTCTAAAATTCCAGAAATTGGTTTTTAGATATTTGCATTAGCTATATTTTAGAGCAAAAATTTCACGCATATCTATTTTTTTGTTTGAGATATATAGGATTATGCGAAATCACGTTTTACGCATGTGAAATCACGTTTTGCCCCCCCCCCCCCGCCCCCCTTGGGGACCGAATTTTGCAAAATTCCAGAAATTGGTTTTTTGACATTTGTATTAGCTATATTTTAAAGCAAAAATTTTACGGATATCTGTTTTTTTGTTTGAGATATGAAGGATTTTGTGAAATCACGTTTTGACCCCCCCTCCCCCCCTTGGGGGGCGAATTTTGTAAAATCGCTTCTTAGTGGATGCCTACGTCATAGAAAGAACATTGTCACAAAATTTCATGCTCCTAGGTCCAGGGGTTTGGTCTGGGCGTTGATAGATCACCCCCTCACTCACTCAGGAAGTGTTCTTTTATATATATATATATATATATATATATATATATATATAATATTTTCCAACATACTTACACTTTATTTTCTTACTTTTCCTAATTTTTTTTAACATAATTTTCGATGTTATGGATAAATTTCAGCTATTTCTTATATATATTTTCCTGTTCATAAATACTTTCATATTTTATTTTAAATAATTTTATTTCTTGATATAAAATTTTTAATGAATACTTTAGAAATATGGAAAATATAGAAAACGCAATAAACTATGAAGGGAAATATTTCATAAGAAAATAATTAAGGCAGTTTTAATATATGCATTATATAAGCTATTTATACCCCACCCCCTGATAATTATGTTTTATTTGGAGGTAGTTATGTAGAAGTTAAAGCTAATTGACTATAATTAAGCCTAGGTGCATTGCCTCCGTAGTAGTCTTTTTAAGGAAACGTGAGGTGCCGGGTTCGATCCCAGGTCGCGCTCGTCAGTCTAGCCGTTCGGAGTTTTCCGTGGTTCTCTTCGAAACTTGCGTAAATACGGGCTACGATCCATTAGAAAGACATCCTCCTCAGGCCCAGGACGCAAGTGTAGTCAATCGGCCTTAATCCCAAACATCAACACGAACATCTTTTTAACGAAACCAAGTCCATATTTACGCGAGTTAAAAAAAAAAAAAAAAAAGAAAAAAAGAAGAAAGAAAGAAATGTAACTGATATATATGCCTTGTATGCAATGTAAAAGAGCCTTAAAAATTTTTATTTGAAACAATTTTCATTTATTCCTATGTTAAAATTATTTTAGTTATACCAACTTCAACTCAGAAATTTATACTATTATTTATTTAAAAATCAAAACAATTTTAATCAAAAGGTGAAAAGCGAATTTGTAAACCTCTGTTCCAAGAAAAAAAAAAATCATAATAAATAAATAATATATACGGAATTAGCTTTTTGAATGAAAAATATATAAAATTTATAAATAATGGTTATGCTTAAAAAAAAAAAAAAAAGTCAGTTTGCAAAAAATTTAAATCCATGAACTGAATACCTGAGAAATTTATAAAAAATAATAATTTAATTATAAATTTATTTAATTAATTATCAAAATTAAAATTAATTTAATTTTTAGTGGGATGAAGATAACATTCTATTTGCAAAATAATCAAACTTATATTTCATTCCCCACCACACGCTATGATTTATCTGCACTTAGATCCTAGACTTAGGTGGTCTGACTCCATGTTGGTCTTTTTAAAGGGACCTGAAGTGAACCATGGAAAACTCTGAACGGCCAAGTTGAGGAGTGTGACCTGGAATTGAACCAGGCACTTCCCACATGCATGTTTTATTTTTAATTTAGTTATTCCAATTTTAATTTAAAAGCTTATCCTTTAACTTTAGTCAACGATTTTAATCATAAGATAAATAATGTCATTTTGAATCATTAACATTTCTTGGCTAAATTCATTAGTAAAGAACAATGTATTTCAGTTTTTAGAATGTAAAAAATGAAATAAATAACTAAAATTTTCAAATAGTTAAACTATTTTCCTTTTCTTTCTTTTTCTAATTTTAATTTTTAAAAACATATAATTTTAAGTGATTTGGATTATTTGCAGCTATCTCTTGTACAACAATTCTGCATTCATACTTCTGAATTCTTCTTGCTCTCCCCCCCCCCCCTAGATTGTAAGAAAATCTGTTACATGAAAATCTGAGAAATTTATAAGATATATTAAAAGTACAATAAACTCAGTAGGGTTAAAAAAAATACACAAAACAGTTAACATTTATTCCACTTCCCCACCCTAATTCTAATTATGTTTTGTTAATTTAAGGCCTATTGACTGCACTTTGGCTATAAACCCAGGTAGATTGCCTGTGTCATTCATCTTAGGTATGAGACTCAGATATATGCAAGTTCTGAAGAAAACCACAGGAAATTTAAAACGGCTACATTGACAAGCCTGGAATTGAACTAGACATTTTCCATCTGCTTATGAAAAAATTATTTCGATATTTTAGCAAATTAGTTTTCGATAAAATTTTTAAGTCATTTCTACATGACATGTTAAACATATATTTCATCAGTTAATTGTTTTTCTTCCAAATAAAACTTGTTTCACCACAGCTTCAACCCTTCTCCTCTCTAAAGCTCTTTTATCTGCACTTGGTAGACCTAGGTAGATTGCCTCCATATTGGTTTTTAAAAGAGACCTAGCCTGTATTTGCTCGAGTTTTGAAGAAAACAACTGAAAACTTCGAACGATGAAGTTAACGAGTGCAACATAGAATCAAACTTCACGTCAACCAGTTTATTTTAAAGTAAGAAATTTATTTAACTGAAAAATGTATGCCTTGTATGCAGTGTAAAAGTTACTTCACAGTTTTATCTAAAACAATTTGCATTATTTCTCTGCAAAATTATATTTTTTAGTCATTCAAAAATTTGTACCATTAATTTTTTTTAAAATGATAACGATTTTAATGAAAAGGAAAAATGTGGTCATTTTAATCGCTATTCCAAATTTATTTTTTATTCTTACATTAATAATAATAATAAAAGTTTTAGCTTTTCGAATGCTAGGATCCACTAACGGCCAAGAGGTTCTATCATTGAAACTGTAGGCATGAGGCGCTGGGTTTGATCCCTGGCCGCGCTCGTCGGCCTAGCCGTTCGAAGTGTTCGGTGGTTTTCTCCGTAACTAAGTTAAATACGGCTAAGATTCCTTAGAAAGACCCCCATGGAAGGCACTCTCACACAGGCCTTGGATCCTAGTACAATCAATCGGCCTCAATTTTAAAACCATCAACAACTTTTAAAAAGTTAAAAAAAAAAAAAAAAAAGAAAAAAAAAAGTCAGCTTGTAAAATAATTAAATTTATGAACTGATAACCTGAAAAATTAATAAAATATATTAAATGCAATAAACTTACTATGCAAAATCTCTTGCAAAATAATTAAAACATTCCCTTCACTCCCCCCCCCTCCATGATATTGTTTTACCTAATTTAGGTCTTAGACCTAGGTGGATTGCTTCATATTGGTCTTTTTAAAGGGACCTACCCTGTATTTACTCGAGTTTTGAAGTAAACCACGGAAAACTCCGAAAGTTTATTTTGACGGCCGTGACCTGGAATCGAACCAAGCACTTCCCACTGACTAGTTTCGAGAGCAGACCCATACTGCTACAGTTGGAGTATGTTTCACTTCGAAGAAAAATAAACTTATGAAATATATGCTTTGTATGTGATGCAAAAATTATTTTAAAATTTTATCAGAATCAAAACTTACATTATTTCCGTGCAAAAATTATTTTTTCTAGCCATTCCAATTTTAATTCAAAAATTTATATCATTAGCTTTTTAAAAAACGAAACAATTTTAATCAAAAGCTAAAAAGAGGCTTTTTAAATTACTATTCTATTTTTATTTATTTATTTGATTCATTAATAAAAAAAAAAAAAAAAAAAGAAATGTTACACCCAATTAAAATTTTTAAATAGCTACAATTAATCTAAATTATCTAAAATTATATATATATATATATATATATATATAAAAATCACATTAAAATCACATTAATGACATGACAATTTCTAGCCATTTTTTTTTTTAAATAAGCACCTAAAATTATTTAAATTTTATTAAAAAGCAATATTCCCATAAGCTTTCAATGCTAATCTGCTATAACGGCTAATCCTTGCGCCATCTAGCGACCTGTTGATTAACTAAACTTTCTGGTCCGTTTTCCTGCCGAATCCCCTATCTCGTTTTCCCTCCTCCCTTCTATCTTCATGCCCACGCCGCTTTCAATATAGCGCACCATATTTTACCAGCGGCGACCTGCCATATAGCGTTCAACCGCATGTACTTATCTATCAATTAAGAGAACTCCCAGGATGAACAGCTTTAGAAAAAGTATAAACTAAACATATTCGCACTTCTTTCTGGTATCAATATCTTATGTTCAACTTTATATTAAGTATAATGGTTATTTTCATAAATTGCATTATTTAGAACCTTTGACAGATTTTACAGCGTAACTGCATAGTTGTCAACAATTTTTTCCGGAGCATTTTTAGCTCCGCCTTTAATCCGCAACAGTTTATTTATAGAATATTGTTCTCTTATATGAATGAGGGGTCGTACTCTCCGCCCTTTTTTCAAAACACTCTCAAAGGTAGTTTTTTTTTGCCACGACTTATTTTACGATAAAATATATCTAGATATATTTATAGCGATGTACCATGATGGTACAGGGTAGCGAATGTTGCATAAAAATAATGGAAGCAATAAATTAAAAAAATTTTCATTCCTGAGAGTGTCCTGAAAAAAGGGCGAGAGTACGACATATGATATATTTATATATTCCTTCCTTATTTTTCTACAATAATATAAGGAAAAAAAAAATTACTCCTAAGAAAAATGTGATTTGAAATAAAGGCGTCTAAAAATGCGCCGGAATACTCTACAATGTTGGCATTTCTGTAATCGTGAAAGTTTCAATTCCTTTTGGAGCATTTTTAGCCCCGCCTTTATTTCCACGCAGCTTTAATGATACTGAGCTGCCGAACTAATCCGGTAAATTGTTAGTACCGCCCCTCTTTCTACAACAGCCCTTTTTTAGTTTTTTTTTTTTCTTCTGAATTCATTGCAAATGTATTTGAAGAAAATTACTTGAAAAATTAAGTTGTGTAGAAAAAGGGACCGTACTAATAATTTGCCGTATTAGGTTGGCAGCTTTGATGATAAAATAATTTTCTCAAAAAAAAAAAAAAATAATAATAATAATGATAATAATATATATATATTACATAAAAAAAAAAGGTGGTATGAAATAAAGGCGGGACTGTAAATACTCCGTCCTAAGATATTAATTACTAATGGATTTTCTCTAGTCTATCTTACATTATTTTTAAAAAAGAACATTTTTAAAAAAATATCTGTTTTATTTAATATTCTTAAAAGTAATTTTAATCAGAAACATATGTATCCTTCGCAGATATTCCTAAAAGTTGTTCTGTATATCATTATTATCTTACTCAATAGATAACTACACTAAGAAAATTCGTACCCACCCACATAGAAAAGTACAAAACGATTTGAAGAAATGTCCAGAGCATGAACGACCAGTGTTGATAATCTAAAATTTTCTTTTTACCCTCCGACTCCTTTAAAAATACCCGAAAAATATCCGCGAGCTTAAATGATTATCGCCATCTAGTGAGAAAAACGTGTATCTTATTCAAAAAATGTAGAGGGAGAGAGAGGGGGGGGGGGGCAATTATGGTTGTTATACACGAAAAGTATTAAGAATGATACATGCATAAAGTAAAAATATATAATTAAGGAAAAAAATATATGTACAATTTAAACAGAATGAATTTTTATTCGTAATGATTAATGAACTTTTAATTTACATTCCAGTAATATCTAAAAACAATCTTTAAATTAAATTTTCATTAATTTTTAACAATATAAATTTATTCCATTTTACATGAGTTTTACGATTTATATATATATATATATATATTATGCCTGTATTATTGTCAAGCGCCTGACAATTTGTAACGTTATTTGTTTTGTTATTCGTTTGTTTCTGAATCAGAATGACAAAAGTTCTACATATTATTTTTTATGAATTAAAACCACTTTGCAGATTTTGCAAAACTACTTCAATAAATTTGATTTCCTACAAATGTTTCAATTGGAAAACTTGGATAACTTCATTAATAGTTCTAATATTAGGCCAGAATATGCTATCGTTTATAGATGTCAGAGACGTCGTATTCTAATGATTTTTATTTATTTTTGTAAAATAGAACTGTGAAAAATTTATGACTATACGTCAGCAATTATAATAATATGCTATCAGAAACTGATGTAGTGCACGAAGGGAGTGGCGAGTTGGTCACGACTATACTAACTATGGACCTAGGCATGAGTGGGATGCGCTCTCTGGGTTTTTTTAGGTGGTTTTGAGTGGTAAATTTTGGACAAAACCACAATAAACACCCAGTGACTAGATGCCAAGTGCTTTCTCGGTTCGAACTCGACGCCTTCATCCCACCAAATTAGAGAGCTAAACCTCTCTGTTATTATTCTGAGCAGCTGTTCTTAGTCAGGCTCCACAAAATGGAGCAAAGTTCTTGCTTTGTCTGTAAAAATCTACTCATGTTTAAGAAATTACTACCAATTTCGATATTTTAAATCAATTTTCAGACAACGTGATATAATTAAATTCCTAAATGAGGAAAAATTTGATTCTTCATTATTAGACAGGTCTTACGAGAAAAAGGGGAGTTGATTTAGGAATCGAAAGTTTCAAAAATTAAAATTAAAAGCAAGTCTATGTAATATCATTAGAAATGTTGGGGCCTTTGGCTAAGATTTACTATAAGGCACCCATTGCTTATTGCCGTTGCCGATGTTTTGATCACGTGGTATGATGGTGTTTTGATTCAGTTTGTGAGCCGGTACTGCGAATCGTTTCACAACTTCGTGAATCGAATCAAAATGTCATGAAACATTTTTTTCGCGCTCCAGAGCTCTGTTTTCGCGCACGCGCATAGAATATCTTTCGAACTTAGTTTATCGCGCCTTATATCTTCGGGACTTAGTTTTTCGCATCGGCCGCTCCTGCGTTCATATTGGATATTTTGGTAATATTTCTTCATTATTATTTTATTTTTATATATTTTGATTATGGCTCTTAGTGTACCAATTCAAAATAATGTGCCCGCTGCTCCATGAATTTTCATGCTTTTACTGATTCATGCTCCACGAATTAGGTGCGTCCAGTGATGTTTTTTTTGGTTTTAATGCTCGCGAAGCGAGCAAACAGCAGAAAACATAGTGACCGCTGCTCCATGAATTTTCATGCTTTCACTGATTCATGCTCCACGAATTAGGTGCGTCCAGTGATGTTTTTTTTGGTTTTAATGCTCGCGAAGCGAGCAAACAGCAGAAAACATAGTGACCACTGCTCCATGAATTTTCATGCTTTCACTGATTCATGCTCCACGAATTAGGTGCGTCCAGTGATGTTTTTTTTGGTTTTAATGCTCGCGAAGCGAGCAAACAGCAGAAAACATAGTGACCGCTGCTCCATGAATTTTCATGCTTTTACTGATTCATGCTCCACGAATTAGGGGCGTCCAGTGATGTTTTTTTGGTTTTAATGCTCGCGAAGCGAGCAAACAGCAGAAAACATAGTGAAACATAAAAAAAAATGTTTCATAATAATGAAAAGTATTGTTTCATGAGATTTTGATTCGATTCACGACGTTGTGAACCGATTCGCAGTACCGACTCACAAACCGAATCAAAACACCATCATACCACGTGATCAAAACATCGGCAACGGCAATAAGTAATGGGTGCCTTATAGTAAAGCTGTTCCGGGCCTTTGAAAGGAATTTGATACTAAAGTATCAATGGGCGTTGGTATAATTCTAACTTGATCTGACTGGTCAGTTTCATTGGAGTTTTAAGTAGATTTATTTCCTCGAAAAGAATTAGAAACACAAAATCAATTAATCTAAAAGTCCTTCATTCAAGGTACTGTGTGTTACATCTCGTAGGTCTGTCATTTTTAAGGACATCTTGCTGTATATTTTTTAGATTTCTTGAGGGAAACCTCTTGAATTATGTTGTTTGATTAATATCTATCATAAATATTTTCGATGATAATGTTCTTGAGCATCACTGTATGAAAAATTATTGCTTTACAAAATACGGAACTGTAGTAGTTAAAAAATACAGGAATTTTAAATTGAGTAAGATTCAAACTTTAGGCCGAGCAAGAGCTCCTCCCTCAAATTGACTTCACCGCTTTCATTTAATGATTAAATTATTTATAATTATGTATTACAAATAATAAATTGTTGATTTCATTATTAAATACTTTTCAATTTATTCGATTGTGTGTTAATTTGAGAAATCCTTGTTATAGAATAGTATTCAAAAATAATGTAAAATAGTATTCAAAAGAATATCACTAATATCGATTTTGTAATATATTAACACTTTCGCGACCGTTGACATAGATTTGGAAATCTGTAACTGCATCAGTGGGCGTGTCTTTTGCAATTTGTATGTCATTTATTTCTTAAAAATTTCCACAATATTTTTATTTGTACAATCAATATACTATGAATATAAATACTTTGATTAGAAGGAGTATAATTAAATGTATATCCATTTGTAATATGACTCTGAATATAGGGCAAGGTGGGGTAAGTGGGCCATTGGGGTAAGTGGGCCACCCCACCTGGCATTTTCCCAGTTATTGACTCAAAAAAAAAAATCTGTTATAATATTTTTGTGTACCTACGCCAATAGATGTAGAAAACATTATGGCATCGTTTTCATTTATGTGTGTGATAAGTTACAAGCCTTTTTGTGACGATTTTTAAATTTGCAGTCCTATCGTAATTCGCGCCATCGTACTAATTATTTTTTTTCTTCCAAACCATTCATGATACAAACCAAAACTTTATATATTTTGAAAGTGTATAAAACACAGAATCTTTTTGTAGTATTGTGTACTCATGATGTTAATAATGATGAAAAAAAAATTGGGGGGCCCACTTGCCCCGTGTTTGGGGCAAGTGGGTCACCAAAATCAGGGCCTGATTAAGGGGGAAGCTCGCTCTTCACACATTATTTATACTTACACCGTTATTTTTTAACAAATACTTTCCTCCTATAATAAACAGAAAATTTACATTAAAAATTATTTTAAAATAATTCTGGTGTCTAATAACGGTGAGTAAATTGGATTGTTTTACACCGTTCATTTTTTATAAAAAATATTTCCTCGTCAAAGCGTGGAATTTCTATGACATGAAGTAAAAAATAATTGTAAAAATATTCCGGTATGAGCGAGCTTCCCCCTTAATCAGGCCCTGACCACAAGGGCGGGGTAAGTGGGCCACCCACCCCAACTCTTTAATATAGTTAAAAATAGTCATATGCACTGATTTATAGGGTTTACCTCTGAATGACTCCACCAGTAGTGATTCAAGTTCCAAAGATGAACTATCAGTTATTACCCACTACCACAGTACTTAAAAATGGGGATTATGCCTTTGTCCAGTTTGATAGCAAAAAAAAAAAAGAAATAGTATGTTGGCTTGGTATTAAATGACAGTCAAAACGATGAAGATACAGTTGTCATGTAATACATGCACAAAGACACAACTATGCGTAATAACTTTTTCCCCCCTGAAGCTAATGATATTCATGATGCATTCTAGAAGATGTTGTGCTGAAACTAAATGAACCAACACTTTCCAAGAAACTTTCAAAATACATGTTTACCAACGATTTATCAAGATATAATGTTCACTACCATGTAATACTGCCATAGGCTAGTTTAAACTTTGTAAAGTAAAAAGTTGAAAATTTGACATTTTTTTCTTTTAGCAGGCTTGTGTGCAGAAAAAGTTGCTATGGGTGAACTAATGGAGATACTTCAGTGATTTGTTTTTTCAAAGATTCAGAAAACCATGTAGATTGTCCCACTTGCCCCACCAAATCTCTACCAGTTATGTGTAAAAATATATTCGGGGGCTCCCACTTACCCCACCTTGCGGGGCAAGTGGGCCCCCCCGATGACTACCCAAAATAATTTTTTTTTTAATTCATCATTTGCCAATTTGGTTAGAGGTTGCCATGGGTACAGTAACAACATATGAGAGAATGAACCACAAAAAAAATTAAGTTGTTAGGCCTATTACATCCGGTGCTATGATGAGCTAAAGTCAAATTATGCCGAAAAGGGGTCCCACTTACCCCACCTTACCCTAGAAAATTTTGTTCTGAAATATTGTAACTTGGGAGAACAACGCCCACAGGCGGTCATTACTCTGAAAAAGACAAAAACATGAAGTCATGAAAGTGTTAACAACTCCTTTAATCCAACACTTTGAATTTTAATATAAAGGTTTTTTATCTATAAAGATAAGAACACATGCAATATTTATGTTTATTATAATTAAACTGAAATTTTTCTTTGATTGACATTAAAAATTGGGTTCCCGTGTCTTTTACATACATAAGAAAATCGAATGTGTGATATTTTATTCATCTTTTTTTTTTTTTTTTTTTTTTTTTTTTTTTTCAGATTTATTACTTAGAATTTTTTTTAATGAAGAAAAAAAACTAGAATAGAAAAATCTTGTTTCTTTCTTTAAAAAGTATTTAGGGTTTCGCAGATATGACAAATAGTTTTTTAATTTTTATAGTTTAAACGTCGTTCGAATGATAATTAAAAACTGTAGGTAGCGGGTCTCCATTCGTTCATCCTTAGCCAATGAGATTTCAAGAATGGAAAGAAATACGAAACTATTCTACCCTTGAAATTCAAAAAAGAAGGTCAAGCAATTTCTAGTGTACCTTGAATGGTGATTTAAAGCACCCTAGCAACTATCTATTCCTAGAACACGGAATGGAATCCCCACCTAGAGTCATTAAATACCGTTCTCATCCTCAACTTCATTCATACTGTTCGACCGTGATAAGATGGATCCTAGAACTGACGAAAGCACTGTCCAGTTGCCAGGGTAACCGATCAGTCGACTTAATTTGAGGATGTCTGGTATTTTCTTTTCGTGCCAATACTGGATATTCTCGCCATATTTCTCTCGTTCAGTGATTGACTTATCGCATTTCCTATTGTCAAATCGTTCAGAAAGATCGTAAATAAATAAATAAATTTCATTATTAATTATTTGTAGATATTTAATCATTTTGGAGTTCATGAATGCATGAATAAAAATGAGAAAAGGCAATTTTAAGATTTCAAATCTGTAAAATATACATCAAAAACCGTAAGAACTGTTACCTGAATATATATTTTATTGAACGAAACTAATACAGTTCAATTTATAAATATTAAGTGGAAATATAAGCTTTTATATGAAACCTATTTCAGTGCTGCCAAATACCTTTAAACTTACGCTGGACAAATTATTCATATTAAAAATAAATAAATAAATAGTTATAGTTATTTAATAATCTTTTTAGACTTTTATGTAGTATTATCGCGGCAATTTAGTCATATGTTTATTTTTTGATTTCTGTTTCTTTTTGTTACTAATATAAATATCTTACTTAAACATAAACATAATAAAATTAAGTTCGTAAAATCTAAATATGCTATGTATATTAAGTGAAATGGCAATATAAAAGAAATAAGCTATGCCATTTATCAATAACATCTTGATTAATATTTAAAAAACAAGTGAAGTTTTAAGGTAACTGATATTGTTTATTTTATTAAAAATAAATAGTATTTTCTATTATCTATGGATTTTCAAGAGAATGCTAATTGAATAAATATTACTATTTTTTTTAACTAATATTTCTGCGTGGAAATGCTGGTATTAGTGTATCCTGTATATAAGTGCTAAAAAGCTTTCTGAACCGGTATACAAGATTTTAAAAAATGCGGGAAAGGGAGAAAAGAACTTTGATATCTGCGCCAACTATGACAACCTTTCTCCTACACGTAAAACTTGTTCTCCCTCCAATAAGTTGCCCCTTCCTTTCTTACAACCATACCCAGAGTCGTTCTAATGGGAGCTAGACAGTACCTTCCGTTATCGTTATCACTTACATTTATGTTCGTCCGTCATGAGTTTCGAGACTAGAAAAGCAAATGTTGTCCACGACAGTCGCAGAGAAAATTATACAAACAGTAAATTGACTATGTCTTTTAGTTAACTTAAAAAATATCCACGAGCCTTCAAAATACTCGGTTTTCAGGTAATTACCCATAATCTGGTTATACTGAGAACGAGCCTTTACTACTGGCAGGTGTTGTACTTTCCGCCCTTTTTTCAGGGCACTCTCAGAGATGAGATATTTCCATCTCTGTTGCCACCCCTAATTCCCTGCAGAAATATATCTTGTACAGTCGGGGAAAAAAAAACGCAACACTCGCTGTAATTTCGTTATTAATTGACGCAAAAAATTTTAATAGACATCATTCAACAGGAAATTAAGTGCACTTTTTGAAAATGATGTCAAATTTTGAATTAGGGTTTATCTACCTATTGAAATGAGCGCCAACTGTGAGTTTTTCATTGGCAACAAGCAATTTCGACTTCATAATTGAATTCCCGAGAGTCTGTCAGTGCGGAAAAGCGTACAGTTTGTATACTTTATTTTAGTATTAACAGAGTTATAACGAAAGATGTGTTAGGGGTATACTATCTGCAAATCTAGAAAAATAAAATTAAGATCCTACAAAAATTAGACAAAATTTCGCACTTTCACAACGGAATTTTTTTTACATATATATTTTTTAAAATCTATTATAATAAATTAATAATATTAATTAAATAATTTCATTCAGTACTTAAATGTACAATATCATTTGACTCTAGAATCCTTAGATTACCCAGCTTTAAACACACTAGCTACTCATGATCATAACGATTCGATGAACAGACGCAGACCCAAAGCGGGCCTCGTTTTGAACTCCCACCTTTAAACTTTTTGCTGTTTTACTACCCTGTGTTGTACTGTGTTTGTTTATCTTAAGTCTGTCATTCTCTGTAACAACAACAATAATAAAAAAAAAAAAAAATGAAAAAGACAATCAAAATAAAAAAAATTTGTGCCTAGAAAATATAAAAAAATTCTTACTATCCTTAACCTTTCTATCATATTTTGTAATGCTATCATTAACCTTCCTTATTTTATGTTTTTTGTGCTTCCTATTTTACGAATTTCAGGTTTACGCATTTATGTTTTGGTGTTCCTTCTCTGTTTTCCCCCCTCTCTCCGTTGCAGTGATTGTGATTTTTCAAGACTTGCGCCTCGTTAGTTCCATCCTTAGGCAGAGGAAGATGTGTGGCTTTTGTCACAGGTGATTCCATCCCAATGTATCGGAAGATCCAAAGATAATAATAATGAACGCTGTCATTTTTACAATTTGTTATGGCTATTCCTGATTTCGGTTTTTTAAATACATATATTTAAATATTTCATTAGAAAATACATTTTAGATTGGTCAGACAGCGTTCTTCGAAAAATGTGCGATGTTTTTTCGGTTCAAAAGTGTCATCGCGCTTATACTGATCACCCATAAAGCTTTAATTTTCCATCACTTTATTTTGTAGGTGGGGCAAAATACACGAACTGAAATAATTTATATGCGTATACATTAAACAATTTTAATCGTACATATCAGTTTTGGTCAGTTTAACCCTTTGAAACTGTACGATATGTTTTATAATTTCTATGAAAATATAGTTTCTTAATTAAACTATATTTATAAAAGTAATTTTTAAAGACTAAAATATCCTCAAAATAATAATCCCTCCCCCCCCCCCCACAAAAAATTAAATAAATATAAAAAATAAAGCAATATATAAACTAAATGATTATCCTCTTGACTATGACGATAGTTAAGAAGAGAATTAACAAGTCTGCATTGCATTCCAATACCCTTCGTTTTTTTTTTTTTTTTTTTTTTTTTCAATTGGCAATTTTTACGTTCCATCTATTTCTCTATTTTAAACAGTATACCCCCTATTTAGTTGATTTTTTCCTTCCAGTGTTCGTTTAAAGGTTTCAAAATTTATCACTAGTAATCGATTAGGCAAATGCTACTTGTGTATATTTTTTCCAACGTAAAATAAGTGGTTTAACACTAATACGACTTGTCACACTTTCTTTTTTATATTCATTTCTTTTAGAAGAACGATGAAAGGTTTTCTTTAGAAAACAAGAATTCGTTTGAAAACATTAATGTCTAAAATTCATCTTTTTTGTCTTATTTCTTCGCGTTCAACGTTGTTGCTATACAGTTTGGCCCGTAAATGAAAATTTAAAATAGTTTGTTTAATTTTCTCTGTTACTTTTTAAAATTTTAATCGTTGTCTCATGCAAAACTTTATAAGAGACGGCCCCCCCCTAAGCTTTTCCAAAGATTTATTTATATCTCGAAAACTAATAACTGCAATGAGCTACAAATTTGTACACCCATATTTTTCGGCATTATGATTCATTTTATGCAAAAATTAATATATGTCATAATTCATAATTTTTTTGAATAGGAATTTATTAATATTTTTCGTAATTGAAAATATTTTTCAGAAACAAAAGTGATGATGGTTTTTATTTGGGTTTCATCTCTGTATCTCGTAAATAATAAAATTATATCGATCAAATTATTATTTTTATTATTATTATTATTATTATTATTTTTTTTTTTTGAGGATATTAATAAAAGTTTGAAATATGAATTTAACATTAGAATCTTCGAACTTTGAACGCTTATAACTCTATAAAAAAATAAGTAAAATATCAACCTATATATTTTTCGCATAGTTGCAACCCCAGGAATTCAAATATGAAAAAAAAAAAAAAAAAAAGGGTGTTATTATTGAAAAAAAAAAAATCAAAGTTGGTGCTCGTTTTAATATGTAGATAATCTCCAATTCAAAATTTCACTTCATTTTCTGAAAGTACTGACAATTCACAGTCGAATCAGTGTTTCCAGATAGAAATTTCAATTTTCCCCCAACACACAGTTGATTTTTCCCCAAAATGGCACGATTTTCAAAAATTTTCCCCATATGAATTTTTGCAATTTTTTTTTTTTTTTTTTTTTAAAGATAATGTAAGATATTTTTAAATGTTAAGTTTATGTGACATCGATGAACTGACGTTGTAGTTTTTAAAATATGAAATATAAATTTAGGAATGAGTGGTACTCATTACGACCTGACAAGAGAAGTGACACAATTCAAAAATACAGTATTTAAGGAAAATCAACTTAAAAAATGATATTATAAAACATGAATTAGCTTACATTAAAACACAACTCTCCTAAAGGAGGATGAACTGCGAAATTGAAATGTGACGCTTTTCGTTCACGTTGGGGCACTTCATACACATTTTCAATGACATAACCACAAAATTGCTATTTCTTGACTTGTGTTAGTTTTTTGACAGAGTGCGACAGGTTTCCTCTAGAAGCATAATTAAGCAAAAGCAACATTCTTAAACTTTATGTACTTGGTACATAATATCCGTATTCAGTTAACTTCAAAACGCATAATTATAACAAAAACTCATCTAACCTACCAAAATTTTATTTATAATATATTAGGAGTACAAATACGTTTCTGCCGTTTGACAAAATATGGCAGAGCCAGAAGGTTATGTTGAAATTGTCAGATGTAAAACGTAATATCGTAAGTTTCGTCATCTGGTAACAACATTACCTTGAAGTATTAATAATTCCGCATCAGCATCACATTTTTTTTTTTGTGCGAAAATCTCAAGTTTTGTGCCGAATGAGCGTCATTTGCGGGAACTTTTGATTTACTTCTTTAATTTAAAGAAATCTGCAGCTGAGGCTCATCGGTTGCTTGTAGAAGCATATGGTGAGGTTGCTTTATGTGAGAGAAGATGTCATGAGTTGTTTCAAAAGTTTGAAAATGACGAGTTTAACGTGGAAGACAAAGAACGCAGTGGAAGGCCGAAAGTGGTCGAAGACACAGAATTGAAAGTATTATTGGAGGAAGATTCGTTTCAAACGCAAAAAGAACTTGCACGTATATTAGAAATGACCCAACAAGCAATTTCACATCGTTTAAATTTGTTGGGAATCTATAATAATAAATGGAAAGGTTTGTCTGTCTGTCTGTCTGTCTGTCTGTCTATCTGTCTGTCTGTCTGTTCTTTTATACGTTCAGCCCCTATTGAACGCAGAAGTACAAGAATTGACATACGTATGCTCTGGAGCCTTTCCGATGTTTTCCTCGAAACAGAATTTAAAAATCTTAATTAGTTTCGGAGATATTAATTAAAATGTTAACCCATATCGATCGCAAAAATGACCAAAAATCCTTATTGCTTAAAAAGAGGCATTCTATCAGCATTCAGCAGACGATTTTAACGGCTGTCTCTAACGGAAGCAAAACATGTGCAAGTCATTAATGTCACGTGATCTTTAACTGGGGTTAAAAATTGCAAATTTCAAAGTGCTTCAAATTTTCTTTTTCGTACACAACACTTAATATACAACCTATTCAGCACAAAACCAACCTGCAGTTAAAATTTCATCAATTTTCATTAATAAACAAAGCAGTTACATTTTAATTGCAAATTAAATTTTATTCAAACACGTAATCTATCTTTCAATAGACGATAGGAGTTTCCATAGCAACAAAACACATTCGAAGGAACTAAAAAATACTTTTCTTTTTCTTTTTACTTCCATTATGGGGAAATAAAAAATATTTATTTTTCTTTTTATTTTCATTAATAAAGCTACCGTAGATAATGGAATTAGAGATTTCACGTGATTTACATGTTTTAGAATGTCCTGATTAGGTTTTCTTTTGTATCTCAGCTAATAATTAAAATAATTTCATAAGTAACACATTATTTGAAAGCTTTTTTGATTTGGAATTGAACAGTAGATTACAGAAATTTCTACCGCCAGATATATTAAAATTTCGATATTTCAAATTCCAATTAAATTATTTTTAATACATCATTCGAAAGATATTTTAAAGTTCTTTTAAATTATCGAAAGTTTTCACCAGATTTACACGTTTTGAGGTCTCCTGAATTAATTTTCTTTTGTATCTCAGCTACTAATTAAAATAATTTCATAAGTAATACATCATTAGAAAGCTTTTTTGATTTGGAATCGAACAGTGGAATACAGAAATTTGTACCGCCAGATGGCGCTGTAATATTTTAAAATTTCTATATTTCAATTTCTAATTATGATTAAATTATTTTTAATACATCATTCGAAAGATATTTTAAAGTTCTTTTAAATTATCGAAAGTTTTCACCAGATTTACACGTTTTGAGGTGTCCTGAATCAGTTTTCTTTTATATCTCAGTTATTAATTAAAAAAATTTCATAAGTAATACATCATTTAAAAGCTTTGTTGACTTGATACACGTTTTAAAGTACTTTTACATTATCGAAAATGGAATTCGAGATTTCACCCGATTTACACGTTTTGAGGCTTCCTGGTTAGGTTTTCTTTTGTATCTCAGCTACTAATTAAAATAATTTTATAAGTAATACATCATTAGAAAGCTTTTTTGATTTGGAATCGAACAGTGGATTACAGAAATTTCTACCGCCAGATGGTGCTGTAATATTTTCAAAATTCAATTTCTAATTATAATTAAATTATTTTTAAAGCATCATTCGAAAGATATTTTAAAGTTCTTTTATATTATCGACAGTTTTCACCAGATTTACACGTTTTGAGGTCTCCTGAATTAGTTTTCTTTTGTATCTCAGCTACTAATTAAAATAATTTCGTAAGTAATACATCATTAGAAAGCTTTTTTGATTTGGAATCGAACAGTGGAATACAGAATTTTGTACCGCCAGATGGCGCTGTAATCTTTCAAAATTTCAATATTTCAATTTCTAATTATGATTAAATTATTTTTAATACATCATTCGAAAGATATTTTAAAGTTCTTTTAAATTATCGAAAGTTTTCACCAGATTTACACGTTTTGAGGTCCCCTGAATTAGTTTTCTTTTGTATCTCAGCTACTAATTAAAATAATTTCATAAGTAATGCATCATTAGAAAGCTTTTTTGATTTGGAATCGAACAGTGGAATACAGAAATTTTTACCGCCAGATGGCGCTGTAATATTTTAAAATTTCAATATTTCAATTTCTAATTATGATTAAATTATTTGTAATACATCATTCGAACGATATTTTAAAGTTCTTTTAAATTATCGAAAGTTTTCACCAGATTTACACGTTTTGAGATGTCCTGAATCAGTTTTTTTTTTTTTTTTTGTATCTCAGTTATTAATTAAAAAAGTTCATAAGTAATACATCATTTGAAAGCATATTTTAGTTAATACACATTTTAAAGTACTTTTACATTATCGAAAATGGAAATCGAGATTTCACCCGATTTACACATTTTGAGGTGTCCTGATTAGGTTTTCTTTTGTATCTCATCTATTAATTAAAATAATTTCATGAGTAATACATCATTTGAAAGCATTGTTGATCTGGAATGGAACAATAGATTACAGAAATTTTTACCGCCAGATGGCGCTGTAATATTTTTAAATTTCAATATATCATATTCTAATTATGATTAAATTATTTCTAATACATCATTCGAAAGATTTTTTAAAGTTTTATTACATTATCGAAAGTGGAATTCGAGATTTCACCTGATTTACAATTTAAAGTGTCCTGATCAGGTTTTCTTTTGCATCTCAGCTAATTGAGTAAGACCGTTCAAAATTGGTATATGCAAGTTAATTAGGAGGAGCTGGAACGGTAGGGAAGGAATAGGCGCATGGGTTTGGGACCCGGTGCGAGTTTTTACCCGATGATAAAAGATTTTTTTTTAATTTTATTTTCTTAATAATAAAAGTTTGAGTTGAGAAAGAATATGCGTGTACAGCGCACGTATATCCTCAAACGTGCGCGCGCAGCGCGCATGGGTCTGTGCTGCCGAAGGCTGTGGCGTCCCGGTGTGAGTTTTTACCCGATGCTAAATGATATATTTTTTAATTCCTTTTCTTGAGAATGAAAGTTTATGAGTAATAACATGGAATTTTGAGAAGTCATAACGATGGTGAAGGAATACGTGCGCGCAGCGCACGGGTCTACGCTGCCGAAGGCAGTGGGGACCCGGTGCGACATTTTTCCCGATCAGAATTTTTTTTCTCTTTTTTTATCACATGATAAAAATTAATGCAATTTTGAGAATTCATTAATTATTGTGATTCATTTAAAAATAGTGACCAGTGAAGCGGGCGTAGCCCGCTAGTGATTCATAAACAAGGAAATTGAGTTCCATATTAACTGAAGCCAAGACCGCATGTTGTGGCGCCGGTCAAAACCAAATTTAGTGGGAAGTCCTACCCAACTCGCTGTATTCACCAAACATTGCCCCTTCTGATGATCACTTCTTCCGGTCGATATCACATGATGTGTCTGATCAGCGCTTTACATCATATGAAGGTTTCAAAAATAGCCTCAAAAGATGAAGAGTTCTTCCGATGTGGTGTCCGAATGCTGCGATAAAGATGGAAAGAAGTAGTGGCTAGCGATGGCCAATATTTTGAGTAAACTGTAGTGTGTCATTCTTTCACAATAAATTCCTAATTTTTGATCGAAAACGGCGTAAACTTATTTGTATCCCTAATAATTAAGAAAACATAATTATCATTTCTCAGCAATTTTCATGGACAAGGTATAGTTTCCTAAATATCTTTCCAGGTTGCGCACGTTGGTTTAGCCTTACAGAGTTTTTCGGGTTTTCCTGCGAAACTTGCATAAGAACAGGCTCGGACTCCTAAGAGAGGTCTCTCACGGAAAACATTCCATCCAGGTTCAAGTCCCAGGCGTAGTTGGTCGGACTTACCCCCAAAACACGGTCTAATTTTATTTCAAGAATGTAATCGTTTAATTTTGGGTGCTCTGTATATTTTATGCAAGTTGCATAGACTGAAGCGTACTTAAATATACCGCAGTAATAGAACTGTATACCACCATTTGAAACACACTTTGAAGAATTCCAGTTATAGACCCTAATAAATTGGAATTCCTTTGTATGGCGCCTCGTAAATAAATAGTGAAAGCATTTCATACCATATTCTGTGGGAAACCTACTTATATGATTATAAGAAATGTATATTTATTTTATTTTGTTTAGCGCAGTTAAAATATATTAAAATATGCTGACAAAAAATTTCTCCTACAAACATAATGTATTTGAGTTCTTCTAGATGACCAAGTACATGGGCATCACCGCCCCTGAAAGGGTTAATTAATGAATATCTGATGCAGAAAAGAACCAATACAAGAATTAAATGAACGATGTTTAAAGAAATGATGGATTTATGGCTTCAACTAGGGAATAACTGGTGAAAATTGCCGTTTGATTAATTATGTCAAATGCAATAGTCATAAGCATTGTTTTTTTATGACTTGTCGACTTGGCGAGTTTAGGCGTCACCTCGTCTAGATCGCGCGAAATCATTAGCCAATAGGACACAAAAAAGCATTTCGTTATTAAATAGTATAACCAATAGGGAAATGTAGGAGGAGGTTGGTTTTGAGCCAGAAATATGCCAAAATTTTGACTATAAAAGATGAAACACACCAAAATTGTGGGCCATACAGCCTCTGATATCCATTAGAACCTAAATTATATCCAATGATCCATAAAAGGTGCAAAATATCTAAAGAATGTCCATGAAAAGTCCTGAATATCCAGTATTAATTATAAATGTTTATTAGATGTTTAGAAGCGCCTTTTTCGATGTCTAATAGATGTAACGTGGTAGATTAAAACAAGATTTAGATATTTTCAATATCTATTAAATCTAACGAGTCCAATTACTGGATATTTGGAGATTTATTGGATATGTAACAGACATCTAATGGACAGGGCCCGATTAAGCCAAAGTGGTGCCCAGGTCCTGATTCAGTTTGGTGCCCCCCCCCTCCCCCGCTTGTATGCAAACCATTGAAAAAAAAGGGGGGGGGGCGGGAAATAATATAAAATACATGATTGTTTTTGTTTGAAAAAATATTATGTAACATTAACAGGGATCAGATAAAAACGAGGAAGTTAAAGTCGTGCCCTGATTTAAAATACAATTTGTATTCATTACATTTTAAGGATAATAATTTAAATTGACTTAGAGATTTATACTGAATGAATAATAAAAATAAATTTATTTATAATTACCAGACATGAAAGTGTGTAAACTAGCTTCAAAAGCTGAATTATATGGGATAGAAAGTTACCAAAAATAAATAAATAAATAAATAATAATAAAATATGTATGTATATATATATATATATATATATATATATATATAAATATGCAGAATACTTGCAAATACAATGAACTTATTGCGCCATCTGGTTGTAATGTTTAAGTCCTTGTATGTTGCATTACAGTTTCAAATCAAAAAAATCCCTTTTCGGCAAGCTTAAAGGCAAAGGTCCTTTACGTTAATGTTACAAAAGTAAAGAAACATAACATATGCATTAACACATACTTAGCCAATGGCTTTGTTATCCCACATTGCATTATTTACGTTGATGTTCTGTTTTTAAAAAAATTAATTCTACTACTATTCATTCTACTTAAAATTTTAGGCTAGATTTATTGGTCAGTAAACGTTTAATTTTTTTTTTAAATCCAAGCTCATAATCATTCAACAAATAGAAGCTATAAAGATATACAATTTGGTGACAAAATTTGCGACTTAGCAATGAAATTTGTGATTCGGCGGTAAAACTTGATAGTTGACGATGAAATGTTTGACTTGGCGACGAAATTCGTTATTTGATGACAAAATTTGGCGTGCTTGGCGATGAAAAGTGGCATCTTTGGCGTCATTATATTTTCTTCCCATGCAGAAACCTTATATCTCTTCACAGACCAATATCTTGTTTCCACAAGATAAAGAGTCAAAGGAAGCTGTAAAGTATTACTCTGAATTTCAATCGTAAATTTTAAATTCTTGCGTAAACCAGCATTCTAAGCTATTCACCACAAACGATATTTTTACCAAGACTAACGTATTATATTAATTTTATATTTTTAAATGAATAATTAAAGCTGTTACCATGGTTTTTATATTTTCAGCGATCTTCTTTATTATCGTTTGCACGTGACGTAAGCATCAGATTATAAATTTAAGCAATTAAAGCTATAGAAAAAGTCGGCTTCATCACAATTGACGAAAAATCACTTTTTAACTTGTAACTTTTAAGCAGTTGAAGTTATTGAAAAAGTTTAAATACAAAAAATGTTCTTTAGGGTAAGGCGGCAATTCGCCTGATTTGAAGCACTTTCCTATTTTCAATATTAAAGAAATTATGGGCAAATGAAAATTTCCACCACCCCACCATTTCCACTCCCTTTGAGCTGGACACTCCATCTACGAACTCGACCGAGATTTTTACTGTCCTGACATCATATCCCGAGCTGGTTAAATTTAAATAAAAATTACTGCAGTTATCGTGTTCACAACTTAACATGGGAAAAGCCGTCATATATATAAATATATATATGACGTTAGTTATATATATATATATATATATATATATATATATATATATATATATATATATATATATATTTATTTATTTATTATTATTATTATTATTATTATTATTATTATTTTGATAGAAATGCAAGTTTCCTGGAGAGTACATTTCTATTTTTCAGCATTTAAAATTCCAATTTTCAATTCACGAATTCCATTTTTTTTCCTTTTTAACGGAACTTTTTGGTGATTTTATCCTTTCTCTTTTCTCTCAAATGTTTACTGTTACTAATAATTCATAGTTACTAATAATTCATATGCAAATTCTCTCATCGTTAGGCTTATGTGTTATGTTAGTGCCATTTCTCTTCTGCGTAAAACTCAAATTAATTTAATACCGTGACTAATTTGAATCGAAATAAATCTCAATTAAAATATATTTTATTTCATGTTGGTATTTTCATGTATCTTTTGTCTGCTGAGTGATACCAGGGTTGCCAAATTTGGCTTTTTTTTTATTCAATAGTCACCGTTAATTTTTATTTGTATCGTTTGACTAATCACTTCGAAGATTGATAGTGTATTATGTATATCAAATGTCACTTCTCAAAATTATTGGTGACTATTAAATTAAAAAAAGGCCAAATTTGGCAACCCTGAGTGATACAATGGTACTAAAAAATTTCAAATTATATATATATATATAAACTTTTGAACGGAGGGTGGTTTAGGGTTCTAGAGGTCATGATCGGTGAAGATATGAAGACATTTTCCAGAAGTCGTGTCATGAGAACCATTGCAATAGGTAGATCTCCTATAAGGAATCTACCTCATTCAAAAAACTTTGCTATACTATGTATATTGCTTCTAAAAAAAGTAAAATTTAGAAAATAATTCATTACAAGCTTTTTAAAAGTTTGAAGTTTTTTAAAACGTCTTCATTTTATTAAGCAATAACAATTTAGTATAAATTTGTTACTAAGCAGGACTATTTTGGTGACCAAGTCCTGGGACTCGCAAAACCACGAGTTAATCAGACCCTGTTGATGGATGTAAAAAAAGAGTGATATTTGTCGTGCCTGTAAGATATTTATGGAAATTTGAGGGATCATTTTTTAAACTTTTATACATTTTTAATAGGGGTGGGAATCGATTAAGAGTTTTAACTGGGTTAATCGTAGTTCATTAATCGATTAATCAGATTTTTAATCGATTTTCATTTTTTTTATATATAATTTTATTTCAATGATGAATAAAACTCTCATATTGTGTACAGTCGGTAATAAAAGTATCCGAATACTAGCAAAAATTCCTATATAAAAAAAGTAGAGTTAATACTGTTTTGTTAAATAAATCCTTGTCGAATCATGTTCTTGGTCAGTCTAAGAACATGATTCGACAAGGATTTATTTAACAAGTTAGTTCTTTTTTATCACTTCGGATAGAACACAGAATGTTATTTTCTGTTTCTACTTCGATAATTACTATCAGCAATTCTGAACAGACAATAAACGCTTGAAGATATTGTGAAACTCTGTTGACATTTTCCCCATCAGAGAGATAGTGGAAACTCAATCCCTTCTTTTCGTTTCTTTTTTATCTTTATCGTTTCCATTTTTTGAAAGCTTCTTGTCTCTGAGAATACTATTGCCCTGGCCAACACTTTCTGTAAAGGGCAGCATGCACATGAAGCGGCATTTTGTTTAATAACTGTCCTCCCCCCCTTTCTCTATCAACAAAAGTGCAACATCTTCTTTGTGAGGTTTTATTTTTATTTATTTTTTGCTTTTTCATTATTTGATGGATGTTTCATAGAATGTTTGTTAGGAAATATGTGAAAAAGTATTTTGTAGGCAGAACAGCATTTTTACTTTAATTCGTAGTTTGAAAATTTTAATCGGATTTTGAAAATTTGTAATCGAATTAATCGATCCGATTAACTCGATTAAAAAAATTGACCGGGACTAAGCATTGATCAATTAATCGGCACAGCCCTAATTTTTAAAGATGTCTTATGGATGTAAATGGCTATGTGGGGTTTTCCAGAGCTCTCCACTACTAATAGTTGCCTAAAAAAGTTACGCCGCTCGCCTGATCTGAAATCTAATTAACAGCGAGTTCGTCCAAAATCTTGATGTGATTCTACGGTCAATTCCGGTAACCGCGCTCGGGGCTGCAAAATTCCGAAACCCGCCAGTGTCCAGCCAATTCCTCTTCCATTGCTTTCCATGCAGCAAGCCACGAATTCGATTGAAATAAAGTGATGTTCCCGAAAGTGTTCTTGTTTTCCTATAGCCATGACAGCTGCCGAGAATTTCTGCGTTCAAAGCTGGTAGATGTAAGATGCCGGGTTCGATCCCTGGTCGCGCTTGTCAACCTAGCCATCAGAGTTTTTTACGGTTTTCTCTGAAACTTGCGTAAATACGGGCTAGGACCCCCCTTAGAAAGACCTCCATGGAAGACATTCCCTCTCAGGCCTAGGACCCTAGAGTTGTCAATGGGCCGTATTCCCAAAACACCAAACACATCTTTAGCCATAACTGCGAATTATTGTCTCCAGAACTTGTTATATATATATATATATATGGACTATGCTATTAACTTGAATACTAAAAACATTATTACAATTAATCGTTGCTTAAAAAATTATTTCATGAAAATTAAAGTAAATTATGCATGAGTGAAACGATTTTGAATTAATTTAATGAGCGTTAATTAATAAAAATAAATTAATATTGTTTAAAAATAATTAAAATAATACTGTATGTCATTCACACGACTTTCTCTTACCGTGAAATTCGATATTATAACAAAATTATACTTTTAAAAAATTAAAGAACACGCTTTTATTGAAATGTGAACTTAAAAGCACAAAATACCTATCTTTATAGTATTAAAATGCAGGGTAAGAAAAAATCGTGTGCGTGACACACCTTAATATTTACATATTTAATAATAATAATAATAATAATTTAGAATTAAACAAAAACCATTTTTAAAAAATCTCCCCTGACTGGGCTCGAACGTCAGACCTTTAGGTTCGTAGCCCGGATCTTTACCTCACAGCCACAGCGTTCACGTAGGGAAAGTCTTTTTTTACAATATAGATTTTTTGTTTGCTCCCAGAGCGGTTACAAACATGCATACAGGTGAAGTTAATACAGGCGTGTTAATAAAGAGAGATTGGCGATTAAAGTTTAAGATAACAAGTACTGTTATATAAACCTAGATTAAAAACAATTCAAACTAGGCTTCGGAACAATTTTATTTGACAAATAATATTGTGACAAATAATTTCAAATAATAATAGTAATTATAATTATAATTAGGATAATGATGCACTTTTTTAAGTTCAGCATTTCTATTTTTGTATATTATGAGTGATAATGTTAAAGATAAAGATATTTGTTTCAAATAAACTATAGTATATTTAATATAGAACTCCCACACAGCCACTTATCCATAAGACATCTTACATCAGTAAATTCGTATAAAAGTTAAAAAGTGATCCATTAAACTTCTATAAATATCTCCCAGATATCTATTAGCACGACCAATGTCACTCATTTTTACATCCATTAGATGTCTGTTACATATCCGATCAGTCTCCAAATATCCAATCATTGGACTTGTTAGATCTAACAGATATTGAAAATATCTAAATCTTGTATTGATCTAACATGTTACATCTATATAAGACATTGAAAATAGCACGTCAAAATTTCGTCTCTATTTAAACATCTAATAGATATCTACACTGAGAAAAAATTCTGTAACTGACATCTAGAATCAAAATTGCGGCTCCAGAAAAAATAGTTCCATGGCATCCTTATGAATTCTAGTCCCCTTGGAAAACGAGTTCTAGAAGCCCCTATTAGAATTCGGGAGCGTTTGCCTATATTCTCGAGGGCAAAGTTATTTAAAAATCTCTGCAAATAAATGTGACAATACAAGAGGCGGTTTTCTGCAACAATAATCTCGGTTCATTACCCAATTCTAGAAAATCAAACGAGAATTTCTCGCAATACAAATGATTCAGAATATTTAGAGTATTCAGAATATTGTTTCACCCTGTAGAAATGTGTACACTAGAAATTCTCGATCATTTCTTCTATTCAGTTAATTGGCGTGCCTTATGAGCGCATAGCTCGAAAATCTATATTTCTAGTTAAGGGATTTAGAAAATGGCCGCTTATTCATTCTAGAGAAAGGCGGTATATATTTTTTTTCTCAGTGTATAGTACATGATATCCAGAACTTTTAATGGACATTGTTTAGATATTTCGCACCTTTTATGGCTCGTTGGATGTAATTTATATGTCTAAGGGATATTAGTGGCAGTATGGGACTAATTATAATTGCTTTTTTTTTTTTTTTTTTTTTACTAACCAAATAAAGATAAAATGTAAATTTCTATGATAACTTCGGATGAAGATTAGAAATGTCTATGTGTAATTTCTAACTTCTTAAAGGAATACAAACTGGCAGTATATTTTATCTATGGTGAAAGTTTAAATACATTGTGAGCTTCGTTTATTGAAGTAACACTGCGGAAGTGCAGTGTGCTTGGTTTCATTTCAAAATTATGTTCGATTTTAAAAGTTAAGCAACAGGTTGTTTTCTCGTTTCAGTGAGAAAAAAAATATACCTCTTTCATCTAGAACGAATAAGTGGTCAGTTTCTAAATCCCGAAACTAGAAATGTAGATTTCCGAGCTATGCGTATAAGGCATACCAAGAAGCTGAATAGACGAAATGATCGAGAATTTCTACACTGTAAAAAAAAACTGTTAAAATTACAGGAAAAATCCACGTACACGGAGAAATACGGGGGTGCCAGTATTTCTCCGTGAAATATACAGGACAAAACTGTACTTTTAACAAAAAACCTGTTTGATTTACAGGATTCCTGAATAAAATATATGCCAGTAATACAATTTTATGGTATTTAAACTGTATGTTTGACGGATAAATACTGGCACCCCAGCTGCCAGATTTTTCCTGTACTTTTAACTTTTTTTTTTTTTTTTTTTTTTTTTTGCAGAGTAGTATATGCATTTCTAGATGGTGAAACAATATTCTGAATATTCTAAATATTCTGAATCCTTTGTATCGCGGGAAATTCTCGCTTGATTTTCAAGAATTGGGTAATAAACCAAAATTACATTTGCTGAAACCCGCCTCTTGTATTCTCATTTATTTGCAGAGATTTTTAAATAACTTTGCCCTCGATAATATAGGCAAACGCTCTAGAATTCCAATACGGGTTTCTAGAATTCGATTTTCATGGGGACTAGACTTTATAAGGCTGCCATGGAACTATTTTTTCTAGAGCCACAATTTAGATTCTAGATGTCAGTTACACACTGTAAAAAAAACTGTTAAAAGTACAGGAAAAATCTGGCAGCTGGGGTGCCAGTATTTCTCCGTCAAATGTACAGGACAAAACTGTACTTTTAACAAAAAACCTGTTTGATTTACAGGATTCCTGTGTAAAATATATTGCCACAAAGTCAGCTTTCTTCGTAGCGGCCATGGCGTAGAGGTACGTCTTTGGACTGTCACCCAGACGGCCTCGGTTCGATTCCAGCCGGGAGCATGAAAATTTAAAGACTCTAAATAATTATTTCAAAAGTCTTATAATTATCTTTGCATATTTAATTTCCTATTCTAGCAGTTTCTAGAATATTCTAATTTATGTTAATCTTGTATTCTGCAATATTTGAATACTGTATATAAGCAACTTGTTCCTCAGTTTGAGTATGTTCTCAGCCGACTGTAGTTTGTTCTGCTATTAAACTGCGTTTGTTACTTCACTTCGAGTGTTCCCTTTGGCTCTTCACGACATCTACGTGACATTTTTGGTGGAGGCGCCGGGTACTAAACCTTGCAAACGTGGATAACAGTGGTGATCTTCGCAGAAGTCTCCGTTTAAGAGGACAATCTCCCGAATACGGACTTTATCTTCCAGACAGCAAAAAGAAAACAAAAATGCCGGAAGATACCAAATTGTCAGAAGACACCAAGCCCATCGTATTGACTCCTACCTACCAGCAGCCCATCGACCTTCCGAGGAGTGCCTGGAGAAGATCCTCTGAAATGGCTTAAAGAATATGATCGAGTGGCTAAATTTAACAAATGGGATGACATGATGTGCTTAGCCAATGTTTATTTCTTCCTAGATGGTACGGCAAAACAATGGTACGTAAACAATGAAGATACTCTGAATTCCTGGAGGTGTTCAAGAAAGAATTAAGCGGACTTTTCGGCGATCGACAAAAGTACACCAGGAGGGCGGAGGAGCAATTGAAGTACAGAGCCCAGCGGTTAGGAGAGAGTACGCAGTCCTATATACAGAGTGTCTTAGGTCTGTGCCAGGAAATTAATCCTTCAATGACCGAAGACGAAAAAGTGTCTCACCTAATGAAAGGCATTGCGGAGGACATTTATCAAACCCTGTTGACGAAAGAAATCAGCACCACAACGGATTTTATTAAATGGTGCAACTACATTGAGGACATGAAGCAGAAGAGGGTTGGACGACGAAGATTTGAGAGGCTTCCAAACGTCGTACCAGTGGCAGCCATGGAAGAGGAACCAGATTTGGTCTCGCTTATCCGCCAAATTGTACAGGAGGAAGTACATCGACTGATCAACCAGACGAAAGAACCTTCAGAGCCATGTTCGCAATTCCTAGAAGAAATAGTCCAAGATGAAGTTCAAAGGGTCCTAGCCCCCGTTTCATCAACACCGGCCAAAACACCCCGTCGACCAACATATGCCACTGTAACCAGAGAATCCAGAGTTCCTGTCCAGAGATCACCCCCGCAGCCAAGAAAAACTGACCTCTGGAGAACAGCTGACAACAGACCAGTCTGCTTCCACTGTGGACGTCCTGGACATGTTGTGCGTTATTGCAGAGAAAGAAAAGCTATTTTCGACAGTTATCGACGTCGCCGACAGAACCCTGAAGAAATTGACGCAGAAGATGAACTTCGCCGACCAATCTTCACTCGCCGTTCATCTCCTAGTCCAACTAGAGGCCGATCTCCAACACGCCGTTTCAGATCACCGTCGCCATATCGTCGATCGAGTCGATCTCCAAGCCGCAATAATGAGGAAAACTAAACGGAGCGACCTTCCAAGGAGGTGAGGCCGCATGTAATGAAAATCCTCCGTCGGCCGCAAAGATGACTGGTAACCAACGAGACATAATCGTGGATAAAAAGCCGATACGAGCCCTAGTGGATTCTGGAGCCTCATTTTCTGTCGTCTCCGATAAGTATCGTCGATCCCTAAAAAAGGTTCTGTTTTCTGAAGCCAAGAATGTTATGCTGAAAGTCGCCGATGGAAATTTTGTCCGGCCGATGGGAAAATGTGTTTTACGTGTTCACATAAATAGCAGAGAGCTGCCATTTGAATTCATTGTTTTGCCGCATTGTAGTCATGACATAATCCTTGGATGGGACTTTTTGGAAGCTTCTAAAGCCGTGATAGACTGTGGACAAAGTGAACTATTTTTAGAAGACGTTTGTCAAGACCTCGCAGCGATGGACGCCTGGAAGTTGTACGCCACAAGAGACTACACTCTTAAGCCCCAATCTTTAACTAAAATAGCAGTTTCAGGATACCAAATACGAAGAGAGGTAAATGTAGTCATAGACGGCAGTAAAAATCTGCTCTTCGAGAAGAATTTTGCTATACCATCCATGTTAACCTTATACCATAACGGGCAAAGTGAAATCTGGGTCGCTAACCTCCAGTCCAGGAACCAAGTAATTCCTAAAGGAATGTGCCTAGGCCTAGCCGAACCCTTGAATGAAGGACATTTATGTGCGATTGCCGACACGACGGATGGCCTGAATACACGAGACACGTCAAATTCCCTGATGGACTGCTCTCGAATGATGTCCTCTGAGTTGAACAACGAACAAAGAACCAAGCTAGCCGAACTGCTTCGAAAGTTTTCTGGAATCTTCGAGAAAACTAACAAGTCGACAACCTCACGGACGAATGTGAAACACAGGATTCATACAGGTGATCATGCTCCAATCAGCCAACGAGCCTACCGCGTATCACCGACCGAAAGACGCGTCATTCGTGAAGAAGTTCAGAAAATGCTTGATAAAGGTATCATCCAGCCATCTGAAAGCCCCTGGTCTTCACCCGTGGTGCTCGTTAGGAAAAAAGATGGAAGCTGGCGTTTTTGTGTAGATTATCGGAAGCTCAATAAGATCACGAAAAAAGATGTCTATCCTCTACCTCGTATCGACGATACGCTAGACTGTTTGAAAGGCGCCAAGTTCTTTTCTTCCATGGACCTCTGCTCTGGGTATTGGCAAATAGAAGTAGACGAAGCTGATCGAGAGAAGACGGCACTCATAACCCCCGAAGGCTTATACGAATTTAAAGTTATGCCGTTTGGACTCTGTAACGCACCTGCGACTTTCGAAAGAATGATGGACAATTTGCTACGCCATTTAAAATGGACTGTGTGTCTTTGTTATTTAGACGACATTATAGTATTTTCAGAAACTTTTGAAGAACATCTCTCCCGACTAAGGCTTGTTTTGAAATGTCTTCAGGAAGCTGGTCTTGTGCTCAACCCGAAGAAGTGTCTATTTGCGGCCAAAACAGTAAAAATACTGGGTCATCTTGTTTCTAGTAATGGCGTCCGTCCAGATCCCGACAAAGTGAAAGCCGTAAGCAATTTTCCAACTCCAAAGAATGTACATGATATACGAAGCTTTCTTGGACTTTGCTCATACTTCCGAAGGTTTATTAAGGGCTTTTGTTATCTCGCTGAACCCTTGCAGTTGCTTCTGAAAGGCGATGCGAAGTTCCATTGGGGTCCTGAAGAGGCCGAATCTGTTAACAGTCTGAAGTCAGCACTCACTTCTGATCCAGTCTTAGGAATGTACGACGAAAGCGCCCCTACAGAAATTCATACAGATGCCAGTGGGTATGGTATTGGGGCAGTCCTTGTGCAAATTCAAAACAATGCCGAAAAAGTTATAGCTTACGCCTCAAGAACCTTGACAAAAGCCGAAAAGAATTATTCCACCACAGAACGGGAATGCCTTGCCATCGTATGGGCTATCAACAAATTCCGGCCGTATCTATTCGGAAAACATTTTACTGTTGTAACGGATCATCATTCACTATGCTGGCTTATGAGTCTAAAGGATCCTCCAGGAAGACTGGCAAGATGGGCCCTTCGCCTTCAAGAACATGATTTCTCAGTGATATACAAAACTGGTAAGAAGCACAGGGACGCTGACACTCTCTCGAGGAATCCAGTGGAAACTGAGACGCCAGAGAAATCTCTAGCTGTGACTACGAGTATGAACCTTGCGATTGAACAGAAGAAAGACCCAAATCTCGCAAAAATTATTTTGTCGAATAACTGCACCAATGCGGATAAAAAGGAATTTGAATTAATTGACGGAGTACTATGTAGAAAGAATTTTGACCCTGATGGAAAAACGTGGCTGCCAGTCATCCCCAAACATCTACAAGCGGACATATTAAGACATTTCCACGACGCTCCCACCGCAGGACATCTTGGTTTTGCGAAAACATATGACAGAATCCGCAAAAGGTTTTACTGGCCTGGGATGTACAGAAATGTCGTTCGATATGTGATGCACTGTCGAGAATGTCAGAGGAGAAAATACGTTCCTCAACGACCTCCTGGACGCTTAGTTTCTATCCCTCCAGCTATAGCACCTTTCCATCGCATTGGGATCGATCTTCTAGGAAGATTTCCGAAATCTACTCGTGGGATCAAATGGATCATAGTCTGCACTGATTACTTAACGAGATATGCAATAACGAAAGCTTTACCGATCGCTGAAGCGGAAGAAATAGCGAAGTTCTTGCTCGAAGAAATTCTCCTAAGGCATGGAGCTCCCCGAGTAATTATCACAGATCGTGGAGCTGTCTTCCAATCCAAACTTGTTTCCGCTCTCGTCGAATTGTGTAATATCGATCATCGTATGGCGACAGCGTATCACCCTCAAACAAATGGACTGACCGAGCGGTTCAATAAAACTTTGGCTGACATGTTGTCCATGTACGTGGATACAGAGCAGAAAAATTGGGATGAAATTCTACCATTTGTTACCTTTGCTTACAATACCGCTAAACAGGAGACGACGGGTTTTACGCCTTTTTATTTGCTTCACGGGCGTGAAGCTGAAACGACACTGGACACAATGTTACCATTTTGCCCTGATGATGTAGACGACGATCACATAGCCAAGATTATTGCCAGAGCTGAAGAATCCAGGCAGCTAGCCCGAGTGCGAACTCTGAAAGCCCAAGATAAAGACCGTCGACGTTACGACTCCAAACACCGAATGGTTTCTTATGCTCCTGGAGATCTCGTATGGGTGTATACTCCAGTCCGAAAAGTCGGCCTCTCCGAAAAGCTTTTAAGAAGGTATTTTGGACCGTATCAGGTTTTACGTCGTTTATCAGACGTTACCTATGAGGTTCAAGATTTTGATCCTGCGTCGCGAAGAAGAAAACCAAGAGACATTGTCCACGTATTACGTATGAAACCCTACTATGATCCGGACAAGCAGATTGAGAACGAAGACACACAAAATCCGAATGATGCCGTTCAATCTCAAACGAACGGTACTTACAGGGGACCAATGACGCGTTTGAGGACCAGAGCTCTAACCCAGAAATCTTAAAAACAGCGAGGCGCTGTTCTTTGAAAGGAGGGCAATGCCACAAAGTCAGCTTTCTTCGAAGCCGCCATGGCGTAGAGGTACGTCTTTGGACTGTCACCCAGACGGCCTCGGTTCGATTCCAGCCGGGAGCATGAAAATTTAAAGACTCTAAATAATTATTTCAAAAGTCTTATAATTATCTTTGCATATTTAATTTCCTATTCTAGCAGTTTCTAGAATATTCTAATTTATGTTAATCTTGTATTCTGCAATATTCGAATACTGTATATAAGCAACTTGTTCCTCAGTTTGAGTATGTTCTCAGCCGAGTGTAGCTGTATCACAAGTTTGTTCTGCTAATAAACTACGTTTGTTACTTCACTTCGAGTGTTCCCTTTAGCTCTTCACGACATCTACGTGACAATATACCAGTAATACAATTTTATGGTATTTAAACTGTACATTTGACGGAGAAATACTGGCACCCTAGCTGCCAGATTTTTCCTGTACTTTTAACATTTTTTTTTTTTTTTTTTTTTTTTTTTTTTTTTTTGCAGAGTAGTATATGCATTTCTAGATGGTGAAACAATATTCTGAATATTCTAAATATTTTGAATCCTTTGTATCGCGAGAAATTCTCGCTTGATTTTCAAGAATTGGGTCATAAACCAAGATTATAGTTGCTGAAACCCGCCTCTTGTATTCTCATTTATTTGCACAGATTTTTAAATAACTTTGCCCTCGATAGGCAAACGCTTTTAGAATTCTTATAGGGGTTTCTACAACTCGCTTTCAGTGGGGACTAGAATTTATAAGGATGACATGGAACAATTTTTTCTAGGGCCACAATTTAGATTCTAGATGTCAGTTACAGAATTTTTTTCTCAGTGCAGGGAATTTAAGGAAGTCTGGAAAAGTCATGGATTAGTCAGGAAATTTTATGTGAAGTCAGGGAATTTTGACAAATTTTGTGGAAATGAGCCATATTTGAATGCTCATTGTTTTAAATTACTAAATTGTTCGCTGGTTTTGTGAAATATTTTGGATAATAAACAGCGCAAGTCATGGAAAACTCAGGCAAAATGATGAAAAGAAGTCGTGGTAAAGTCAGAGAATTTCAAAAAGTTCTAAAATTAGCCACCCTCAATATTCAATAAACAGAATTCGAAAAACTTCATTTTTTGAAAGAGAAATCTTTATAAAATGAAGCAACAAAAATGCCGCAGGATAGCATAGGAAGAAAGAAAAAGGGACTATGATTGATGCATAGTTTTAAAATGTTAAATGTTTCGAAAAAAAAAAAAAAAAACCTCTTTCTCTCTCTCTCTGTTTTTCCAATATAGTAAATCATATTTTTAATTCAAAGTTTTCATATCAATGCGTATAAAATTTTTAAGTGATAATGACGTCGATTTTTGTGAGATGCATCATTTAACTATTTACATTTTTTTAACGTTCACGTTTAATTAAATGCATTTATTTTTATGTCGAAAGAAAATGAACTCGTATTTATTTATTTATTTATTTATTTATTTATTTTTGTAACAATTAAATTATAGCTACTATTTTAATGGGTATTTTTAAAGCTATTAGGAGGATATTATTTTCACATTTTGATAAATTAAAAGAAAAATAATCCAAAATTCGAAAATTGTCTTGTCATCGGGTTCTGTACTGTTCTGAAAATTTCAAACGTCTAACTAGTAGGGAAGTTTGATAAAAATCGATTGCAAGATTTGTAACGGACAAACAAACAAACAAGAATCGAAATTAATAAAAACGTGTTAAATTAGACGGTGGGTGCTGGTTTTCAGAGATCTGTCAGAAAAGCGATTGCACTGAGAAAAAACTCTTAAACTGACATCTAGAATCTAAATTGTAGCTCTAGAAAAAATAGTTCCATGCTATCCTTATAAATTATAGTCCTTCTTGAAAACGAGTTCTAGAAACCCCTATTAGAATTCTAGAGCGTTTGCCTATATCCTCGAGGGAAAAGTTATTTAAAAATCTCTGCAAATAAATGTAAATACAAGAGGCTGGTTTCAGCAAGTATAATTTTGGTTTATGACCCAATTCTAGAAAATCAAAGGAGAATTTCTCGCATTACGAAAGATTCATAACATTCAGAATATTGTTTGACCATCTAAAAATGTGTAGACTAGAAATTCTCGATCATTTCGTCTATTCAGTATATTGGTGTGCCTTATGCACATAGCTCGGAAATCTATATTTCTAGTTTAAGAATTTAGAAAATGACCACTTATTCATTCTAGATGAAGGCGATATATTTTTTTTTCTCAGTGTGGCACAATTTCTGAAAAACTAAGGCACCGGGCTCATCGAAACTTTGCACACTTCTATAAAATGAAATTTTCTTTTTAACACTTTCCAAAAAGGTTGAAAAGTGTTAATGACTTTGGTTTGTCTGTCCGTTTATCTGTACGCTTGCCCGTGCTGTAACTCCATAATATTCATGGAATTTCTTGAAACTGATATATGCTATTCAATTTCACCATAAGATGTTTCCTATTCAAAATGGAATGAATGCCTCTACTGGTTTGTGTACAGGGACACCCGAAAATATTTAAAAAAAAAAAAATATATATATATTCGACATCACTGAGAAAAAATTCTGTAACTAACATCTAAAATCTAAATTGTGGCTCGAGAAAAAATAGTTCCATGTCATCCTTATAAATTCTAGTCCCCTTTGAAAGCGAGTTCTAGAAACCTCTATTAGAATTCTAGAGCTTTAGAAAATCAAGCGAGAATTTCTCGCAATACGAAAGATTCAGAATATTCAAAATATTGTTTCACCATCTATAAATGTGTAGACTAGAAATTCTCGATCATTTCGCCTATTCAGTTTATTGGCGTGCCTTGTGCACATACACTAAGCGACAAAAAAAAAAAAAAAAAAAAAAAAAAAGCCGCACTTGGATGTTTTTTTTTTTCGCCTTCTACAACCTTCAATTTTATCGTTTAAAAAGCAAATTTTCGAACAGATTTTACTATGTTGTCCTCCATATACACTTTAGCTTTGAGTCCAGTGTTAAAAACAAAATGCAATTGTCAGAAAAATTGTAATTTTAGAATTTATTTCAAAAATGGTAACAATAAGGCAGTTAACGATGCCACAAAAAGAATTAATTTTTGAATGAAAATCAAAAACTATTTTAATACGTGAGATGGCAAAATAATAAAATGTTAACGAAATATTGGTAAAAGGGTTTTCAGCAAGATATAAAAGTTTTTGGCCGTTTAAACTGGAAATTTGGTTTTAGGTTTCTACACTGCTCATCCAAGCGAGATGACCGTATGTTAAAAAACCATTGCTTATAAAATCGGTTTGTATTACATTTAGAACATAAAAGAGCTTCAGAAAAAGTATTAGAAGCATAATTTCTTTAACTACAGTACAACAACTATTAAACAAAGCAGGTTTAAATGACAGAAAATTTGAAAAAATTCCATTCTTAGTGAAGAGAAGTGGGAAAGCAAGACCTCAGATGGCTAAAAAAATTAAAAAATTATTAGTTAATTATTGGGCAGAACTGGTTCTCTCTGATGAGTCAAGTTTAACTTATTTCGAACTAAAGAAAACAAGCAGATCTGACAATGAAAATATGACCAACTTAATGAAAATCACACTTTTAAAACAGTGACACATTCTCCGTACATTATGGTACGGAGGTGCATAACTTCTCAAACACTCGGGAAAATTTTTATGCTCAAGGGATCAATTAACTCGAAATAAATCACAATCTGCATAAATATGGTGCCTGACCGACTATTTTGGGTGGTATCTTGGACATTTCCGTAAACAGCCTTTGAAGATAATAAGGCACCTTACTACACGGCGTCTGTGGTAAGTTTATTCACTTAAAACTGTGAAAATTTCTTATACATTCCCATGAGAATCTATAATTTTGTAACTAATCATATCTTTTTTCACTTTAAGTTAAATACCACAAAGTATATAGTAGAATTTCTTCTTTACCAGACATGGAAATAGTCAAAATCGCGATCCGCTCGAAAACGTTTCGTTTATAAAAAGGCGTGGGAGAGGGGAGAGGATTCGAAATTTGCAGCCTGTAACTCTGCCAGAACTAGAAAAAATTATTTGTGATATTTGGCACATTGAAATTTCTGAGAATTATATTAAAACACTGTATGAAACTATGCCATTGCGCATTAATGCAGTAATTCCATATAAAGGTGGAATTAACCCAATATACATATTTTTATACATATTTTTAACAAAAAATTGCTTAGATCTAACAAATAAATAGTTTTATTTCATATATTAAAATATAACTGGCTTATTTCGTATAATAAATCATAATAGAATGCAAAGTGTATGGTTATTGCATTATGTTCAAATAGAAAATTTTATGCAGATTTTTAAAAAGTACTTCGTAAAGTGCAATAAAGTGAATTATTAAATCGACAATATACATAGATATATTTTCATACCTTTGGTATTACGGAAACAAGACAGTTTTATTTGTTTCAAGCATTAATTTTAAAGTTATTACAAATAAAAAAGGTATGTCATTTTTGCGATTGGGTGAAATGGGGGTATTCGCATTCGGAAAGTCATTTTGTATAAGACAGGGTTGCCACACTACCGGGAGAACCTGGAATAGCCAGGGAATTCGAAAACTGACTGTAAAATTCAGGGAATTTGAATATTTTAGACTGAATCTGGAAAAATCAGGGGGTTTCACACAATGATTGCTAAAGAAAAAAAAAAAAAAAACAATTTTTCTTCCAATGTAGGGTAATTTATCTGTTTTTTTTTTTTTCTTACCTTTCACCATTTTTTTTTAACACTCCATCCCTTTTACCCGCTTAGTAAAGAAATTTCTTATCTCGCTTATAAGCGACAGATGCTATCGCCATACGTAAATTTTGTCATAGGCATTTTTATCTTTTCAGATAGTATCATAATTGTTTTGTCCTCAACACAACCAATGCTCAATATATTGTAAAAAAGAAGAAAAAAAAAATCTGGATTATTCAGCTTTTGCCAACAGGTAATATAAATAATTGTCCCTCTATTTATTATCCCTCTATTGATCTCAGGGAAGATAAGACTCCTTATTTGTCATGAAACTCGAAAAATAGTTGATATTTGGAAAATTTTTTGCATATATAGAAACTTTTTTTTATGTAATGATGATAGGAATTAATAAAAAATTTATGTAAAAATATTTCCGTTACATGGAGGTTGAATATAGAGAGGCTTCGTAGTACAATTAAAAATATATAAATAAATAAATAAACTATATTAAAAATATAAGACCCAAAAAAGAGAACATAATTCATTATTGTTTCTTTTATTTTCTATATATTGAGGAATATTACAAATTTATTGTAGAAAATGTTTCATTTTATAAATACAACTTTTTATGGTTTTTAAGTTCTTTGAGGTTTAGAAAACATATTTTAAGTGAAGATTTGTTTTCTTTAATATCTGAAAGTCAAGAAATGCATATTGAGTATTTCGTATACATTTCATAAAGTTCTTCAATCTTTGGTAGATTGATATTAGCGAGGGAAATCCTTCCTCGTCTGTGTTTGACAGATTTATGTCGGCGAGGGATATCGTTCCTCACTCATGGTTGGTAGATTCAAATCAGTGAGGGAAATCCTTCCCCACCCATGCTTAACAGATTCTTATCGGCGAGGGAAATCCTTCCCCAACCATGCTTGGCAGATTCAAAGCAGCGAGGGAAATCCTTCCTCAACCATGCTTGGCAGATTCAAAGCAGCGAGGGAAATCCTTCCTCACATATGCTTGCCAGATTCTTATCGGCGACGGAAATCCTTCCTCACATATGCTTGGCAGATTAGTATTGGCGAGGGAAATCCTTCCTCGCCCGTGCCTGGTAGATTCTTATCGGCAAGGGAAATCCTTCCTTGCTCCTGCTTGACAGATTCGTATTGGCGAGGGAAATCCATCCTCGTCAATGACTGGCAGATTCGTATCGACGAGGGAAATCCTTCCTCGTCGATACGAATGATACAAAGACTGACGAGGGAAATCCTTCCTCGTCAGTCTTTGACAAATTTACATTTCTGAGGGAAATCCTTCCTCATGAACTTCCACTAAATATATTTTTAAGCTGTATTTTCTTATTTCTATTATATTTCTTCTGTTATATTTATCATTTCTATTGCATTTCTTCTATTATATTTCTTATTTAATTTATATTTTTTAGAAGAGATCTATTTGAGATGAGGCATGATGTTCTTAAAGTGCTTTTTTGGAGCAACAAAACAACCTTGCAAAAAACTTTCTAATAGCTGTAAATTTGTTTGGCTTTTTGGCAGGATATAATAAAAAGAATTCGTCATCATCAACGATTAAGATAAGTTTTTCTTCACCAAGAACACCAGACAGCAAGTTGCTAAAAGATAAAACATATTATAAACAAAAGTATTAGTTTTACATTGAAAATACTATAACCATCATTTCATTTTCGTCATATTATTACATAATACAAAATGTTTAATGAAACTCGATAGCAATTTTAATTCCTTAATCATGGCATTCTATAAAGCATGAAAACCAAGGGAAAGAAGGTAAGTGGGTTCGAGCATACCCATCTATTTTGAGATTAAATATATTTTCATTTTTTCATTATTTAAACAAATTAATAACTTGGTCTCATTTCCCCGAAGCCTACTGCATAGATATAGTAATAAGACATAGATTGATCAGCGAGAGGGAAAAAGTGATGCCTTTTTTTTCGGGAAAAATCACTCTAATGGCTGCCTTTCCCCGAGTAAATCACACACAGGAATACACAAGGATAATTTAATAAATAAAATTTATGAATAATTTATTTTCATTAAGGTAAACTCCAGATACAGTTTGAAATTCATTTTTCTTTTTATTCTTTTTTTCAATACTCCCTAATGGTTGATTTTAGAACTTTTTTTCGGCATCAAAATTTTTTGCTTGATAACATGGGGATGATAGATCTATATATATTTCTATATCTATGGCCTCCTGCAGGCAACGTCGGGATGTATTTTTCAAAGCACAAACGGAAGGTACGGGAATGAGATGGAACGATGTTCTTGAAAATTATTATATGTATGGGTATGTACAGGGTGATTGCAAAGAAACGTGACTGACTTCACATGTGAATTCTTCCATGATTTTTTTCTTTATAATCCTTGGATTACCATTTAAAAGATTACTGAGAGAGTAAACATTGATAAATCTGTTTTGTTTAGCCATTTAAATAGTCTCTGGGTACATGATACATGGGTTCTGCACGTTTCGAGAGAACGTAACAAGCCCAACACTGTACACAATGTTTGTCTCATTGTTGAACAGCAAAACAAATGCTTTATGAATCAAATCATAACTAGAGGTTAAATATGGGTTTGCCATAGCATGAGAAGAAAAAAAAAATAAATAAAAGAGCAGAAATTATTGGTTATAGTTAAATAAAAGAGTAATTTGGTATTACTGTTGAGAGTAATTTGGTAATTCAATAGGGATCTCTTTTGGTGGAAAAAGTTTCGACATAGGGGAGTAGAGGGCTGCTAGGGAGGGCAACTTAAAAATTTCAAATAGGAAGATATGTCTTGTGATACAACCTTGGAAACGTCTCTTCAAAACGATGAATTTGATATAAACAGTTTCGCCCTGCGATGATTATTAAAGGAGATACATTAGTTTTTAGACTTTTGAAATGTGGATTTTATACTTATGTATCCCCTTTAATAATCATTGCAGTAAAAAACTATTTACATGAAATTCATTGCCTTGAAGAGACGTTTCTAGGGATGTATCACAAGACATACTTTGCCCCAAAAAGTTTGGGCACGGGCAAGGGGGTGATAGGAGTTTCGCTAGGGAGAGCAGCTTTAAAATTTGAAACAGTAAAGTATGTCTTGTGATACATCCCAGGGAAAGTTTCTTGAAGACAATGAATATGATTTAAATAGTTTTGTCCTGCAATGATTATTAAAGGGTATAAATAAATATAAACCCCACATTTCAAAAGTCTAAAATCTAATGTATCTCCTTTAATAAGCATCGTAGGACAAAACTATTTATATTAATTTCATTATTTTGAAGAGACGTTTCCAGGGATGTATCACAAGATATACCTTCCTATTTGAAATTTTAAAGTTGCCCTCCCTACCAACCCCCCTAGTCCCACTAGGCCCACATTTTTTTCACGAAAAGAGGTCCCTCTCAAATTCATTAAACATGTGTTACACCATTTTTCACAATTCCGACTCATTTAGGATTTAGGTGGGGGTAGGGGGGGGGGGAGGGGAGGACTTTTGAAACACCCTGTTCATAAATTTATAATGAAAAAATATTTTTATTTATTTCTTGTTTTCTTTTTCCACTTCATAAGTTTGTTTCTAACTTGGTTTTTTCCACATATTGTTTGAAATTATTTTCAAGTCTTGTAGGTGACCTCGGGCATTGCATGCCGTACTTTTTTAGCAGTTTGCATACAGCATGACAGAAAAATCACCTAATTTGCATATAACATTCATTCAATGCCCTTGAAAAAGTGGTGAATTTGCATGCTTCAATACCGGGTTGCTTACTTTTTTTTTTTTTTTCGTCAATTTTATTTATTTTTTATAGTACTTCTTGTGATGCTTGGTTTCATAATGCAATGTTTGAAAGGGTTTTTAATATATATATATATATATATATGTGTGTGTGTGTGTGAGTGTGTGTGTGTTACGGTCAATGTGATTAATCGGTAATTTAAGTTATCTCTAAAAAAGAACTTTGTTTAAAAATAGTTACAGCTTCTGCTTGCAGCATCTTTGTCGATCCTGCAATAGTTAATCTCCAGTTACAAGCAGTGCCTTAGTAACCACAAGAGTTCCACAATTGCCTTTTCTTCGGTCCTAGATTCAATCTTCACCAGACTTCACAACTTACCTTTGCTTTTGTTCACCACTCCTCAATTTACTAAAGGACTTAACTGTCAACCGTGAAATGTAAAAAATATATAAAAACTGCTCACTGGAATCTTCTATTAAATCCCTGATGATGTTTTGATTTTGCAAAGCGAAAAGCTTTGGATAATTTTTAAATGTTTTAAATTACATTTTAGACAAACGTGATTTTAAATAATTGGTAATTATTAATAATATTCGAAAAAGCCGATCAAAGGGATTAATTTAAGAGAATTTATAACATTGGCCGGTTATTATTAATATTTTTCAAAGAATTTTATTCAATGCAATGATTTTCTACGTGTTTAGAGCTAGAGAAGCTTTGTAATGGGTTTTTGAAGAAAAATTCGCTATTGTAACGCCAAAAGAAGCTGAAAATGCAGAAATTTAATCTTTTTCTAGCCCGAGTAAATCTCTTTGAATGAAATTGCATAAAAGTAACTACTATTATTTACAAATGCGCAAGAACACTTTCTCTATTATATATGTAGGTAAAAAAAAAAAAAAAAAAAAGAATCGGTAGAGTCGTGTTTTGAAACACCCGATTTAAAATTGACCTACCTAATCAAGACGAAAGTTAATTTTCTTGTGGTAACTAAGTAATACAGGGGAAAAATTATCTTTTAAGGGGTTTATGTAACAAATTCGAAGAAAACCGTTAGAATTCCTTTTGAAATATCGACTTTAACTAACACTGTCGATTTCCCCCAAAATTTGGCATATTTATCTGATTAAAAGAAACAAACAATTACAAAGGAAAAGGTACCTGAAAGGGAGTTTATTGTAGACCCCTTTAAAGAAATGCATTTGCGAGACCTGGAATTGGCCTACAAGACGCCTATAAATTTCTCGAAATAGCCAACTAATGCATAAAGAAACTACATCTAAAAGGATAACTTTGAACTTATTAGAGTCGTGTTTGTAGTACAGTTTATAGCCCTACGTCCAGTTTCCAATTTTTACCAAAAATTGGCAAAATTACCTATACACTAGACCTGTCTTAATTCTGAAGCCCCATTGTTCTATTTTTAACCATTTTGGACGTAGAATAGTCATTAGGTTTCCCATTCACATATATACACACTAACCAATTGCCAAAAACACTTTTTTGGACTCAGGAGACCTACATGTATGTCAACTGAAAACTTGATATCGAAATTTTTTACCGAATACAATATGTATTTCAATTACCTAGAAAGGCATTAATGAAAGTATTTAATCAAACGAAGCATTTATTTAATACATGAGTTTTTTAAACTCGACTAAATGTCTGTAACGACAAATTAATTATCACAGTAGATAGATACATAAAAATTGAGTTAAAGTTCAAGTTTTAATGAGTTAAGTCTAATTGATCACATTTTCTTTTTGTAATTATTAAAAATAGACGGTTAATGTGATTGGTGTCTATCGTTTAATCACTTTCGCTAAACTTTCTTGGTAATTATTAATAATGACCTGTTAAAGTGATTAGTGTCCATGAATTAATTACATTCACCAAAAGAGGTGGTATTTATTAATAATCCCCAGCTATTACTAATAACAACCAGACTTATTATTTTAACCGTAAAGTGCAGTTTCCACTGCGGTTGGTTGGAGATTGGTTCGAGCGACGCTATTCAGAATCCATTGATGTGGTCAAGTGGTTGGACGTGGTTCGACGAGGTTGGTTGTCAGGAAGAAAGTTCCTGGCTCTAACCCCCAGCTGAGATAATTGAGGGGCCAAAGGCAGATATCTTTGTCAAATTTGCATGCTTTCCTTTGAAATAACTCCACAATCTTATAAAAAAAGGGTTACAACTGATGACAAGACATTTGGCTCTTTGTGTCGGGAGCGTGATTAATGGTTTTTTGACCCTCGAATTTCCAACTGCAATGGAAACTAGCTTTAACATATATGCACTAATTTACGTGACTTATTTGGCATAAGGTGGATTTTTCAAAGATTGACAGCCCCCAAATTTTAAAATAGCATTCCAAAATGGCCTAAAACAAAATCACATTTTAAATAATTAAATATATATGACTACCGAGCAGATTATCATCACACATAGGTAAGATCGTTCTCAGTTAAATAAGCATTGTAAAGTAAGTAATAAAATTAGAAATGCTATAGCGGAAAGTATTGCTTACCTAAAACCACCTTCGACGTGATGACATTCGTCGACAAGAGCTTCCTGAAAAATAAATAAATATTAGTAATAAACATTTTTTTTTAATTACAGTAATTTTTACTTTTGTAAATTATGAGGGATCATGTTAAAGATATTTGTTTCAAATAAATTTTAGTATATTTATCATAACACTGATTATAATTGCGTTATTATTATTATTATTAACCAAATAATGAAAAAATATAGATTTGTATGATAATTTCTTATCAAGATTGGAATGTTCTGTTGGAGTTTTTAATCTCTCTTGCTTTTTTAGTATAGTAAACTAGTTAGTTGTAGGGCGACTAAGGTGCCCGTTGAAAAATAATCATTTTATTTTATTTATTTCTCACTTTGAATAATTCATTTGCCAGCAAGCCCATGCGAAATTTTCGCACTTTATTTACCTTTTCGTTACCTTTAAAATTTAAAATTATTATTATTATTTTATAGACGTCATTTTTTAGATCGACACGATATCATATAGACGAAAAATTAATATTTTATACATATATATACATATATACATACACATATACGTAGTATATATATATATATATATATATATATATATATATATTTCACCAGAAAGAATATTTCATTTTATGCTGAAAAATAAAAAAATATTGGCAACAATTAAAAATTTAAATGTATAATTTAATTTGTTATTTTCATATTTTAATTATTTTAAAATTTCAGATAAAAAAATTCGTTACAAATAAGGTACCCAATGAAAGGAGCTATTTTTCTGAATTTGTCTGTTTAAACAGCTTATCGATCGGACAGTTAGATTTTTTTTAAATTAACTAAAGTATGAAAATTAGGTCGATCTCTTAAGCCTAAAGTGTGACAGGATCAGGCACGGATGAGCGTAACTATATATGCTGATAAAACTTTTTGATTAAAATTTTGAGCATATAAAACAACAACATTTTAACTTTTTTTTTTTTTTTTTTTTTTTTTTTTTTAATTTTCCTGAAAAATTTTGGATCTTGCTTACCGGAGACCCTTCAGGAAAGCAGTGGACACGATTTCTGAAAAACTAATGCACCGATATCATCGAAACTTTGCGCACTTCTATAAAGTGGAATTGACTGGTTGCTTGAACGAAGGATATATATATGTATATATTTAATTTAATTTTTTTTTTTTTTTTTATTTACAGGGCAATGCCTGGAATAAAATGTACCGAAATCTGTACTGTTTTTCCCATAGATATAGTAATAAGATATAGATTGGTGATTGAGAGGGGGAAAAGGGATACCTTTTTTAATCGGGAAAAGACGGCTGTTTTACTGTCTTATGGGTGTATTTCCCCGAGTGATTATACATGGGAATACACATAGGTAATTTAGCAAATAAAATTTATGCACTAAAAGAGAATGAAAAACTCCAGATACCCCTTTTTCTTTCTTTCTTTCTTTCTTTTCGTTTTCTTTTCCTTTTTTTTCTTTTTTTTTTTAACTATACTCTAGTATACTCATGTCTGCACAAAACTGTCTTTCTTTCGGCAGTTATTACTATTATAGTATATACTTCTTTGAGATAAAAATCGTCTGCATTCATCATAAAAAATAATTTTAATGAATTATAATTTAATAAATTATTTGTATTGCGTAAATTTGTATAGGATTATATATGGAAGAAAGTCTTGTGGTGGCCACAACATGCTAGTTATATATTGAAACTTTCGCGGCAGCTAGCTACATCTAAAAGAAGTTTAAAAATTCCATATTACTTACTAATATAAAATCTTAAAATTTAAAAAAAGTATTCCATTAAATATGAAAACAGTAATTATCTCATAATAATAACAAAGTAAGTGATTATAAAAATTTCATTTTTCATAAATTACTTGAATATAACTTATTTATGGAATCTACCCCATTTCTTTTCATATATTTATTGGAACACTTAAAAGCTGCGCAAAATTTCGGCATCTTCAAAATTCCTTACCATTCTATTCTATTACTGTTTTCGAATTTTAACTCTCTAATGGCTGATGCCAAAATCTTTTTTGGCATCAAAAATCTTTGCTCATTAACATAAGCATGATAGATCTATATAAATTACTATATCTATGGTTTTTTCATACAACTCTGCCAAAAATTCAAATTTCATTTTTTTTTTTTTTTATTAGTGCTAGAGGCCTATTTCAGTCGGTACAGTTGTCGAATTTTTATAATACACTCTTAATTAGTGCTAAGGGCCTATTTCAGTCGGTTTATTGAATGGGGATTTATTGAATGAAGTCCCCCCAAGGCACAACTTTGACATGAGTCCCCCCCGGGCCCAACTTTGACATGAGTCCCCCCCAAGGTACCCCTATTTCAGTCGGTACAGCGTTGTCGAATTTTTATACGTCACTCTTAATTAGTGCTAAGGGCCTATTTCAGTCGGTTTATTGAATGGGGATTTATTGAATGAAGTCCAACCAAGGCACAACTTTGACATGAGTCCCCCCAAGGTACCCCTATTTCAGTCGGTACAGCGTTGTCGAATTTTTATACGTCACTCTTAATTAGTGCTAAGGGCCTATTTCAGTCGGTTTATTGAATGGGGATTTACTGAATAAAGTCCCCCCAAGGCACAACTTTGACATGAGTCCCCCCCAGGCCCAACTTTGACATGAGTCCCCCCCAAGGCACCCCTATTTCAGTCGGTACAGCGTTGTCGAATTTTTATAATACACTCTTAATAGTGCTAAGGGCCTATTTCAGTCGGTTTATTGAATGGGGATTTATTGAATGAAGTCCCCCCAAGGCCCAACTTTGACATGAGTCCCCCCCCCAGGCCCAACTTTGACATCAGTCCCCCCCAAGGTACCCCTATTTCAGTCGGTACAGCGTTGTCGGATTTTTATACGTCACTCTTAATTAGTGCTAAGGGCCTATTTCAGTCGGTTTATTGAATGGGGATTTATTGAATGAAGTCCCCCCAAGGCACAACTTTGACATGAGTTCCCCCAAGGTACCCCTATTTCAGTCGGTACAGCGTTGTCGAATTTTTATACGTCACACTTAATAGTGCTAAGGGCCTATTTCAGTCGGTTTATTGAATGGGGATTTATTGAATGAAGTCCCCCCAAGGCCCAACTTTGACATGAGTCCCCCCCAGGCCCAACTTTGACATGAGTCCCCCCCAAGGTACAACTTTGACATGAGTCCCCCCCAGGCGCAACTTTGACATGAGTCCCCCCAAGGCCCAACTTTGACATGAGTCCCCCCCCAAGGTACAACTTTGACATGAGTCCCCCCCCAAGGCACACCTTTGACATGAGTCCCCCCCAAGGCACACCTCCCCCTCATTGGGAAAAAGAGAAAAAACGTTGTTTTGCGGCTATAAGACAGTTTGGACTTCCAACGTTATTTGTTACAATATCTGCAGCTGAAACACATTGGTTTGATTTAATGAAAACTTTATCATGGAATTTAGATCGTCACGAATTAACTAAAGAAGAATTTGTCGATATTAACAAGTTTAGCAGTTGGCCTCTGGCACTAAATTAAAATCTGTCAATGTCAGATTTTCATGTTTTTATTTATTTATTTATTATTATTTTTTTTTTTAAATGTTGACGTACTAAACGAAGTCATTTCTATTCTGGAGAAATTTTTAAAAAGATCAGTACATTTGTTTTTAATTAATCTTGTCCGCCATTTTTCTCAAGGGTCTCAAAACCAAGACGCACCGTTATAAAATATTGTTTAAATGTTGCTCTTCTATGTTCTCAAAATTTTGAATGAAAAATTTCATTTGTAATATGTAATATATATATATATATATATATATATATATATTTCTCTCTGGTTTCCTTGATGGTTTGATTTGATTTTTACTTTCAGAACACTATAGTGAGGCAAGTATTCTAATAATGTCAAAAATCCGAAAATGAGATTTTGATGTTTCTATACGTTTCGAGGTTCCCTGAGTCCGTTTTCACTATTTTTACAATGATGTATGTATGTGTGTGTGTATGTATGAGTGTATGTGTGTGTGTTTACGTCTGTGAGTGAATACGCTAGCGTCTAAACGTTTTGTTCGAATAAACTGAAAGCTGTTACGTATATTATAAGTCACCATAGTACGAACCCTATTGATTTTGGTGAATCTAGCACTTATAGTTTGTTTACAGGGACACAAACAGAAATTCTTTATATGGGGCCAAATTTTTAAAAGTGTGACAGCGTCTAAACGCCTTATTAATCTGAGCAAAAAATTTTTACACATGTTATAGGCCACAGTTGCACCAACTGTATAGATTTTGGTGAATTTAGCATTTACAGTTTTTTTACAGAGAAAAATTCTTTATCATTATGGCCTATGGGACCAAATTTTTAAAAGTGCGATAGCATCTAAACACCTTATTCAATTGAGCTGAAAATTTATATGAAAACTAGCAGACCCGGCCACGCGTTGCAGTGACTAAGTTATACGTTGAATTATATTGCAGTAAACTATTTAATACAGTTAAATTATTATTTACGAACAAAGACGAAAACGTTGTATCCGATGTAAAAACCCACAGGATTGAGATTTGAACCTTAGGTCAAAATTTGGAAGCGATTGATAAAAGTTTTTGTCGAGTTGATATTAAGCACAAATTAATTTTTTTGTAGGGTCTTATCAATTTTAATGGATAAATGATATATATTATATAGGGGAAAAAAATTCTAAAAAGACTAATATATAAATTAAATTCTATTAAAATAAAAGTATAAAAGAATCAGATGATTTAAAAAATAAATTTTTATGGATGAGTGAAATATGATATATGCTATAATGGATAATTTTACTATAAAATGACCTCATCATTTTAAAGATTTTAAAGATGGCAACAGCTGTAGTTATAAAAAGGAAAATATGGCTAAACCTGAAAAATAAGTAAATTTGATAAATATTTTTTAAAACTTTAAAATGGACATCTTATGAAATATTGGACATTTAAAGTAAATACATGTATTATTTTAAATAGAAAAAGATTTTGGAAAAGTTTAGTGTATTTTAACGAAGTGATGAGAAGGTTTTGTGTATTTTAAAATTTTAATAGTATATTCAAGTTAATAAAGATGGGAAACGTTGAGGATTAAGATAAGAATAATTATAAGATTAAAAAAAAAAAAAAAAAAAAAAAAAAAAAACTTTTTATATGCAATGCTTTTAAATTTTAATATACTAATAATATACTAATTAAAAGTAAAATGATAAATATTCTATCATAGTTTGAAGTCAAATTTGTTTTCAAATGTCTAAATGAAATATCTGATATAAGGTACTAATGTGTTGCAGCGGAATAGATTTCATATCTGTCATCCTTGGCGAAAAAAAGAATATCGCCAAATAATCTGGCAAAAATAAATTAATTCCTTTCAAAAATCATGGTTATTTTAACAACTTATATTAAAAGAGTAATGAATAATATGAAACAATATTTCGTACAATACATATTACATGTCATACATACGTACAATGAATACATATTACATTTTGTACAATGCATACATCTGGCATGTATATTTTCATGTTACGCTTTTGATCGCCAAATAAAAAAATAAAAATAAAAATAAAACCGGCAAGGACGACAGAGTTTTGAAATTTAAAATTAAAATTTTGTCAATCTGACAGCAAAATAACTCAATCTAACGCACGCGATAACTAATACAATTAAGCTTTTTTTTCGGCATCAAAAATTTTGTACGATAACATGGGGATGATAGATCTATATATATTACTATAGCTATGATAGAACTACATTAGCACTTTATCAATGTGTATAAAATCTTTAAATTGATTATGACGTCAATTTTCGTGAGATGCATAATTTTACTTTTTATAATTTTTTAACGTTCACGTTTGATTAAATGTATTTATTTTTATGTCGAAAGAAAATGAACTCGTAATTTTTTTTTTTTTTTTTTTTTTTTTGGCAACAATTAAACTTATGGAACTCACAGATATTTTGGAGCAACTGTAACAAAGGTCTATAATTAACAAATAATTGCAATAAAAAAATATTGTGACAATAAATTGAGATAAAAACTATCCTATCTCTCAAGTTGGACCAAACTGCACACAGTGTGCAAAATTTCATTAAAATCGGTTCCTTAGTTCATGAGTTTATCACGGGCAAACATCGTGACACGTAATTTATATATATATACAGATTATAAATCACTGTTACACTAACTATAAGCATTTTGGTGAATCTAGCATTTATAGCTTTTTACAGGGACACAACGAAACATTCTTTATCATTATAATCTATGGGCTCAAAGTGCAGTAGCGTTAAATAAAACATCGTGTAATATAGGGAGAAAAATACCGAAACACTAGGGCTGTGCCGATTAATCGATTAATCGGTTCGGTTAATCGATCAATGCTTAGTCTCGATCAATTTTTTTAATCGAGTTAATCGGATCGATTAATTTGATTAAAAATTTTCAAAATCCGATTAAAAATTTCAAACTACGAATTAAAGTAAAAATGCTGTTCTGCCTACAAAATATTTTTTCGCATATTTTGCTAACAAACATTCTAAGAAACATCCATCAAATAATGAAAAATCAAATAAATAAATAAATAAAAATAAATAAAACCTCTCAAAAGAAGTTGTTGCACTTTTGTTGTTAGAGAAAAGGGAGAGGACAGTTATTAAACAAAATGCCGCTCCATGTGCATGCTAGAGCAACACCACCTGTCTGTAGCCTTCTACGGAAAGTGTTGGCTAGGGTAATAGTATTCTCAGAAACAAGAAGCTTTCAAAAAAAAAAAAAAAAAAAAGAAATGCTAAAAATTAAAAAAAAAAAAAAAAAAAAAAAAGAAAAGAAAGAAAAGAGGAGAAGGAATTGAGATTTCCACTATCCCTCTGATGGGGGAAATGTCAACAGTTTCACAATATCTTCAAGCGTTTATTGTCTGTTCAGAATTGCTGTTAGTAACTATTGAAGTAGAAACAGAAAATAACGTTCTGTGTTCTAGTACGAAGTGACAAAGAAGTACTAAAATATAAGAATTTGAGATTTTTTTGATAATGATATAGAATTTTCAGAATTCATTTAAAAATAGTGACAAGCGAGATGGACAAAGCCTGCTTATATAAAACTAAAATATGTGTAAATTCATTTAATGTTTCTTTCAAAATGAATTGAAAAAATAATTTATTATTAAAAAAAAAAAAAAAAATGAATAAGTGAAAATATTTCTATAAAATTAACACTTAAAGTCACCAATTATTATTCTGAAAATTGATTTAAATTTCAGTTATGAAACATATATAACTGATTAGACAAAAATTTTTGAAAAAAAAAAAAAAAAAAAAAAAAAAAAAAAAAAAAGTTGCACTCCGGGAGTGCCGACAGAAGTGAAAACTTGAACAATTACGTGTGTATTTCTTGAATCGTCAGGAAATATATTATTGTGCAGGAAATACTTTTAAATGAAGTGTTTTTTTATTCATCAATATAAACTAATACTACAAAAATTATATTAAAATTTTATTTAATGCGCTAACTGCAATAGAGACAGTGTCTGGAGATGAGAGAAGTCGTGTAGAGCCGCACCAGATTGCAAAAACGTGAGAAAAATGGCGGCTTTGACTGTTCTCATGGTTTGGTGAGGTCTAACTAGAAGAGAGACAGTGTCCGGAGATGACAGAAGTCGTGTAGAGCCGCACCAGATTGTAAACACGTGAGAAAAATGGCGGGTTTGGCCTTTCTCACGGTTTTGTGAGGTCTAACTGCAACGTTTCCGGCTGCAATCTTTAAGAGACAGTGTCCGGAGATAGGAGAAGTCGTGCAGAGCCGCACCAGATTGTAAGCACGTGAGAAAAATGGCGGCTTTGGCCTTTCTCACGGTTTTGTGAGGTCTAACTGCAATAGAGACAGTGTCCGGAGTGAGAGAAGTCGTGTAGACCCGCACCAGATTGTAAAAACGTCAAAATACATCATTTGGATCGCCTAGTATTATTTGTTTTTAATTTACTCTAACAGACGCAGACAAAGATCAAACTAAAAATCTTTACTTCGGTATTCAGGAAGCCTAAAACGTTTACATATATACATACACACACACACACACACACACACACACACACACATATATATATATATTACAAGATATGAATATTTAGCTTAAAAATTACATCATTTACCATATGGCTAACACATTATTTACTGTATGGCTATAGCCATATTTACCGTATGCCTATAATTTCAATTCCTGAAGTAGCTTTCCTGGACATGCTAAAATATTATAGTAAAGCACTTTCACTAACAAATAAAAAAGAATGTTATGTCTTAAATCTTCTGAAAGTTATTACACATCACATGGTGCATATAAAAATATATTCCTATATTAAATAACATACGGCACAACCTAAAGTACACTTCCATCCATTTTAAAGTATTGTCATATTATAATACAGTTTTTTTTTTTTTTGTTCTAGTCCTATAAACGAACAGTGAATGCTTTCTGTACCATATTCTACATGAAACATGTTTTTACTCATTTAAAAAATATAGTATATTCGTTTCATTTGGTGTCATGCAATCTATAGCTGCTAAAGTCGACTTACCTGCAATTTCCCCCATAGACGTAATGTATTTGAATACTTTTGAGTGTCCCTGTACACGAACCATTCGCTTTACCGCAACAAAAAGTTTAGTGTAGCATCTCTGTATGATACAAATTTCGAATACCAAGTTTGAGCCTTCTGCTACAATTTCTTTTTGAGATATTCTGATAAAAGACAGGCACATAGACCAATCGCTAAAAACAGGATTTTTGGATTCAGAAGATCCCAGATCTTGTAAAGATAACGAAAGCTCAATTTCGAAAATTTGACCGAAAAACAGTACTTTCTCTACCTTATGGGTAAGAGAAAGTAATAATAATAATAATAATAATATACGAAATATTCTCGCTAATAACTTGTAAGCTGATATTAACTATTAATCTCTGTTTTTCGATCCCTATCATTCTATAGGTATGAAGTACTTCGGTATTCATGAAAGTTTTCGACCCCCCCCCCCCCACACACAGCTTTTTGACATTTTTACACATTTTGTGGTTTGAGGGAACTGAAAATCACAAAACTGTTGCGCTGTTCATTCGTAGGTTTGTCTGTTTGTCAGCATGTTAAGTTGTTAGTGTATGTGTTTGTTAGTCTAAAATATCATTTATGACACTGGCGAAAACCCAGTTTGTTTTCAAATTTCAAAACTTTCCGATTTAAAAGAAAATTTACGTTCTTCTCAAGATGGGGGAATAGGGCAAAATTTTACATAAACGTGTATTATGAGGATTCTTTTCATCCTGAATATATTCACATGCTTTAAAATATCATATATGATACTGGCATTTACTATAAACATTCTACTTTGAGAATTTCGCAAGTTATTCGAAATTTTCAATTTTCTTAATATGGCTGAATAAGGCACACTTCATATAAACTTGCATAAACATGCATTACGTGGACTATTGAAACGGAAAGACCATGCAATTGCATAGAAATTGCAATATGAAATGTAACCTATAAAATTAAATAACTATTTAGAATTAGGTAATGTTCACTAATTTTATTTTGTAATCAATATACTAGATATAATTCCATATTTACGTTTCTACGATGTGAACGGAGAAGGCATCAGTGATATGATGTTAAGAACTCGGAAATGGTGATTCGATTCTAATCAACTTCATTTATTTTAAATAAAATTTACAGCTAAAATGTGAGCGAGACACTTTTCTGTGACCCTCAAAATTTATATATATATATATAATATATGTATACAAAACAAGTTTATATAGAAATAGATATTATATATTATATATACATCGTGTTCAATAGGCTACCTCTGTGCCTTAAATTTGTACCTTTTATTACTTTTATATTGAATTATTCATTATTACATCCTATATGTACTGATATTATATTTATTTGCTCGTTCATTTCTACATTCATTGAATTAGCTGTTAATTAGCTATATCAACCTTTTAATGTATTGTATACTCTAAATTCAGCTGCAGTTGTTCTTTCTCAAGGTGTACTATTTTTTAAAGTCTATTTTTCGAAACAGTCTTTTGGATGTTACATCATAGTTACATCAGTATGAATTTTTGTGGTATAAAACAAAAGATAATACTGATGTACAGTCGGCTGCAAAATTATTCGAGCACTAGCCAATAATTCCTATATTTAAAAGGTACACTTAAGACTGTTTTGCTAAGTAAATCCTTGTCGAATCATGTTCTTAGACTGATTAAGAACATGACTCGACAAGGATTTATTTAACAAAGCTGTATTAAGTGTACTTTTTTTTGGCAAGGATTATTGCTAGTGCTCGAATAATTTTGCAGCCGACTGTAACTGTGTTGTACTTGGATATAGTTATTAATATTACTATTTTTGTACAGTTGGTAACAAAAGTGTCCGAACAATAGCAAAAATTCCTATGTAAAAAATATACACTTCATACGGTTTTGTTAAATAAATCCTTATGGAATCGTGTTCTTAGATTGACTAAGAACAGGATTCGACAAGGTTTTATTTAACAAAACCGTATGAAGTGTACTTTTTTTCGATAGGAATTTTTGCTAGTGGTCAGCCAAAATTTTTATTTATGCAATAGCGACAATTATTTTAATTCCTCTCCAAAACAGCAACAAAACTTTAAATGTTGTTTTGGGGAACCTAAACTAACTCTGAACCCTCTAGTTTAAACTGTATATTGATTAATTCAGAATATTCTAATTAATCTATGAGAGAGATGATAATAATATCTAACAGAACTGAACGTCTAGACATCAAAGACATAAACCTATGGAAATATTAGCTTAAAACTGATATTAATAAACTTGATGTGATTTACCTCGTCAGGAAACATTTTAGAATCACTAAATAACACACTTTGGTATATTTTCAGCAATTAATAAATGATTAAAACTTTGACGTTGAAAATAATTCACATACAAAGATTGAAATCGGTGAAAGATTCACAGAATTTTTTCATGCAACAATAAATTTCATATTATAGACCATTGTTAGAAACATTGTTTAAAATTAAATCATTGTTAGAGAAAACAGAAAAATCTTGAATATAATCACAATGAAATTAACCAACGCTTTTTCCCCCACTGTTGCCAGTTGTTTATTTTTTATTTAAAACACTAGCAAGCTTTGCCCGCTTGACTGGCCACTATACAATTTAAGTAATTCTTAAAATTTCATGTCATTATAAGTATAATCTCAAAAGATTAAAAAAAAAACACTTAAATAAGTTGAAACATAAGTTAGTACCTCTGCGTTTGTTAGCGGTTTTTCCGCTCGCAACATTCCCACTGCCAACGGCAGCAACTTACCACTGTTTACTTCTTCTCTCCCGCGGGTAAGTTAGAATTTTCGCGAAATCCCACTAAAGTGCATGTTACGTACATTTAATTAACATCCATACACAAAAATTCGCCATTCTAATGTAATTTGAAACAGATTTAAGTTTGAAAAGTTTTTTTTGCCCCTTCCACCTCAAGGGAAGGGGGGATGCGGGGTAATTTCGCAAAATCCCCTTTATAGTGCATGTTATATGCACATAACCAATCGACACATCAAAAAATTGCCTTTCTGAGATAATTTGGAGCTGAGGTAAGTTTTAAAATTAAAACGTGTGTTTGTTCCTCCGCTCTTAAAGGGTGAGAAAGGGGAAGAATTTTGCAGAATCTTTTTATACTACGTGTTGGACACATGAGGCAATAAACATATGATGCTGCAGTGGGTGTCTGACATATATACACAATCCCACACTGAAATTCGCTACTGCAGCTCCCACAGATTTCTCACGGCAAATTTAGCGCTAAAAAGTGGGGGGGGGGGGTCTCTAATTTGCCCCTTCGTAGTGCCCACCAAAAACGAAAATCACAAAATAAAAAAAAAATAGGTTTTTGAAAATATCCTAAAGAAGAAGCAAGTGGCTGTTTGTAACATATCTGTATGATTTTTGGCTGAGATCTATCAAAAATTTATAATTTGTGAAATTTGCCTCAAAAAGATTTCATCTCCCACATAAAAATCAAAAATTCCAAAATCGCACCTTTTTTTTTTAAACTCAAGTCTAATCTCTCCATGTGCAATTTCTACACCGTGGAGGGATTTGGAGCAAAGTTATGCTTTCAAACGTGTTTTTGCCTCCTGTCACCCCAGGAAAGGGAATGGGGAGGGGGGGGAGGATTTCGCAAAAATTGAAAGACGTAATTTTAAGTTGAGTATAGACCTAAATTCCTGCCATTTTTTTTTTTTAATTCCGTTAGACAAATATAGCGTAAAATGACAACGACACACACACATACACGCACACCGATATTCAGATATAATCAAGATACTGATATCACCACAAATATGTCCCATAAATATTTATTTGAGAAACGGAGTTCTTGAATAATAGCACCTAAATTGAAATGTAAGGTTAAGGTGCAAATGCGAGCAATGGGGACTGAGAACCGATATAGCAGAAGCGGAGAAGCAGTGCATATTTTAACATACAAAGTAAGTGGTAGTGAAAAGATTGTGCCACCTAGTGCCACTCAGTCCCAGTTATTGCACTCATACGATGGAAGTTTTTAGCAAAACTCAGTTTTATTATTTAAGTTTTAAGTGAGATTAATCAAAGTACTGAGATGAATCGCTTTCTCCCCATTTGTACATTTTGCAATTTCTTAACTTTATCTTTCTTTCTTTCTTTCTTTCTTCTTTTTTTTTTTTTTTTTTTTTACTTTCGTATTACTATTTCTATTTATTTTATCTTTATTGGTGCGTTAGAATGACAAGCCTCAAATTGACATAACCATTAATTTAAAAAAAATGAGATTAAAATTTAATTTGTCCATAGTTTCATTTTATTGTTAATATACACATATGTATACATATATGTGTTATGAAAACTTTTTCAAACATTGCACAGGAGGAAAATAGCACATAAAAAAATGGGGGATTTTTTTTTCTTCTTCTTTTAATGTGAGAAAATGAGAATTCGGATAAATATAATAAATCAAATTATGCTCTAGAAATACTTGAAAAAAACTTTTTGAATTTCAGTTTCAATTAAAGGTAAAACAGACTACCAGAAAATAACAAGTTTTCATTTTAACCTATTTTGTAATTTAGAATATTACTAATACAATGATGTAGTCATTACGGAAAAATACATAAGATAAATAACTATTTAAAAATAATTGGGTGAAAGTCTATGGGATTAAAAATTCATCTTAGGCATTTAGATCAAATTTTGAGATAAATAGTTTGTTGATTTAAATCAGCTTAATTAAAATCCCGTATTTAAGCAATAATTAAAATAAAACATTCACTAAAATCTTTTCTTCTTCTTCTTCCTTAAAATCTTTAATTAAAATAAATTTTCCTTTCTAAAGATTCTATATTTATTTTGAATTTCTACTTCAATTACCCGAACTACCATAGGTAATGGGAATAATGGATTCGGTCAAAAAACATTCCATATCAAATTTTCACCTAATTTACGCGTTTTAAGGTCTGTTCAATAAATAAAGAAATAAAAATTCAGAAATTGGTCAGTGTGTATGTGTGGGGAATTTTCTGACTACCATATATACGAAACTAATAAGAGTGGAACATGGGAACTTCAGAATTGAGACAGATCTGGAGTATAGATGAATTTTCCAGCTTTTGGTGAAAATAAAATAACCAAAAGTACCGTACCTCAAAGTAAGTCCGTACCTCAAAAATGGCTCTAACGATTTTCTTCAAAGTTTGCTTTATAAGCACCCTATTAGATGTCCTTTCGTATGGATAAGTTGATTTGTTCAAGAAAATTGATAGGCAACCTGTGTAAATAGGTTGAGATTTCGCAAGTGCATTCTTTTAAAAAGGCTGTATGGTTTTTTTTTTCTTCAAAATCGTCATATTAACTCATTTTTAGCTATTCTTTTGTATGGAATTGTTGTTTTTTGGTTAAAAACTTTTGCCAACAACGTTTGTCAAGATTTGTACAATATTTATAGTCAATGGTGTTCTAGTTAGTATCATAAATGATATTTTGGAAGTGGTCTAACCTCTTTACGATGAAAATATCTTTCAAAATGGATGTTTATATGAAATTTTACCCTATTTCGGCTTGTTAAGAAAATCATAAATTTCGAATAATTTACGAATTTTTTAAATTATTAAATTCATTATCAATAATGTTTAGGCCAATATTCTAAATGATATTTTAAAAGAGGGTTTGATTTCTTTACAATTAAAATAAATTTCAAAATGGAAGTTTATACAAAATTTTGCCCTATTTTGCCATGTTAAGAAATTCATAAATTTTAAATAACTTACGATGTTTTTAAAGTGGAATTTTCATAGTGAATTATGTCATGCCAGCTTCATGACTGTGATATTTTAAAGATGGTCTGGCATCTTTATCGTGAAATTATTCTTTTTAATGCACGTTTAAATGAAAATTTTCCCTATTCTCCTACGTTAAGGAAATTATAAATTTTCAATAACTTAAATCAATAGCGTACGCAAACATCAAACCGTCTCAATTATATACATTAAAAACAAAAACTATTTTATTTACGATACAAAACTTAAGTTAAAATACATTTAAAAACAAAATATACATATAAAAATAATTAAAATCTAGACGTTTCGAAACCTGTCCGGGTGTCCTCATCAGTATCAATTACAACATAATATGCAAGGATTACATGAATACCCAAGAAATTTATAGAAGTACAGAATATTGAGGAGCCAGTGCGCATGCTTCATTGATAGTGTGGAGATGGCTGGCAGTGTGCCAGCTCGCAAGGAAAATACGTGATTTATAATTATCAAAACCAGAATTTAGAACTTTTATATTATCGAAGTCAGGAATATAATCGGTTTCTATTGAAAGGATTACAATTTTAGAATTTTGGTTGCAATTTTTAAAAGATCGTCTGTGCTCCTGTAGTCTAACTTTTGCTGTACGGCCAGTTTCTTTTACATAAACATAATTACAATTTTTACAAGGAATTAAATATATTACGCCAATTAGATCCAGAGAAAGGGTTATGGGTTTAAAGTTAAAAAGAATATTTTTTAATTGTTTAATCGACCGGAAAGCAGTATGAATATTATGTGGTTTAAGCAATTTAGAAATAAATTCTGAAGGAAAACCAAAATATGGCATAAAAGTATAATTTTTCTTATTAATTAGTGAATTTTTCATTTGCATTGGAGGAGAGGGAGAAATTTTAATTATTTTTACATGTATATTTTGATTTTAAATGTATTTTAACTTAAGTTTTGTGTCATAAATAAAATAGTTTTTGTTTTTAAATCAATAGGTTTCTTATCGGTGTCATAAGTAATATTTTAATACTGGTCTGATCTCCATAATCAGATATGCTGCTCACAAACTAACATACCAGAACCCTACAGACGTACACATTAATTTTGTTATTTTCGGATGCTTCACACTTCAAAATACATCGAAAAATTTCACGAATACGAAGGCTCCTAATATCTACTATATAATTGATGAGGAATTAAAAATAACTTTTTGAAAATTTTTAAAGTTATTTTCTTTTTCTTTTTTCTTTCTTAAAAAAAATGGGGAAAAAAACGTAGCAGTTTAGGACAAAATTTCGCTTAAATTCTCATATTTGAGAGTTCTTTTTTTTATGAATTATTGTGAAACTTAACATTTTTGTTTAGATTGATTGATTGGTTGATTTTAACATCGCACTAGTACTGCCCTAGGGTAATTAGCGATGGTCTGGGACGCACCCCCTAAGGATGGTCTGGATACATCCCATCACAATTTTGATCTTCCACGGAGGGGATACACTTTTGTTTAGAAAAGCAATAATGTTTCAGCATTTTACTTCCACTACCCGACTACTGTAGGTAGTGGACGTATTGTATTCGGTACAAAAATACTATATCAAGATTTCACCTGATTTCCATGCTTTGAGGACCCCTGAGTCCTAAAAAGTGGTTTTTGGTAATTGGTCAGTGTGTGTGTGTGTGTGTGTGTGTGTGTGTGTGTGTGTGTGTGTGTATCTTCTGACTATTATATTTCCGAAACTAATAAAGATAAAACTACAAAACTTCAGAATTGAGTCAGGTCTGTGTACAGATGAAGTTCCCAAATTTTGGTGAAATTTGGAAAACCGGAATTGGGACATACGAAACCAGAAGTGGGACCGTAAGACCGTATCTCAAAAATGACTCTAACGATTTTCTTCAAAATTACTGTATAAACACTGTATTAAATGTCCTTTCGAATGATATAGTTGGTTAGTTCAGGAAAATTCATAAACGTGCTGTATTAAAAGGTGAAATTTAGGTCCTGCAAGTGCGTTCCTTTCAAGACGGTTGCATGTTTTTTTTTTAAAATTGCCATATTAACTCTCTTTTAAATACTTTTTTGTATGTAATTGTTGTTTTACTATCAACAATTCATTATGTCAAGTTTTGGTAAAAGCTGGTATCTCAAAAACGGCTCCAATGATTTTTTTGAAAATTGTTACATAAACCCATTTTAGATATCATTTCTCATGTTGTACGTGGTTATTACTGGAAAATTAATAGTCAGCCAGATCAGATAGATCAGTTTTAGATCTTGAAAGTTGGTGTTTCAAAAAAAAAAAAAAAAAAAAATACTCTATCATATATATGTATGTATATATATATATGTGTGTGTGTGTATTTTTATTTTTCTTATTTCTTAAATTCTTCTTATTTCTTTTCTTATGTCTTCACACGTGTATTAACTTTCTCTTACCCGAAAATTTTTAGATGTCTATTTCATTAGGTCAATTCTATTTATTCTGATCATATTATCTCCAACAAGTACATAGAATACGTGTAATAGTGGGTAATGGAAGTCGTGGGTAGTTTCACACCAGATTTATTATTATTATTCTTATTATTAATGTAGGGAAATATTGTATTTTTTTCAATTCCCCCCTCCCCGGGTTTGTAATCTTTCTAGATGGTTCTTGAATTAGTACTTATCAATATCAGAAAGATGAAAATTTTGCTTATTTATTTGTTTTATTATTATTATTGGAATATATTTTAAAATTTATGAATATAACATTAAAGGATGATTGCGAATTACGTACGTCAACAAGTTTTCTTTTATCCATTTTATAAATAATTATTTAGAAAATTAGTTAGTACAGATCTTAGAGGAGAGATAACCCTAGAGAGAGCATCCCCGAACGAAATCTTTTGCCAACATCGAAACCACGTGACTGGGGGACACCGTATTCGGACAGGGGAGTTTTTTACATGTATTTGAATGGGGATCTCTGCTATGCTACCGAAGAAATGGTGAAATACTTCGTTGCATTTGGCTCTAGAGAAAAATTTCTCAATGGAGAACCTATAACCTTTCACAGTCATACATATACTTCTAAACTGTATTCATATAAAGTCATAATATTAAAACAAATAGATTTTTTAATGAAGGAAATCCAAATTATTCACATAATCATGTGTTTTATATACAGTTTTTTGAAAATTTATGGAAAAATAATTTATTATATTAATGTTTTTAAGTAGTTATATGTTTGATTTTTTCGTTTTTCATGTTTTTTACTTATTATTTTCTTAAAAATTGAGAAATAATGAAAGAAATTTCACTTACATCTTTCAATCCAGATTTGGCGCGATTTGGCGAAATATTGAAATGTCTAATAAGTTTGATGCATGATTGTATTTTTGTGTTTTACGTCATTTTGCGGTGTTCGAAAAATAAATGATTGTATTGTTTGCAAAAAGCATAAAGAAATATATTTTATTTTTTATTTACAAATTAGAATTATTTTTTTCCCCCATATGTACTTTATTATGAATTTAGAGATTTTTGCGTATTGACGATCTGTCTGCATTTATAATGTTAGATTGTGAGAATAAAATTTGTCTCTTTATTTCTTACAAGGCAAAATTTAATTCCATATAAAATTAACAAATTGTTTCATATAAGAATTTTTATTTAAAAAATATTTTATTATTATAATTTATAAATATTATTATTTATAATTTCTTTACTTTGCTTTTCTATGCTCTGTAGAATATAGTGTATTTATTTATTTATGATTAATTTTTTCTTCTTCTTTATTCAAAGGATTTGAAATGATAAGGTTTATAAAGAATTTCGACTTCCGGTTTTCAATGAATTTACAGTTTTGAGGTGATCTATACACGTTTGGAGCATTTTTAGAAAATATCCACCTGTCTCCTGTCTCTGCTGTGTGTGGGGGAGAGATTGCGGCTTCTCTATATCAAGAACTAATGCACTAATTTACTTTTTTTTTTTTTTTTTTTTTCAATCTTGAATTTAGTACCTATCAACTTCTTGTGAAAATCGCCCAATAAGTGGCACTGCTGCTCAGTGATTTCTCTAATTTACGGGAATGCTGTGTCTCAGCTTCTGTTCCGTAAAATTACACGAAACTTGGTATGCGAGAGGATCATTACAGAAATTATGTCAATTCAATTTGAATACATATTGGTCGACAGGTGGCGCTGGTATGATGCAGCTTTTTTCCCTTGTGCAGAAAGGCTATATATCAGCTTTTATAAGAAAATTAAGAAAAATGCTTTTTTATGATAAATGCATCGGAAACGTGTGTAATATCTTGTTCATGCGTTTATTTATTTCATTATAATTATTTCTCATGGTGTATTTAAATTCGACCTTTTAAATTTTTTTCCCCTCTGATATACATTTATTTATTTACTGTTTTTTTTTTTTTTTTTTTTTTTTTTGTGTGTGGTTGTCTACTGCAAAACGATTACAAGGCATTGTTGATGTCTGAAACAAATTATCCTCTACCTTTTGTCCTAATGATAATAAAGTAAACATTTTTTCATTGAAAGAAGGGTATATTATTCAAAATGCAACCATACATTTCTTAGGATTTAAGCGTAACAAAGAATATTTTAAATAATTCAAAAATTAATGGCCCTTAAACTACATTATTATTATTTTTTAATATATATTTTTTAAACCTTCATAAATTTACTCAATGTACAATGTACCTTGTATGTTATTTTCATTTAGTTTTCCTAAAGATAAAAACAGATGGAAATTACAGGAAGGTAAGATTTTAAGAGAAAAGATTTTAAAGCCATTGACCATTCCCGTTTATGTTCAAAAAATTTCTTGCCAGATAATTTTCATAAAAATAGATTTGGAAACACTTGGTTAAAAAAGGATGCAGTGCTAACTGTATTTAAATTTCCAGAGAATTGTTCCCATTTGCATTTGTTATAAAAATCAGATAATCATTTTCACGTTTAATGGCGGCTCGAATTAGCATTTAAAAATTATTTATAACTAATATTTCGAACTATTCAAGTGAACCTAGCAAAATTATATTTGTAGCAGGTAAAATAATGGAGAAAAATGTTCTGTAATTTCGACAAAGTAAAAGATTTCTAACGGCGAGCTGTAGCCAAATGTGGTTGCCTCCCTGTCACGTGACTAAGGTGAAAATCATTCAATGTTGACTTAAACTTTTCAACCCCACTTTTCCCTGCATGCGCTCTCTATCAGTATCTCTCCTCTAAGGTACAGATAGACTCGGCTCACTTACAACTGTGTATTCAATGGTCCCCTGTTAGTCCACATCATTTATTACTCACAAATTTCTAGTACAAAACGTACTATATTCATACTAAGGAAAATGAATTTGATCAGCCACTTAACAGAGGGATGGATTGAAATGCATCACCTAATAGACTACCCACCATTCAGTTGGGTACATTTACATTATTTTAATATTTTAATTTATTTTATTGGGATCAATTTCGTAGTTTAATTTTCGTGCAATTGCAACAGCAATCCCTATAATTAATGCAAATTTATATGAAATGTTATTGTATTCTATGTTGAGAAAATCTTAAATTTTGAACAATTTATAAAATTTTATTAGAATAATATAATTTTTAGAGCTGGCCTGACATCTGTTCAGTAAAAATATTCCTGTTAATGCGTGTTTAAGCGAAAATGTGCTCCATTTTCTCATATTTAGGAAAATGGTAAATTTTGTATAATTTACAAAGTTTTTTAATTAGAATGTTGCAAATCAATAGTTTTCTTGCCAGTGTCAAGAGTAATATTTTAAAACTGGTCCGATCTTTCTATGATCACATGTGCACAGATTAACATACAGTGGAGGATCAAATTATTAAATCTTTTTTTTTTTTTTCTAAAAAAATTACTAGAAGAAATGGTTTAGAATTTTAGGCATGCAAAGAACATTTAAAAACTTATTTTACCTCTATCGGTTTAGTCCAGTGCGCAATTAGGGCATCAATCACTAATTGAAGAAAAGCGCAAAAACTTTGGATCACCCTGTACTGTTAAAAAAAAAAAAAAAAAAAAAAAAAAAATGCAATTTTGCTATTCTAAATGATCTTTGATTACAGAAAAATACGTTTTGTCAACGTAATTTTTCCGTAATTTACGACTTTTTTCTCAAATTACAGAGAATTTCTGGCAGCAAAGTTGCATACTTTTAACAGCGTGTATCATAAAAAGCTACAAATAACTTGTAACTTTAAAATATAGTTGCACATACTATGCGCAATATTTGTATGTTTTTGCGGGAATTGCTCAATTATTTAATCAGATTTTTTTTTTTTTTTCAAAAATTATCAATTGTTTTGACAAATTTTTTGCTTATAACTAGAATGTATTTTCATAAGAGTTCACAAAACTTGCAGGAAAACTGATAAAACATTAGAAAAATATTATTCTGAAACATAATATTCGCTGAGATATGAGCATTTATAGGAAATATTATTTTACTACATATGCGCAAAAGCTAGAATTTTTTTTGTTACATATGTTGAAAACTACATATATTGGTCAAATTTTATAAAAAGTTTATTTGAATAGAGAAAAAAATAAGCAAATTGCCGGAAAAGAACAAGTTAGATTTTAAGCCATTTTCCAGAGTTGAAATTTCATAAGGGGTTTTGCACAAGCTGCGTAATGAATTTGAAGATCAGTATTTCAACCCCGTTTCAAAGATACATTTATGCGAAAAACTTATTGGAGTCACAAATTTTACGAAATAGATAACAATATTTTAGAGTTACAAATCTATACAGGATTTTTTACAAAAAAGAACTTTTGCAGCATGGTTGAAGTAATTGGATCTTCAAGTTAAATACGTGACATGTAAAAATCCTTTATGAAATTTCAACTCTGGAAAATACCTAAAATCTAGCTCGTTCTTTGGCCGACAATTTGCTTAATTTTTGCTCTATTCGAATGAACTTTTTATGTTATCCAATTTATCTAGTTTTTTTCTATATACGTAATAAAAAAAATTCTAGCTTTCGCGTATGAGCAGTTTAAAAAATATTTACTATAAATGCTTATGTATCGACGAATATTACCCTTATAAATTTTATGTTTCAGAATAATTTCTCTAATGTTTAGTCAATTTTTCTTCAAGTATTGTAAAAGTTTATGAAAATACTTTCTAGTTATGGCAAAAAAACGTGCCAAAAATTATATCTGCCTAAATTGTGCAATGCACACACTGCACACACACACACTTAATAATAATAATAATAATAATAATAATAATAATATATATATATATCTGCTTTGAAATTTTGCATTTTTAAATCCATATGGTTCCTGATCTGGTTGTGGCAGGCTGGGGGAGTGTTGCCGGCGTAAAACTAGTGTAACCCCACAGGCAAGTCACAAGTCTTGCCGCCTGCCGCCTTCTTCCTATCTTGTGTTTCTTGGGTTGTTTTTTCATTAATTTTGATAAGTTTATGGTTTTAAGTTAAGATTTGTTGTTTTATTTTATTGATTCGTTTGTTTTGCAGACTGTTAATTAATAGATCTGGTTTCTTTACCTTAATGTATTTCATCCACTGATGATTTTTTTTTTTTTTTTTTTATCTTATTGGTCATTGGTGTTTCAGTGATCTTGTATCTGTTGCTTGGCTTCTACTATGCTTAATAGATCATCTTTATTATATATATATATATATATATATATATACATGTATTGTGCATAATATGTGCAACAACTGTTAAAGTTGCAAGTCATTTGTAGCTTTTTATGATACATGGTGATCCGAAGTATTTGCGTTTTTAAACCAAAGTAACATTTAAAATGAGATAAAGAATACTAAAATTTAAAATTTGTAAAAAAATTTTAATTAAAAACATTAAAATACAAGACAAACGTTTCGGCTAAACACTAGCCCTCCTCAGTGTCAAACATACAAAGCATAACATTTTCAAAAACATTCATAATACATCAGAACAAGATTATATATTTCGGAGGAATATCTTTAGCCTCGTTCACAGCAGAATGTTGCAATTTAGTAAAAGCGCCCTCTAGAAAAATACGGGATTCATATATATTTACATTTGAGGCTAGAATTTTAAAGTTGTCAAAATCAGGACTATGATCACTATTGAGGGAATGGATTACGAGTTTCGATCTTAAATCACCTGTTTTATAGGATCGTTTATGTTCCTTTAATCTAATTTCACCTGTTCTGCCAGTTTCACCGATATATGTAGAATCGCAATATGTGTTTTCTTGAATTTGTGGTTGATGCCTTAACTGTATTCTGGACTAAATCAATAATGGAAAATGTGTGTCCTTAGATGTTCTTTGCACGTCTGAATTTCCAGACTATTTCAACCAGTATCTTTCTAGAAAATTGATTTTTTTTTCTCCCTTGGGAAAAAAAAAAAAAAAAAAACTCTTATAATTTGATTACCTGCGGCGCAAACAAGTAACCCTACAGACGTACACCATATTAATTTTATTATTTTCATTTTTCTCACTTTCTAAAATACGTAAATCAAAAAGTTGAGGTTGAAAAATTTTTACGACTACCTAAGTTCACCATATTTATATTATGATGTAACTAATGAAATAGAATACTTATTTTTTTCTTTTTTTATTGGATAGATGTATGTATAAACTATTTTTAAATAGTGATTAGGCGTTTTACGCAAAAAGAGGGGAAATTGAGAAGTTTGTTTACGCGTGTATGTAATAGGTTCAGCTGCTAGCTTTAGTGCTACCCAGTGAAAATCTCTTAAAATATGCCCCGCGAAGAAGTCGGTGCCGAAGGCAGCGGGGGAACCAAAGCAAATTTTAAGAGATTTTATTTTATTTTATTTTGTTTTATTTTAAGTTTTTATTTATAAAGAGATTTAAAGTATAATGATTAAAATTTTTTGAAAATTTTCTTTTAATGTACTGTCAGTGAACAGGTAAAAAGTACTAGTAAGCAAATATTTTTCTTAAAGTCTCCAATTTTTTTTTTCTTCCAAAAATATCTCTTTTGATGACAGGCTTTGATTACTTGTCGGGGAAAGTTTATTAGAATCAACATTATTTGAAATTCGTACTTAAGAACTTATAAACGTCAGCTATAAAAATTTTAGGGGGCTTTAAAGCAGGTCTCGGTAACTATGGCCCGTAGGCCATTGAACGACTCACTTTACAACTTCAAACGACTTACCTGAAATTACGAAATGGATCATTCAGTTATCTACGGGTGTTAGGTTGCTCAGGCTTGCTCTATTAACGATTGGCAATCTTATTTACATTAGCAAAAAATTTCATCTCTGGATTTTAATTTATCTTTTAAAATTAAACTTGAAGGGAAAAAAAGAAATTTAGCCCTAAAATCTAGAGAAGGGGCGGGGAGTGGGGAATGCTGCTCTAGGAAAAATAATTCCTTATCATCCTTATAAATTCTAATACCCTATGGTAAAAAATTCTACAATCTTCTATCAAAGTTCTAAAGCATTCTCCTGATACTATCCTGATCAAACTTATTAGAAAACTCAAATCTCAAATAAACGCGAACACAAGAGGCGAGATTTAATCACTACATATAATTCTAGTTTATGAATCAGTTTTTGAAATGAAGCGAAAATTTCTCGCAATTCAAAGGATTCACATAATAAGTAGCATAACTTCAAAATCTCATTTTAGTTCCGGAATTTTCAAAAAATGACCACGTATTTGTTCTAGAGGGTGGTAATATTACAATATATATATTTCGGTGTATATATGATAAAATTAGTCTGAAATGATCAACATAGGTTTGTGAAAAATTATAACACATAACGTCTTTTTACTATCATAATATATATATATATATATATATATATATTAGCAGGATTTGCCCGCTTCGCTGCCCTAACAGCCCAAAATGTTCCAGAAACATAACAATCATATGACATTGAAACATAATAAACATTTCAGAAACTTTTAAAAACGTTCAGATTGCTTTCCGATTAGTTTCAAAAACGTAGAAATGTCCGCGATCGTAACAAAAAATCAGATAAGTAACAGAAACGTTACAATCACTTAACAGATAGAAAATCAAAAAGGGCGAATGCTTCAGAAAGGTATCAGAGAGCATAATTAAATGTGTTACGTTTTTGAAAGATTGTAAGCTTTTTGCAACATAACTGAAACATTCTGTGCTGTATGGGTGGTTATTATATCGAAATGAATTCTCACTATTTCATATCATTAAAATAATAATAATAATAATAATAATAATAATAAATCTAAAAAAAAAGAAAAGAAAAGAAAATCTTTTTGTAAAAAAAATAGAACCGACTCCAAAAAGCAACTATTATTCAAACAACTAAAAAAAAATGGGTATGAAATGAAACAGTAAATTGCGCCTAAAAGTATAAAATAATTTCCTTCGCCAAACAATCTATAACACTACAGATAATCATAACTTTTGAAGTCGGCGCAAAATTAACTAAATTTAATTATTTTTTAAAGGTTTGTTTTTAGATTGGTTGTAACAAATGCTGTTGTCTCGAATGATCCATTTTCATGTTTCCTTTATTATTTTATCACTGTATACAATTGGTGCATTAGTAACATCTACATAGAACAGTGAACATTCTTTAAAATGCGGTATTTATGTTTCTACGAAGTTAGAGTTTCCTTTGCAAATTTGGTATAACCTTGTTAACCATCATCCTTGGTGGCTTTTGGATTTGGCGATCGAAACATACACGCAATATGCATATTTTCGTAATATATATTGTACGATGTATTGTTTCATATTTTTGATTACTCTCTTAATATACCTTATCAAACTAATCATGATATCCCAAAGAAATTAAATATGTTTGCCAGCTAATTTTGCGATTTTTCTTTCACCAAGGACGTCAGATACCAGCATCTTCGCCAACATTTGCTGCTTACGAAATCTCATTTGTTATCTTGAATCAAAGTAGTTTTCGGCTGCGTTTTGCAGGTGACAATGTGAGGTATATTGAATAAGATTTGATTTTTGTATTGAATAAAGTTATCAATTTTTATTTAATTTTGCGCCGACTTCAAAAGTTATGATTATCTGTAGTGTTATAGATTGTTTGGCGAAGGAAATTATTTTATACTTTTAGGCGCAATTTACTGTTTCATTTCATTCACTGTTTCATTTTTGTTTTAGTTGTTTGAATAATAGTTGCTTTTTGGAGTCGGTTCTATTTTTTTTACAAAAAGATTTTATTTTTCTCTTTTCAGTGAAAACCTATTCATATAGCAGAACATCAAAAGACGTTCGTAAGCAGCTTCACAAATCACAACTTCCAAGAAAAGTGGCATAACTCAATAAATGGTTTATGTCACTGAAAAATACATGAAATGCACCCAATGTGAACAAAAAAGTTTGATCTCCATCGATAAAGTTATCCACTCGAGAGACATGCCAGTTGAGAGTTGTGCCAGTTTTATTCTAGTCAAGTTATTTTACCATGTTTTTATTAACTTCGATTCTTGTGTGTTTGTGTGTTTGTCAGGGACAAATCTTGCAATCGATTTTTAACTAACTTCCCGACTAGCTAGATATTTGAAATTTTCAGGACAGCTCACAACACGGTGACAATACATTTTTCTAATAATTTTAGTCAACTGCTTCAAGTTCCGCTGCCTTCGGCAGCGTTTATATGATTCGGCAGAGAATTTATTTAACTAACTTCCCGACTAGCTAGACATTTGGCTCAGAATACAGTGACAATACATTTTTTTAATACTTTTAGTCAACTGTTTCAGGTCCCTACTGCCTTCGGCAGCGTTTATATGATTCGAACGAAAATTTATTTAACAAGCTTCCCGACTAACTAGACATTTGAAACTTTCAGAATAGTTCAGAATACGGTTAAAATGCATTTTTTTAATACCTTTAGCCAAATGTTTCGGGTTCCTGCTGCCTTCGGCAGCGTTATCAGTACAAAGATTGCAATCGATTTTTCCCTAACTTCTCGACTAGCTAGACATTTGAAACTTTCAGGATAGCTCAGAATACAGTGACAATACATTTTTTTTTTATAGCTTTAGTCAACTGTTTCAGGTCCCTACTGCCTTCAGCAGCGTTTATATGATTCAACAGAAAATTTATTTAACTTCCTGACTTTTAACTTATATTTACTATATAACTTTATTTTTAACTCCTTTTTAACTTATTTATTTAACTTCCTGACTAGCTAGACATTTTAAACTTTCAGAATAGTTCAGAATACGGTGAAAATGCATTTTTAAAATATTTGTAACCAAATGTTTCGGGTTCCTGCTGCCTTCGGCAGCGTTACCAGTACAAAGATTGCAAACGATTTTTCACTAACTTCCCAACTGGCTAGACATTTGAAACTTTTATAATAGCTCAAAACAAGAGAGCAATGATTTTTTTTTTTTAAATTTATCCGATTGCTCCGGGTTCCCGCTGCCTTCGGTAGCGTTTATATGATTGAACAGAAAATTTAAAAACATGGTATATAAAAAGATCTTTTTATCTTGTAATTATTTAAGTTGATTTTTCTCAAATGCTGCATTTTTAAGTTGTGTCACTTTTTTTGCCTTTATCGGATATGAGCAAAAAACTATCTGTTGTATGAACATACGTTAAGTTAAAAAGTCTTTAGAAATGTAAAGAACGAATACGCTGTATTCGTATTAAAAAATTCTGTTAGGCATATATATTGAACTTTACAGTGAATACGTGTCACCCGCTGCGCTGGAAATTGTGCAGCGTAAAGTTCAAACAAAGAGCAAAATATGCATTGCAGTTGACGAACAGAAGTTTCAACATCGATACTTACATACTGCTTTTATCAGTGTAGCTGCATGCGTTCAGCAGTTAGAGTGAGAACAGACTTTTGTGAGTATCCTGTAATTTGTTTATATCTTAAAGAAATCATAATGAAACATATTTCAGGCTAAGATCAATACAACAAAAAAAGTATTAAAATTAAATCATCTCTTACGAAGTTAAAAGCTAACAAATTTCAACAACAACAACAATGAAAAACATGGTTTGTATTGAGAACCTCTTCCTTTATGAAGTCGGTTTAAAACGTCTATTCGTTAATCGATGTGACCGCTTACAATAACTATACTTTGAATTTTACATAGCATAAATGTCACCCGCCACGCTACAACATATGCAATGTCGTTCAAGTGTGCACAAAATAGGAAATTGTAAATAAACAAATGCACGTTTTAAGCGTTCTGTTTTTAGCATTAATGTCTAAACTATCTTTTCGTACTAAATCGATGATGCTCTGCAATTTTATAATTCACTTTTTTCCTCTATCTTGAATCGTTTCCGAGATAGGAACGCTAACTCCACTGTTTTCCACCAGCATGTGACCGTTTACAGTAACAGTACTTTGAACCACAGAGTATACGTGTCATCCGCTACGCTGGAAAGTGTGCAACGTAGTTCAAGTGTGCACAGTGTAGGAAATTGCGAACAAACAACTGCACGTTTTAAGCGTTCTATTTTTAGCATTAATGTCTAAATACTGTCTTTTGTAAAAAGTCGATGATGCTCTACAACTTTGTAGTTAACTAATCTCCCATCTTGAACCGTTTTTGAGATAGGAGCGCTAATTCCGCTGTTTTTTACCAGATAGCGTTTTATTTTCTTTAGATTTCAAAGATATTGCAATGGGATCTACTTCAGACCAAGATCTTTACAACAAAACAAAAAGTATCAAGTAACCGTATTTTGAGCTATATAGTGTTTGTCTCACCAGCTACACTACAACGTGTGCAATGTAGCTCAAGTGTGCATAGTGTAATAAATTGCGAACAAACAAATGCACGTTTTTAGCATTGTATTTTTAGCATCAATGTCTAAACTATCTTTTCGTACTAAATCGATGATGCTCTGCAATTTTATAATTCACTTTTCCCCCCTGTATTGAACCGTTTCCAAGATAGGAAAGCTAGCATGAATGTCTAAACTATCTTTTTGTACTAAATCGATGATAATTTTGAACTTTGTAATACACTTTTTTCTTTAGAACCTTTTTCGACATAGGAAAACTAACTCCGCTATTTTCCACCAGGTGGCGTTGCAAGCTGTTAAACCTTGGACTGCATGGCCACTTTGCTATACTTACATACCATTTTTATCATTATAGCTGCTGCCGTTTAGCAGTTAAAAGAGTTGGGACTGATTTTTTTGGGCACCCTGTATTTTCTTTAGATCGTAAAGATATTACAATGGGACCTATTGCAGACCAAGACCTTTTCAACAAAACAAAAATTATCAAAATCGGAGCATTCGTTCAGAAGTTATGAGCTAACAAACATAAAAAAAACATACGGTTTGAATTGAGAACCTTCCTTCTTTTTTGAAGTCGGTTAAAAAAGAAAGAAAGGAAGAAAGAAATCAATCACAATGTAAGTTAAAGTTCCCGCTACCTTCAGTATCCGTTTTCCTGCTCCCCACACTTTACGAATCTCGAGCCCCAATGCCTTTGGCAATACCTTACCAATTTTTTACTCCCCTTCCCATACTGATAATGTAGAAAGTTTTGCAAAATTTCCTCCTATCAAAGTGCATATTCCGTACACTTAATAAACATCCAGTCGTCAAAATTCATCATTCTAAGGTAATCTGGAGTATATTTAAGCTTGTAAAGGTGTTTTTTGCCCCGCCAGCCCAGAAGAGCAAGGCGGGGTAATTTCGCGAAATCCCTTTATAGTGCAACTTGTATACACATACCTAACCAAAAATCCAGATCATGAGATTATTTGAAGCAAAATTATTATGTTTTAAAATGTGTTTTTACCCCCCCCCCCAGCTCGTAAAGAAGAAACAGGGGAGAGAAATTTGCAAAATCTCTTTATACTATGAGTTAGATACATATAATAGACCCACACATCAAAAATCTCCTTCCTAAGATAATTTAGTGAAGAGTTACACATGAATACATGTTGTGGCGACTTCTTTTTTGCACCTGGTTCTTTTCTTCCTGTAAAATCATCTTGAGACACATTAAGACACTGATCACGCTTTGTTTACTTTAAACATTTTAAATTTACTTACGACACAAACATAAAATACATAACCAACACATAAATTAACATCAAGTAAAGTATTTTAAAAACAACATATAGAATTGAAACGTTAGTCCATCTTGACTCACATACGCACACGTGTTGTCACACTTTCGTACCAAACTTTTCAGTTCTTGTTTTGGAATACTCTCGAAATCAGAGGTGCGTTCACACCTTCCCTCCAGTTTCACTTGAGGGACAATGGCCTTCACAGTGAAACTACTAACAAAATTTGTGGATAATTTATATAACTGTTCATGAAAGTCTAATTGTCCTTTTAAATTTTTAATTATTGTTTCATCTTTAAATAAATGTTCATGAAAATCTAATTGTCCTTTTAAATTCTTAATTATTGTCTCATCTTTGACCTAATATGCGATGTTCCATCAAGAGCAATAACATTTATATTTCACTTAAAATTTAAATATTTTCTATGGTATAAAATAAGTAACATTTAAACACATAATAGAAATAAAATATATATATAATATATATGAATAAACATTTATCCTGACATGGATTTTCTTATGCACTTTAAATAATCTTAATGAATTAATATACTTGAATATAAGAAACAAAATAAACACACACATATATATATATATATATATATATGTAATAACAAATACAATATTAAACTAACTTATGACTTTATTCATGAATGCGTGATAAAGCATCTGCAATAGTATTACTGCTTCCTGGCTTATGAGCAATAGTCACTTGATAGCGAGATAGAGCCAATGCCCATCTTTGTAATCTGTTGTTCTTAGGAACTGTTTCTGTCAAATATTTTAAAGGGTTATGGTCCGTGTGTAAGATAATAGTGGTTCCATAAGTCCACATTTCGAATTTACCTAATGCCCATATTACAGCATAAGCTTCACTTTCAATAGTGTTCCACTTTGATTGAGCAGGGGTCAGTTTTTGGCTTGCAAAAGTTATAGGTTTTAGTTTATTCTGCTCATCTCTCTGCATTAGACAGGCTCCAATTCCGGTCACTGAAGCATCAGTATCGATTTCAAAAGGTTTCGACATATCAGGTGTATACAGAGATGTTATAGAGCACAAACAATTCTTTAACGAATTAAATGCGCTTTCGGCTTCTTCTGACCATGGAAGGTCGTTTGGCACAGTTTTTCGAGTTAAGTCCGTTAAAGGTTTTGCTATATTGGCATACCGAGGCACATAGTCTCTGTAATAGTTAAATAATCCTAGGAGTGACTTCAATGTTTTCTTAGTTTTAGGGGCTTTCAAATCTTTACTAACTGATATCTTGTCCGGATCTGGGCCGTGCTCTCCTGAGCCTACGACATGTCCTAAGTATTTTACTTTCGACATCGCAAACGAGCATTTCTTTAAATTTGCCGAAAAATTCAATTTTTTCAGAGTTTCTAAAATGGATTTAATATGATTAAGATGATCTTCCCAGTTTGAAGAAAATATGATAATATCATCAAGAAAACTTTCGGCGTAGTCACTATGAGGTCGTAATACTTGATTCATTATTCTTTGGAATGTTGCTGGTGCTCCAGATAACCCAAATGGCATCACCTTCCACTGATACTGACCCTTTGGCGATACAAAACTGGTTAATTCTCGGCTTTGCTCTGCTAAGGGTATTTCCCAATATCCCTTAAGGATATCTAAAGTTGTCAAGTAACGAGCTCCACCAGCTTTAAATCTAAGATTTTCTGAATTCTGCATAGGAAAAGGTGGAATTTTACTAACTGAGTTCAGCTCTCTGTAGTCCACGCAAAGTCGGACAGTTCCATCTTTCTTGGCTACACATACCAATGGATATGCTATTTCTGCTGAAGAGGGTTCTATCAGGTCTTTTTCCAATAATTCTGCTATCTGTTTTTCTATATTAGATCTTAATGTTTCTGGAACTTTATAAAGATGAGGTTGTTTCCTCTCTACTCCAGACTTTAACTGGATAACATGTGGAGGAACTTTGGCTTTCCTTAATTCCCCATCAAATATTGTTAGATATTCTTTAATCAGATTCAACAGCTGTTTATGTTGCTTTGCTGTTATCGAATTTGATTTTATATCAGCTTTTAGTTCTTCATCTGTTACTTGCCGTGATTCTACGGGCGCATGTTGTATATCTCCAAACTCTTCATCAGTTTCGTAAATAATTCCTACAGCTCTGACAGGTTGAATATATTTACGCAATTTATTTTGATGAAGATGTCGAACGCTTCCATCAGGTAGTTTAACATGAAAAGAATGTGGAGACTTCTTTTCTACTATTTCTCCTGGTCCTTTCCATTTTGAACAAAGACGATTTGTTGAATCAGGGATTAACACTACAGCTTCATCCCCAACAGAAAATTCGGTATCTTTTGACCGTAAATTATGATAATGTACATATTTCTGCTGCTGTTCTTGAGCTATGCTATTCGTATACTGTGCCGCGTCTTCTAAACGTTTCCGGAGTTTCAACAGGTAGTCAGCTACAGATTCTCCAATCCCTTGAGGAAGTACGACTTCATCTTCCCAACTTGATTTGAGGATGGCTAGAGGTCCTACAGGTGGTCGCCCATGAACTAGTAAGAATGGAGCAACACCCGTTGTAGCGTTAGGCACTTCTCTGTATGCCCATAACAAGAATGGCAACTGTTTATCCCAGCCTCGACCTTGTGAATTAATTGCATGATGTAGCATGGATTTCATAGTTCCTATCCATCTTTCAACCAAACCATTCGATTGTGGATAACCTGGAGTGGAAAATTTAGGAACACATCCTAATCGTTTTAAAAACTCTTTTGTCAGCTGTGCGGCAAAATTTCTTCCATTATCCATTGCAATTACTCGAGGAATTCCAGTTCGTACAAATATTTCTATAAATGCATCACAGGCTGCCTTTGCTGTTAAAGACTTCAGAGATATTGCTTCCGGCCAACGACTATGCTGGTCCATAACGCATAGTACATACTGATGGCCACGTGATGACTTTGGCTCTATTGGGCCTAAAATATCGGCATTAACCACTTGAAATGGGAGTTCTGGTCTTCCAACAGCTTCGATAGGTGTTCTATCGTTTACTTTTCCTTTCCTGCGCATTTGACAATCATGACACGAAGCACATAATTGTTTGACTTCTTTTGGCATTCCTTCCCACCAGAAAGACATTGCAATTCTGTCTCTGGTCTTCTTAGCTGCCAGATGCCCACCAGTAGGAGTTTCATGAGCTAATTTCAAAATGTCCTTTCTTCTGCTTGCCGGTACGACCAATTGAATATATTTCTGTCCGCCTACTTTACCCATATGATATATAAACCTCTTTCAATCCAGTAACCATTTTTATGTTGCCTAGCTTCTTCGAAGCACCTTTTCAATGTAGGACAGGCTAACTGCTCATCCCTAAACACTTGTGCTTGTGGAACAGGGATATTTTCATTTCTTTCATCCTTACTATCGGTTTCGGTCAATGTCTGTTTAACTACTGAGTTATTAAAGACTTTGGTTTCTGGATGATGCGACTCGCTGTTGTTTAGCTTTGCCTTTCGAATAGTCTCGTGACTTTCTCCCTCCGTACAGAACATACACTTTTCATTATCTTCTGTGAGTGGGGAACTAATTGCCTCATCCCCAAGATAATTGTCGTTTGAATTATTCTCAGGTACACTGAACAAGGATTGTTCACCGACTTCATTTATTGTGATTACTTCAACCTCTTCTTCTGAAGAATAGTTTCCGGGAGACCTTCCCTCCACTTTGAACAAGGACGGTTCATTGTTTTCTTCCACTGGGGTGATATTAACCTTAACCCCTGAATTTCCAGGATTTCTTCCTTTCACATGGAACAAGGATTGTTCATCGACTTCTTTCTTCGGGATATTCGCTTTATCCCCTAAAGAAATGTTTTCGGGAGACCTTCCCTCCACACTGAACAAGGATTGTTCATTAGCTTCTTTTACGGAAGTGATTCCTGTATCATCTCCCAAATAAGAACGCTTTTGTTCCTTCAACCATTCATATACCCTGGGAGTGATTAAAGCTTCCTCATGCAACCCTTCTACTACTGCAGCATGCACTTGAACATATGGAATGATTTCTTCATCTGTATGAAGACTTAGCGGATTTGACACAAGTTGTGCTTCCACTGGATTACCTATAGCAGGTCTCAAAAGAATTTTCCCACTTGACTGTAAGCGTTCCTCAGGTACAACTGATTTTCGTAGTACGGTGATTTCTGCACCACTGTCCACTATGCCTTGAAATTTTTGGCTTCCGATTCCTAAATCCACTTTCAGAAGCTTGCCATCTTTCTCGTTGACTGGAAATTCCCACTCGAAACAAGCGCTATTTAGATTAACACTGACCTTATTAAGGCCCTTACTTTCTTGACTCTTTTTGTTTGTTTTCACGTTAGATGTACTTGCTGAATTCAATTTGGGGCAGGATTTTTTCATGTGGCCTTCCTTTCCACACAAATAGCAGGAGAATTTCGGACGAATGTCTCTTTGTTCTTGCTGTGGCTTAGTAAAAACTCTTTTCTCATCTTTATTGCTATTTCCGAAATTCGCCCCTTTGGATGGAAGATTCCAATTTTCTTTATGAGAAATTTCTTTCGGTTTTTTATTGAAAGTCATTTTGACATTTTCATAATCATCTAATTTACTGGAAATAATATGAGATGACTTGAACAATGACCATTCATCGATGAAATGTTCTTTAATTTCTGGAGGTACTTTCCTTTTTTGATCTGTAATAATCAAATCATATAATTCGTCAAATGTGTTAACTTCTAATCCCCGAATCCATTCAGTAAAATAGTTTTTCAACTCGTAAGCAAAATCTCTCCATGTGATATCAGCTTTTTTAGTATGCTTAATGAAAAGTTGTCGAAATTTTTCAGGAGTAAGTTTATATCTCTTTAACAATAACTCTTTTACTTTTCCGTAATCATTCGTGATTTCTTCGTCTTCCCGAGCTATAACTTCCGCGATTTCGTATGGCAGTAGCCCAATGAGATGAGAAACCCAATCATCTCTTTTAATTTCGACACGTTTTGCCTGCCGCTCAAAAAGAACTAAATACAGACTAATTTTGCATGTTTTAGGATCAAATTTTTGTAAGATGTTATGTAATTTTACGCGCGTTTTCTCAGAAGTTTCATTTGTAATTCCTTTCTTCTCAAGTTCTATTCTTGCATTTTCCAAACGCATTTTTTCCAATTCATCTTTTCTCTTACGTTCCTCTATTTCTTCTCTTCTTATGCGTTCCTCCATCTCTTCTTTCCTCTTTCGTGCTTCAAGTACGTTCGCTAATGTTCCTTTAACAAATTCTTCATCGTAATTCTTTGAAGCCAAAATAGCATCTCTTAACTCATATAACTTTAAATGTTGAGCTCCTTCCACTCCAAGCTCAGTAGCAACTTCTTGCAAATCTTTTTTATTCCCTTCACCCAAAAATGCCATCTTCGGATGGATGAAATCAAATCAAGTTCAAATTTTCCGTGAATAAAATAAATTTTCTTATATTTATAATCACGAACCCTATTGTTTTCCCCCTAAGAACGCCAGATTTGACATCTTAGTTTTTATCTTAAACAACATTTTCCCCCAAATTAAATTAAATAATCATTAAGTCGGAATGCATACATAAAAGGAGAAAAAAAAATATGTATCGAAATAACAAATTAAAAAAAAAAAATGTTTACACAATCAACTCTTTCATTAAATAAATCAGAATATACTTTATTACATAACCAGCTTTCAATAAATTAGAAATAATGTTGCTATAGAAACCTTTAATCAAACTTACTTTTAAACAGAAAAAAAAACAATTTCCGATTCACTCCTCAAAGTAAAAAAAAAATAAACAAAACCGGACGTTCACAAGAATAATTCACTAGTTTTTTACTGAGATATTTCATTAATATTCCCATAATAATAAAGATAAATAAAGATAAATCATTATCAACGTCTAACAAATAAACAATCATTCAATAAAACAGAACAAATAAATCAAAACAGAACTCTTTTTTTTTTTTTTTTTTTTTTTTTTTTTTTTTTTTTTTTTTCACAATCTGCTTTAATGAAACAGTTATTTATTCTAAATCACGTGATGAATAAAAAGAACACACAGAAATTAATAACAATGATCTTGAATAGCATAAAAATATATTCTTTTCACCATTCTTTTTAATATTTTCCGGCTTTTTAAATACAAATAAACAAATATATTTCTATTTTTCATTTTTCAAACACTAGAATTATTATTATTTCAACATTACGAAATATTCAATTTCCACTTACCTATTCTTTACCCTGTTGGAATACAAAATCGGAACAAAATATCTAAATGCTTAATCCTAATTATTTAAACATAAAACTTATACAAAATATGACTCTTGATGGAACATTAAAAAAAACATACCTTTTTTTTTTTTTTTTTTTTTTCATCACTATCATGAAATAATCCATAAATGCACTTGCTATTTAACATATCCTGTCGACTGCGCCAATTGTGGCGACTTCTTTTTTGCACCTGGTTCTTTTCTTCCTGTAAAATCATCTTGAGACACATTAAGACACTGATCACGCTTTGTTTACTTTTAAACATTTTAAATTTACTTACGGCACAAACATAAAACACATAAATTAACATCAAGTAAAGTATTTTAAAAACAACATATAGAATTGAAACGTTAGTCCATCTTGACTCACATACGCACACGTGTTGCCACACTTTCGTACCAAACTTTTCAGTTCTTGTTTTGGAATACTCTCGAAATCAGAGGTGCGGCGTTCACACATGTCTTTTGTCCCCACCTCCCAAGAACGGTAGGGTGGAATTTCACAAAACCCCTTTGTAGTGTGTGTGTTCAGTACGCGTAACCAACCGACATATCAAAAAATCGCTTTCCTGAGGTACTTTGGAACAGAGTTACACTTAAGCATGTGTTTTTGCTCCCACTACACCCTTAAAGGAGGTAGGCAGAGGAAAATTTCGTAAAATTCCTTGATAGTGCGTATTGAGAACGCATAACCAAACCACACATAAAAATTAATCTTACTGTGATAATTTTAAGCAAAGTTATGCTTGGAAACGTCTTTATTGATCTCCCTTCCTTAAGGGGGAAAATGGGGAAATTCTCAAATTCCCGTTGCAATGGGTGTTGGATAGACGTAAATAAGCCACACGCTAAAAATTGTGGCCTCAAATCCTATGGATGTCTTCGGACAAATTTTACCCGCTTGGCTGGTCACTATATTTAACAAAATTCTTTTCTATATCGCTTTATAGATAAAAAATAAAAATAAAATTCATTGAAATTGCTCAAAAGCTCGCTTCCGGTGTGTGTCACTATTGCATGTGTCAATGCCATACCAGTGGGCTTCCACTTTCGTGCATATCAAATGACAATTTCGAAACAGACAGTATCGAAAAAATTGAAGTAGCCCTTTTATATCTGAATTTTAATTATTTTTGAACAACACTATACGTACTGTACATAATATTTACTTTTACGTTATTTCCTATATTTATTTGATTTTTCCGGTCGATCATACAATGACGGCAATTTCACGTCAAATGTAATATTACAATATGCTGTGAGATAACTAACTTTTTGTGGCTATATGTATTTCGTAGTTAACAGTGGTTAGTATATAGAAAAGTAAATAAATATTTAATCTTATCGTGGTACAGGCTTAGTATAGCTCCCCTTGGTGACTTTTGAATTTTTGTCATCATTAAAAAAAAAAAAAAAAAAAAACATAATTTATGAGATTATTGTTTCTGTTTCTTTCTTTCTTTCTATTTTTTTCCCTCAATATTTTATAATTTATATGTTTATATGCTTTATGAGCTACTTGGCTTAAAGTGGCTATCACGAAAGTAGACTCCTTGGCGAAAAATGTCGTATCTGCTTCAGCATCAAAATTTAAAAAAGTACCCTGCATTATGAATAAGTAAAGCTGAATATAATGCTGAATTAGCTTTCATACCAAGCGTATTATACGTGTCAATAAATAAATAAAAACTCTATTAAAAAAAAATCTAAAATTGAGGTATGTTTAAAACGATTATGAAACAAAACTTGAAGAAATATGTTGGATTTTTAATATTATAATTCAATTTTGATAATTACATTATTTGTCATAGCCTAAGCAAATTTATTAAATACTTGTTTTACTATTCGCGTGAAAATATTTTTTTTATATGTCGTAAAATAAATCAACTCGAATTTTTTTTTTTTGGCAACAATTAAAAATTAAAATATATATTTTTTTAAACTTTATAATAGAAGAAATATCTATATTATTATATAGAAGATATAATATAGATAACGTTTTGTTTCCTCCCCCTCCCCTTGGGGACTAAATTTCTAAAATTCCAAAAATTGGTTTTTAGGTATTTCTATTAGCTATATTTTTAAACAAAAATTTTACGGACATCTGTTTTTTTTCTTTGAGATATAAAGGTTTTTGTGAAATCACGTTTTGCCCCCTGCCCCCCATTAAGGGCCGAATTTCTAAAATTCCAGAAAATGGTTTATAGGTATTTATGTTAGCTATATTTTGAAACAAAAATCTCACGTATATCTATTTTTTTCTTTGTGATATGAAGGTTTTTTAAAAAATCACTTTTTGCGCATGCGAAATCACACGCATCCCCACGCATCCCCTCTTGTGGACCGAATTTCCAAAATTCCAGAAATTGATTTTTAGGCACTTGTTTTAGCTATGTTATAATGCAAAAATTTTACAGATATCTGTTTTTTTCTTTCAGATATGACGATTTTTGTGAAATCATGTCTTGCCCTCCCCACCCCTCATGGGGGCGAATTTCGCAAAATCGCTTCTTAGGGGGTGCTTACACTACATGTTCTATAATCTGACTTAGTTTCGAGTCAGTGGCTCCAGTAGATTTTGCTGTGCGTTGATGAGTCAGTGAGTGAGTGAGTGAGTGGAAGTACTATTTTATATATATAGATAAGAACATGGCGTATATGGTATAGTATACAGCATTTAAAAAATGGTCAATAAATAAAAGTATACGGTATGCATATATATGTGTTTTATTGTGTAGAATCTAGAGTATAAGTATTATTTATCAAATTTTGCCTCTATAATATTCGCTCTAACTATACAGATGTCTAGTCTAAAAATGCAAGCTGTTTCCTCATTACCTCCTTTTACGCATAACATTTAAACAAATGAAGTTAAAATTTGGATGGGGTGTTCGTTATCAAATCCCAGTTATAGTATTTTTTATAAACTAAAGATAAGCAATAATTTTTAAGCTCATTAATTTTAATTTTTCTCCAAGAATGAAGCTTTTGAAGAAGTGAAGAGTTTAATCAGTATTAGAAAAGAAATAGATTTTTTTTTTTTTTCCTTTTCCGCAGAGTACATTGTAAAAACTCTTGCATTCAATAAAATTCTTCTATAGATAGTTGTACTAGACAAGTTCGAACCGAAGCCCAATAAATTGCCTGCCAACACCGATGATGCGGAAACTTTTAATCCGGCAGCGCCTGTAAAGCGACACTGATAACCTTTTACCCCCCTTTCTTCTTTTTTTCCCCTTTGCCTGCAAATCATAGTGCTCATTGGGTTACTCTCAGATCACCTTTGTATAACATACCCGCGAACTTTTATGGATCATCAGTAAAGTGTGCGTATTTCCATTAAATTTTACTCATTTACGGATGGACGTGAATTTTAGAAAGAGAAATGTAAGATCCTGATGGTGACAAGTTACGGATGTCGTGGTTTCGCCAACGCCGAAATGAAAGTCTAAGCATTTCGGACGCAATGATAAAGAATGAAGCAAATGGAATTGACTGACACACTGTTAAAAATTTCAACAGAAAACTCTGTGTAATCTATTATCTCAAGTCTTGCGTGAAATTACAGAGAAAAATAAACGGAGATGTTAAAAAACTTATTTTATACATTCATTTTAATAACTAGTATTAATTTAATTAATTAGTGTAGAGAATATATTTCGGACTTGGAATGCTTTTTCTAAAGTAGAAACAGTCATTTTTAATTTTAATTAAAAAATTAAATAATACAATTAGTTAAAAATACAGAATAAAGATTGAGAATCTCGATTATTCACTTTTAAATAAGAATTACTGTAAATTTACAGAGACTCTGGATAAATATTTACATGAAATTTACAGAAATTTTTAACAATGCATATTTAATAGAATGTAGCACTTTGTAAATTCCAGATCTTATTTGTTATTAAACCAATTTTAATTTGATTTAATTACTATTATTATTATTATTTGACGAAAAATTAAAGATTTGTACTGCTGAACTGAAAAAAAAAAAAAATCTGTGATGGGCATAGCAATTAAATTGTATCTTTTGTAAAAAAATAGTTCCATTTCATCCTTATATATTCCAGCTCCCTCTACTAGCTAGTTCTAAAAGCCCCTGTTAGAATTTTAGATCGTTTTCCTATATTATCCTGGTGACACTTATTTAAAAATCTTTGAAAATGAAGGCGAGCTCAAGAGCCTCGTTTTAGTAACTTGGTTTATGACCAACGAGATAAATAAATTAGAGTGCTGATTCAATGGATGAAGAATTAGCTTTCCGTGGTTCTAGATGAATCACGTGACATGAACCAAAAGGTTGCTATCTTTGGTCCTTTATCGTTATTTTGACATTTAAAATTCCAGTTCGACAAATTATCATTATTATTATGTAACACGACAGTCGAATGACCGAAATAAATTGTTTTTAAAATAATTTTTCACATATTTCACATTTTAATAAATAATAAAATACTTTTTTTTTCCATCGTTTCTCAACAAAGTTTAAAAGTGTTTATAAAAGAAAAGTTAAAATTTAAAGAGCTAAATTTAACAACAAATAATAATTTTTCAACTATTTTTAAGCATTCTGTCGGTTAAATTTCGACTACACGAAATAACAAAGATGTAAAATAAAAATCAAAATGATTTAAAACAAAAGAATATTAAACTACGTAAGTAAACATAAAGATTAGCGGTTATGACTATTGCGAAGAACAATCTCCAAACCGTTGCCATAGAAATTTATTGAAAATAAGCTGTTACCAAGGGAACCAACGCACAAAGGGTTCATGTCACATGACTCATGTTGGACCATGTCAGGGTTACCATTTATCCTTCTACGTTATTTATCTCGTTGTTTATGGCCTAATTCTAGAAAATCAAGCGAGAATTTCTCACAATATAAAGGATTCATAATATACTCGCACCGTTCCTTGAAAATTATCGCTCTTGATCAAACTTTTCAAGTTAACAACCTTATATTAATAGTTTCACCATCTAGAAAAGCACAGACTAGAAATTCTCGATCCATTCATCTATCCATGTTATTTATGTACTTTATACGCATAGATAACATAACACTATATTCTACGTAACACTATATTCTAATATATACGTAACACTATATTCTAATTTAGGTATTCAGTCTACTTATTCATTCTACACGGAGGCGATATATTTTTACTTTCTTCTATCTTCAATAGAAGAAAGTATTGGATTCGTAAAAATTTTCGATTTCGGGTTTTTGATGGATTTACACGTTTTGAGAGCTGTAGAACACGATTTTACCATTTTTAGAAAATGTCTGTCTGTCTGTCTCTGTGTGTGTGTGCGACAAAATTTTGTGGCAACTGTATCTCTGGAACTACTGCACAGAATTTCATACAAATTGGTATGTAGTTGCACCTTGACGTAAATTAGTGCCTATCAACTTTTAGTAAAAATAGTCTTACAGGTTGCGTTGCCATCCCGCTTTTTCTAAATTTTTAACAGGGTGATATAGAGCAAAAATTTTCAAGATGGGTATCTTTCGAAAGGTCTCGTCAGTACCTTTAAAACGAATGGTTGAACTATAAATCTGTGAAAATTTAAAACAAAGATATCTTTTTTTTTTTACTTTTTACGAAAAAAAAACTTAGAAAAAAAATCTTTTTTTTTTTTTTTTTTTTTTTTTCTCCCCTTAATTTTATAAAACTCCCACGGTCAGTGTTCTGACAAACTTAAACTAATTTTTGCTTTTTTCCCCTAATTTTATCTAAGTCCTACGGTTTCCGTGTCTTGACAAACTTTAACATATTTTTGCATTTTCTCCCTAATTTTGTCAAAGTCCCACGGTTTCCCTGTTTTGACAAACTTTAACAAATTTTCACATTTTACCCAAAATTTTGTCAAAGTCCCACATTTTTTTTTTTTTTTTTTTCTCTCCCCTTAATTTTATCAAACTCCCACGGTTTCCGTGTTCTGACAAACTTAAACAAATTTTTGCATTTTTCCCCCAATTTTGTCAAAGTCCCACGGTTTCCGTGTTTTGACAAACTTAGAATAATTTTCACATTTTACCCAAAATTTTGTCTAAGTCCCACTTTTTTTTTTTTTTTTTTAATTATTGTTACTGAGTGAATTTGTATAGGAAAATATAGAAGAAAGTCTCGTGGTGGCCACAACATACTAGTTTCTCACTGTAGTTTTATAATTGTTAATTCTTAAATTTTACTTATTAGAAGGTTTTTAATTGAAGTTGACTTGGTCATCGTGTCTTCGTGTCACGCTAGTGAACAAGGCGCCTTCATTTTAAATTAAATATAAAATCTCTTATTTGTCGCTCTTTGGCTCAGTTGGTAAAAGCGTCACGTTAATAGCGCGGTGGTCGTGAGTTCGGTCCCCGGAAGGCCCAGCGTTTTAATTTTTGCAGATAATTAGTAGAAAAGGTGTCAATTGAAACAAGAAAATTTTTCGTTGCTTACACTAAGAATTTTTTGAGGAGTTATTTTAAGAAGCATTTTTTTATTTAGATAGTGGAAAACACAAGACATTTTAGATATTAAAAAAAGCACAAAATAAAATGTTTTAAGTAAAAAATACATAAAATATATTTTTAGAAGCTTTATATATATGTATATATATATATTATATAATACTATTATATGAAATTGGATTTGTCATCGGCTTTCTGTCACGTTAAAAAAACAAGACGCTTCCATTATATACATATATATTGAAAAAAAAAAAAAAAAAAAAGTAAGCAACTCGTTATATTTCTTAATGAATCAGCTGGTTACAGCGTCATGTTGCTAATGCGAGAGTCGTATGTTCGATCCTCGCCGGGCCGAGGTGTTGTTTTTTGCAAATTATTAATAGAAAAAGTGTCAATTGATAAATGAAAATATTTCGTTGTGTACACGTTGTGTCCTAATATTTTTTCAAATTTTTTTAAACGGCTTTATATCTAGTTACAAAAAGCACAAAATAAAAATGTATGTAAAAATAAATAAATAAATAATTTTTTTAGAAGCTTTTTATTAGGAGCTTTTTATATGAAATTGATTTGGTCATCGTGTTACGCTAGTAAACAATTAAAGTAAATATAAGCCGTTCCGTTTGTGGCTCCGGTGGTCAGTTGGTCAGAGCGTCATGTTGTTAACGCAGTGGTCTCGAGTTCGGTCCACGGAAGGTCCGGCGTGTTCATTTTTGAGGATAATTAGTAGAAAAGGTGTCAATTGATAATAGAATTTTTTTCGTTGACTGCCCAATATCGTAAGAATTTTCGAAGACATTTTTTAAGAAGTTTTTTTTTTTTTTTTTTTTTTTAGATATTAGAAAACACAAAATATTTTTAGGTATCAAAAAAGCTCAAAATTAAACGTTTCAAGTACAAAATACATAAATAAATATTTTTAGAAGCTTTATATATATAGTATATATTATTATACGAAGTTGAATTTGCCATCGCGTTTTCTGTCACGATGTCACGATAAAAAAGCAAGACGCTTCCACTAAAAAAAAAAAAAAAAAAAAAAAAGTAAGCAATTCATTGTATTTCTTAATGGCTCAGTGGGTTAGAGCGTCAGGTTAATTTTTGCAAATAATTAATAGAAAAGGTGTCAGTTGATAAAAGGAAATATATCGTTGTGTACACAGTATCCTAATAATTTTTGAAGGTTTTTTTTTTTAAATGGATTTTTATCTAGTTACTAAAAAGCACAAAATAAAAATTTAAATAAAAATAAATAAATAAGTAAAATTTTTAGAAGCTTTTTATTGAAACTGGATTTCGTTATCGCGTCTTCATGTAACGCTAATAAATATGACACCACAACTTTAAAGTAAATGTCAGAAGTTCTTATAGTCGCTCGTTGGCTCAGTTGGTCAGAGCGTGAAGTTGCTACTGCGATGGTGGTGAGTTCAATCCCCGAAGGATCGATGTGTTAAATTTTGCAGATAATTAATAGAAAATATGTCAATTGATAAAAGAAAATTTTTCATTGTCTACGCAATATTCTAAGAATGTTTGAAAAGTTTTTTTTTTAAGAAACTTTTTTTAGATATTAAAAAGCACAACATAAAAGGTTAAATATATATACATATTCTTTTAGAAGCATTTTATTGAAATTGGATTTTTGTCATCTTGTCTTTGTGTCATTCTCGAAGAAGGCGCCTCCACGTTAATATAAATTTAAACAACCTTTTTCGTCCTCGCTAGCGCATTTGGTTAGAGCGTCATGGTGATAACGCGATGCTTGTGGGTTCAATCCTCGCAAGCCGATGTGTTGCTTTTTTGCAGATAATTAATAGAAACGATGTCAATTGCTAAAAGAAAATATTTCATTGTCTACACATCATCCTAAGGAATTTTTAAAGAAGCTGATTTTTGAATTACTAAAACGCACAAAATAAAAATTTTAGTAAAAATATAAATAAAAATAACACTGAAAGTTTTTTATTATTGTGGAGCCCTAAAAAGCCTAAAATAAAAATTTATTCTTGCAGAGACATGCTATAAAATCATAAAAGTTTCAACAACAAGAAAATTTTAAAGAAAAATATAGATATTTCACTTTTGTAAAAGATGAAAAATTTCAAATATTCCAAATATTTTAAAAAACATTCAAGAACAATATTCCTTTTGTATAAGTATTTGTGAGATCTCTCTAGAATGTTCTATGATTTTTATTGATAGTTAGACATTTGGTTAGAGCGTCATGCTGATAACTCGATGGTCCTGGATTCGGTCCTCGAAAGACGATACAGTATTTTATTTACAGATAAATAATCGAAAAAAAAAAAATGTCAATTGATAAAAGACAATCTTCCGTTGTCTACAAAATATCCTAAGAAATTTTAATTAGTTTTTTTTTAAGAAGCTTTTTCCTTTTTGTAACTAAAAAGCACAAAATAAAATTTAAGTAAAAAATCATTTTTTAAAATTAGAAGCTTTTTATTGTGAAGCCCTAAAAAGCAAAAAATAAAATTTATTCTGGCAAAGACATGCTACAAAGAAATGAAGGTTTCAACACTAAGAAAATTTTAGAGAAAAATATAGGTACTTTCCTTTTGTAAGAGATGAAAATTTTTTAATGTTCAAAATATTTTAAAAAGCTTTCGAGACATTTGAAATTTCTGGCCTAACGAACGATTATACAATAACTAATAACTAAGAATATTGGTCTCGAAAGCTTTTTAAAATATTTTGAACATTAAAAAATTTTCATCTCTTACAAAAGGAAAGTACCTATATTTTTCTCTAAAATTTTCTTAGTGTTGAAACCTTCATTTCTTTGTAGCATGTCTTTGCCAGAATAAATTTTATTTTTTGCTTTTTAGGGCTTCACAATAAAAAGCTTCTAATTTTAAAAAATGATTTTTTACTTAAATTTTTTTCAAACGTTACTTTAATTATTTATTTTTTTGATACGGAATGCATTAGTGTAGTATACATTTTTTAAAAGTATTTTTGTAAGACGTATTTCTTTGGATGTGTTGATTGATCGATGATTCTGATACATTTTCGGAACGCCTATAATCCCGAAAAATCGGTAATCTGGCATCGACACCCTCTATTTCCTGTCGATGCCGGATTATCGACATTTCACTGTACCTCTCAGCCACAGAAGTACAATTGTTTCTGTTGCTTCACACTTCTCAATCCTGCTTAGAAACCAAGTTTTCAGTATGTAAAACAGAAAAAAATATGTTACCACAAAATGAAATTTTTATCAAAGGTTAGAGATTTCCTTTAGTTACCGAATACACACACACACACACACACACACACACACACACACATATATATATATATATATATATATGTATGTATATATATGTATGCGTCTGTTATTACTATGCTATTAAGTTGAATACTAAAAACGTTATATTTAAATTTATAGTTGCTTCAAAAGTTAATTCATGAAAATAAAAGTATATTATGCACGAGTTAAATTATTTTCTATTAATTTAATTAACGTTCATTAATGAAAATAAATCAACACTGTTTAATAATAACTAAAATAATATGGTGTGGCGCTCACACGACTTTCTCTTTACGCGAAATTCAATATTATAAAGACAGATTGGAGATTAAAGTTTAAGATAACAAGTACCTGCTTTATAAACCTAGAGTAAGAACACTTCAAACTAGTCTTCGGAACAATCATATTTGATAAATGATTTTGTGACAAATAATTTCAAATAATAATTATAATTGTAATTATGATAAGGATAATCATAAACTTTTTTTTTTAAGTTCAGCATTTTTACTTTTGTATATTATGAGAGATGATGTTTAAAGATATTTGTTTCAATTAAATTACAGTATATTTAAAATAACACTGATTCCAATTGCTTTTTTTTTTTTTTTTTTTTGCAAACCAAACAAAGAAAAAAAATTGTAGATTTTCATGATAATTTCTGGTCAAGATTAGAAATTTCTATATGCAATTTCTAATTTCATTTAAAGGAATATAAGTTGGAAACATATTTTATCTAAGATGAAAATTTAAACACATTGTAAATTTATTGAAGAAACACTGCGGAAGAGCAGCGTGTTTGTTCTCAATTCGAAATTATGCTCGAGTTTAAAAGTTAAGCAACAGGTTGTTTTCTCGTTTTCTTCCTCTGCGCGTAACTGTTAAAACTGTACACCAGTCAGATTTCCTTTTTCTTTCTTCCCATAATATTAATGTTGGCTGGTGCACGTAAAATCTGTCGTGGCCGCAATGTCCTCCATGTTCCCATAAAAAATTATAGCTCTGGGGGTCACCGAAGCGGGAGAGCCATCCCTTCCGTGGAGGATCAAAATTGTGATGGCATGTCTCCGGACCACCTCTAGGGGTGTGTCCCAGACCGTCGCCAATTGTCCATCTGCGCAGCACTAGTGCGATGTAAAACCCAACCATCCATCCATCCTTCCCATAATATTTAAAAAACAGAATTCGAAATCTTCATTTTTGAATGAGATAATCCTTATAAAACGAAGCAACGAAAATCTTAGGATAACATGGGGAGAAAAAAAAAAGAGGGAATATGATTGATGTTCAGCTTTAAAAGGTTATACAGGTTTCGAAAGCTTAAAAAAAAAAAAAAACTCTCTTTCTTCCCCCCCCCCCCCCCACCCTTTTTTTTTTTTTTTCTTCCCAATATAAGAAATAAATTTTTTTATTCAAAATTTTGAGTTTATAAAAAAGAAACATTTAAACAATATTTTTTAAATTTCCATTAAAACATTTGGAAAATTCAGGTTTCTGGAGACCCTTTAGTAAAGTGCTGGGCACGATTTCTGAAAAACTAATGCATCGAGTTCATTGAAACTTTGCACACTTCTGCAAAATGGAATTAATTAGTGATTGAACAAAGGTTTTTCTTTTTTCCAATTTCAACTCATTTTACAAGGCTATATATGGGATAAAATGTAGTAAAATTATAATGTTTTTGCATACAACTCAATAACAATAACAATTAAAAGAGAGAGAAAAAATGTGCTTTTTATTTCCATCCTTCAAAAACCATGTAAACCCTTAAATCAATGAGTATATAAAAACACATAACTTGGATGTCATATTCGTTATCAAATTACAAATTTGATCAAAGTATTATTATTATTATTATTATTATTATTATTATTATTGACATTTTTTTTCTATTTTCTATCAAAAATACTGAACGAAATGACCTTGGACATGCAAAGAACCTTTACAAACTCATACTTTTCAGGATCGATTTAGTCACCAGTGGAATTAGGGGACCAACCACAAATTGAAGAAAAGCATACAAATTTTGGGTTACCCTGTATCATAAAATAGTGAAAATGACATGTAACTTAAAAATATAATTTCACATACTATGTACAACTTATGACTGGCATTTTATTAAGTTTTTTTTTGTTTTTAATATGAAGGAATTTCAGCAAAACTTCACAAAACTTTCAGAAAACTTGACAAATTATTAGATAATCATTTTTCCTAAACATAAATTGCACACATGTATTTTTCATTGAGATATGAGTATTTGTAGTAAAGTAAATATTCTTTTACTGTGCATGCGCGGAAGATAGAAAGTTTTTTATTGCATCGGTTGAACGATCGATATATTGGGCAACTTATGTAAAAAAATAATTTTAATGGAGTAAAAATTAAGCAAATTATTGGCAAAAGAATTAGCTTGATTTTTTAATATTTTCCAGAGTTAAAATTTCATAAGGGGTTTTTTGTGATTTGTTATTCAATTTTTAAAACCACGTTTCAAAACCTCCTTGTGGGATTGTAGTTTTAACATAACTTTATTTATTTGCTAAGATTTGTGAGTTCATAACGGATCTTTCATAAATAAGCATTTCTGCGGGTGAAATAAACGAATCTGCAAATTAAATAAGAGGCATGTGAAAACCTCTTCTGAAATATCAAGTCTGAAAATTTTCTGGAATCTTTCTCTTTTATTTTTGTGGATAATTTGTTAAATTTTTACTCTATTCAAATGACTTTTGACATAATTTGCCCAATGTATCATAGAATACATTTTCATAGGATATGTTCTCTCATAGGATATTATTCATTTAAATTCTGTTTTTCTAAATAGTCTTTTGGTACTACAAAAAAATTATGCAGTGTATTTCATATAGGTATAATTATTATTATTACTATTTATCAGAATTTACATTTGATTAATTTTCATTCGATGTGCCATTTCTGATTATTATGCTGGATTTTTTGACCTCGTCACGCATAGTTTTCAATTCTTTTATATATAGAGAGAAGGAGACAGATAAAGATATCTGTATGATTATTAAAAAAAAAAAAAAAGAAGCATAGTATTATCGCAATTGCAGGTTGCATCCTCTTTTTTTCTGGTTGATATTATTTAAGTTTCAACTCTTCATACATTATATTTGTTTAATTATTTAAACATAAGATTTCATTCCATGCATAATTAAATTTGGTGGTTTCATTAATTTTAATCAATTCTAAATTAATAATAAAAAAAAAAAAAAAAATATATATATATATATATATATATATATATATACATAATAGTAATTAAAATTAAAATAATAATTCACCAATAACATAATCATAATGTCTTAATCATCACTTGTTGGCCTTTTGATGAGATTGCTTAAGAATAAAAATTAAACTCAAGTACAAATTGGAAGTCAAATCGTACATTTTCTATAATTATTTAATAGTAAATCACTTTTTTCACGTAAGATAGCGGTAGCTCACGTTACGTTGAACGTTAAATCTAAACTGAAAATAGAAAAGATTAACGTTAAATTTAAATAACCCTGTTAAATATCATCTTTTTAATAGTGTTTTTAGCTTTTAAATTTTAAAGATTAATAACTATCACTTAATGCATTCATTTATTTCATTTCAGTAGCAACTAGATCGATTAATCGTTTCTTTACTTTTAATCTTTTCTTTTCACTAATGCTCGTTTTGGCAACCTGTTTATTTCTACTATCTCTGTCTGGAATCGGTGTCATGTGAACTTATTAAAAATACTTATTCCATTTTTCAATTTTGGTTATGTTACTGTTTAATCTGATTTCCTTTTTTACTTTGTTTTGTTGCAAGATAGAGACTTGAGTTGTATATTGCTTGAATTAGCTATACAGCGATCCGAAATCTTGCATAATGCTGACAGAGATGCAAGTTTCCTGATGGGTGATCATTTCTGGTTTTTCAGCATTTAAAATTCTATTTTTCATTTCATGAATTCTCCTTTCTTTTAACAAATCCTTTTGGTTAATCTCTTTCCATTTTTATTATTTGATGAATGTTTCTATTGGATTAATGGATTATGCAAATTATCTCATCGTTAGACTTATGTGTTACGTGTGTCATTTCTCTTCTGCGTAAGTACTTTAACGTGTTTTTACTACTCAATGTACGTAAATCAAATTATCATCGTGACAATAATTTAATTCGAAATACATCTCATGTAAAATTTCATATGTTGGTATTTTCTTCAATCTTTCATTTGCTGAGCGTTGTAAAGGAATTAAATTATTCAAATTATATATATATATATATATGTATATATAAATTAGTAAAAACTGAAAAACAGAAGATTTTTGACCACTGAAACCATATTGACCAATACATATACGTACAGTCGGTAACAAAAGTCTCCGAACATTAGCAAAAATTCCTGTATAAAAAAAAGTACACTTAATACAGTTTTGTCAAATGAATCCTTGTTGAATCCTGTTCTTAGTCAGTCTAAGAACAGGATTCGACAAGGATTTATTTAACAAAACTGTATTAAGTGTACTTTTATTAAATACGAATTTTTGCTGGTGTTCGGAGACTTTTGTTACTGACTGTACATACTTACATATACATCTCGACAATGCGAAGAAACTAGGAACCAGATTAGAATAAAAATTATTCAAAATTTAAAATATAACCAATATATATATTATGTATAGGGAACAGCTTTTTTATAGGATCCATGACGAAATTTGAAGTTTACCACCAAAGAAGCTGAGACGTTTCTCTTCAAGGTCTTTATTTACGCGATTGCAATAGGATGGCCATTTTTATTCATTGCCAAAATAACATAAAAAAATCTAAATGTTGTCAAGGGGGTCCTTTACTAACTCTGTAGCCACTAGTTTAATCTTCATATGATTAATCGAGAATATATTAATTAATTTATGAAAGAGATTATGACAATAACCAATAGAATTGATCCTCTAGACATTTTAACTCTATCGAGAATATATTTATTAATTTATGAAAGATATTATGACAATAACAAATTGATCCTCTAGACATCAAAGATGTGAACCGATGGAAATACAGTAAAGCACCGTTTATACGTTTCTCGTTTATACGTCTTTTACATTTATACGTCCTTTTAGTGAAGTCCCGACTCATTCCTATTCATTTTAATGCAAAAATTCTTCGTTTATACGCCGCTAATATCAGTTATACGTCTTTTCCACTTTACTAAAATTCGCAAAATTTCTTGACATGTCATTATTTTCCATTCTAAATAAGACGATTTTTTCTTAGAAAGCATCTTAAAGGGAGGAACACAGGAAAGATCGAAGAAACCATCGAATTCACAGTAGAATTTTTAATTATCATAGACGAGCAGCAAATCAGACGAACATTAAAGATTTTTAATGTTATTAAATAACTAACAGTATGGATATAAATCATGTGCTTATTATTAAAGATACGCAATATATATAATTAATATTAAAAATGTGTGCATATAACTCAAGAAACGTAATATAATCCTCAGTATAATGATGTATGTAATTAGTACTCAGTCATGCATTAATAGTATGATTTTTCTCACTTTATATATATATATATATATATATATATTTAAATTAATTATTGTCTTTAAAAAGGTATAATATACATTTACTAACCTAAGGAATTTTATTAAATAGTATTTTCATATAAATTTTGCTTCAGTGTCATTCAATTTGTAGTAATCAAAGTGTTATCAATAAAATTTCGATTATACGTCTTTTCATTTATACGTCCTTTTACGTCAGTCCCTTGAAAAACGTATAAACGGTGCTTTACTGTATTACCTTAAAATTGATATTAGCTAACTTTATTTGAATTACCTCGTTGGAAAACATTTCGTATGAACGAGAAAGTTCGCTTTAATACACTTTTAGCAATAAAATAATCACCAAATCTTTGACGCTCAAAATTACTCACATACAAAGACAGAAATCAATGAAAGATTCACAGAATTTCTGCATGTAACAATAAATTCCATATCACAGACCATTGTTGGAAACATTGTTTAAAAATTAAATCATAGTTAGAGAAAAAGCAAAAATATTAATTATAAGACAACAATGAATTAGCCATTATCAGGGGTGTTTCCGTTCCGGGATTTTTATTTTATTTTCCATAAGTACTTATAAATTGTATTTTTGGCTATATTTAATTGCTGAACTTTACTAGAAAACTACCAATAGTATCAGTATTGGAAAATTCTGGTAGCAATTTCCGGGGACGCATACACCCCAGCATTATTGCCTAAGATTTATACATTATTTAAAACATGAAATTTTCCAATACGGACTATGAAAACGGAATAGCTTTAGTATAAGGCACTTTTTTTAAGACAATATTTAATTTATAAAATAAAAAGTGGACGTGGAGAAGGAAATATAATGATACAGGATAATTTATAATTTAATTTAATTTATGGAATTGTCAATGATATAGGAAAAAATACTTCAGCCATTCTCTTCCTAATAATAAACAGAATGGAAAACGGGTAATATTCCACTTGGAGACATTTTGTGTATGTACACCAATTAATTAATCTGGTGTGTCACTCACACGACTTTCTCTTTTATGTAGAATTCAAATCTGTTTTTATTAAATTCAAAAGTTCATTTAAAATTATTCTGTCAACTTTCACACACAGCATTCCTTGAAAATTATCAATCTGGAACAAACTTTTCTAGTAACAAACATATTAACTTCAAAATAAAACATTTGGATTGCCTGAAATCATTAGTTTCTTATTTACTCTGATCAAACGTTAAAAACTTGATTTTGGTATTCTGGAAGCCTCAAAACGTATTAAAAAAAATGCACGATGAATATTTAGCTTAAAAAAATACATTATTTACCATATGGCTATGAGGAATTAATTTTAATTCCTGAGCAGATTTCCTGGGCATGGTAAAATATTATAGTAAAGCACTTCCGTTAACAATTAAAAAGGATGTTATGGCTTAAATATTGGCATCCCTGTATACCTTCTGAAAGTTATGTACACATCACATGGTGCACATAAATATAATCTTATAATTATAACACACAGCACAACCTGAAGTACACTTCCATCCATTTTCAAGTATTGTCGCACTATAATCTAGTTCTTTTGTGTAGCCCTGTAAACGAACAGTGAATGATTTCCATATCATATTCTACATGAAACATGTTTTTTGCGAATATAAAAAAAAATATATATATTCGTTTCATTTGTTCTAGTGCAGTCTATAGATGTTAAACTCTACTTACCTGCAATTTCCCCCACAGACGTAATGTAGTTGAATTCTCTTGAGTGTTCCTGTACACGAACCATTTGCTTGATCTCAACGAAAAGTTTAGTGTTAGCATCCTTATAAGGTACACATTTAGAATACCAAGTTTGGACTTTCTGCTATTATTTGTTCTTGAGATTTGTTTTCTAGATGAGTAGGAAAAAAAAAAAATAGAGGCTTTTTGGAATTAGACTTTTCTAATATCTGGAAATATACTTGATGGATTCTCTTGACACTTTGTGGGTGTAAAGAATATGTTATACCCCACTTACTTCAGCAAAGATTTTCTCCCTAACGCAAAGAGATGGCTTGTTACAAATTATAATAATAATAATGATGTTTGAATGATCCTGTAAATTGGTGTGTGGGTTAAGGCCAATTGACTACACTAGGGTCCTTGGCTTATAGGTGGAATGCCCTCCGTGGCTGGCCCATACCTGTAAAAAGTAATGTTTAAAATTTAAAATGTTTTGATATACTGTGTTTCAAATACGGCGTTAGCTTGGTTTTGTCCGGATTATTAAGTGTACCAATTTTTGACAAAATCTAATAATCCTGACGGATACAATGACAAAGTTTTAGTTTTATACATTTTAGATATAAGTAAAAATGTTTGCACGTACCTGAAAGAAATAGTAAGACCTTTCGTACTAAAAATTTCATTACGTCAGCTTATTTTGATACACTCATACTTTTTCGTTCAATTTTGGATGAAAACATGAAGTCTGTCATATTATAATTGATTATAAAAAAGCGATGTTAGTAATTATTTCTTACTTTAAAACATTATTTATAACAATATATCGGACAAAATAATAGAAAATGAAAAATAGGAAGGATGCGGGTAGGGGTAATGAAACGGGTGAAAGCGATAACATATTCAGAGGGGCATCAAAGAGAAGAGGAAAATGATTCACAAGCAAAAAGAATAAACACAGAATATTACATATATCACGAAGGAATTGCTTATTTAATTATGAAAAAGAATATATTCTGCCTAATGCAATAAAATGAGGGTTTTTTTATATTACGAATCCCTACTATTTTTTTTTTTGTTTTGTTTTTTTGAAAGGGAAAAAAAAAAAAAAAAAAAAACGTGATGATTATTTCTTATAGTTGGTCCACCAGCTGCCGAGCGGTTCTGCGCTCAAAGCTGATAGACGTGAGGTGCCGGCTTCGATCCCACGGTCGTGCACGTCGGCCTTGCTGTTCGGAGTTTTCCATGGTTTTCTCCGAAACTTGCGTATCTACGGGCTAGGACCCCTTAGAAAGGCCTCCACGGAAGACACGCCCCCTCTGGCCTAGGATCCAAGTGTAGTCAATTGTCTTATTCCGCAACACCAACACCAACTTTTCTTATAGTTAAAGTGTTTTACAAATTATTTGTAAAACACATGCTTCTTTTTTATATGATCGCATCAGATTAAGTAATAATAATAATAGCAGGCTGTATATTAAGTCGTAATATTAATAAAAAATAATCTAAAATAGGTTTAGGAAAAGTTTTATTTGTTGTATAATTCAATGTTATTGGAGGGGGGGGGAGGGGGGCTCCCGACACCTCAACCCCCGTTCAATTACAGAGTCTACATTAAATTAAAAATATATATATAATAATAATACTATTAATTTACCTTCAAATATGCCAATCTTGATCAAACTTTTCAAGTGGCAACCTAGTACGAACTTCAAAATACCAAATTTGAATTTCCAGCAGTTATTTGTTTTTAAATTATGCTGATAACAGATATACATTCAGATCAATCGATAAAATTGGATTCTCGTAATTAGGATACTTCAGAACATGATATTATATATATATATATATATTATTTATATATAAACAGAGTTAAAAGTAGTTTGTTTACAGTATGGATATGAAAAATTAATTTTCCTTATTGAGCAGTGTTCCTCAACCTAGGAAAGCACTTCCATCAATTACATTCAATACAATAGAACGCTTAGTTTAATTTGGGGTAGCTCTGTATATTATCTATAAACTATATGTACATTATATTGTGTTTTTAAATTTAGTCTTATGTTTAAAAAAACTAGTTGGCATAGGTGAACTCTGCTCAGTTCCCCATCATATGTATGTTCTCATAAATTTCTAGTGCGAGACATATTATAATCATGTTAAGAGAAATGAATTTGACCAAAGCTTGATACAGTAACAGAATGAAATCCCTGCCTAATAGGCTATCCACCGTTCACTTTGATATATTTATCTTATTCTAATCTATTAATTTATTTATCAGGGTCAATTATATTGTTTAGTTTTCATGCTACTATTTCCAATGCAATAATCCTCAAAATTCATATTTATATGAAAAATTTACAATTTCGCTATGTTGATAAAATCGTAAATTACGAATAATCTACGAAATTTTCCTATTAGAATATTCGTATTCAATCATGTTTAAACAAATATCATAAACGTAATTTTGAAGTTGTCTAATGTATTTATGATCCTCAAAATGGAAGTTTATGCTCAATTTTGCCTTATTCTGCCATTTTAAGTAAAACGTAAATTCCAAATAACTTACGATTTTTTTTAAATTGGAAAAATCATAGTCTATGTTCTATGATATTCATGCCAGTATCCTAAATAATATTTCGAAAGGTGTTTGACATCTTTACGATAAAAATATCCCTCAAGATTGATGTTTATGTGAAATTTTGCTCTATTCTGCCATGTTAAGAAATTCGTAAATTTCCAATAACTTACGAAATTTTTATATTGGAAAATTCATAGTCATTAATATTCATGCCAGTGTCCTAAATAATATTTCAAAAGTAGTCTGACATCTTTACGATGAAAATATCTCTCAAAATTGACGTTTATGTGAAATTTTGCCCCATACTGCCATGTTAAGAAATTCGTAAATTTCCAGTTACTTGCGAAATTTTCAAAGTAGCCTGTTTATAGTTACTGATGTTCATTCCGGCATCAAAACTGATATTTTAAAACTGGTCTGATATTTTTACAGTAAAAAGTTTCCATTTCATGCACGTTTAAGTGAATTTTCGTCCTATTCTCCCGAGTTAAGAAAATCGTAAATTTCGAATAACTTCTGAAGTTTTTTAATTCGAATGTTGCAAATGAATAGGGCTCTTGTCAGTATCGAAAGTAATATTTTAAAACTGATTTGACCTCTCTGCGATCACTTGTTCGTGGGATATCGTGTACACAGACTAACAAACGAACAGACTAACACACTAACACACTAACAGACACCTTACAGACAGACACCATAAAAATTTTGTCATTTTCGGATTCCTCACACCTGAAAACGTGTAAAAAAGTAAAAAAAAAACGAGGTCGAAAATTTTCACGATTACCTAAGTTCCCCATACCTATAGTATGATGGGGAACTAAAAAAAACATCTAACATATGAAGTGAATTACAATTCTAGCAATTTCCATATATAGCCCCAATATATTCAAATACTTTGGGTAGTTCTGTAAACGAATGACGAACGATTTCCATACCACAATCTGCACAAAACATGCTTTTCTTCTTTTTTATTTTTCTTTTTTTAGGACTGAGGACTATTAGTATCAATCTGCGGATTTTTACGATACCAGATTTACGATAGTTGGACATTTATCGAAATCTAAAATTTATCGAAAATATAATTGAATAATTTAAAAGCAATGTTATAATTTGGGAAAAAAAAAAAATTCTAATAGTTCTCCGTCCTTAAACTAAATTCTGCTTTTGCCGGAATTTCATCAAAATCATTTTTTTTTTTTCCTTTTTGAAAAAAAAAAAAAAAAAAAAAAAAAAAGAAAGAAAGAAAAGAAAAGAAAATTAATAGTAATCAGTATCGAAATAAACACTATCGAAAAAGATTTTTTTTTTTTTTTTTTTTATAATAATTTTGAATTAGGAAATAGAAAGCGCGCGTGCAAAATGAGAAAAAAAAAAAGAAGCAAGATAATTAAGTTTGAATTGAATTTGAGTTGGTAATTTAAGGTAGCCATTGATATAGCAACTTTTTTGTTGTGAATTGTTTTTAATATATTAAAATGCGGATATCATAATTGCGCTAGTAAAGACCTTTGCGAGAAGCGTCCGAGTTACTTCGATGCCAAATTTCAAATTTCGCCAATGGATTAATTTATTTATTAATTTCAAACTGATTTTTTTTTTCAAATACGATTTAATGTAAATATTTTTATTTATTTATTTATTTTTTAAGATGATAGATTGTCTTCATTTTTTCATTTATTATAACATTTAAATTAAAAAAAAAAAAAAATCTTTTCCAATTAAGAATCAATTTTTAATTCTCAGCAAACACAATGTATAAAAGTAACATAAAATTGTGTCAAAAAGTAGGAATTTTATAGCCATAATTGCAAAGTTCTAAAATGATGTTTTTTGATGAAATATCAAAGTTTAAATTGAATTTTCTCTGAGATGCATGAAAATTCGAAACTACTAAGAATAAAGGTATTTAATTTTAAATGCATGTTTTCTAGATAAATTTCTCTAAACTGAATCAGAAATTAAGAAATTTAATTTAAATTATCTAAAATTAAGCTCTTAAAGTTAGAAACATGGTACATTTTTAATACACTGTAGAAAATGTTTTGTGAGAATACAACATTATTGAGGGAACTTATTTTCCTCAACCATGTTGAGAAATGTTATCAGCTATACTTGTGTAACAGAGGCATATAGTGGAATGTTGCACAATTACAACTGGTAACATTTCTCCACATGATTTTGGCAAATAAGCTGCCTCAATAATTTTTTGCATTGTATGTATTCACATTACATTTCTCATGTCTTTCTTAATTTCAATATATCTTCATACAGGTTGGTTAAGGTTTATTTTATATATTTTTAAAGATAATATACATAAATATAACATTTGAAAATTTTATTATTAAAAGATTTAGGGATATAATTCACGCAAGCAAAAAAATATTACATGTAGAGTGTAGAGAAAATTCAGTTGAAATTTTAATGGTGTGTAGTGTTAGGGTTAAGGCCAGTTGATTAAAAGAGGGTCTTAAATCTGGATGGTGTACTTTTCCAAGGGAGTCTTTCTGAATGATACCTAGCTTGTATTTATACGAGTTTCGGAGAAAACTACGAAAAATTCCAAACATATATGCCGAGGAGAGCGACCTGGTATCGAACTCCACAATTCCTGTCAACCAGCTTCTAGATATTTAAATTTTGATATTCCATTGATTAGAAAACTGCAGAATCTTGCAATAGAAATCATAAAACATTGATTTTTGAGTTACATTTATGCAGTTTTTCCCATATTGTTAAATTTAATATTCTCCATAAAAAAAAATTTCCCTAAAAATTTACGTTTCACACACGTTCTGAATGATGTTTGTTTTTATGTTTGACAATGAATATTATTAATGTTAAACTACACGCCATAAGATGTGTCGGGCCCCATCTGAGAAAATTTGCATGAGCCGCTACTGTGCGCCGGGAAGGGTTAAAGGCTGCATTTTTTTTTTTTTTTTTTTAATATTCTATAAAAATCATACATGTGTGTCTTATCGAAGCACAGAAGCCATCCTTTCCAAGGAATATAAAAGCTGTGATGGCATGTCTCTGGGCCGGCGCCGTGCTCCTAGCGACCGTGTTTAAGCGACCCTGTTGAAAGAGACACGCTGATAAATTGTCTGAAGCGATCCTTCTATGTATTCTTATTTTTAAAATGCAGGATAAGAGATTTTTTTTTTTTTTTTTTTTTTTTTTTTTGAGAGGAGGGGGGGGGGGGTACATTAAATTGTCACGTATGAATGGAATTTCGGAAATTCCGAGTATTATCTTTTAACCCTGTTTTTATTAACTCGCTTTCTTGTTTGTTTGTCCAGTACAAATCTTGCAGTCAATTTTTAACTAACTTCCCGACTAGCTAGACATTTGAAACTTGTAGAATAGCTCAGATTCAGACGGCAATGCAATTCCTGGAAGCTCGATTTTCGAATGTTTGATTTGTTTTGTTTTAATTAATTTAAATATGAAAATATTAACCTATTAATAGCTTTAAAATTAGTCATTTAAACATTATCTATAATTTATTTGTTGCAATAATAATAATAATAATAATATAATAAAATAAAATAAAATAAAATTACGAGTTCATTTTCTTCGACATAAAAATAAATACATTTAATTAAACGTGGGTATTAAAAAATTATAAAAAGTTAAATTATGAATCTCCCAACAATTGACGTTGTTATCCACTTTTAAAAAATTATACACATTGATAAAGTATTAATATAGCTCTATAGCTATGATTCAACAGAAAATTTAAAAACATGGTTCATAAAAAGTTTTTTTTATCTTACAATTATTTAAATGGATGACCTCAGGTTACTACTCCATTGTATACCTATTCACACCCCATTATAGTGGACTAAGTTAATTTCTCAGCCAATAAAAATGTACCTATATAAGTACGATCCTTATCTAGTTAAGTTCAGTACATTGTATTTTGAAATTTGATATTGTGAATGTCATATTTCATAAAGTTCATCTTAATTATAAAGTTCATTTCTACAAGAAATGGTTAGCCTAATTTAATATTAGATGGGTACAATATCGCCTTCAAAAGAAGACTAAATTCAATATCAGAGGGTTGTGCTGGAAAGAGAAAAGGGGACATTGTAAAGGCAGTGTTATAACGAATTTACAATACAATGTAATAAGCAAAATAGATCATATTTGTGTTTCAAATGAAGCTGAAATTGAAGTGAAGAAAATAATGGATGGCTGTAAAAAAAGAACCAAGTCGGAGGTTTCTGTCCCTGTAAACAAAATTTTTAAGGAGGAAATTTTGAAAATTTGTGATAGAGGGAAACCCCATCAAATGAAAACGTAAAAAATGCATTGTACAAGAAAGAAGGAAAATTCTAGGAATAATGCAGAATCCAAAAGATAGTTCAGAAAAATATTTTCCAAGTGAACTCGTTCTCTTACCAAATCAAGAGAGTTTTTTGCGCTTAGATTTTACAAATGAAACTGAAAAAAGAATTCTTGTGTTTGCTGGCGAAGGCTTTCAAAATTAGGTGAAGTAGGGTAGGTGCACCAGTGATTGGCATGCTCCAGTAATTGACATCTATCCCGAAATAACTAATAAATAATAAAAATAATAAAATCATATATTTTACATATAAGAATTTTAGCATTTTATGTCAAACACTGGAGTATAGGGTGCTAATAACTGGTAAAATGAATAACTAGCAGTGTCAAACACTGGAACATAGGGGACCAATGACTGATAAAAAGAAAACCTGGCAGTGTCAATTACTGGAACACCGAGTGGGTGTCAAATAAAAATTCATAAAATAATAATAATAATAATTGTTTTCAAATGTATATATTTTAACATATATGTGGTTCTGAATGTCTTTCATACCATATGTACTAACTTAATATTTCTAAAAATATTTTCTGATGACTAGAACATTAAAAACATCAGAGAGTACTCTAAAAGTGTCAATCACTGGTGCACTTACCTATGACGACTTTTTTATAGATGGGACTTTCAAAAATTGCCTAAAACAATTTCATCAACTTTTAAAAATTCATGTAGATTTAGGAAGTAACTCATTTCAAAATCGAATATATTCAGTATTATTCTGTTTGCTACCAGATAAGAAAGAAGAAACATATCACACTTTGTCACAATGGGCCCCAAAGAGGATAAAGATGGACTTTGAAACAGCGCTTAAAAAAGCTGCTAAAGAAGTTTTTTCTGATGCATCTCCGGTTGCAGCTTTCACTTCAGTCAGAGCATATGGAGGAAAATTCAAGACCTTGGCCTTACACAACTTTATAAAACTAACGAAGAAATAAGAATATGCAGAATGTGCGCTACCTTGTGCTATATACCTCTAGAGATTGTTGACGAGACTTGGCTCACTATCATGGACACTATTAAACACTGCAATAGGAAAGAAACGGCTAAAATCATTTTACTTCATACCAGAGCTGAAGGAATAAGCCAAATTTGTTATAAATAAATTGAAACCAAAAACATAAAGAGATCATCGTGCAAAAAGGAAGAAAATTTATATAAAAGTTGACGAGGAAATTGAAAACATCCAGGACAGAATTCGTACAAATTTGTGCAATAAAAGTTAAATCCGCCAGCTTTCTTTTATATGTATTAATTCCCCATCATATTCTAGGGAACGTAGTTAAACGTGAAATTTTTCAACTTCCATTTTTATGACTTTTTTATACGTTTTCAAGGTTGAAGAATCCGAAAATAACACAAATGATATACTCGTAGTGTCCCAGTTTGTTAGTGTGTCAGTTTGTGAGCCTGTGTACACGATATCTCAAGAACGAATTATTGCAAAGATGGCGGGACCATTTTGAAATATTACTTATGACGTTGGCAAGAACCATAATGATTTTCAGCATTCTAATTTAAAAACTTCATGAGTTATTCGAAATTTATGATTTTCTTAACATGAGATAATAGGGCAAATTGTCACATAAACGTACATTAAAAGAAATGTTTTTTACAGTATAAATGTCAGATTATCTTTAAAATATCAGTTTTCATGCTGACATGAACATAACTAACTATGAAAATTATGTTTTTGAACGCTTCGTAAGTTATTTAAAAATTGCGAATTTCTTAACATTCAATAATAGGGTAAAATTTTGCGTAAACGTCTATTTTGAGGGATAATTTCATTGTGAAGATGTCAGATCACTTTTAAAATATTATTTAGGACACTGACATGAACATCATTGACTATGAATTTTCTAATTAAAAAAATTCGTAGGTGATTCGAAATTTACGATTTTCTTAACATTCCAGAATAGGGCAAAATTTTGTTTAAACATCCGCATTTTGAGATAACGACTTTCACCAAAACTTGGCAAAATCAATTTTGACGAAAAAACAACAATTACATACGAAAGTGTATCTAAAAAAAGTTAAGATGACGAGTTTAAAAAAAAAAAAAAAGGGTACAGCCGTTTTAAAGAAACGCACTTGCGATGACTCAAATTGGTCTACTTATACAGGACGCCAGAGGCGGATCCAGAAATTAACCTTTTTTTTTTTTGGGGGGGGGGGGGGGCTGAGATTTTTCAAGATGTTATTCCAGATCAATGAAAAGTTTAAATTGTAATATTCAGTTGTGAATTTAAGTACTTTTTTTTTTGGGGGGGGGGCTTTATTTCCCTAGCCCCCCCCCCTTAGATCCGCCACTGCAGGACGCCTAAAATTTTTTCGATATCAGACCACTTTTAAAATATACTTTATGAAAATGGCTTGAACATCATTGTCTACGAAAATTCTAGTTTGAAAACTTCGTAAGTCGTTGGAAATTTAAGATTTTTCTTAGCAGAGCAAATTAGAGCAATATTTCATTTAAACTTGCATTGGTGGAATCATTGCATTGAAAATATTTTAGAATTGCCGGAAAACTTAATCACAAGGCTAGACCCAATAAAATTAATTAATAAATCAGAATAAAGTAATTGTATCAAATTTATTGTTGATTTTTTCAATGCATAATTTCGAAGAAATAAGGGAATGAATTATAAAAAACCTTTGATTTTACCTTATATTTGTCTATATCCTGTATTCCTGTATTTATCTATATCCTATTATTCTGTATTTGTCCTACTGCTTCCAGACTAGAAACATTCTGATTTATTTCCCGTAAAAATGTTTTAGAAATTCATTTTTCTTCTACCAAGCACTAATATATATGGACCTGCAAATTTTGCTAATTTATCCGTAATAGTGCTATTCCTTGCCTTTTCTTCACACCAATATATTTGTAGAGTCATAGCCTCCTAAACTAGATGCCTGTCGCGTGGCTCGGAAACTTGGCAACAGTTCAAGAGGTAGACAGCGCCAACTGGTAAAGATTATATGAATTTTTTATTCAACAGCCACCAAAAATTTTTAAAAGTCGGATATGATATACATAAAAGGTGAATAGAATCGAAGAAACGTCGATTATATGTATCATAAATCATTTATTAAAATTATTGGTGAAAGTTGAATAAAAAAGTCGCGCAGTCTGTACCAGGTGGCGCTGTCTACAGTTTGAATTATCGCCAAGTTCCCGAGTCACGCGACAGGCATCTAGTTTAGGAGGCTATGGTAGAGTAATAAGCTTCTTATTTAATCGTGATTGTGTATTGCTGAATATCTACAAATTTACTGGTGTGAAAAAAAGGTGGGGGCCTAACGCTACGACGGATAAATTAGTATAATTAGATGGTCTATATCTGTCTAAATCTTATTACTAAGAGGCTTTTTTTTTTTTTTTGTAAACATATTCCAATCAATAGAAAGTGACAACGAGAGGAATGAAGAAGAAAAAAAAAATACAAATTGGAGATACAAAACTTAAAAGAAAGAGCACATGCACATCATATGCGATCTGTGCTTAAGAATTTACATCTTCTTCTACTTAGCATAACCAAGCTAAGTAGAAGAAGAAAAAACAAACACAAAGGGAAATTTGAATACCAGAATTTTTATACAGTTATATTTTTAGAAAGATATTAATGCGTATCAACGAACAGCCAACTTTAAAATCACTATATAAAAATAGTGATATTGAAATTTCCGTTTGTAGGAACCCTGAGCATAACACATAAGTACAATAAACTCTCGATAATCTTCGAATGGATTGTCTATTTCGAAGATTATCCACGATCTTCCTCGGCTTTTTGAGACGATAAATTGCGATATATACTAATTTAAAAAATTGTACAATCAGGTCTATAATTCAGTATAATTTTTAGTGACGAAATAAGTATTTTATTTGCTTAGAAAGTATTATTTTTAAAATTTACAAAACAACACAATTATAGATTGCTTTGTTCCGCAATTTAAATGTTTATTTTTTCGAGATAGATTACACTGTAAAAAGTTGAAACATCGCTGTTAAATTTTAACCGTAAGTTTTACGGTGTAATCGTACTTGTTGTACTTCATTTGACATATTTGTTTTAATTTTCTTTTACTTGCCGTAAATTTTACGGCTCACTGTACAATTTATGACTAAAGTTTGAACTTAGAGTGCAAGTTCTTCAGACGTCATTTAAAGAACCATTATATATATATATATATATATATATATATATATATATATGTTGTTATATTGTTTGTTGAACTTGCTTTGATGTAAGGATTAGACACAGATATAATTTTTGACGATGCTAAAAATTCTAATATTTTTGATGATAAATGTATGATGATATGTATTGATGATGTATTGATGATGATAAATGTATTGATAAATTGGAGAAGAAATGTTCAATCTAATTTAAAGTGATGGCCCTAGATTTGCACTGCGAAGACAATTCACTCAGGAAGCAGGAGATGACTTTAAGTACTTTATTTACTTTAAATTCGTGACAAAAATATTCTTGATGAAGTATTCCAATACTATAGGATTACAGCAGGATAAAGAAGTTTTGAAAACATCAAGATAAAAATTATTCATTTACGAATTTATGAACACGGGGAGTTATAGAGAAAACAAGACGTGTGTTAACTAAGCAAGAGCAACGGTAAAAGTGATCAAAGTTTGTCTCATTTACTTCATATCAAAACCACAAGATATATCGCCAAATTTCATTCTGACAGACAACAGAACACGACCCAATTTTTTCAGTTGCGCATAAATCAGTATAACTTTTAAAAATATATTGGCGATTTTAATTTTAGCCAAAAATACCGTTATTAATTCGTGAGAAGATTGGAAATGTACGTTAAAAACTTAATCACAAGAATTTATGGTTAGAGCATTATTCTCAGTTTTTTAGCAGATACAAAGTACATAATTTCTATTTAATGAGCGGATGCATCTGTTCTATGATACAAAAGTCAGGAAATATTTTATTTATATTTTACTTTACTGAGACAAATCATTATGCGAGGAAAGCCACATCTCTTACTTTTATTTATTGAAAGAAATAGAGAGATAATGAATTTGATATTTTGCTAAAAGAGAAACCGTAGATTTTAGATCGCTTTTTATAGAGATAGAAAATGAATTGGAAGAGAATTAAATTTTGAAATATAATATATAATTTAGAATATGTGATTTTCGATATCACATATGTATTATATTTAACTTTGTTACGAAGTTTTAATATTCCCTAACAGGACTCGGATAATCCGAAAAGTAGGGGAAGGTGGTCTAAAATGATCCCTTTAAGAGAAAAACTTGTATAAAACAACATTAATGTTTAAATAAAACTTTAGTCATTTGCTAGTGTGTTTTGCACTATATTTTGCATTATAAACTTACTTTAATAATATTTTAATCTTAATCTGAGTAACGAAAAAGACATATTTTTGAAAAAGGGTCCAAAGGATCATTTTACTCTCACTAAAGGGCAAAATGGTCCTTCCTTTAAAAATATTTGTAAATTGCTTTTTATCTGCAAAATAAAGGATATAAAGGTAATTACGACAATACATAATGAAATAAAATAAGTTTTACAATCAAATACCATGCATAATTTATTTTATGAAATTTAAAATATATATATATATATATATATATATAAATGTATCAAATAACTTTAAAAAACAACAACAACAACAACAAAAAATGTAATATTTGAAAATTGTGATTCAAAAATGATAGATATGATAATAGACTCCCAATAAATTCAGAAATATATTAAATAATGCCTATTTCTGCCACATCCGATCCAAATAATGGATTCATGACGATCCACATAATAAATCCAAAACTATTCACATAATGGATCATTTTACCCCTACAATATGGCCATCCATTTTAGGTTATTACTGGATGTCGCCGAGAAACATAATAAAATTAGCAAGTGTAATAAACATCTAAAAGCATATTTTCCCCCTTTCTTTATCAAAAAGTCCCTTTTCCGTAATCTCCAGAAAGAATGGCAAGCTGAATGGGATACTTCAGACAAAGGACGCTACACATATTATCTCATTAACTCAGTAAAAAATTATAACTTTGATTTGTCTCCAGCAATTTCAGCCTTTCTGACGGGTCATGGACCTTTCAGAACCTACTTATTTCGTTTTCATTGCTCGAAGACCACCCCTTTTAAAAACTAAACTAACTAAAATCTTTGTGACCCTAATGGAACTATCCAATTTAACAAACTAAAAACTAATCTTACTAACTTTTCCAAAGTCCCGTCGCAAAAATTTGAACTTTTTTCAGCTGCCTACGAATTCTCCTCATTAGAAGCCTAAATATTGTTTTTTATTAACTGCTGCCCTCTGTCGCGTGGGATTTTATATCCGGCAGCAAATGTATTTTTTTTTTCTTTTCTTTTTTTTTTTTTTTTTTAGTGTTTATGCAATAAACAACGGGGGACACTTAACCTCTAGAAACGGGCTCTTTCAAAATTTCACATTGTTATGTGACATTTGTTGTCAGAGCCCCTCTTTGAAGGTTAAAATCGCTCAAAACTGCTGCATAGTGGTGAGCGGCCTCCTTCCGTCTTTGAATATAAAAAGTAAACCAAGTCATAGTTCTGTACATGAAAGACTGTGTATCTAAATAATTAGGAAAGTTAGTGCTTAAATTATAACAGATTTTATAAAACCTACTTTTTCAAAGAATTTAAGACGTGTAACACAGCAATCGCTTGAATACCGCCATTGCTTCTTCTTGACTTGGTTCAACTAGTTTATATTTTACCCGGTATAGAGCGCTACCTGTTTCGAAGAAAACATATGTGGATCGTTTTGCCCGCTAGGATCATTTTACGCTACTTTCCCCTGTTTAGTTTTCACGTACTGTTCGTCCTATAGCCGTGAAACAATATTTACAGATAAAGTTTCTTACGTTCGAAAGCATAATATCGCATCATTAAAAAATCCTTTAAGACAAATTTGTTAAAACTTTTCGCGAATCTTTTGGTGGCCAGCCAAAATTTACCAATTCGAGAGAATTTCAGTCTCGAAACTCTATAATTCATGTTTAAGAAGTTGTACAGAATAATTTTATTTTTATTTAATCGTAACAACATTTGGAGAGAAACACTTTAAAAATAAAGTGGTGTGAAAAAAGGGGCATTTTTTTCAAGGGGTGTTAACAATTGTACGGTTATTAAGGAGATGGTTGGCAAGTATGCGGTACTTACGGTATATGTGTGTGCGTAAGTTCTATTATTTTAAGAATGCTGTATATTACATACATATAGTATAATAAATGGATGCGGATTGATGCATAAGCTGATAGATTGACTAATTCATAACTCCATTTATTGATGAATTTGTCTGTTGAATAACTACTAAAGTTTTTTTTTTTTTTTATCATTGTAAAAAGGGTTAAACAGATATTTTCTTTAGTTTAGGATCTAAATTACTTTCACATTCGGCTAACTATGTTCTTACGTTTGAAGTTATAATACTATACTGAGTCTAGATTCTAAATTACTTTCGCATAAGCCCTGACAACAGTGCCTGTACGTTATTTGACACAGACTTAAAAGAAAATATATTCAAGTGAATAAAACATCATGTTATTGCCTTTCGATTCTAGCAACACTTTATATTAAACTACATTTTTAAATAAAATTTAAATGTTCGTTTTAGAATTTTAATTTTATTTCAAAACCCGAATTATCCTAAATATTCTTCGCAATAAAATTATGCTTTTTTTTACTTTCCGAACACTATAGTGAGGAAAGTATTGTAATCATGTCAAAAATCCGAATTTGAGATTTTGATGTTTCTATACGTTTAAAGGTCCAATGAGTCCGTTTTCACTATTTTTGCGATGATGTATGTATGTGTGTGTGTATGTATGTGTGTATGTATGTGTGTATGTCTGTGAGTGAACACGCTAGCGTCTAAACGCTTTGTTCGAATAAGCTGAAAGTTGGTACGTATATTGTAAATCACCATAGTACGAACCCTATAGATTTTGGTGAATCTAGCACTTATAGTTTTTTTACAGGGACACAAAGAAAAATTCTTTATCATTACGGCTTACGGGACCAAAATCTTAAAAGTGTGATAGCATCTAAACGCCTTATTCAATTGAGCAAAACATTTATACACATATTATAGGTCACAAATACTCAACCTGTATAGATTTTGGAGAATCTAGGACTTATAGTTTTCTTACAGGGACACAAAGAAAAATTCTTTATCATTATGGCCAATGGGGCCAAATTTTTAAAAGTGTGATAGCGTCTAAACGCCTTATTATAATAAACAAAAAATTTGTACACATGTTATAGATCACAGTTGCACACACTGTATGGATTTTCGTGAATCTAGCACTTACAGTTTTTTTACAGGGACACAAAGAAAAAATCTTTATCATTATGGCCTATGGGACCAAATTTTTAAAAGTGCGATAGCATCTAAACGCCTTATTCAATTGAGCTGAACATTTATATGAATATTATAAATCACTGTTGCACTAACTATAAGCATTTTGGTGAATCTAGCATTTATAGGTTTTTACAGGGACACAACGAAAAATTCTTTATCATTATGATCTATGGGCTCAAAGATCAGTAGCGTTAAATAAAACATCGTGTAATATATGGAGAAAAATACTCAAACACTCTATTATGGTTTTCTGCCTCTTGTTTGTTTAATAACTCCTCTTTCTTTACTTTATCTACAAAACTGTTAATTACTCAATGTTCGGAAAGTCAAGTGGAGTCACTCCAGATTTTTTTTTTTTTTTTTTTAATATATATATATAGGGTAGGTGCTCCAGTGATTGTCATGATCCAGTAATTGACATCTACCCCGAAATAATTAATAAAATAAGAAACATAATAAAATCATATATTTTATATATAAGAAATTTATTATTTTAAGTCAAACACTGGAGCATGGGGTGCTCATAACTGGTAAAATGAATAATTAGCAGTGTCAAACTCTGGAACATAGGCTGCCAATTACTGATAAAATGAAAAACTGGCAGTGTCAATTACTGGAACATTGAGTGGGTGTCAAACAAAAATTCATAAAAAAAATTCATAATAATAATTGTTATCAAATGCATATATTTTAACACATATGTGGTTCTGAATGTCTTTTAAGTCATGTGTATTAACTTAAGATTTCTAAAAATATTTTTTGATGACTAGAACATTAAAAACGTCAGAGATTGCTCTAAAAGTGTCAACCACTGGAGCACTTATCCTATATATATATAAATTTTAGAAATATGGGGTGTGCAAGCAAAAAAAGCATCGCTACATAAAGCTTTATTTATTTATTTTTTTTTTAATTAATGTAATCAAAATTCCAATAATTCCATGCAATAAATAATCCTGTAGTTGTAAATATTTTTCAATTCCATTAAATATTCCCAAGCAATACCACATTACTGTAATACAACAGTAATATAAGTATTGCTTGGGATTTATTTATCTAAAGTAGGTAAGAGTTAGCTTGAAACCTCTCTTACTCAATCTACTTTTCGTAATGAATTATTTTTAACCCAAATTAGCTTTTCAAATAAGCTTTTTATCCATTATTTCAAATAAAGAAACCACTTGTCCACCCATTCTAAAAAGAATTTCAAACATCTCTGCTTTTCTCTATAATTTGTTGTATATTGTAAGTCACCATAGTACGAACCCTATTGATTTTGGTGAATCTAGCACTTATAGTTTTTTTACAGGGACACTTCTAAAAATTCTTTATCGTTATGGCCTATGGGGCCAAATTTTGAAAAGTGCGATAGGGTCTAAACGCTTTTATTAATCTGAGCAAAAAGTTTGTACACATGTTATAGGTCACAGTTGCACGAACTGTATGGATTTTGATGAATCTAGCACTTACAGTTTTTTTACAGGGACACAAAGAATAATTCTTTATCATTATGGCCTACGGGACCCAATTTTTAAAAGTGCGATGGCATCGAAACGCCTTATTCAATTTATCTGAAAATTTATATGAATATTATAAATCACTGTTGCACTAAATATAAGCATTTTGGTGAATCTAGCATTTATAGGATTTTACAGGGACACAACGAAAAGTCTTTATCATTATGATCTTATGGGCTCGAAGTTCAGTAGCGTTCAATAAAACATTGTGTACTATATGGAGAAAAATACCCAAACACTCTATTATGGTTTTCTCTCTTTTGTTTCTTTAACAAGTTCTCTTTCTTTACCTTAACTACAGAACTGTTAATGACTCAATGTTCGGAAAGTCGAGTCACTCCACATTTTTTTTTTTTTTTTTTTTTTTTTTTTTTAAATAATGCCATAACAATGTTATTGAAAGAAAATTAAACCGAATAATTGGTCTCAAACTTACAAGTATAATCTTTAAACAAACTCTAAAGCTTTAGAAAATATTTTAAAGTGTTAAGAGATAGATTTAAGTTATCAGTGAGTGAGAATATCTATTAGTTAGCAGTATTAATGATATTAAAACTCATAACGCGTTTATTAGTTTTTACAAGTTATAATAAGTTAATAAGTTCAAACCGTTGAACAAATGCCATAGAATACAAGAAACTCGCAATAATTGTTTCGAGTCGAATGAAAACACGATCCTTCGTCAGGTGAAATAAAGTAGGCAAGAGTGCTACAATCAAAGCGGCAATGCACAACGCCGGTATAGGTGAAGAGCGAAAAAGAAATAAAATCGAATGTAAATATAAATACTGGTGTGATCAGAATTATAAAACGAAAGAAGAAATTAAATTAATTAATGGAACTAAAAAATAAGACATGAACTAAAAATCTACAAAATATCAAAATTAAATGAAAGCCGAAGTTATGTGAGTAATTTCCAAGCAGAAAACAAACACGGAGTGGAAGAAATATCATTAACGAGATTTTTCGAATTTTTAAATATGTAAAAAGCTTCATGGATATCCAGATAGGAAGAGGCGATAGGATATGAAATTGTGTTAGTTTTAAAGAATCAAAACGATGACCATGAGCCCAGCAGTGGGAAGCAATAGAAGATGTGAAAATCTCTTCATTACGAGCATTTCGGCGATGCTCATTTATTCTATATTTCAAACGCTTCCTACTTTGACCAATATAACTTAAATTACCCGACAAACAAGGGATTAAATAAATGCCAGATCGGTTTTCAATAGGAATGGGATTTTTGAGAGAACATAATTGAAATTTATTGACAGGTTTGTAAATGACTTTAAAACCAAATGGCGATAGAGTTTTAGAAATTTTAAAAGAAAGTGACGAATAAAAAGGTAAACTACTGGGTTGAGACCATGATCGTTCAGTTTGGAAGTAGAACGATTAAGATTTCTTAATTTATATAGACGATTGATTAATTATTGCCGAAACGTCTGTGGAGGCCCTCTGTTGAGACTCAAAAAGATTTTGGGTTCATTATACAAAATCCGTTTCGCAAATCGGTTTCAAAATGCTTAAAGTTTAAATTTCAATATTTGAATGATTTTCTATTTAATGAATGATGAATCATTGTAAATAAGAACTATACTATAAAAAATTCATTCTATGATACTTGTAGCTTACTATACTGATAAATGCAAAGAACGAATTAGTAAAATTAATGAATACAATTTATTAATTTTAAGTCATATTTATTTATACGTATATTTCTTTCACTTTACACTTATTTGTGTGCACTGCTTTTATACCAATTTTCCTATCACATTCTATATTAGCACTTCTCGAGCGAAGAAACGGTACAACGACTAGTCTACAAATATGACAGAATACCTTCTCTGACTAATTGACACAACACGGACTTGGCGAAATTCCATCACTAAGTTGCGGTTTTGAGAATTCCTCCCCCCCCCCCCCACACACCAATCACCTTTTCCTTGAAGAACAGATTGCAAAATCACGTTTGTGATCATAACATCAGCTACAAATTGTTTCCCTGTGTAGTTTTAGTCTCCATCTCCCCCCCCCCCCCAAAAAAAAAAGTATTTTACGATTATCAACTTATAAAAAGGGGGGGGGGGGAAGGAATTACGACGGAGCAAATTCGAGACCCCCTTTTTGCTGTAAATTTGTTTTGGAAGAATCTATGGAAGCTGCGATCACAAATTTTCGTGCGTGGATATGCTATGTGCATTCAACGCCTTCTGTGACGAGGTTTTACGAAATTTCTCACTTCCCATTTATGGAACGGGAAGGGGGAAGCAGAAGGAAAGTTTTCAAACGTAACTCTCTTCCAAATTATTACAAAAAGGTTGTTCTTATGCGTTTGTTAGTTATATGTGTAACCGAAACACTATATATAAATTTTACTAAATTACTTTCTTTCCCTGTTTATTACTGGAGTGATAAAAAAAATATTATATATGCATACTATAAAGGGATTTTACAAAATTCCCGCTCTTTTCTGCTTTTGGGGGTTGCGGATGAGCAAAAAATACGTTTCGAAGGGTAACTCTACTTATATTATCTCAGAAAATTATGGTTTTCTGTGTATGGGTTGTTTTCGTGTACTTAGCTCACACTAGAGGTCTGCACGGGCCGAAATTTTGAGGCCTGGGCACGGCCCAGCCGCCCAGCCAGTACAAAATCCTTACTTACCCGGCCCAACTCGGTATAACATCTAAAAGTTCGGTTCAGGCCTGGCCCGGCTCATTTATTTTTTGAACAACGGACAAAAAAATGATAAAATCAGACCTGATAATGCCCGACAAGGCCGAGCCCGATTCAAGGAAAAAAAAACTGCATGTAGTTTTATGCTTTTTTTTTTTTCCATCGGTTTCAGAGAGATTTTTGTATAGACAAGCAATAAATTAGCCATTAACAAAACTACTAATCTTTTAGAAGACAATTACATTTAAACAGAAATTCATTATCATTAACAGACAGAAAGTCAAACCAAAAATATTAGTATTCATTAAAAAATGTACACGGAAAGTTTTAAAATGGATAATACTATTAAAAATTTACTTTGATATATTTCCACTTACAGGCCCGTATTTAAAAGTCGAAAAATAAGTACATGAGATTTGATAAAAGGATGTATCCGAATCCTTTTATGTGTTCCTGTAAACAAAACACTAAAGCTTATTCAAATTTTTTCATTATAGAGATACTTTTGATCATTTAAAATATGATGCTAATTTCATTACAACTAGTCAGGAAAGTAACGGAAATGTGCTTAAAAAATAGTATCCTTTACAGCCCTAGACTCTGGAAACCATAGGATATAGGACCTCATAGACAGTGACCTCTAATTTCTTTCGTTTGTACTTTTAACTAATACCGACATACATATCATTTTGGATAGGAAACCTGCTGTTGTGACCTTAAATAACATATATCACTTTCGAAACATGCTAAAAATATTTGCGAAAATCAGAGTGCGTACAGACACAGACAATCAAGTTGAAGTTATAAACACTTTCTAACAAAACAAAGTTTTCAGTGACATATCAATCTACAAATTTCTGTAA